>OY804546.1:9509755-10730921 GCA_963680865.1 Spergularia marina | reverse complement strand
GTTGTAAGACACATAAAATCTAAGTATGTAAGTGCTTTAGCTACATACTTGAGGAATCTAGGCTTACTCATTGTGAGTCATATAGCATTGCCAGCCACACCCATGTTCATGTAACAACCTGTACCAACGAGAGCCTGATTATATACATTAACAACAACATTCACTTATCAAGTTCTGTATACATCTCTTACTTCTGAAGGGGTGGCATTTAAGTCATTGTATACAGTTTTGGGTTCATGTTTGTTAATTTAGTTATTTCCCTCTACCTAAACACCCTTTTACGAAGGAGCTTATACTTTCATGCATGCTTAACCCCAAATGTGGAAGGATAAAGTTTTATCTGATTCTAGACGCAAAAAACCTCAAGCGAAGGCTAAGCGTAACCGATGACAGAAATTGAGGAAATACAACAAACATACAATGTTTATAGAAGATAAGTTCTCCAGAATTAGAATCGTTCCATTTTTATCAAGAACTAAGAAATAAGGTGAAAACCAGGATGTGCAATCCTTCCATTCTTATCAAGAAAGGCAAAATTATAAAGGGGTCAACTCGAGAATTCTAGAAATGCAAACAGTTAGCAAAGTCTTAAAGCCAAATCAGAAGGCAGCTAGGTGCAGAGATCAGTATGCATAACATAACAATCATTCGTACCAACCTTGTATACAAGAAGAGGCGATTTATGCTTGCTTCAAATTGCAGATGTCTTGGATTCTTTGCAAATGTGGAACTTTTGGCAAGAACTTTTACAGCCTGAATGTACACCAAACAGACAAAAGTTCAAGGTTTCTTATCATAGAAGTTTACAGCCTGAATGTTTAGCATACATGTATAGGCAATTGGGCATAGCTTCTCGTGCACAAGCTAAGGGCATATGTGGTTGTTTGACCCTCCTTCAGGCTTGGATTTATGAATACTTCCCTACCCTTCGACCTTGTAGTGAGTTTGCCATCGAGTTGTGTTTTGGTAAAGAATTGCGGGTCTACTTGCTATTGAACCGGTATTAGCTAGGATCGAATTAGCGCGATTGTAATGTAAATTTGAGCGTAAAACAGTAAAGAACACCAAGAATTTTTAGGTGGAAAACCCTATAAAATCAGGGAAAAACCATCGGGGCGTTGTGCCTCCTCTAATTTGCTCTACTAGACTTTGTTCCTCAATGTATGGATACAGTGTATAGCTTAATACTCCTTCCGTTCGCCTTTAAACTTCCTACTTTCTATTTATGGGTGTTCATCTTTAAACTTCCTACTTAGAATCTTTCCTTATTTGTACATATAAAGACCAAAACACCCTTACTTTTCTATTAAAAGTGCAAGTGGGACATACCCCTATGTGTAATTTTACACCAAGTGGACCCTAAAACTCATTCTTTATTCTATTTTTCTTAAAAATTGTGTTCCGGCCCTACGCGTTTTATAGCCGAACGGAGGGAGTATGAATTTGTATATGTTCTTCCTACGAGCTCCGTCCCTTATATACTGCGGAATCTACCGTTTTGTAACGGTTCTGACATCAACAGCTCTCCTTGATCTTCTCCCTTTGTCTTCTATCCCGTTGATCTCCTTCCTTAATTGCCGTTAGCAAGAATATCTCCCCTTCCTTCTTTAGTTGATCACGTAATCAATCCCCTTTAATGCAATATCCCTCTATCCTACTCGGACCCTAGCGCATTCCCGCTCCTTCAGGCCCATTCATTTTCTTCTAGTCCAGGCCCAACTCAGGAACTCCTATAGTCCGAAAATCCACCCCCAACAAGTTATGATGTGGGGTGCTGGTCGTCGTGGTTCCGTGCATGATAAGGGCATGTTAAATGATTATCGTAATATGTTGGATAATCTAGTGGCAGGTGGAGTGGTTACCTTGTGGTATTGATGCAGTAAATGAGGTTTCTGTTAGTAGATACCACAGTACGATAAGGTTTGTGGATGTGATCGTGTGCTATCACCCGGATCATTGTCTACGACAATTTGGGTATAGACAAACCATTCTGTCCATGCAGTGGTGCCTTGAGAATGCTTACCGTTACCCTAGGCCGGAATTGTACGATGTGAAGTTTCTGGTGTGGAGTGACATATTATGACAAAATCGAGCTGGTCATCTTTTGGTTTTGACTACTCTATCGTCGCCAGCACAACCTCCACATTCTCATGCTCCTGGTTACAAGGAGTGATGGTGTAACACCCCACATTTTTGAGGAACTTTACTAAGGGTGTTACTCATTTAACTGACCACCGGAGATTAAAATCGGGGTTTCATAATTGATCTTGAGATTTTATTTAAAGGTTTATAGTAAAGTTTTATAAAATAAAAACATATTCTAGTTTAATCATCTAGTAGGCCAAATGACCCTTTTGCCCTTCGAATTTTAATGCCTAAAAGCCATAAACCCTACATCATCATCTCCATTTAATCACGTCGTTCCTATCATCATCTTCATCGAAATTGTTCGCCGCGCGATGATATCCATGCCCACAATCTTTCACTCCCTCGCCACGGTTTATACTCTAGCCCGTTTTTGACGAAACCTGCACCATTAGACTCTATTCGTTCTCCTCTACATATAGGTAGAAGTCTTGTCTCATTTTATTCAGGTCTTACCGATGTCGAATTTTCATAATCGGCTAATATGTTCTTAAACCATGTGGGTTTTATATCTTTTGTCCATGATGTTATTTAGTATTGTTATTTTGGGGGTTTATAATTTATTTTGCGAAGGTCATGAGTTGGGCATGTCGTTTGGGGTCTGTTCTTCAAGTTTACGTGGGTTTTGGAAGCCTAATTTTGTTGGGTTTGCATCGTGATGGTGGTGGCTACTGTCGTGGGCGTGAGTTGTTGTTGCCTTGTTGTTGATTGTTGTGGTTGCTACCGTGGTGAAGGTAGGGTGTTTTTGTGGTTTTGATGGTGTCGACGTTGTGTTGTTTGGGTCACTCTTATTGGTGTTTTCTTGTGTTGTGCTTTTGTCGGGAGTGGTTGTTGTGTAGTTCGGGAAGTTGTTGTTGTGTTGGGGTTGTGTTTGGTGTTGAACCTGGGCTGCCGTTGTAGTGGTCACGACTAAATTGGTCCTAGGTTGTTCTTGTGACATTGTAGTGGCATTCTAGTGGAGACGTGTTTGGTCGTGAAATAATAACGTATAGTAAAATTGGGGATTTATGTGTTAAAGTATTTAGTTATATATCACTTGGAGTTAGTCGATAATATTCTGGGTTACGTCTAGTAAGCTCGTGTTATTAATTTTGGTTACCGTTTGATGTTATCTGTAGCTTACGAGTAAAAGGGAGTTCAAATGTCGACTTTGAGAAATATAGCTTACGAGTAAAAGCGGTTGAGGTAAGAACGTTGATCAAGCCTTTGAGCCTCACAAATATCATGTTCTATTTCAATGATTGGATTCCTAACCTTAAATATCTCTGTCTTGTATTCATTGTTCACTTGTTTCTATCAATTGGAACCATTTCACATGTCGTATCTAATCCGTCTTATGCGCCCATCAATGCCCTTCGACTTCCTTTATAACCGGCCTCTCGGCCTCGGTCTCATTTGGCCTCTCGGCCACTTGGCTTCTCGGCCGAGTGGTTTATCATTGTTGTTGTTGACTTCACTTGTGTTCTTGTTGATGAGAATTGAATCCGTCTACGGCCGTTTATAAATTGTATTATCGAATAACGTACCATCGAATAATGAATGTAAAACGGATGAAAGAAAAGAACGACAAATGTTTACCACCTAGAGTGATTGTGATGCGGCCCTGACCGATCACCGTTTATACCTTTGATCAAGGTACTGTTTCGGTCGGAGTAGCTACCGAATACCTATTAGGCTTTCCTCCTTGAGGTACGCATCTGGATCTCTAGCAAGGGGTGTGCACATTTTAAGTCTTTAGATCTGTTTATTCGTACTCTAGCTCGCGTCGGAACGAGATTGTGGTGGCTGCGGGATAGGAGCCCAGCCGTGTATGATTGACAAGACCGTTTGTCTCGTCAGCGATACGTGACTATCGCATCGCCGTGTCCCGATGGTACTCTGTGATCGTTATTATATCCTGTGCTTATTATTTGTTAGCTACGCGCCTCAAGGCGCGTATCTTTGTTTCTCTGCTTTATGTTTCTTACTCAGCCTATGCTGACGTTCTGCTTTCTGGTTTGTTCCCTACCATGTTCTGGGGCCTATGTCATTCTTCGATGGCATAGTTGTCAGGTCTTGATGATGTGGATGCTTGCTAGAGGGATTCGTTTGGATGACGGGAGCTTTTCATAAACATTATTTAGACATGGATTATATTTGGTTTTGTAATTTAAATTTCAGTTTTGAGAATTGTAGTTCGACATTCTAAGTCTTCCGCTGTCGACTTTTCGGTTGTTTGGATTTATTAAGTTGTATTTGAATTTTAAGCCTAGCAGTTGATTCGGTAGTCAACTGCGGCGTAACAATTCTATAGTATTTCCTTATTTATTACTGCGAAAATTTAGGGTTATTACAGTTGGTATCAGAGCCAGGTTCTGATTCGTCGAGGCTACAAAAAGTTTTCAAAAAAAATTTCGAAAAGTTTCTAAAATGGGGCGAGCCGGGTGCATACATTCGTATGATATTTGCTATGTGCTACTTGCTTCTTGTACTACACCATGGAGTTCTAAGACTGACCTTTGGGAGTTCTAAGAGTGACTATTTTAGTCCGACTCACTTTAGAGATTGTCGTTTGGTACTATCAACAATTGATGATCTATTGGTTTATGAATTCTAAAATGTTAGTTGATTATTTTGAATGTGATATTGGAGGTTTAATCGAAGTGAACTAAAACTATTGGAAGTCAAGCAGGGACGCGAAAAACCTTTTTAGGGTTTATATTAAGGATGGGTATGATGAATTTGCTATGCTTGTATTGAGCACATAATGTTTATCGTTGTCAAGGATTTTGACCTTATAAAGGAGATATGAGGTAGAACATGTCATTAGATTTGTGTATGTGAGATAGTGGTAAATCGCAAAATTTCGGGACAACCGCCAATTTCCTCTTTTCTAGACCCTCAAAATTCAATTCATGTAAATTAGTGGAGTAAGAAAATTGGGAGAAACTAGTTGACAAACCCATGCTTAACTCTGTAGAAACAACCCACCCTATTCCGTCTAATTTGGTCACACCCAATAGGTAAGAAACCTTGTTTCACTAGGGAGAAGGGGAAAAGCTGAAGAAGGGAACCATATTGGTGAGTTTATAAGAGATAAGCACATGGGTCGAGAAGAGTGATTATACACTCGATATTGTATACTCAACTACAATCGATGTGAACTTTAGGAAATACTAAATGGAGAGTTGAGATTTTGGGGATGCTAATTATGGAGAACCGAAATTGATTGAGAAGGTTGCGTCTACTGTATCTTGTGTTATCTTGGGGTTACATGAGTAAGATTTATTATGGATTTTATGCTATCGAAGATACAAAAAAAAAAAAAGGAACCAAAATTTTATTGGCGTGAGAGTCGATATTTTGTCAAGGAGTGGCGAGGTTTTAATAATGGCAAGTTAGTTAGCCTCGATTATGGATTCCATTACCTGTGTATGAGAGTTTTGGTGTTTTCATTGTTTCATTTCCCTTGCACCAAGATTTATGTGTCTTGTAATTATTTTTAAAATGGGGACAATGCCCCTAAGAGTTTATTTCAGAATTAAGTCATTGGATTAGGACTATATGCTACTTAAAAGCCTTCATGTGTATGCATGTGTGTGTTTTGTAGCCCCTATTTACACGCTCGTAATGACTTGGCTCACGGTGGCACCAGAGGGTGTGTCCACTTGGCTCGGCCAAGGCACGAATCGCGTTGTCTCCCGTCTCTCTCTCTGCTCGAAATTCGTATCAGATAACCAACCGAGGAATGATACGACCACAAAACAACTGGAAAAGCGATACTCTAAATTCGGAAGTATTCTGAAATCAAAGAAGACATTCAAATAATCCGTTTGCTTGAGTATTAGTACTGCATTGCATGAGATTGCAGACCTAGCTCATTTCAAAACCGTGGTTTAATGGTTAACCTATTATTTCGGGAGTGTCTATCGCAATGAGTTAGATTATAAACGTATGTGTGGAAACTGGCGCCTATTGTTAGGTGAAGGATCATAATTAGTTTGAGCTTATTTTTGGTGAAATATGCTTAGCACTGGTAGTGGTAACTACTCCATATGCGGTTTTAGGTGGCATTGATGGATAAATCGGGCATTCCTATACCAAACTTGGAATATAGATAAGCAAAGGGGGCGCCTTCAGAGTTCCTTGGATTATTATCCTATTCGGTATGAGATTTCTCTCGACGATCATGCGACTGAGAGTTAAACGCCTGGTATATAATCGAAAACAAAGTTTGAGTGTATCTTGAGTAATTAATCGCTTCAAATCTGGGAATTTAAACCGGTGAGGTAAAGACGGGTTGCTTGGGGCGAAAATATAACCTGAAAGGATCGGTTACACTTGTTGGTGCAGACTTGGTATATATAAAATACATTAGATGGAGGACCAAAATTGTACTTGAGATTAGGGAATTATGAGCCGTCAACTACATTAGAACCAAAATTGTACTGTGAAAGAGATTCTGCCATCACGTAAAGGACATGATTATATGACAAATTATTATGATTTAACCAACAAGAAGGAATTAGGCTGTTACGTTAGGAGTTCCCACCCTTGTTCAGTGTCTGCATGGTGAAATTTTGATACAAGTTGAATATAGAAAGTTGAGACATAAGCTGTTTTGGGAACTTCCAACCATAAGTGTAAGTAGAAAGGCACCATATTGGGAGTTTAGGTTTGAAGGACTATTGTACCATTGATGGAAAAACTATTGAACGAAGTAGCTATGCTCGCTTTTGTCACCGTTGTACTTTGGATCAATTGGGTATAAGTCCGAGCAATAGAAAATTGAAGTATGATACAGATTGAGGGTATGATAAGACTATACATATATTATGGACGAATTAATGGGATTTAACGTATGAATGCCATTCCATTTATGAGGATAAAAACTCAGTTTCGAGTGCAGTCACTTACCGACTATAAGATTTAGCAAGGTACGAGCAAAAGTCGTGAACTCGGAGCACTTTATATGTTTTTGAATTACAACTTTAGGTTGGTAGAAAAGTGAATTATGAATTTAGCATTGGTATGTGTCTACTGTGGTTGTGGGCCAAAAACGAATTATGTTAGATGCGACAGAACAATTGTGTATAGAAGACATAGCGATTGTTGTTCTACTCAGATTTGATATTTCATTCACAATGGTTATAGTATTGAGTGGCTGCAAATAAAACTAAACCCCTTTGGAGAAGGTGCAATAGTATTGTATTGGTTAAGACGACTTTGGTGCTCTGAAACGGATGAGAAGACAACAAAAGAAAACCAAGGTAGATTATATCAATTTTAGTTTAACAAGTTTGAGACTTGAGGATGCATGTTTGCAAGGATGAAGTTTTCTTAAGTCAAATAGGGTAATGGGTTTACCTAATGACTAAGGCTAAAGAGTGTGCCAAAACTTGAGAACTCTAGATGTGAATATGTGCGTTGACTAAGTTCCCAAGGATTTCCGTACATTTATATAAAGCTTGTGTGGTTGCTCTAAGGTCTACCGTGTAAGACATGGATACAAGGAGACTCCAATGTGCAAGGAATAGGGAAATCGACTTCGAGAGACCTATAGTATATGTTTTGCGGGCCGAATGAAAATGGGATATGGAAGGAAAATTCCTAGCTAGAGAGTGAATTATCAACACATTAAGTTCATATGATCACAAGATTAAACTCATTCGCACAAGCATAGAGGTCGACTCTAAGTAATACCTAAGGGTTGATGTGAGACATGAATGGATAAAATTGGGAGAGCTACAACGTGCGTGTTCAGGCAACCTAATGAGTACGAGGAGAATGACCTACTTGGGGTTACTGATGATTATAGTCTTCAACCTTAGAGACATTCAAGTCTAGGCCAACCCAAAAGGGTGAGATAGGTGTATAATTCGAGGGTCGAACACGAGACATTCGGCGAGATCACTGAAACTTAATGGTATTATGAAACAACAAATTAATGATGAGAAGAAGACTCAAAAGTCATGGTCGACAACTTATGGAGTTGAGGAACCACCATGAATGGCTTAGAAATAGATTCCCAAGCCCCTGGATACATTAGGCGCATAAAGATCAAATTTGTCATGACCCTCAACAAGGGGCCTAGTTAGTGCGATCAAATAATTACTAGAGGACGACAATATCTTGCCGGGGTAAAACGACACTAAGGGTCACCAATTATGGAGATGAAATGGAGCTTAAAGGGTAACAACGTCTATTACAAGCTTGCCACGACATAAAAAAGATGTTCATTTTGTGAAAATAAGTGATAAATAGAGACAAGAATGTGAAGGATACATGGAATAATAAGATACAATTTGGTCAGCTGTATCTATGCATTGAGTAGTAAGATTGTGCACGTTTAAACGATCCGTAATTCTAGATTTCATATGCAAGTTCTAGGGTAGTCTTTGATACCCATTGGAATAACGAGGTGTAAATCACAATACTTTTAAGTAGATCAGAACGCTCAATCATGAATTCGATGTGGAAAATAGGAACAATGAATTCAAAAGGACATGAAAACTTCAGTAAAACTTTTGTTGGTATAAATTTATTTTAAGTTTGAGTTGCCAGCCGGCTTCTGGAAAGGTTCTATTTTTGTAATTTGTTCCATGTCTACAAACGACAATCATATTGGAAGTTGAAAAGTTCGATATCACGAAGACTACAATTTATGAGAAATGATCATCAAACATAGTCGATCGGGGGATCGGAAAGAAACAAGGAAAGCTCGTATGACAAAACATTGGGATGCGATACCAAGGTAAAAAAAAAATGCGTATGAAAAGTGGCATTGGCTGATGATCAGAAAAGTTTGCGTGTTTATACAAAGTACTTTTGGTTCGAGGACGAACCTTTTCTTTAAAGGGGATGAGAACGTTACGTGTTCCTCCTCCGCCCTCATTTATGTGAATTGCATGTTTTATTTGTTGTTATATGAACCTTGTTGCACATTGATCTAATGAACTGAGATACTCACCTCGTGCACTGATAATGCATGTATGTATACCTGCTTTCGTGCACTTGTGATGCACATGTGCTTGTTTCCTACGCTAACGATGCACGCGTAATATCATATTGTCCATTTCGCACACATAAATGTATGTCATTTGATTGATGGATTAACTTGAGTGCTTTGAGCACAATCTGAACTACTTATCCTCATCATATATGGTACTCGAATACTATATATATCACTATATATATACAAACACAAGCTTATTTACTTTCAATTCCTTTCACTCTCTTCGCTCGAAGCTCAAGTTGTGGTAAATGGAAGTTGGTCAACTGAGTAAATGTTTGGAGACCAAGAAACAGGAGAGGGTGGTGATTAGAGAACATTTTGAAGGATGAGTTTACGCTTCGAGGACGAAGCGTTGTTTTAAGGAGGGAAGTCTGTAACACCCCATATTTTTGAGGAATTTTACTAAGGGTGTTACTCATTTAACTGATCGCCGGAGATTAAAATCGGGGTTTCATAATTGATCTTGAGATTTTATTTAAAGGTTTATAGTAAAGTTTTATAAAATAAAAACATATTCTAGTTTAATTATCTAGTAGGCCAAATGACCCTTTTGCCCCATCTAATCACGTCGTTCCTATCATCATCTTTATCGAAATTGTTCGCCGCGCGATTTTTTTTTATGCCCACAATCTTTCACTCCCTCGCCACGGTTTATACTCTAGCCCGTTTTTCACGAAACCTACACCATTAGACTCTATTCGTTCTCCTCTACATAAAGGTATAAGTCTTGTCTCATTTTATTCAGGTCTTACCGATGTCGAATTTTCATAATCGGCTCATATATTCTTAAACCATGCGGGTTTTATATCTTTTGTCCATGATGTTATTTTGAGGGTTTATAATTTATTTTGCGAAGGTCATGAGTTGGGCATGTCGTTTGGGGTCTGTTCTTCAAGTTTACGTGGGTTTTGGAAGCCTAATTTTGTTGGGTTTGCATCGTGATGGTGGTGGCTACTGTCGTGGGCATGAGTTGTTGTTGCCTTGTTGTTGATTGTTGTGGTTGCTACCGTGGTGAAGGTAGGGTGTTTTTGTGGTTTTGATGGTGTCGACGTTGTGTTGTTGGGGTCACTCTTATTGGTGTTTTCTTGTGTTGTGCTTTTGTCGGGAGTGGTTGTTGTGTAGTTCGGGAAGTTGTTGTTGTGTTTGGTGTTGAACCTAGGCTGTCGTTGTAGTGGTCACGACTAAATTGGTCCGAGGTTGTTCTTGTGACATCGTAGTGGCATTCTAGTGGAGACGTGTTTGGTCGTGAAATAATAACGTATAGTAAAATTGGGGATTTATGTGTTAAAGTATTTAGTTATATATCACTTGGAGTTAGTCGATAATATTCTGGGTTACGTCTAGTAAGCCCGTGTTATTAATTTTGGTTACTGTTTGATGTTATCTGTAGCTTACGAGTAAAAGGGAGTTCAAATGTCGACTTTGAGAAATATAACTTAGGTAAGGTTAAGCGGTTGAGGTAAGAATGTTGATCAAGCCTTTGAGCCTCGCAAATATCATGTTCTATTTCAATGATTGGATTCCTAACCTTAAATATCTCTGTCTTGTATTCGTTGTTCACTTGTTTCTGTCAATTGGAATCATTTCACATGTCGTATCTAATCCGTCTTATGCGCCCATCAATGCCCTTCGACACTCTTTATAACCGGCCTCTCGGCCCCAGTCTCATTTGGCCTCTCGGCCACTTGGCTTCTCGGCCGAGTGGTCTATCATTGTTGTTGTTGACTTCGCTTGTGTTCTTGTTGATGAGAATTGAATCCGGCTACGGCCGTTTATAAATTGTATTATCCAGTAACGTACTATCAAATAATGAATGTAAAACGGATGAAAGAAAAGAACGACAAATGTTTACCACCTAGAGTGATTGTGATACGGCCCTGACCGATCACCGTTTATACCTTTGATCAAGGTACTGTTTCGGTCGGAGTAGCTACCGACTGCCTATTAGGCTTTCCTCCTAGAGGTACGTATCCTACTGGATCTCTAGCGAGGGGTGTGCACATTTTAAGTCTTTAGGATCTTTTTATTCGTACTCTAGTTCGCGTCGGAACGAGATTGTGGTGGCTGCGGGGTAGGAGTCCAGCCGTGTATGATTGACAAAACCGTTTGTCTCGTCAGCGATACGTGACTATCGCACCGCCGTGTCCCAATGGTACTCTGTGATCGTTGTTATATCTTGTGCTTATTATTTGTTAGCTACGCGCCTCAAGGCGCATATCTTTGTTTCTCTACTTTATGTTTCTTACTCAGCCTGTGCTGACGTTCTGCTTTCTGGTTTTTTCCCTACCGTGTTCTGGGGCCTATGTCATTCTTCGATGGCATAGTTGTCAGGTCTTGATGATGTGGATGCTTGCTAGAGGGATTCGTTTGCATGACGGGAGCTTTTCATAAACATTATTTAGACATGGATTATATTTGGTTTTGTAATTTAAATTTCAGTTTTGAGAACTGTAGTTCGACATTCTAAGTCTTCCGCTGTCGACTTTTCGGTTGTTTGGATTTATTAAGTTGTATTTGAATTTTAAGCCTAGCAGTTGATTCGGTAGTCAACTGCGGCGTAAAAATTCTATGGCATTTCCTTATTCATTACTGCGAAAATTTAGGGTTGTACAGATGGCACATTCATTCATATCCGCGCGTCGTTAACTTATCTAGATCTCATAGTCGGAAAGTACGCTCCTTGAGTACCTCGACAGATGACCAAGCTACTACTACTACTAATTCCGCTGCTGTCTCGGCAATATTTCCTTCCCATATATCTTCATTAGTGTGTTCGACTAATTGTTACTTGTTCCTCTTTTCATTTTTTTGTTGCCACTGGAAGTTCTTGGTGCTTTTGAGAGAATAGCTCCGATTTTGTTGATTCCGGAAAATCAGAGACCAACTCGCTTAGATGAACTGTGGAACGAAGTGTGTTAATGAAATTGCTCCTGTACTACGCCAGTTTGGAAGCTGAAGCAGTACAACTAGTGCGGCTAGTGGACCTATTACAACTGGTGGACCTAGTACGAGTGTGGTTGATGGAACTAGTGCAGGTGGATAATAGACAACTTTCGTTGTTGAGTTTATGTACATTGATAGATAATTTCATGGGTTTTAAATTTTATTTCGTTAGTGTATGTATGGTTCTAATTTATTTAAAGGATAAATTTCTAACTCCTACCTTTTATATACCAAAACTTCCAAAATCCTACTTTATTTTTAAAAAGTTTCCAACTCCTACCTTATAAAACATTTTTTTTTTATCAAACTCCTACCAAAACTTCTACTCCGGTGGGTTTGACTCTATTTTCTGGCATTGACCTTCGAAATGACGCGATTTTCTTTGATTTGTTGTTTCGTTTTCCCTCCAATTTCTCTCTCCTATTTCTCACATCTTGCACTCTCTTTTCTGTCTCCTCTCATTTTTTGGCTGGCCACAACACATTGTTAAAGCTTTCACAACAGATATTCAACAACATTGCACTCTTGCATTTTAGCAAATGAGAGGAGAGAGAAGATGAAATTGGAGTGCAAGGTGATATAGTGTGAGAAATAGGAGAGAGAAAGTGAAATTAGAGGGAGAAATTAGAGGGGAAACGAAACAAATCGAAAGAAATCGCGCCAATTCGAAGGTCAATGCCGAAAAATAGAGTCAAACCCACCGGAGTAGAAGTTTTGGTAGGAGTTTGATAAAAAAAATGTTTTATAAGGTAGGAGTTGAAAACTTTTTAAAAATAAGGTATGATTTTGGAAGTTTTTGGTGTATAAAAGGTAAGAGTTAGAAATTTTTCCTTATTTAAATTTATGTACCACGTTGAACACGGTCAATTCATAGAACTTTAAACATTGTACCATGCGTGAACGCTATGTGAATACCGTTTATTTACGGATATATCAACGAGAAAATTACTGTGCACATTGATGTTTGAGTATCTACAGAATAAGCAATTACACGTTTTTTTTTTTTGCTACAAGGATATATGCATTGATGTTAGGTACAAAACGGTATGAATAAGCAGGTATACGATGGATTAATAAGGACAACATTTTTTACAAAATGTTTTACAAACAAGCTAATATCCGAACAACGTTTGCCATCTCCTATTCTTCTCATCGTATATATGATTCCAACCTTGAACACTCTTAGCCATCAACTCCCACAAGGGAGTAACCGGGAGGATGGGACAATTATTTCTCAACTGTAGACGAATATAATGAGTACCCGTGTGCAATAAGAATAAATATCCAGAGGTTGATCGTACACCAGAAATAACTTTAGTTGGCAAAACGATATGACTACCATACCACTGTTGTATCCCATGGTATGACTCATAACTATAACAAACAATTGCGCAATTATATAAATTTGCAAATCCAAACGAGTCTCAAGGGGTGTTCATCCAATGAGGCCTTCTACAACCACCAATACCTTGAAAGTGAATGCGGTTTAGAGACTCCCGCCAACTCGCCACATCATTACCAAAGAGTGTGCCATACTCGGGCTTATGCATTTCAGTATAAAGTTTATCTCTCATCATCCTATGGTCACTTTGTGTCCCTCGGAGTGCATCAAAAATGCATCGAAATCCACAATGGCTATCTCTAACAGGATCCATGTAGCCAAGCAAGAAATTCTCAAACGTTGGACGTAAGTATGATTAATAGTAAAATTTGTCAAAATCATCACTAAATGTTGTGGTATGACACGTAGCTCCAATTCCTGCAAATTATTTATAATATATAGACCAAATAATTGACATGAAATGAGTTGGACGTGCATTTAAAGCAAAGATATATTTCAAATAAAAAAACCGACAAAAATAAGGAAAACATGAAAATCAAGTTAGAGCTTTGAGTCTTAAGTCAGTGTTACTTGCTCAGACCTCTGAACCACAAATCCAGGCAGGGACAATGGACTTGTTATTTTAGTGTCCAGGCACAGAAACTTGTCGTTCTAATTCTGTGTGCATTATTCAACAGAAAACATAGAAATACAAAACCTAAGAATCTAAGGTACAACATAAATTTCAAAACTTCGGAAAAAAAAAAATTTAAATTAGAGTTATATAAGTTAAATTACCTTCACTACCCAAAGTTGTCGAAGTAGTAGTGGTCGTTGCCGTTGCATTTGAGGTTGTAGTATTTGAAGCCGTTGCATTTGAGGTAGCCGACTTTGAAGTGGTTGACTTTGATTTCCGATACCTCTTTTGCTTGTGCTTAAAATAAAAAGCATCTCGTGTAGAGGATTTCTTTCTCGGTCTACTTCTCTGTTCCACGCGAAACTCAAGCTGACGTATGTCATTTTGATCGGGATGAAACTGACTCGAAATAGTTTCGGTAACCCATTGAATTGTTGCGGGATCATTATTACGAACCTGCTCAACCGAATTGTCAAATGTGTTCAGATTCTCCGAAACTCTGCAACTACTGGGAACGGAGTTAAGCGGCATTGGAGAATACAACGTCCTCCAAAATATATGGATATCATCAAGTTCAATATTTTGGTTAGATTGGACAAGGTCAAACATCCGACAACCGCATGGTAGACGGTGGGTGCGAGCAAGAAAACAACCACATTTCTCATGAATTTCATCAGCAACAAACTCTTTACATAGACTAACTGTGAGATACCGCACCGGCCTGGGGGTGGACCGATTGGGTCTCGCTATTTTTTACTAAAATGGGTCCTTTGCAAGGTACAATTTGGGAAGGTGTTAGGCACTCAAATCGCCCGTCCAAAAACGGTCTCTACTAATTGATCCAAGATAAATATAAAGTTCATAATCAACGACGGAACCATATAGCAATTAGCATGCAAGTGTGTACGAAAACTAGATCATATGAGTAATGTACGTACCATAATAATGATGTATGCATGCCCACGTAATAGTTATAATAATAATATTACAAATTAGTAAATAAAAACAAATCACAAATGCTAGAATTACTAAAACATACTACGTGGATTGAAAATTTGCAAAGATAGGACAACACCTACAAACCCACACTTACCAAGCAATTACGACAACCATAAACCAACAAGTAGGGCCGGGGTACTTAAGAAAATGAAAATTACTAACCTTCTGACGCAAACCTAAGCACATATAATCAATCAATGGCATACGAAAATCATGATCAAGATAGATAAGAAAGCTTTGCAAAACCGTTTTGAAGAAAGTTTATTTGAGGCCCTCAGGTGAATGTATTAACAATGACGCGCGGATCTCGACTTCTCTCGGCAACGTCCCCAACCTTTGATCTTGACCCTTGGATACGAACTAGCTAATGATCTAGCCTTGTTATGAAAGTTGTGATTTGAATGATAATGTAAGGATTAGTATGTGTGGTGTACGTGTATTGTGTATGTAGGAATCGGCTCGAATACGCGTACTAGTTCTCTTGATGATGAGACTAGTGCAAAAGTAGGTTAAGCCATTTATGGTAGCATGTTTTGTACGTCTATTGCCACCCTGATTTAAGAAATGGGATCTTCTATATATAGGGGAATTGAGTGAGCGTATTGATAACCCAAACGGCAGCCGATTACCTTGGGAAACAAGCCATCAGGGCCGGCCCAACCCCTAGGCCACGGGGTGCAATTGCCTAGGGCCCATGCCGATAAGGGGCCCAAAGTTGAAGAAATTGCCCATTGCAATTTGTTTATAATGAAAAATGAAAAGGAGGAAATAAATAAAATATGTGGATCTCTCCCACGTTAGTAGTCCATCATTCCACAAATTTGTTAATTTTCTTTCCTTAAAATTCTCTCCACACTCACAAATTCCTATTTACTTGCTCCAAGATCTTTCTTATTTCCTAAATATAAATCAAACTTCCTTCCATCATAAAAAACAATTGAGAAATCAATAATGCATAATTTATATACTATCAAAAAGTAATTGGTAGATTGGGAAAACAAATCTGATGGACAAAAAATAATTGAAGAAATTACTAGGGTTTTCTTAGATATCAGTTTTCACTCATATGACTTACGTTTTGTATACTCTTTACTTAATTTCAACAATTCTTGGTATATTAAGAACAACAATTTGTCATCTACTACGAACCAACTTTTCTTTTCATAGAATTCCTCTTGGCGAATAACAAGATATTGTTTCGTGCAAAAATTTGGTGTAATTTTTTCCCTCCATTATATGGGGCCCCAACTTCCTCTTTTGCACTAGGGCCTCCAAATTGTTAGGAACGGCCCTGCAAGCCATATGAGAGTTTCTGTATACGTAAACTACCCACCTAAGCTTAATCCTATCCATGAGAAATAATTAATTCATCTCCCCCAACTCAACGTCCAAATGCACTCAATAAGATTAGTTGCCAAACTATCTTATTATCTTTCAATTTATTTTTCTTCTCACGTATAAAGAGTCTTAATCTCTCCAAAATGTGAAAAGATAACACCGAATGTATGTGACTTGCGTAACAAGCTACCAAAGGGAGCAATTTTTTGGCCTTAAACTCCTATTTACGTACAAATATGAGTTTGTATTAAATAAGGGCTTTTATTGGTCAAAATATTAAAATATCAAACCCACTGTAAAACCGGATTATCATGATCAAATGGGCTAGTCGTTGGGCTATATAGTAACTTAGGTCAAGATCAAAAATCGTAGTCGGGCAAACGAACCTTTCACCACCATCCACTATCCATCTCATCATCGGGCGTTATAAAATGGGAAGCCCCCGAGTAGGGTGTTTACACTAACCTCTCCGGACAGCAGAAATATTGCCTTAATTGACACTTTGTTCCTCAAATTCTTATAAGTAATATCGTCAAATTCGTGTGGGCGTTTCACCATTGAACTCTTAAGATCCTTTTTTGTCTCAATAAGTTGACCACGAATCATTGCGTCGGCACATAACCAAATGGTGTCCAATCCACGATGAGAAGATTCTAACCACAACTTTAACACACGATATGCGCTCTCAACCCTATTAGTAGTCCTCTCACCGAAATGAAGCACATTGTTAGTCAATGCATATGCAAATTTCTCTTTTTTTGGAATCCATTGTCTATGATAATAATCTTGAAATGCATTACTCCAAGTAGCATGGGTCGCTTCCAAGTGAAATACGGCGGTATTGTACTCCCAAGTTGTTGGGGCATGCATGACTCTAGACCAAGCACCGTTCGCCACATTATTCCCATTCTCTTGACTTTCAAATATAGATGTAGCTCTTGCTCTTACATCTTTATCAACATGCCACATACACAAGAAACGATATGAATTAGGGAATATTTCGGGAATCGTCTTCAGTAAACTACCTTCATGATCGGTAACAATGGCACCTGGACTTACAGAGATATTAATAGCTTTCGTAAATATTCTAAAGCCCATCGATAACTAGCAGTCATCTCATCTCTCAAAACAACATATGCGATAGTAAAATTAGTCCCAAGAGGTGTTGCACCAATAATCTCCAACAACAACATGTTATAGTCATTCGTCTTATATGTCGAATCCAACAGGATGACATAATAATATGCAAATAACAACTCAATTGACTCAGGTTGACTCATAAAGATATGAGTCAACTCACCATCATTATCTTTGTAAAAGTATATATACTTCGCCTTTGTAGCGAGGTGAAATATGTGTTGAGCAGGATTTTTACCTTCCATATCAATACGTCTCAGTTTCTGATTCTCGTTCTAAAACTGTTTAATATTATTATGATTGACCTTGTGTTTAGAAAACTCATTTATCAGTTGATGAGATTGTGACAATGTTTCTCGCGTTTTCCTGGGATGCACATCTGATTTCTCTTCATCTGTAAATGCGGTCAATCTTGAATATCCTTCATCTCTCCTAATACCTAACTCATGATTATATTTTCTACAATCAGCAACTGAATGGACACAATATTGTTGACCGGACACTACTTCAACAATTCTTACTTTAAACGTGCAACCACACTTTTTGTGCTAGTTTTTTTCCTAATTGCCTCTTCCGAATCAATAATGGAGCCACGGTATTTTGCTCCTCTCTCACAATTTAAATAATAATTGTGTAAACCCGAACTTTTAGCAACTTTAATACTTGCTTTTTACAAAAGAAATCCATTATCGTACACCTTTGTATTTAGCCCATTTAAACGCTTCATCATAATTTGAAAATAAAATTTCGGAATTGAAAAGATAACCATAATCGATATTATTTCCTCCAAGTTCTTCTAAATCAATCCGTAATATAAGAAATTACCAAAATTCATAAATACATTTACCAATATTTCACTAATACAACAACAATTATTTCTCTCAATTGTGAATAAACATGTGAGACACACACTACGCCAAAACGACATTTAACACCTGTAAATATGACACCGGTAGGCTTAGAACCGGTGTCTGAAAAACATAAGACACCGGTTTTCAATCAACCGGTGTCAAATGCTTCCCAGTCGATTTGCGCGCAATTCCTCACTTAGCAAAAAATAATAAAGAATAAAAAATTGGACATACGACACCGGTTATAAGAAAACCGGTGTCATAAGTTACCAGAAAAAAAAAAAAAAAATTGGACATACGACACCGGTTATTAGAAAACCAGTGTCATAAGTTACCAGAAAAAAAAATTTGGACTTACGACACCGGTTTTGAGTAAAACCGGTGTCATATGTTACCCCAGAAAAGAGCATTAATCCACTCAGCGAAAAAAAACATTAAAAAATTTATCTTATTACAGAAAAAAAAATGGACTTACGACACCGGTTTTGAATCATATGTTACCCCAGAAAAAGGGTATTTTTCTTTTGTCATATGTTAATTCTAAAAAAAAAACTATAACCCCCAAAAATCTGAAACCCAGAAAAATAAAATTCTAATTCATCATCGCCGTTTAACGTCGCCGTTCTTGCTCCGTTGTCGCCGTTCGCCGCTCGCCTCTCTATGTTGCCGCCGCTATTGTGCCGCCCCTCCGTTGTCGCCGCTTGCCGCTCGTGTTTTGGTATCTCTTTCATTCAATTAGGCTTGTCGCCAATTACTGTTTTTTCATTCAATTTTGTATTTTTTTTTTCCGTTCAATTATTGTTCGCCAAAATTGAAGGTTTAATCGCCAAAATAATGAATTGCTCGTGTCGCCGCTATTGTTTTTTGATGTGTTAGTTAGTGAATTGCCGTTAGTTGAACGGAATTATGTGTTAGTTAGTGAATTGTCGTACGTTAGTTGAGTAGAATAGAGTACAACTTTAGATTGTAGTGGACAAAGACACCGGTTATACATTTGACCGTTTTCTTATCTATAATAATGTTTTGTTTAGGTATTATGAATATAGTGTGATAGTAGTGGGTTTAGTGGTATCAAAACAAAATTAAAGCATTATAGATTAGTGGACAAAGACACCGGTTATACATTTGACCGTTTTTTTATGTTTGATTTTTTTAGGTTGAATTTAGAATAATTGGTTAATAATTCTAATAGTGAGTTTAGTTTGATTAAAACAATAAAATTTAGATTATTGAATTGGTAGTTTTAATTAGTTATGTTTAGGTATTTACTTTTTTTAGGTTGAGCTTAGGATAATTGGTTACTAATTTTGGTTTATATAGACATGGATCGAAAATGGATAACAATGTCAAATCAAGGACACCGTGATTATGAGGAGGGGATTCAAAAGTTTATAAATTTTGCCGAGAAAAATTGTGAAGACTTAAAGTGTATGCGGTGTCCGTGTTGTAATTGTTAT
The DNA here is from genome assembly GCA_963680865.1 of Spergularia marina. Lineage (NCBI taxonomy): Eukaryota > Viridiplantae > Streptophyta > Magnoliopsida > Caryophyllales > Caryophyllaceae > Spergularia > Spergularia marina. The sequence continues at coordinate 10,711,099 of OY804546.1, read as the reverse complement.
AATATGGGATTTCACTCTCTTGATACTGTAAAAATTCATTTGGCTAGCTTCAACTTATACAAAATGGATTTTTTATAGGGAGGCAACACATGACTTGAGCATAGAGAGTCAAAGTAATAGAGAATTTGTCCAAGAAGATATTGGAGAGGATGATGATGACTATATTGGAGAGGATGGTGAAGAATATATTGGTGAGGATGATGATATCGAGAATATCGATGCCACTAGTGGAGAGGCTGGTGGAGAAGATGGGAATAATGATTCGAATGACGATGAAATTGATGTAGATGTAAGTGGTGATGACCCGAATATGATGGAGAACTTGTTGAATGAAAGTGAAGATGAGTTGTATGAAAATTCCAAAAAAGTATACTAGATTGTCCGTCGTTCTTAAGTTGTATAATTTAAAGGCGGCAAATGGTTGGAGTGACAAGAGTTTTACAAGTTTGTTAGAGTTGTTGAATGACATGTTACCAAGTGGTAATTCTCTCCTTACTCGGACTTATGAAGCCAAAAAAATGTTAGTTTCAATGGGTCTTGGCTACCAAAAGATTCATGCTTGTCCAAATGATAGTATATTGTATCGCAAAGATTATGAAGATGATGTTGTTTGTCCTACTTGCAATGCCTCTCGATATAAGGAGAACAAGAATGGTGTTGCGGCTAAGGTTTTGTGATATTTTCCCATTATACCAAGATTGAGGAGACTCTTTGTCAATCCAGAGGATGCGAAATTGATGACATGGCACAAATCTGGTGTCGACAGAGTTCATGATGGTAAGTTGAGACATCCGGCTGATGCTGCTCAATGGAAATTTTTTTATGCAAAATACCGTGATTTTAGCAAGGATCCGAGAAATTTGCGACTTGCATTATCTACTGATGGAATGAACCCATTCGGGAATATGAGTAGTGCACATAGTACATGGCCCGTTATACTGATTACTTATAATTTGCCTCCGAAATTATGCATGAAGAGATAGTACATGATGCTTTCTTTGTTGATTTCAGGCCCAAAGCAACCGGGTAACGACATAGATGTTTATTTGGCTCCCCTTCTTGATGATTTAAAATTATTGTGGGATGAAGGAGTACTAGTCTTTGATGCTCATGTGGGTCGTAAATTCAACTTACGTGCTATGTTGTTCAACACTAGCCAAGATTTTCCCGTTTATGGCAACTTGTCCGGATATAGTGTAAAAGGGGACAATGCATGTCCGATATGTGAAGAAGATGCAACTAACCTCTATCTTAATAGATCTCACAAGAATGTTTATCTTGATCATCGTAGATTTTTGCCATACAATCACCCTTATCGTAGACAACGAAAAGTTTTCAATGGACAAGTGGAAATGCCTGAGCGTCCAATTGTTTTGACAGGTGCCCAAGTGTATGAGAAAGTCAAGCATTTGAAAATCACATACGGGAAAAATGGGTCGAAACTTTCATTTATCCAAGGGTTATAAGAAACGATCTATATTTTTTTATCTTCCTTATTGGAAAGATTTGACCGTTAGACATTCTCTTGATCTCATGCATATAGAGAAGAATTTTTGTGATTCTATTGTTAACACATTGTTGGATATTCCGAGGAAGACAAAGGACACTTTGAAAGGAAGAGAAGATATGTTCGAAAAGTGTAAAGCCAGAAAAGAGTTGTTACCGCAAAAAGTGGGTTCACGAACTCGTTTACCTCTCGCTGCTCACACTCTCTCTAAAAATGAGAAAAAAAAAAAATTTGAGTGTCTCAAGGGGATAAAGGTCCCGGAAGGTTATTCTTCAAATATTTGCAATCGTGTGTCGATGAAGGATTTGAAACTTGTTGGATTGAAATCTCATGATTCTCATATACTCATGCAACAACTTTTGCCCGTGGCTATTCGTTCCATTTTACCAAAAAAGGTACGATTTGCACTTACAAAGGTGTGTTTATTCTTTAATGTCATTTGTAGCAAGGATATTGATCCGACTGAGTTGGACAATTTGGAGGAAGGGATTATTTTCACATTATGTCAGTTAGAGATGTATTTTCCTGTTTCTTTTTTTGATATCATGATCCATTTGCCGGTCCATTTGGTAAGAGAGATTAAAGAATGCGGACCAATCTTTTTGAGATATCAATATCCATATGAAAGATGCATAAAAATCTATAAAGACTATGTGACTAATAGATCTCATCCAGAAGGTTGTATTGCTGAGCGTTATATCATAGAAGAGGCTCTTGCTTTTTGTTATGAACTTCTCTTTGATGATGAGCGTGTTGGTCTTCCAAAGCCACGTCATGTCGACAAAATGGAAGGCAAAGGAGTTAGGGGCCACAACATTATCCAACTCAATACCGAAGAAATGAATTCAGTTCACTCATATGTTCTTCACAATGATAAAGTTGTCGATTCTTACATTGATGAGCATAAAAAGCATTTGAGAAATCTTCATAGAAATAAGAGCGACATGTGGATTGAGAATGAGAACAAAAAGAGATTTGGGACTTGGTTGAAGAACCAAGTTGTAAGTCAACCCATTATTAAGTTCCCTGATTATGTGAGAATTATGTCTTTTGGTCCATCTTTACAAATTTCGTCTTATAGTGGATATGCCATCGGTGGATATACGTTCTACACCGAAGAACAAGATTCAAGAAGCACTATGCAAAATAGTGGAGTTTCTGTTGAGGCCACTTCTATTCATTTTGCAAGTGCTAAAGATAAGAACCTAAGGGAAGAAAAAATGATTTATTATGGGCAAATTGAAGAGATTTGGGAATTATATTACCAAACTGTTCGAATTCCCGTTTTTAAATGCAAGTGGGTTGACAACAACAACGGTGTTAGAAGAGATGGATTTCACTTTGGTGAACTTTGATAAAGTTGGGCATAAAGATGATCCGTTCATGTTCGCAAGCCAAGCAAAACAAGTTTTTTATGTGAATGACCTTTTGGATAAGAAATGGTCTATTGTTTTATCCGCTCGACCTAGACATGAGTTTGATTATTATGTTGAAGATGAGATTTTAGAAGGTTTGGGTGCTCCGAATTCATGTGTCCAAGTGATAGAGAATGATGATAACTCCTTATCATATATTAGAGATGATCATGATGAGGGAGTTTTGGGTGCAAGATGATGCAAATGTAACAAAAAACGTTCTAGGACTAACGTACGTTCTCTAACTAGTTGAGAAATTTTGGTTTTACATTTACGTAATTATAATTTTCATTAATTGCACAAACTCCTCTTTATCTTATTTGTGTTACTTATGTTTATTATTTACTTACACTTATTATAGTTATTTTATTTTATTTAACTTTCACTTATGTCTTTTGATACTTATAATCATATTTATATTTTGTGAATATAGGTTGGATAATGTCGACTCGAAAAAGAAGAAGAAAGCCAAGTGATAATTCCGATTCTGATTCCGATCATGAAAGCGGTCAAACTTTACTACGCGCTTGTGCAAAAGCATTACAAGATGGTTCTCCTTTTCAGCTACAATGGAGTACGGACGGGTTGTTAAATCCGATTGGCGAACATCGCCAAAAGTTTAGTAGTTGGATAGGCGCAATCGCACGTGCACATGTGCCTATTACTTTGAGAGAGTGGAAGAAGATTGACGAAGCCACAAGAGAACGTGTCTTACACGATATTGAGATTAGATATAATATTCAATTTATTTCATGTCTTGTCTATAAAAGTTATCTAAATTCTTATTTTTTTTTTCATGTGTTGTGTGTGTTTTGCAAGGGTGCATTTTATGTTCATCCCGAACGTAGAGGATGTTGGGTGTTGAAGATAGCCGGTGAAAGATGGAGAAATTGGAAGACCAAACTTCATCTTAAGTATATGTATGTAATTGACAAGAAGACCAAGGAAATGGAACATGTAACGAAGCCGCCGGAAAAGTATCCACAAATCACACAAGAGCAATGGGATGCTTTCATTGAATATCATTTGAAAGATCAAAAGTTTCTTGTAAGTTTACATATAATTTTATAATTTTATTGAAATGTTAGCTTTAATGAATATTCTAATTTTTGAATGTTTTTTTCACGATAACTAGTCGCTTAGCAAAGATGGTAAAGATAACGGTGCAAAAAACAAGACTAAATACTTTGGCTCTCGGAAATGATATATTGGGATCAACGAAGAAATTGTAAGTAAATATACACCTTTTTATTTTTTCCATTATTATCAACAAATTAGTAATCGTTTATTTTTACTAACACAAAAATGTATTAGATTGAGGAATATGCCGCTAAAGGGTTGCAAATCAAAGAAGTACCACGTCATGTGACTTGGTTGCGAGGTCATAAATCCAAGAAAGTTGCAATGTCCGAGTATGACGAGGAAGTGGTGAAAGAAATTGTAAGTTATTTTTTTTAAGGGTAGAAATTGTACTTATTTTAAAATCGTTTCACATATTAATTCTAATTAAATTGTTATTGTCACTTAGGCTGAGTTGGAAGAAGCCGTGAAAGAAGGAAAGTTTGTTCCCCAAGGTCGAGATGATATATTGTCTCGTGCAATTGGCAAAGAGGAGCACCCGGGTCGTGTTCGTGGTGTAACCAACATGAACAATTTGTCGAATGTTTTTGGTAGATCCACGAAAAAGATGTCCGAGGTAAAGTTAAAGAATACGGTGCGAACAATGCAATCCCAAATGTTCAAGATGAGTCAAATACTTTGCAATTTCGTAGCCGGAGAAACTCCGAGTCAAGCTGATATGAAAGAATTGATGAGTGCGATGATGAGTAACGATTCGCAAGCAATAGAAAACAATGAAGAGGATAGAGTGTCTAAGGATTCTAATGTTCTATGAAAGGGAAAAGAAGTGAGTTTAAATGATGATCGTGAGCCTCCTGTTTCCCATTCATCCCCAAGACTAGCTCGTAATATCCCTCAAACGTCGATCTCATCAATTCAAGATACGTGTGAAGGGCCGGTTCAGGTATCTAATATAATTGTTATATTACTTTACTTTATTAATCAATTCAACATACTTTATCTCAAATGAATTATATTTTCTAATTGTGATAGTTGCATCAACAATTTACATTACTTTATAAATAATGCAGGGTTGGCATAAGTGTCAAATGTCACTTCCTAGCAATTCACAAGAGATAGTAGCTTTAGGAGAAGTGTATGTGTCAAGCGCTTCGGAGGTACTTACTCTACACAATAACATTGTACCTCCCGGTTATAGTAGAGTAAGTATCTCTAAAGACTTGGTGCCAAATACCGAATTTTCAGTTCCGACCCCGGAAGCTTGTTTTCTCTCTTCGGCCCTTGGTGGTTATGTGTTGTGGCCTTCTCCTTTCATATATATATTGCCTGATACGGTAATTTATACTTCATGATTGAAATTCTTATATTATCTTTGATTTATATTTAAATTCTAACAAGTGTTTTATTTTGTTTGATCATTTAGATTGAAACGGATAACTCTACGAATAAGAACAACACACCACCAATCAACAATTCGACACCTACGTCCATTTCAACTTCCTCTTCGGAATTCATAACACCGGAAAATAAAATGAATATGAGAAGAACTGTGTTGATGAAGTGGCTTTGTAAGAAAGCTCGAAGCATGAAGAAAACCGGAGATGAGGGAAAAGTTTTGCATGTACTCGAACATGTGCTTCATAATATGCAAGACTTGTTTGTGACACCGGAAGAGATGGAGCAATGGTGTTATCAATGGCAAATTCAATCTACTCACATTACGTCATTTATCTTGTAAGTCACTTTTTATACATTTGTTTAAGAAAAATAATAATTAGTTTAGATACTCATATATATTGGTAAATTGATTCATGTGACACTTTCTTTTTGTGGTTTTTTGTAATAGGTATTTGAAAAAGTTGTGTGAAAGGAGACGTGTAGATGGTTTGTATGGTTTTTTATGCTCGGCATTTTTGTCTCCTATAACACCGGTTGATGATGAGGATGATCGTGCGAATTATATTTTTAGTGCGTTCGCTTGTACAACATGTGCACACGGGCAAAAGATATTTTTCGCACCTTATAATGGTAACTATTTTTACAAATTCTAGATGATTTTTTATTTATTTTATATTTCATAACTTATATTATTTTGATAATGTGTAGTTCGCATTGGATGTTAGCTGTGATTCATCCACCGTCAAGAACGAGGTATTGGTTAGATCCATCTAGAGGGAGTAAGAAACCACCCGAATTTCTTCGTAATCTAATACAAGAGTATGTATATATTATATATCTTTAAACTTCATTGTTCTTTAAACTCCACTCTTATTTAATTATATCTTTTAATTATATTGGAATACCGTGTTATTTAACTAGCGCCGGAACGAGGATCATGACTTTGGATCCCCTAAACAAGTTGAATAAGAAGTCGACGCTTATGAAATGGCATACTATAATGGTATGTTTGAATTTTTTGTGTTTATTAACTATACTTTTGATATCCTATTTATGCGTTCGAATTTGGGCTTATTTATTTTTTATTTTGTTTTATAGTGTCCCCGTCAACCCTTAGAAAGTAACGATTGTGGATATTATATTTGTCGTAACATGTTCGAGATAATCCAAAAGAAAGCCACAACTATTCCAATTACGGTAAATATCAAAACATATATCTATCCTATAGTAATTTATAAATGTTTAAGTTTTGGATATCTAAATTCAATTTGTCGTTTTAGTATGTTGTGAAGGGTTGCAAGCAATACAATTTACGAATGAACAAGTGGATGAAATAAGAGATCTTTGGGCTACATATGTCTTTGTGGATGTAGATGAAGAAGGAGACGATGAAGATCTCTAGCTACCTAGCGAGTTTTGCTTGTAAGTGTTCAAATCTACTTTGATTTCTTGAAACACTTAGATTCTCATTAAGTTAGAAATGTTAGTAAGTTTTAGTTAGGAAATTAGAAACTAGGAAAAGCAATAGATCTCCATTGTTATATTTTGGAGAAATGTTGTGGATGGAGTAATTGAGATTGGATGGATGCTTATTATATACAGAGTGAATTTGAAGCTCCATTGTTGTATAGCAAAGAATCGACTTGGTTTCTTGTAGTCGAGGTTTTGGGAATTGGTATCGTTGAAACGGCATAACCGTAATGTATGTTTGTAATGTGGGATTTGGCGACTAATCGTTGTAGTCGCCATTTCCCTGGCAGAAGCAGAAGCAAGCAAACTAAAAAAAAAAAAAATCTACCCTATGACATCGGTTTTTTAAACAACCGCTGTCAAATGTCCATCAGCGAAAAAAAAAAACAACATATGACACCGGTTATTTAAAAAACTGGTGTCAAATGTCCATCAGGGAAAAAAAAAAAAACCACATATGACACCGGTTATTTAAAAAGTGTACCAGTGTTGACTTTCTGGGTACATATTTGACACCGGTTTGACCTAAAACCGGTGTCGTATGTGTTGCCGTTTTTGACACCGGGTATTTCCAGAACAACTGGTGTCTTAACATAAGACACCAGCAGTCCAGACACCGGTTGCAACCGGTGTCTATATGGTTTTGCACCCGGTGTCTTATGTATTATTTGGCGTAGTGACAAGTTCATTGTTGACACTGGACATATCGGTTCAATGTTCGAACACAAACAACAGATGTCTTACTTGGAGATTCAGTGCCGGATTCTGGACATAAAAGGTAAATGCTTGCGTTCTCAACCCGGACGTGTTATAATAAGGTCCCAACAAGTGGGTTTGTACAAAACAAAAAAAAAAAACAAAAAAAACAAAAAAAAACCCAGAAGACCTTTGCTACAATACGGTCCTCATTACATGAGGTCCCCCGTGCCTCAATGGACTTTCTTACAAAAGGATCTTTGTTACTCCACGGACTTATTAACTAGAGGTCCTTCTACTCTAATTGAACAAAAGTTTAAAAGGTCCACATATTTGCAATGGACCTTGGTTTCAGAGGACCACCTTCTTCCCAGTCAACAAAAAAAACAAAAAAAAAAAAAACTGGTAAGGAATTATTGGAAATGTAAGGGTAATTTGTGGGCGACATTTAGTCCTACCCCTATTTTTTGCTTCCTTTTATACGAAAATTGTTGATGGTATCTCTATGACTAAAAACTTTCTGTGATCTATCATTGCGTCACCTTCACCAAAATTTTGAATTTTAACCTAAGTTAGTACTCCATGTATCGGCTGAACTCACAAGTAGATTTATTCTTTCTAAATTGTTGTTACTTTCTTCATGTACTTTTCTGAATATTTTATGAGCCGATCAACTAAAAAGGAACCAAGTTTAGCAAAATAGAGTATATGCATTCCCCTTATCACTTCCCCCCCCCCCCCCAAGCTGTCACCTTGAACACCCCTCCCCCAAATAAACTACTCAACATATTCTTGATTCGGCATAGATCTACAAATATCATAGATAACTTTGCCCAAAATGGTGTTATGCTAGTCCTAAAAGCCAGTCATAGTGCAAGTCAATTGCAAGAAGTGACCAATATCGGTAACATGGGAGGGGACTGAAGATAAGAGAAACTATGAGTTATCACCGGGACACCACCCTCCAGCCGCACTTGCTTCAGCAACATCACCGGTGACATTGTCGGCCTCCCTTGCCACCATTCTGACCTCCTTATTTTTTCTCTCTTCTCCCTTTTTCCTCACTTCTCCTTTCGTCCTCTTCGCACCACAACACCGCCAAACCCACACCAGCGGCCCATCATCGACTCCTCCGCCCACCGCTGAGCCCTTCCCCACCACGTATTCCATCACGAAATTAAAATAAAACGAAATTAAATCTTTACATTTACAAATCTTGGAGTAATATTATGAAACACTAATTATATAGCCATACTAGTATTAAATTTGGGTCGAAATGGTTGTGGTAGCTGTCACAAAGGTCGCTGGTGGTGTTGGTTAACCACCGTGACTAGTGGTCAACGAGGCCCTAGGGGAAAGAGAGAGAGAAAAGAGAAGAAGGATGTGGGTTGCTTTAAACATATATTAATTTACAATTTTGCCCTTATTAATTAAATGATTCTATGCCAATATTCGAACCAAACAAGGTTAATAAAGAATGGATCTTGTATCCCTTCCACTTCTTTTGCGTATCCATGCTGTTTTCATTCCACTCTCGTGAACCAAATACCCCCTAGATCATTTTATCTTAAATTGTAGTTAAATAAGTTTACCATTGATCTTTGTATATCTTGACTTGTAATATTACCTCCTCTTAGACCATGTGCGATTCAACTTATTCAACAGTGTTTTCAAATCAGATCAGATTTATTCAAATCAAATCAGTTTTATTCGAATCAAATCAAATCAGATCAGAATTATCCAAATAACAATCAATGAATCTAGTCTATTTCTAGTTATTAATTCGTCTAATTGCAGTTAATTTATTAATTAATTCAGTTCAGATCAAATCAAATCAAGTTTATTCAAATCAAATCAAATCAGATCAGTTCAAATCAAATCAAATCAAATTAGATCAGAAAAATGCAGTCCAATCGCACAGGGCCTTAGTCCTTTAGTCCCTTTCTTAGTCAGCCAAGTCGGACAGTAAGACCCATCTTTATTGGAGGTTTCATAATGGGTCTTAAAGAGGAGAAAGAAAGTTTTTTTTTTTTTTTTTTTTTTTTCCTAATGCAGAGAAATTTGATGGGTCTCGTCTTTAGGGACGGTCTCTATTTTCAGGGTCTCGTCTATAGGGACGGTCTCTGTTTTCAGAGTTCCGACTCATTCTTAATGAGACCCTACTATTGCCAAAGATAAATTCATAAATAATTTAATATTGTTTGATTTTATATCGAGACTCATCTTGAAACCTCACAAATGAAGTACAAGGTTTCAAAAATAAAAACAACACATTTTTTGAAATACTTGTATTTGAGACTCAAATTGAGTCTCACTAATAAAAGTGCCACAAATAATCATCTAACAACACTAAGATCATATTTTTGACACATTTTTGTACTACAAATTTCGTTTAATTTCCTGTCGTACCAGTAATAACCGACATATCATATTTTTCCTTAATTTAATCTAAAGGATATGCTAAATGCTATGTTGATAAGTTCGGGAATACCTGCAAGTTTTTGGGGTGAAGCAATCTTGTCAGCTTGCTATGTGTTGAACCGAGTTCCACACAAGAAGCTAGATCGTATGCCCTATGAACTATGGAAAGGACATAAACCTAATCTGACATACCTCAAAGTGTGGGGGTGTCTAACAAAAGCATGGATATCACCCTTCAAGCGATCCAAGATCGGTGCTAAGACGGCAGATTCAGTGTTTATTGGTTATGCTCATAATAGTGCAGCTTATCGTTTTTTGTTACAGGATAGTTCGAGCTCGTATGCAACTGGAAGTATTATTGAATGCAGAGATGCGGAGTTCTTTGAATGTGTGTTTCCCAATGATACAATCTACAAGGAAGAGGTGGGAAGATTCGAGTCAAGAAAAACACGAGGATAAGAGTCTCAAGGCGGACCGCGATGGACAAAGCGCGGCTCGCTGCGAAACAGAGTCCGAGAACATAGATCTTGTGGTGGACCGCGGGGTTGTGACGGCATGCCGCGAGAAGTGGCGGACCGCGGTGGAGTCTCTGAAGTTGTGGTGCGGAAAAGCAAGCGAGCTCGGAAAAGTGTGGATTTCGGACACAATTTCGTGAAGAATTTCTTGACTTAAAATGATCTACCCCGAAACCTAGTAGATGCATAGATATTGGAGGAAGATCCAAGGACATACAGTGAAGCTATGAAGTCAATTGATGCGGTTTTCTGGAAAGAGGCTATTCAAAGTGAACTAGATTCAATCACTGCGAATCATACATGGATTTTAACCGATCTTTCGAGAGGATGTAAGCCTTTACGTTCAAAGTGGATATTTAAGAAGAAACTGAAGGCTGGCGGATCAATGGCCAAGTTTAAAGCAAGGATGGTGGCAATGGGTAACATTCAAAGAAAGGGCATCGACTTCTTTGATAGTTACTCTCCGGTAACCGAGTTTGCAACCATTAGAACATTGATAGCAATAGCAGCTATTAATGGACTGTTAGTTCATCAAATGGATGTCAAGACAGCATTTCTTCACGGTGATCTCGATGAGGAAATTTACATTTATCAGCCTGAAGGTTATGTTGAGCCAGGGCAAGATGGAAAGGTGTGCAAATTGGTGAATGTAACACCCCATATTTTTGGGATTTCTAAATTATTAAGGTCGTCGGGAAATATTCAATTTAGAGTTACGGGGTTCCATTTTTGGAAATTTAGAGTCACTTTTCTTTTTGGAGTCGATTTCCTAATTGGGTAACTAATAGGTAAAATGACCAAAATACCCTTGCTAAACCTTCCCTCACCACAATCTAGAGATTTTTGAAGAGACGAGAGAGAGTCCAACAAAAGATAAATACTGAGAGAGTTTAAAAAATGAGAAATACCCACAGTTTATTATTAACAAATCAAATGGACAATTATTAATAATCCACATAAAGAATCCTTACTTTCGTGAGACTCTTTAATAAATGTATCTTACACATTTAATTATGAGATTTTTGAAGAGCCAAGAGAGAGTCCAACAAAAGATAAATACTGAGAGAGTTTAAAAAATGAGAAATACCCACATTTTATTATTAACAAATCAAATGGACAATAATTAATAATCCACATAAAGAATCCTTATTTTCGTGAGACTCTTTAATAAATGTATCTTACACATTTAATTATTAACCATTCACACTATATTATAGAAACACGGTATGATTGATTATACAATTGGTTATGTGTATCAAAAACTTTTGAAACATATATTATTTTATGTGATTTAAAATGAATTTCAATTTGAGATCCATTTATACATTTTCAGATAAGCAATGCTTAATGATTACAATCAACTTTATATACTATATTTATTTAAAAAAAAAGGTGTTTTGAAGAGTATAGGTAAGAAATGTTATTTGTACAATTTAAACATGAACAATCTAGACAGCTTTGTATTTTTTTTTAACTGATCAAGATTTTAAAATACATGTAAGCAATATCACAACAATTGCTATGGATTATTTTTATTGAAATGATAGCATAATTGGTTATAAACATAAAAATCATTAAAAATGATATAATATTTGAACCGTGCAACGCAGTCCAACAAAAAGAGAAATACTGAGAGTTCAAAAAAAGAGAAATACCCACATTTTATTATTAACAACTCACACGAACACTTATTAATAATCCACATGTATAATCCTTATTTTCGTGAGATTCTTTCATAAATGTATCTAATAGATTTGCGACATAATCACTCATAACATTAGTCACGTGTATTAGAAAATTTAAAAAAATATATCATTAGATTTGTTTCGAAATGTATCTCAATTTGAGATCCATTTACACATTTTTCCGATATGAAACAATTAAGTTACTGCGTGTACATTTAGTAGAGATTTGTTTTTTTTTTTTCTTAAAAAGTTTAGGGAGAATCAAAAATAAGAGAAATGGTGAGAGAGTCCAAAGAATGGAAAATTCTCACAACATTTTATTAACCAGAGTCCATACTTCCATAAAATTGTAATTCGAAAGTTATTTAAATGTGAAACGACATAATTAGTCCTAACTTTCATTTATACATATAACTCATCAAACCTCTTTTGAAATTTAATCTAAAATAAGTTCCATTTATACATATGTTTTGTATTAAACATCAGTCTTCGAGCGAAAATTGGAAAAATGATATATTGTGTCTATTCCTAAGCTAAACTCAATAAACAAAAGAGAGAGTCCAACAAAAGGGAAATACTGAGAGAGTTTAAAATATGAGAAATACCTACATTTTATTATTAACTCAAACGAATAATAATTAATAATGCACATATAGAATCTTTATTTTCGTTAGACTCTTTCATAAATGTTTGTAATAGATTTGAGACATAATCATTCATAACATTGGTTGCGTAGAAAATTTAAAAACATATATCATGAGATTTGTTTCTAAATGTATCTCAATTTGACATCCATTTACACATTTTTCCGATATAAAAGAGAGATTTTTGAGAAGTATTGAGAGAGTCCATTTGAGAAATACTCAAAGAGTTTAGTGTACGGTGAAAGAGCATTAGAGAGAGTCCATCGTTTGAGAATTTAGTGTATGTTGAAAGAGCAATAGAGAGAGTCCATTATTTGAAAAATACTTAAATAGTTGAGTGGGTGGTAAAAGAACAAAAAATGAGAGGATAAATTTAATTATTAACGATTCACACAAAGAATTTTTGAAGAATATAGAGATTTTAGTGTACGGTGAAAGAACAAAAAATATTATTAACAATTCACAAAGAGATTCTCATTTTCGTTAAACTTTTACATAAAGCTATATTATGGAAACATGGTTTTTATTAAAAGAACGGTTTTTTATACAATAAATGTTGTTGTATAATTTAAAAATGGACAGTGTAAACAAATTTGTATATTTATTTTTGAATTGATCAAATTTTAAAAATAAATGTAAGCGACATCACAACAATTGGTGTGGATTATTTTAACTGAAATGATAGCATAGTTGGTTATAATGATAAAAATCATTAAAAATAATATAATATTTGAACCGTGCAACGCACTGGCTTAAAACTAGTATAAAAAAAAAAAAGCAAAAAAAAAAAAAAAACAAACTCATCACTCACCTCACGCACGCAGTAGGAGAAAAAAATAGAAAAGAGGAAAAGAGGAGAAGGAAAAACCCGCGCGTCACCACCGCTGCCTACGTCCGGCCGCTCCCACCGCCCATTCCCTACCCTTCTCTCTCTTGATTCTATATCAAGAATAGTAAGTTTCCTCATCCTTTCCCATAATCGTATAACTTGGGTTTTCGAGTATTGTGTTTAATTGATGCTTAGAACACGATTAGGTTGATTAGCTTGTTGTTTTGGAGTTATAATCGTGTTTGTGGTTATTGTGGTTTGTGGGTTGTGATTTTCGAATTTGGGGATTTTCGTTAATTAGGGTTCTTATTAATTGGGATTGATTTTGTGTATGGAATTGCTTGAATTTTGGTGGAGGGGTTTGTTATGAATTGAGAATGTTGTAGTATTGTTTTGGGAGCATTTGACAATGAATTGCGTGATGAACGTACCTACTGCCCGGTTCTGATTTTTGTGTAATTTGAGTGTTGTTGTTGTTATTTTGATGTCTAATTGATGGGATTGTGTAACTAGTATGATGGGAAAGATGTTGTACGAATTTGGTGTGATTATTGGAATGTGTTGATGCCGAAAACGTGAATCATTGTGGCTTTATTGTCATTAGTTGATTGATTTTATGATGGGGTTATGAAGGCGATTGATTAGTAATTCGATCTTATTATTTTGTGATTAGGGTGTGTGTTTGAGGAGGTTCCTTTCTAGTCTCGGAACAGTTCAGTGTTTCGTTCAGAGTAAGGTAAGAACGTTGATCTATCGCTTGCCTAACACATGTTGTTCCTTTGTTAGCCTTTCAATCCGTATCCATTGATCTTATATATTGCCGTTTGAACCTCGATTTACTTTATTCGGATTTGAGAGTGCTTGTTGGCTGTTGATTCTTGTGAGCACCGAAGGCCTTTCGGCCTTCCCTCTTTCCTCTCGGCCACTCGGCTTCTCGGCCGAGTGGTTTTGTTGCTTCATTGATCTCGTCTAGTATATTGATTTTCGTTGATTGTTGAATCCGGCTACAGCCGTTTATAAATTGTGTATCAAATAACGTACCATTGAATAATGTACTTAAAACGGATAAAAGAAAAGTATGACATATGCGTACCACCTAGAGTGTTGTGATGTGTTCCTCACCGATCACTGTGTATACCTCTGATCAAGGTAATGTTTGGGTCGGAATAGCTACCAACTTCCTAATAGGCTTTCCTCTTAGAGGCTTCGCATCCTACAGGCCCTCTAGAGAAAGGTGTGCACACTTCAAGTCATTAGGATCTGTTTATTCGTACTCTAGCTCACGTCGGATCGAGATTGTGGTGGCTGCGGGGTAGGAGCCAAACCGTGAATGAATGACGAGACCGATTGTCTCGCCAACGATATAGTGATTATCGCACTGCCCTGTTGGTACTCTGAATCATTGTTATAACTAACGCTTGTTATTTGTTAGCTACGCGCCTTAAGGCGCGTATCTTTGTTTCTTTGCTTTATGTTTCTTACTCAGCCTGTGGTGACATTCTGTTTTTTGGTTCGTTCCCTACCATGTTCTGGGGCTATGTCAATCTTCGATGGCATAGTTGACAGGTCTTGATGATTTGGACGCTTGCTAGGGGGATTCACATGCATGCTGGGGACTTTTCTTAAACATTCTGTAGACTTGGACTTTATTTAGTTTTGTAATTTAATTTCAGTTTTGAGAACTGTAGTTCGACATCCTAAGTCTTCCGCTATCTTTTCGTTTGTTGGATATTGTTAAGTTGTTATTTGAATTTCAAGCCTAGCAGTTGACTCAGTAGTCAACTGCGGCGAAACAATTTTATAATATTTCCTTATTTATTGTTGCGAAAATTTAGGGTTGTTACAATTGGTATCAGAGCATTAGGTTCTGATTCGTCGAGTCTACAAAAAGTTTTCAAAACTTGTTTAAAAGAAAATTTCAAAAGGGGATGGGTCGGGTGCATTCATACGCATGCTAAGTGCTATGTGTTCCTTGTTCATGCAACGAACTCTTTAGAAATGAATTTTTGGGAGGAGTATTACGGACTTAGACTACGTGCGACATGCTATGGAGGAGTACCACATTACGGAACATATCGAAAATGACTAATTTTGACAAAATCAGCTTGGAAATTATCTTTTGATATTAATTGGATGGATGACCCATTGAATTATGTTTCCTGAAGACAAGTACATGCTACTAGCTTCGCCCATATTAATGATATAATACTCGTAATGGTAACATTGACGTGTTGAGGGTGACTAGAGGTTTATTCGTAATGAATTGAAAGTCAAATAAGACGTGGGTGATCTTTTGGGTTGTATTAAGGATAAATTTGATTATGATTTAGAACTTGCCTACTTAATGCCTACCCTTATTAAGGTCTTTTATTCTTGAAAATTAGTTGTAATGTGGAACATGTTGTTGGGTTAGCTTAAGTGAGATGGTGTTAAACCACAAATTTCAGGACACCCGTTTAATTTCTCGTTATTAACCACAATACCCTATCATATATCTCTGAAAAATATTTGAAGAAACCAATTGACAAACTTATGCTTATCCCTTTTGAAAATAACCCACGCTACTCCATCTAACCTTGTCAAACCTAAAAGGTAAGAAACCTTGATTATTTTAAAGGAAAGGTGGAAAGTTGAAGAAGGGACTAGTAATGATGAGTCTATAAGGGAGTTAAGCATACGGAATTTGTGAGATTTCGTGTATATTGCCGATTTTATAACATGGGTTAGATGATAAGAATATTATGCAAGTACATCACTTTGGATATAGAAAAGTTGGGAATATGTAAGAGGAATCGATCTACTAAAATGATCAGCCACGCATTTCTAACGATGATGAAGTTGAAAGTCAAAGACGTTAAAATATGACCTCGCCCTTAGTCTCGAATGTTGATGTAATATCCCGAAATTTCAAAGTATTTCATTTTAATTATTAATTAGATTATTCTAGTGGAAAATGATTTTAAATGTAATTTCGAGAGTCGTTTTCGAAAATGAGTTCGGGATTGGGTTATAAGTTGGGACTTGCGATTTGGGTTTTCTATCTTCAAATTGGGTCAATTCTAGCTATTACAACAACCCAACCCAATACAAGTTGGCCCAAATATAAACCAACAATCAACCCAAAATAAAAAGGGAAAATCAGAAGAAAAAAAAAAAAAGACGTAAAAACAAGGGAAAGAAAAGAAGAAGAAAAAAAAAAAACCATTCACTCTTTCCTCTCTCCTCTTCCACGACAAAACCCCCCTCCCCTTTTTATTTCTTTTTCTTCTTCTTTACTCTGTCTCTCTCCCCTGCTTCTTCTTCACGCAAAACAACGCCGCATGCATCACCCTCTCGCCTTGCTGCTCCTACTGCTGCCCAGATACGCCGAACTTATTTGGTCTCCAACCATCGCACCACCACTTCCCCTCTATCTCTTCGATTGGGTAACCTTACTCTCCATCTAATTTCCCCCTGTGTTCGTTTTTATTTTAAAACAAGATTCGTGAGTCAATTTTGTTGCTTTAATTTGTGTTTAATTGATACTAATAGATGTTATGATTAGTGGGTAATCTATTTGGGTTAGTTTTATGCATAAATAATTGACTTTGATGCTTGATTTGGATTGATTTTCACTAATCACGTTTTTGAGATTGATTAGCTTAATTATTCGAATTGGTTCAATTAATTTCGAAAGTTATGAATTTAGTATACTTATATTCTGTCAATTAGATTTTTTGAATTTAGTTTGAGATTTAAATTGGGTTTTGTTTAAGTTTGTAGAAATTGTAAATTGTGGGAAATTGTGATTAATTGTTTCTTAATTAGACTAAACAGCCCAAATTAATTATGATGATTAATATTTCAAAATTTAGATTATTTAGCAATTTACAAACTGATTTTCGTACATTAATTGATTAAATTCGTTGTAATTTTATGTAAATTAAGCATGATTTAGATAATTAAAACATAATATAGATAGTTTTACTAAATCCTAAGTAAATCATAATAATTAAGAGTTGGTTTTTATGTATTATATTCTATTTTAAAAGTGATTTTAAGCCTTTGGGAATTTCTAAAATAAATTGAGTGTTATTAGTTAATTATTAAATTAGATTTGTAATTGTTGGTTAATTGGTAATTGTTGGGTTAGAAATTATATTGTCAAGGCAATTGCATATAGAATAGTATTAACATAAGTTTTCGATGAATGATTGGGTGAGATTAGCATTAATTTGGGATTATTGATTGTATTATTGTAGCCCCTGAGTTCGTAGACGAAGAATACTAGTGATCGTTGTGCTGTTGTGTTCTTGTGTACAATAAAAAGGTAAGCTAGCATGCTCAACCTTTCTTAAACTTGTAGAAACCTTTCAAAACTTATGTGCTATATGTGAATGGTGTGATTGGATGAGAACTTAGTATCATTCTAGGTGGAGAACGATTCAATTTCCTTTGTAATTATTACATTGTATTTGTTTGGTTTAATTGCAATGGAAATAAAGGTAAGATGGATTGTGTGTGTGGTATTGGTTGTGATTGACTTATGAATGATTGAAATTGTGAATGTGAGTTATGAAAGTGGTGAGGAGATTTGATGGAGAATGGTGGTATAACGATTGTGTCGGAGCCGCGGAGTTGCTCCTAATAATTGTGTCGGAGCCTCGGAGTTGCTCCTAGTTATTGTGTCGGGGCCTTGGAGTTGCTCCTAATTATTGTGTCGGGGCCTCGGAGTTGCTCCTAATTATTTGAATGGAGTCGCATCGATTCCTAACTATAGCCCCACCGCATCGGTTTTTAAGTGGGCTTGACTCTAATACTACTTTATTAGTTTAAAAATACTTAATAGGGGGTGTGCACACTTAGGGTCTAGTAGTCTTGGATTATGGATTATGGATTATGGATTATGGATTGTGGATTGTGGATCGTGAACTATGGATCGTGAACTATGGATTATGACTTATACCTTTTTACTCGTGATCACATTAATGTTCGATGAATATGTGTGATTGAATTTTTCTTATACAATTGATGTATATGATAAATTGATTTATGGATTTTGGACTGTTTCTTATGCTATTGGAAGTGATGAATTGAATGATGGATTGTGGAACATGACTTTTGATTATTGGTTTGGAATTCCTATTTGTTAAAGTATATGTTTATGTGCTAAGTGTGTTTTCGAAAATAAAACTAAAACGTTTTCAAAATCCAGGTAAGGGTTTTGGTTTTCTACATGTTGAAGTGTTAGCTTACTCAATTTCACTGACTTTCAGCTGTGGTTTTTGTATTTTAAATCCACCACAGGTTTGGAGTATTTGATGCATGCCGGAATCGACGAATCATTAGTTATTTGTTGGACTAAACAAATTAAGACTTTCAGTTGTTAGACCATCAATAATACTTAGACTATTTCATATTTCTGATTGTTGTAATTTAATTAATGGATTTTAATAGACTATTTTAGACAATTAGACATTTGTAGTTCGGCTTCTGAAATCTCCTTGCATTCGGGTCTTTGACTCGAGTGCGGATTGACACCTCTGAATTTCCTTATTTGTATTTTGGTTCGAGATAAAATATTTTAAAAGGGAAAGGAAATTTGGGGGTGTTACAGTTGAAATGTTGAGGATCGCTCTTTAGTGGAGATTATTGAGGGCATGATTGGTTTATTACCCTTATAATTGTTTGAACATATGGTACCGATAATTTGGATTTGAGAATTGTATGTTTTATCAACTTATAATTTTAGTTGGAGTCTTGTTATTGCATGCGTCCTAAGTCGGGATAATACCCCAACACTACTACATTACTTAATAAGATTGATTGGATTAATTGCTATCTGTGTACTATTATTTGATTGAGTTTCGTTGTCATCGATGTAAATCGCATTGCTAAACTCAAGCGAGAGCAGCACGACTCGTGCCCAAATTTCTCGTGCGCAAGAATAGTTACTGATTCGGACACGACTCGTGCTCCCCGGAAAAAAAAAAAAAAAAAAAAAAAGCTCCGTATCAAGCGAGACGCGTAGTCGGATGACTCTTATTACACTTACTTATTGCTTACTATTTTATTGATCTCTATTATCTTTCAACAAAGGTGCGAGGTACCTTAAGTGTTGTGCTATACTACTAATTTAGTTTGTTACTATCAATAAAAAAAAAAATGGTGCGCGGGAATGACTCTGGTAACCAATGGAATGAGAATTGACGGGCTTCTGAACCTTGCTACATGAACTTCTTTTGGGGGTCACATGATCAAAGTGTTGGGTATTGGATATGCGAGGAGGAGTGATGCTTGAATACATCTTGAGAATTATATATTATGGAGAATTTAACCCCAAGGGAATGGTGGACTGACTAGAGGAAGATCCAACTCTAAGAGATGATATTTATGCATTTTCTCTTAAGTACTTGGTCTGGTTTGTAATGTGAAGAAGGTAAAAGAAAGATGGATTTAAGAATTTCTCGGTCATATAAGTTATTAGGGAAATTTACTCACTCATGGATATAACTCGACTGTTTAATAATGGTTATGATTTCGGCATCACTATGGAGTCAGATCGTTATGCCAACCGTTTTTACACTAGTTGGGTGTCTATATGCTTAAATTTTGGTACAATTCAAATAATTAGGGATCGAAATAAGAATTGTATTGGAACTCATAGCACAAAGGTGCAAGAGTAAGAAGAAAATAAGTATCCTCTATGCTACAACAATGAAATTCTAGTTTTGAAAGACTACTATACCATTTATAGATAAACTATTGGACATGTGAGCTATACCCAAAAGAGACCTTCTACCATCTTTGGACTTGACTTCCTGAGTTGAATTAATAGGTTATAGGCTCGAGTAAAGGAAAATTGATACATATTAAGGTATGGGATCAAGTGGGGTGTCATATAATAAGATTGTAAACACATTAAAGATGTAGTAAGTGGTATGTGCACATAAAGAAATGCAATTCGGTTCACGAAGTTGAACTACAACCCGTGGTGTATGGCTATGAGATTTGATTGTGGAGAACGGATTCATCTTGAAGTAATCTATAAAACCTTGAATCTTAACTTTGCGAGATAAGGTAGCGAAATGATTTATGGATTTGGCATTTTGATGGGTCTATTGGGATCCAGGGAATAAAGTGGGATGATTTAAGGATAGGGGCCTAATTCTGAATTCAGCTAGTTGGGTGTAATTTGGCGCCTTACGTGATTATGAGATGCTACAATTCGTTAGTGGTGCTTATATATTATGCCCTAGTGACAGCCCTCCTATGGTAATTGTTAATCATAGTTAATGGATGAGCTAAATGGAAATAGGGTGACACTAGCAATCATCGATTTGTATACTATTGGGTTGATAACGACATTAGATGTGCAATGAACAAAGTGGAAGGAGTGTATTCAGGGTGAATGAAAGACTAAGTCTTCTAAACAAGTTGCTAATGCCCTCTCGACTTGTAGTGGCGAAAATTTTATGAGGAAACCTTAAGAAACATCTACTTTGGTAGTAAATATTTTGGGTTAAAATTGTTAAGAAGCTCAAATTATAGAGGTACGGTCATTTGATGAGTAGCTTCATATGAAGGCAATGGAACGTTGGCTTGGGTTGATAAATTTTATTTTGTGAGCAAGATGGTCGAATGTAAAAGCATCATGATATGTAGTAGCTTTGTAATGCCCCTTTTGAAACTCCAACACTTGTAGTGTCGTATCTTGAAGTTTTAATAGTGGGAGAATTTGATCTTACCATCAATTTAAGATATGGTTCTTGAAGCGATCTTGCTTCAATGTATATGAAGTGAACGAGGTCAAAAAAAAATTTTAAGAAGCAGAATCATAGGTAGAATCATAGGTCGAAGCTGTCGTGAAGGAATTCGACGGTATTGGACAATCAAATACATAACTTTTACATAAGTGGAAATGAGATTGAGATCATACTAGTTAAATTAAAAGGGCAAGGAGATACTACATAATTGAGGTTTCATTCAAGATCTTCTACGACCAAAAGAGCTTAAAGTATATATTCACTCAAAAAGGAACTAAATATACGACAGAGGAGATGGTTGGAGTTGATCAAAGACTACGACATGGAAATACAGTATCATGAAGCAAAAGCCAATGTCGTAACGGACGCACTGAGCAGAAAGTCTCTACATTCAGTCCAATTAGTTGATCAAAGGGAGAAACTAAGAGACGAATTCTTAATGTCGGGGTCCAGTTGACTAAACCAGGAGTGACTTCAGGAACGACAGCAATTGAGGATGATATCTTGGGTGGAATAAAGGAGTTGCAGTCGACTGATAAAACAACTTTGAACAAACTGGCAAAAGAGCCTGAAGTATTCAAAAGTGGGAAGATTGTATTGTTCGATTCCAGGGCCGAGTCTGCATAGCTGATGACACTACGCTAAGGAACAAAACTCTAACCGAAGCCCACGCCAGCACATATTCGGTACAACCAGGAGGAGATAAGATGTATCGAGATTGGAGAAAGGTGCTCTAGTGGTCTGGAATGAAGAAGGATATGGCTGACTTTGTGTATAGATGTTAGTTATCGAATTTTAAGAGTGAACACAAGAGACCTCAAGTCAAATTACAACCCCTACCAGTGTCGGATGGAAATGGAGTTCCATATCCATGAATTTCATTGCAAGGTTACCTAGGACACCTAAGGAGAAAATTATGATTTGGGTGATTTTGGACGGACTGACAAAGTTCGCACATTTTGTACTTATGAAGGACACTTGGAAAGAGAAACAGCTAGCCGACGCCTATAGACACCATGTGTTACGACTCCACGGTACACCACAAGAGATTGTCTCTGATCGTGATGAGCACTTCGTTTCTCGATTCTGGAAGAAGTTACAAGAGGCTTTGGGAACGAAACTTCTCATGGGTACCGCATTTCACCCGGCCACTGATGGCCAAACTGAGAGAACAAATCAAACTTTGGAGGACATGTTAAGAGCTTGTGCCTTACAGTATCAAGGCGGATGGGAGGATAAGTTGGATTTGATCGAGTTCTCCTCCAACAACAGCTATCAAGCCTCTATAAAAATGGCACCATATGAGGCTTTATATGGCAGGAAGTGCAGGAGTCCAATCTGTTGGAATGACATAAGTGAAACAATGGTCTTGGGTCTAGACTATATTCAAGAAATGACAGATCAGGTCAAGCTGATTCAGGAAAGGCTTAAAGGTGCTCAAGACAGACAAAAGAGCTATGCGGACAAGACTCGTAGCCACATAGAGTTTAACAAAGGCGACATGGTTCTCTTACGAGTGTCACCTACCAGAGGTGTAATGAGGTTTGGGAAGAAAGGGAAACTAAGTCCCAAGTACATTGGACCCTATAAGATGACTAAACGAGTTGGGGAAGTAGCTTATGAGTTAGACTCGCCTGCGAACCTTGATAAGGTCCACAATGTGTTTAACATTTCACAACTCAGATGTTATGTCAGCGACCCGTCCCATGTGTTGAACCCAGAAACCATCGAGTTGGATGAAACTATATGACATATGAAGAGGCATCGTTGAAAATCCTAGACACCAAGGTGCGCAAAACTAAACGTGCTGAGACTCATTTGGTCAAAGTTTTGTGGTGCAATAATAACAACGTCGAGGAAGCAACGTGGAAAGTGGAATCGGTCATGCGTCACCTATTCGACTAAGGTACTCTAGGTTCGGGACGAACCTTTGTTTTAAGGGGGACGAGAGCCGTGCACGCCTCACTCTCCCTCTTTCTGATGCCATGTGCTACGTTATTACTTGTTACTTGAGCTTGATCTGTGCTTAATGTGTTATGTGTTTGTCATTCTCCGTTCCAACTTTCACCCAAACACCTCTTACCTCGTGATACTTACCCTACCTTATGATCAACGTTGCTAGATGAGGGTGAAATCTTGAGGAGTAGGTTTAAAGATTCAGGACGAATCTTTGTCTTAAGGGGGGAAGACTGTAACACCCCATATTTTTGGGATTTCTAAATTATTAAGGTCGTCGGGAAATATTCATTTTAGAGTTACAAGGTTCGGGAAATATTCATTGTAGTAAGTTTCCTCATCTTTTCCCATGATAATATGACTTGGGTTTTCGAGTATTGTGTTTAATTGATGCTTAGAACACGATTAGGTTGATTAGCTTGTTGTTTTGGAGTTATAATCGTGTTTGTGGTGATTGTGGTTTGTGGGTTGTGATTTTCGAATTTGGGAATTTTCGTTAATTAGGTTTCTTATTAATTGGGATTGATTTTGTGTATGGAATTGCTTGAATTTTGGTGGAGGGGTTTGTTATGAATTGAGAATGTTGTAGTATTGTTTTGGGAGCATTTGACAATGAATTGCGTGATGAACGTACCTACTGCCCGGTTCTGATTTTTGGGTAATTTGAGTGTTGTTGTTGTTATTTTGATGTCTAATTGATGGGATTGTGTAACTAGTATGATGGGAAAGATGTTGTACGAATTTGGTGTGATTATTGGAATGTTTGGATGCCAAAAACGTGAATCATTGTGGCTTTATTGTCATTAGTTGATTGATTTAATGATGGGGTTATGATGGCGATTGATTAGTAATTCGATCTTATTATTTTGTGATTAGGGTGTGTTTTTGAGGAGGTTCCTTTCTAATCTTGGAACAGTTCAGTGTTTCGTTCATAGTAAGGTAAGAACGTTGATCTATCGCTTGCCTACCACATGTTGTTCCTTTGTTAGCCTTCCAATCCATATCCATTGATCTTATATATTGCCGTTTGAACCTCGATTTACTTTATTCGGATTTGAGAGTGCTTGTTGGCTGTTGATTCTTGTGAGTGCCTAAGGCCTTTCGGCCTTTCGGCCTTCCCTCTTTCCTCTCGGCCACTCGGCTTCTCGGCCGAGTGGTTTTGTTGCTTCATTGATCTCGTCTGGTATATTGATTTTCGTTGATTGTTGAATCCGGCTACAGCCGTTTATAAATTGTGTATCAAATAACGTATCATTGAATAATGTACTTAAAACGTACCACCTAGAGTGTTGTGATGCGACCCTGACCGATCACTGTGTATACCTTTGATCAAGGTAATGTTTGGGTCGGAATAGCTACAGACTTCCTAATAGGCTTTCCTCCTAGAGGCTTCACATCCTGCAGGCCCTCTAGAGAGGGGTGTGCACACTTCAAGTCCTTAGGATTTGTTTATTCGTACTCTAGCTCACGTCGGATCGAGATTGTGGTGGCTGCGGGGTAGGAGCCCAGCCGTGAATGAATGACGAGACCGATTGTCTTGCCAGCGATATAGTGATTATCGCACTGCCCTGTTGGTACTCTGAATCATTGTTATAACTAACGCTTGTTATTTGTTAGCTACGCGCCTCAAGGCGTGTATCTTTGTTTCTTTGCTTTATGTTTCTTACTCAGCCTGTGCTGTTTTCTGGTTCGTTCCCTACCATGTTCTGGGGTCTATGTCAATCTTCGATGGCGCAGGTCTTGATGATTTGGATGCTTGCTAGGGGGATTCACTTGCATGATGAGGACTTTTCTTAAACGTTCTGTAGACGTGGACTTTATTTAGTTTTGTAATTTAATTTCAGTTTTGAGAACTGTAGTTCGACATCCTAAGTCTTCCGCTGTCTTTTCGTTTGTTGGATATTGTTAAGTTGTTATTTGAATTTCAAGTCTAGCAGTTGACTCTCGCCGTAACAGTTCTATAATATTTCATTATTTATTGTTGCGAAAATTTAGGGTTGTTACAGTGAAATCGTTATATGGTCTTAAACAACACTACTACATAAACAAGCTAATGTAACACCAAATAGGCAACACTTTGGAAGGGACCATTGCCTTAGCTTACTTATTGCAATGGTTCTCAAATTATCTAACCAAAAGGACACCTATTGCAACGCTTTTGAAATAAGTGTTGCAGTAGAGGATGAAGCGTTATTACTGCTAGGCTAATGCAACGCCTTACATAAAAAAACATAAAAAATAAAAATAACAAAAAGCCAAAGGAAGAAAATTAAAGTACTCTTTTCATTTTCCTCCAATTCTCAATTTTGTGACTCTCAAATTTCGTGAAGGTTGATGCTGATGAATCAATTGAAATAACTAGGGCTTTCGATTTTGGGGAAATCGTTTGTTAGGGTTTTTAGCTTAAAATATTTTTCGATTCTTCGTTTGGTGGAAGTTATGTTCTTCAATAAATGGAGTTAAGAGTAATGTTCCTCTATGAAAAAGATTATGTTTTGTGACTAACATTGCGAATATGAAGGGGTTAGTCTCCAAACTGCTGCGCGAAAATGCATTTGTAAATGAATCTCTATATTCTGCTTGTGATGGGGTTGTTGCCACCATTTCTTACGAGCTGCAGAATCAGACTTGTAGGATGTGAGACAGATTGCAAGGCAGGAAGACAGATTGCTGAGAATTTTGTGAAGCCTGGGCTTCACAGTCAGAAATTTCGAAAGCACATTCTAAGTTTCCTCCGGTTCACATATTTGGGAGAAGGGAAGGGTCGACTGTTACAGACTTGATTGGTGCCTTGTTATGATGATTTTGCATGGATGAGGAGGGCGTCAAAGGGACTTAATTGACACTTAGCCACCTATCCGCAAATGCAGAAGGTACTCCCAATTTTCCCTTTTTTGGCCATTGTGTGGAAAATTAGCGCGACATATCTGTGAAACTTGATCAAAGAAGATTCTTTTGATTTTACAGCCATTGACCACTTATATTTAAGAATTTATTTTGGCTGAACATTGCGAGTTATGCATTTCGTGTTTTCTCTTTCTCTGGGCTTAGAAAGTTTCAGGTCTCTTTCTAGTGTTTCGTTTTATGGAGTTTACAGGTATGAACTAGTACAAACAATGCAATCTATAACGGTCAAATTTATTTGATTCCTTCAATTTTATTTAACACTCCAAGTTGCCACTTTACCATACCTTGTCCATCCTCACTAGTAGGAGGGACAGCCTAGAACACCACAATGATGTTATCAATGAGATCCCAAGACCTCTTATTTCTGGCCTAAAATGAAGGATCAAGGTAGGAAACAAAGAGAAGAACAGTTCAACAAAGATAATTTTACTTCTTTAAATACATATATTCAAGGAGCATCATATTTTTTCTTCTTTTTTACTCTGTTTTTTTCCTTTTAATCATGTTTTATAGGGGATGGTATTTCGTTGCTAGTTTGGCACCTTCAACAACCATATGCGTGACCTCATCACCATCAGCTCCCATTTTTTGTGTGCTTTTGATCTTGTAAGGATAATAATGTACTCTTAGATAGTTGAAAATTACATGGTGTATCTAAGTTTAATGTTTCAAAGGCTTTGTTTCCCTTTTAGCTGTTTGAGCCTTTGTTTGCTACTTTTTACTGATGTGAAATTCTTGATTTTGGTTATGAGACTTACTCATGTCTTTGTCCGCCCCTATGTTTTCGCCTTTGTTGTTCCTGTTAATCTTGAAGTTTTTAAAGCCAAAAGTAATAAACTCGGTTCCTTATAAGGAGCTAGTGTTAGTCATATTGTACCAAAGTCATAACCACATAGAATAATAATGCAGACTAATCAACTGTCATATGATTGCTTTTAGTATTGGGAGGTCTAGGGAAAGGTTGATTGCTTATCAGATAATAATTCGAATTAGATTTGTGGAATGTCCTAGCTGATGAGAGAATTATTGTCTGAAATACACATTGGGTTGCTAGAAATATTTGGCTGGAAATTCAATTCTACTGCAACTTCCTTTTGGAAATCAGTAACCAAAGGTTAGTTCTTTCAATAAAATGAAATTAGTTTGCTGGGTTATGAGTTGCTATGTGCCTATGTCTGTCTTAGGAGTCCACAAACCAAATGACGTTGCATTGATTTCTTAGTCAATTATCTTGCTACAAGTCATTGCTATAAACCTTGCAGGGGTATTTCATTTTTGCCAATTTTTTGAAAATAATATGACTCTGGTTTTTGTAGGAATGATATTCTATCTGTATATTTGCTTTCTGATAAAGTCTTGAAGTGCAATCTTTGTAATTTTTTGACACTATTTCTCGAGTTATTTGTATTGAAATCTAAGAAAAAAGTATTAGTATATTATTAATACTCCAAGCTCGAAGTCGTCGTGGTAAGGGAATGTGTTTTCGTTTTTGAGGTCGAAAGGGAATGTATGTGTTGGCTTTAAGTACTTTGATGTATTTTGATAGAGCGAAATGTTTGTGTTGTTGCACAGGTGTATGTGTAACTCTTGCAGCATCTGGGATTTAGTATTCTCTCACAAAAGTAATTAATAAGCCAGTATCATCAGTTTCTTTACTATTCTCTCATTCTTGTTCTTCTTCTTCTTCTTATTATTATTATTCTTTTTTTTATTATTATTATGAAAGTGATTTTATTATTATTATTATTATTATTATTATTATTATTATTAGTATTAGTACTATTGTTTTATAAAATAATAATTGGTAGGAGAAAATTACTATTATTACTATTATTTAAAAGGCTATTAGCTTAATGGGAGAGTTATGTGCAATTTTTGCACGAAATGTGTGGGTTCGAATCCCACATAGCCTAAATATTATTATTATTCTTGGCAATGTATATACGTACGCATACGTATCCAATTCCATATAGCGTTGCAATAGACATCTAAGCATTGCATTTGAAATTTAAAAATGTTGCATTAGAACCGTTGCCTTTGGGGATCTAATGCAACACCTTGTAGATCCAAATGCAACACCTCAAGGTTGCAAGATATAAGCGTTGCATTAGATACACAAAAGCGTTGCATTAGACCTACAGCAACGGCCGCAAGTGCAACGGTCCAAAAATGTTGCATTAGGTCTATTGCAACGCTTTTGAGGCCTGATGCAACACTTTTTAGGGCGTTGCAATATGTCGTTTATGTAGTAGTGCGCAAGCACCTAAACAGTGGAACGAAAAGTTCAACACTACTATCGAAGAGTTTGATTTCTAGGTAGATGAAGGTGATGCTTGCATTTACACTAAATCAGATTCTAGTGATTGATAAAACAAAAGAGTTTCTAAGTTCTAAGTTTGAGATGAAAGACTTAGGGGAAGCCGATGTTATACTTGGTGTGAAAATCAGTAGGACTGTAGGCGGTCTGATTCTAAGTCAATCTCATTATGTTGACAAAATTCTGAGGAAATTCAACTCGTTTGATGTGAGTCCTGTTACTACTCCTATTGATAAGGATGTGGACTTGGTGAGGAATGTGGGTGATCCTATGTACCAAGAGGACTATGCAAAGGTTATAGGGAGTGTCATGTATCTAATGAATTGTACACGACCTGATATAGCCTATGCAGTGAGTAGACATAGCAAATACACTCATTCTCCAAGGCCGTCTCACTGGGTTGTGCTGAGAAGGTTGTTGAGATGCCTGAAAGGTACCATGGAATGGGGAATACTTTTAGTGGTTCTCCGAGTGTGTTGGAAGGATTTTGCGATGGAAATTGGGTGACTGGCAAGGATGAGATTAACTCGACCAGTGGGTATATATTTACCTTTGGTGGGGGTGCAATATCTTGGAAGTCCTGTAAACAGTCGTGTACTGCTACGTCGACCATGGAAGCAGAGTTTGTAGCTCTGGAGCTTGCTGGAAGAGAAGCTGAGTGGCCTAGAAACTTGTTGGCTGACATCCCATTGTGGGGTAAGCCGGCTCCTTCAGTGAATGTACATTGTGATTCTCAAGCTGCGATTGCAATAGCTAAGAATCATGCCTTTGATGGCAAAAGAAGGCATATACGCCTGAGACACCAAGTTGTGAGAGATTTAATCTCAACTGGGGTGATATCGTTAGACTTTGTAAAGTCTGAGAAGAGCATTGCGGATCCGTTTACTAGAGGCCTGAGTAAGAGAGCGGTATTAGAGACTGCCAAAGAAATGGGGCTAGGATCACTAAAGTGATTTGTGTTGTTGGATTCCTACTCTACTCTGTTCAGGACAGTTCAAAGGATACAATAATAGCTTTTCATGGCACTAATTTAAAAATAAAGTTATCTCCATTTCTTTATTTGTTTTGATATATTTAGTATATCTTAAGTTTATGATGTGCATACTACTTTTGGGCAAGGTTGAGTTTTTCGCTCCTAATGGACTCATATCCAAAGTGGTGGAAGATGTGGTCTTCCTCACTTGAAAAGGAGGTGTGGGAGTAGCACACTTATAGAGATCCACCTAGTTGAATGTGGAACATATGTAGTGCATGGATGATTTCCTTTTACATATGGCAAATGAGACCGAGTCTATTTGCACGGCCGATCCTATGGGATCGGAGCCATTGTGATAACTCCCTAGAGCATTCATCGAAATCCAGGTACGACGCTAGGACTCATCAAAAATGCGTCAGATGACACTCGTAAGATAGGTGGTGCTATCATATCACCTTTTATGGTTCAAAAACTTAAGTTTACCATTTAAGGCATGACTGCAGAGCCTAATTACACTGTGTTGATTCAAACGAAAGATATCAGCACATATGCTAGAAGTTCTTCGTATTCACCTATCTAAGCTCATTTATGCTAATTGATGCTTGTCGATTAGTGGGGGATTGTTGGAGTTTGGTAATCAACAAGATGGAAACTAAGGACAACGGCGGACCGCTTCAAAGGAAGGCGGGTCACGCACGAAGGGAAAAAAGGAGCAGATCAGGAACTCGGTCGCGGAGCGCGCGTGTCTGCTCGGCGGACCGCGGCTTTTGGCTCGGCGGACCGCCGAGTGATGTCGGCGGTTTACGCGTTTTCCTAAAACCCTTCTACGTGTTTGTTGTTACCTTAGGGGACTATAAATACGTCCATGGCTCTCATACCCTAGACACAAAAAAATCAGAAGAGGCTCATAAAAGTCCCAAGGTGTCCAAGTGAGATCGTGTATACCAATCGATCTTCTTCAGTGTAGAGGAGGGTTGGTGTTGTGTAACGTAGAGGGCGAACGTTAGGAGGGGCATGCACCGAGTCTCCACGAAATCGTCTTTAAATACAGGGATTCTTCATCTCGGCACAACAATTCCGTGAGCTAAGTTTTAATTAATTTACTCTTTATTTCCAACAACATCATCATAAATTCATAACAAGAGGCTTCTTTTTTTCTGTGTTGTCCACTAAACTTGATAAAGTGATGGCTGAACCAAAAGACTGTGCAAATGGTGGTTTAAAAGTCACTTTAAAAGCTTAAACTTCAAGCCAACATTGTCGCATTATTATTATCCGAAACAACGCCAACTCCATTTACTGGCCCAACTAACGGTACCTTACTATCAAGGTCTTAACTTTTAAGATCCATTCATATGTTATCATTAATTAATCATACGAGTAACATGGATTGACGACGAATTGACGATCATATAACAACAAATTAGTCATCCGTAAACCGTAGTGTTTTGCATTTGATTGAATTTCTTTCTCGTATTAAATTCAAAGACTAATTGTCTGTGCTTTTTAACTATACGCGACCTCTTTATATTTTAATAGGCATAAGGCTAATTGTGTATATCCAACCCACAACCTAGCTATACCCGTTGGGGTAAAGATGTTATTAAATTCAAAACCTAAACTTTAAGCGACCAGAGGGAGTGATGTATTTGAGCGCTCCCCCCCCCCCCCCCCCAAACAAATGACTGAATGAGCAATTACATGCAATTTTTTTTTTTTTTCACAGCGAAAATATGTAAAATTTGTTTGAATATAATACTTTTCTTTTTCTATTTTTTTTTTTTACTCATTTCACTTATTCGAAATTCTGCACGCCCCCAAGTCTTATAATTATAACTTCACATGTTCACTACGCATTCATTCCGACATTAATTTCCGTTTAGATTTTTCTGTATATGCTTGCTTGCTTTTCTTAAATCGACTTTTAACTTATACTGAGAAAATAGTGATCGAACATCATTTCACTTAAAATCTCAGAGGGATGAAAATTGGACTTGGCAACTACTCCATGATCCGATCCACCTTCTTCTTCATTGATAACGTGACACATAAGTTAATAGTACTACTAGTTTTAATCATTAATCAAAATCATAGGATGATATAGGTTAGTTACTACGTGTATATGATGCATCATAGTATCATATCATATCATATCATATAATTTGCCTATGATGTATGTGCCATATTGGTTGAGTTTTGGATTTTGGTGATGATAGAACTATATATGAGTTGTTGCCTTGTCTTTTGATGATTTTGATTGAGTTAAATTCAATTTATTTTGATTATCACTGCCCTTTCCAGCAAAGTCTCTGTCACTCTTTTTTTATACGTGCATGTTTTTTGGTCCAGTAGCCAACACGTTATAATACGAGTAATAATTAATAGATTATTAATCCTAATTTTAATTAGGACAATGCTAGAGGTCTATAATGTAGACACCCAAAAAAATTTCTACATCAGAAATAATTTGAGGATAATCCTAAGAGTCTATATGTATACAATAGCAAAATTGTATATAACATAATTAACTGTGGTAAAATAAAGATGATATGCAGTAAAGAAATATGGTTGTGTAATAAATTTAACGTATTTGCAGTAAATCTATGACATTGATAGTTCCGTAAAATCAACATTGTTACGGATCTAATTATAGAAAGAAATTTGAATTGATTTATTTCTGAAATCAAGGACCCTTAATTGTCTCTCTTCCCTTATAATCTATCATTTGCCAAATTATACAACAAAATGTACTACTCAAACAATTAATTTTACTACCTAAATTTTTCATTACAATTAATTTTACTACTCTGATCTCATTTTTACTACTACTAACTTAATTTTATATTATAAACAAATTAATTGTGTCTACACTGTAGACCTCTACACTGTAGACCTCTAGCAAATTTTACTACTCTGATCTCATTTTTACTACTACTAACTTAATTTTATATTATAAACAAATTAATTGTGTCTACACTGTAGACCTCTAGCAATTTGCATTTAATTATTGTAATGTATGTATGTCTTTTATACGGAGTATATTGTTTTAAATCTTGCTCCGTATTCTTTATACAATCTCTGCATGACTGCATGGCCGATGTTCTAGGTAAAGAAATCCGAAATTTGGAGTGTGTTGAGCAAATTAAAGGGAGGCGGATCCTCATCAAATCTTACGTCTTATGTCCTGCATTGCAAAATTACGTTTTAAGCATAGTATAGGCGGCATCATTCTCCCATTGCCTTTTTGCCGTCAAATCAAAAGTTCATTATCGAATTTTATAAGTACAGAATACAGCGGCCAGTTCAATTCAAATTAGATCGTATAATTTCAGTTAATCTAGTTCATTGTGGTCATTATAAATTAATTTCCTTGAGCTTATCATCCGATGTCTGAAGTTGAGTTTTGAATGAGACTAGCCTCAATTAACAAGATCATTTGGGCTCTCCTAGCTCCCCTCGATTGCAAAAACATGCTCCAGCTGTATATGAGTCCAGTTTAGACTCTGTTTGATAGCACTGCATCTTTCTGATTTCATTTGATTGCTAATGATTGGATCTGATTTAATGACTCTGAACTAATCTGATCTGATCTTAATTAGTTGAAAAATTAATTGAATTTCAATGAATTGGTACCAATAACAGACCAAATTCATTGATCGTTATTTGAGCAATTATGATATGATCTGATTTGAATGACTGTGAACTGATATGAGTATTACTTTTGTTAAGTTCTATCAAACAGAGACTTAATTCCTTGAGTCCCGTACCTTCAACCATGGACTCTGATACCATGTTAAATCACGATTGGGCATGTGTCGCACCTGCATAGAGGAAGTAGAGACTGAATTCATAAACCAATGGAGATTTCATCGTAAAATCAATTCGCACCTGCAGTATGTATACTAATCAACTATCTTCTCTATTTCTTCTAAGTGCGACACTCACATGTGGAGTGTACCTCAACACTTCACTAGCTACTACTATAAGGTTTCACAAATCACAACTATAAAACACTGTCTTGAAACTTCACCCATAACCATAACCCGTCAAAATTGATCCGAACTCGGACATCAAACTCGAATAACATGATTACATCAGCACCGCCTCTAATTTTCACGTGAGACCAACCGAAGCCAAATTGATCAAAATGTCCGTGTGACTCTCATTCTGAAATCTGGCATCCACCAAAAATAGTACAAAAATCCAATCTGACCATGCACCCAATTGCTTGTTTATCCCAATATTGATACCAAAATTCTTCACGGACTCATATGATCGAACCTCTTTTTACTGCACCATATTGCCCAATCGCACAAGTTATTTGGATTGTTTTTTCACTTTCTGAGACACAAACTTTGTTAACCCACTTTTATGTCCTTTGCTTATACCGGCCTACCAGCTTATATCACGGGCTACTACACAACAACTTGACTCCTTTCAGTAGTACCAAACAATTTCGCCAAAAGAATGGTAGCTCTCATAATAAGTAGCTAAACTTTCGATCCTCGAATCCTCATTAGCGATAAAGTTTTTATCTAATTATGCTTGTACAATGGGATTAATCTTTACTAGTTGATAGTTTTGTTTACATCTAATTGTTTGTACGTGTTATCCTTGAGAAAATAAAATCACCAACATCATCACGAAACACTATAATCTCGTCAGATTTTAGGATGATACATGTCTACTTTGAAAAAAAAAATAAAAACACAATTTGTCTATGGCTAATGTGCAACATGACATATCTGTGATATTGTAATATTTTAATAGTGATAGTAAAACTAATTGTGGTTGTAACTTTTTTTTTTTTTTCTTTTGTAGTTAGATTTGTTGCTTAGTAAAATTCATGTCAATATTAGATTTTTTTAAGTATGTTGTTATCGAACCTATAACATTTGGCATTTTGGAATATATAGTTCAATTAATTGTTTTGAAATGTCATTCAAGTAGTTAAATTAGTTGTGTGGGAAAGTTATAGAGTCCGATAAGGCAAATTCTAGAGACTAGAGAGAACTAAGGATACTTTGTACGCACAATTTAAGTATTTAACAAGTTTCTCATACGATATTAAGACTTTGTGCTATCAGGTAGTACAAAAATATTATTAACGTAAAACGAAAAAAGGCTTAAAATGCACGCATCGAAAATGAAATGACTTCCATCTCCGGTAATATATTTAACAATGTTTTGAGAAATGCCTCATTGAAAGGGAAAGAACTCCCCCTAGTAATACAATTAACATCTTTTCGTGAAATGCCTAGCTATGTCATCTGACTTCTATAAATTTACAAAGTTGTATAGATGTCATAAGGTTTAAACAAATTTTAGCAACAATAATAGAAACTTCAAAGAGTAAGGTAACTAACAATGTTATCATTTTTCGATTGTTTATACGAATAACCTTGATGTCTAACATATTTCTTTATCAACAAATGAATTTATCTTCGTCATCCCGTTTTCTAATTTTCGTAGTAATCTTTCGAGTACGAATTTTATCTAATTGACAAATTATGAATAGGACCTATTTGTTACCATTCTTCCCACTCCCAAAAATGGCTAACAAAAGGTCTCTATAATTGATTCATACCATTTATACTCTTATGATCTTATCTTATAATTCCATACCACACCACCATCCTCTATATATATAGTTAACCACTCCAACCAAAACCCACAACTTCCTATTTCATTCCAATTAAATTGGATACTATTTTTTTAATTCCAACCCCACAATTCTTTAAGCCAAAAAGAAAAAAATGGCCACCCAACAAAACAGAGCAAAAAAATGCTCTGTTTCCCCTGTATCCCTCCCCTGCATTTACACCATTCTTTTGATCGCATTGCATTCTTTCTACCTCCCACGTACCGCCTCCGCCCAATCCCCCGTGTTTGCCTGCGACACAGCGAGCAATGCCTCGTTAGCGAGCCTTGGCTTCTGCGACACGTCTAAGAGCATTGAGGATAGGGTGGCAGATCTGGTGGGGCGGTTGACATTGACAGAGAAAGTTGGCTACTTGATGAGTGGTGCAGTTAGTGTTAGTCCGCTCGGAATACCAAAATATGAGTGGTGGTCTGAGGCATTACATGGTGTCTCTTACGTTGGACCTGGCACACGCTTCTCCACTCTTGTTCCTGGTGCTACAAGCTTTCCTCAAGTCATTACTACTGCTGCTTCTTTCAATAGTTCTCTCTTTGAAGCCATTGGAAAGGTAACATTGTCTATAATTCGTTTACTTGTTCCATTCTTTTCATTTGTTAGCGTACGGTCTAAAAATGCGAGAGTGATTTAGACGAAACGTTAACATGTGAAAACAACGTGTATATAGAGAGTATGTTACATAGCAATATGTTTATATATTGTGGTTAGAGTAGATGTTATATTCTATCATCTTACGTAGATGAAATCTGCACTAAATCAGATGGTGTAATGCGTAACGAATCAATTAATGTGTCTAGGAAGGAAATAATCATTATTATTATTGCTTAGTGTCGTGGAAAGGTGGAATATCTAATCATCCTCTATTACATAGCAATGTAATTATATTATGGTTGGAATAAATTTTCTATTGTGAATTCTTACTTGGCGAAAAATCCGCAGTAATCAGGTGGTGTGTATAAGTTAGACGGACGTAAAGTGAATATCAAGCCATGCAATACAAGGCGAAACA
Organism: Spergularia marina; assembly: GCA_963680865.1. NCBI lineage: Eukaryota > Viridiplantae > Streptophyta > Magnoliopsida > Caryophyllales > Caryophyllaceae > Spergularia > Spergularia marina. Next base: position 10,674,870 of record OY804546.1, on the reverse strand, counting down.
AATCTAGTCATTTGCTTAAAACATTCGATAATTTATGATTGCGTATACAATTGTACAAATCTAGAACACAAATCGCATTATTCGAAAAGGTAAAATTTGCAGGAGTTTGGATTTCGTGAAAAAGCTTTGTTTTGCATAAAGGTTTGAGTTAAAAGCAAGACAAAGACATTTATTTATTTAGTTTCCTATCATACGATAAAAAAAAAAAGAAAAAGTAATGGATAGACAACGTAGCTACACAATCTTCAATCACACAATTTGGATGTATGTGTCTTGTGAATTGTTTCATGGATAGTGAGGCCTACTGTTAGTAGCAACTTGGTGAACGCCCATAGCTGTCTGTTTCTATCTTGATCATACTCCAAAAGATAAAAATACAAAGTAACTACATTTATTACTTTGTTATTATTTGAGGGTAAGTAGGTGCTACTTGGTCGTCTAGGTCGAAATTTAGTCGCTTTTTTTTTTTCGTTAGTACATGAAGAATGTTGTTAGAATTGTAAGGTGTAAATAAAAATGACCTTTTAACATTTGTCACGTCAATTTACCTTATATCATTAGATCTTTAACATCCGGCAAGTTCTATATGGAAGAATATTGGTTTTTTTTATTTGAGCTTTATGATATCCTAATTTATAAACACCCAAAGCCGTAATTGGCCATACATTCTACATTTGGTCTTTTTCAAATTGAGAAGAAATAGCCAAATGACATCTTAAATACTCAAATGTTATAAGTTGTAAATAAAATGACCTTTTATCATTTAGGTGGTTTACTAATGTTGCTTTAAGATGCGAAACGAAGCTGCATGGTCTATAAGGGATATAGGGTTGTTGGAAACTTGGAATGGTTGTTAGAAGGATGCGTTGCGTAGTTTTAAAGTGTCTTAGGTACACTAAACTGAGAAAGGTTCACAGTTCAGAATTTTGATGATTAAATAGTATAAAGCAAGTAAGTCAGCAGGATTTGTTAGACTAAGAACGTGCATGCAGCAATCGTACAATATGATTGCGAAAACTACAAAATTTTCAACATAAATAATAAATTAGTTAGTAGACACTTGTTTGTTTATGGAATAAGAATGTCTTACACTCATACATTGCTGTATTATAGGATTACACAACTAACATAAGAAATTCCTCTGTTTCTGTCGTTGTGTGTCGTTGTATGTCTTTGTCGATTTTACTCGTCTTCTTGTGACCATAATTAGTTTTTAGATGTAAGTGAACTTGTTTTGTAATTGAACTATAGGTAAGACGATTTTACGACATGACTAACTCAGCTACTTAATTGAAAATCCCTAGTATAATTTCCAACCGAAGTACAAACTTGTGATATAAATTGTTAGATGAAATTGAAGATTGAGTTAGCCAACTCTATTCTATTCAGGACTTCGTAAATTCAGTCCATGAGCTTTTGGCATAAATGGACATGCTTTGTATGATTCAACTTAATAAGTGACTTGTTCATTTCAAATTTAATGAATCCGGTCCTAAGGAATATGCTCCTAAAATTAGCGTAAATATATCTACAATCTGAATCAGCATACAAGGCCGTAATCGTATCAATTAATTATCTAAGTCAATTATTTATCATTCTAACTAGTGACTCACATATTACATGCAAGTCGTGACAAGATTATGTGGAATATTTAGTTGTTAAACTTGTACTGAAAGAAGGCCACAGCTTTTCTAAACTTCCTTTTCTTATCCAGTTTTCATTTCAGTGCTTTCGCTTTTGTTATTATTGCCTTGGTAACGGGCTACCATAATAACAACGTCGACATTCATAGAAAATAATGCAATCAATGCACCGTCCGAATCAGATGAATGCTCATGCATCATACACTCTTATTAGGATAAACATTAGCTATCCTCACCTAATAGCTAGCTGTCTTTCAGAAACAAAATACACTAATAATTGTACATATATAGAATGAGACTATATACTCCCTTAGCGCTCGTAAATTAGCCAACTGCTAAAGGTATATAATGCAGACACAATTAGTTTGTCTACTACCAATAAAATTGAGTTACTAGTAATAAATTTGAGCTTGGAGTAGTACAAATTTCTTTGCAATTGAACATATTAGTAGTAAAATCAAACTCTGAAAGTAAAATTGATTGTGTGAAATTATTGCTAACAATTGTAAACCTCTAGCCTCTAGCATTGTTGTTGTGTGGAACCGTTGATCAAGAACGAAAAAAGACAAACAAACAACAATAAACACACACAAGATTTAAGTGGTTCACTATCGATGTGATAGCTACGTCCACTGGGCAAGAAAATCGTTCTACTATGTTTTGGAGATCTTACAAATTACAAGATGATTGTCTAGGTTTTGCTAGAACTTCTCTCAAGAAAACCCCTGTGTTTGCTCTCTAATCTCCCCTAATCTTTTGCTAGGTTAAAGTAGATGTTTATATAGTAAACCTACTAACTAGCCCAAGAAAACAGAATTAGGAAACAATTAAATACAACACCATCCGAAAATCTGGACCTGCTGTGCGGTCCGCCAAGAGCCCATGGCGGACCGCCACGACCGTTGGCGGTCCGCGATCTCCTCACGGTGGGGCGCCAAAACTTCTTCTTCGCAAATCTCCTCGTAACTTTCCGCGGTCCGCCACAGACTTATGGCGGGGCGCTAAAAGTTCCTGTCAAGGTCCTTCTTTTCCTTACGCTTTTTCTCATCCGCTACAAATCTAACTCCAACCCATAGCTCCACAATGCGACCATGCAAGTCACAATTTAACCATTTTCTCTTGAACTATTGACTAAAAAGTGTGTTTATTTTTCCCCAATGGACAAAACTTAGTAAACCTTAATCGATTATTCGTGAGTTCTCAATGTAGAACCACGAACCTTATCCCCGCACCTTAAATATCCATTTCTCGGACTATAAGGCCGTCTAATCTAAGTTTGCGTAATGTCAAAATGCAGGTGGTATCAAATGAGGCGCGGGCAATGTACAATGTGGGATTGGCAGGGTTGACATATTGGTCACCAAATGTCAACATATTCAGGGACCCAAGATGGGGCAGAGGGCAGGAAACTCCAGGGGAAGACCCACTTCTTACTAGTAAATACGGGTCGAATTATGTCAAGGGTTTACAGCAAACTGATGATGCTGATCCAAACAAGCTTAAAGTTGCCGCTTGTTGTAAACATTACACTGCCTACGATGTTGATAACTGGAAAGGTGTTGATCGATTCCATTTCAATGCCCTGGTAATTTGTTCACTTGCTACATTTTTCGGCTCTAAATGAAGTGTTTAGACGTCTAGTTGAGTGTATAAAAATATGAATACCCACACAATATAATCCTTGCTTAGTATTGATAATAACATGAGAATACTCTAATAACTTCTTAGATCTAAAATATTCTATAATCTAGAATATTCCAAATACTACGTAAATAATATTTACTATATTATTCTCTATTAGAGTGAACATCTTAGTTTCCAACACAGTTCCTGCGACAATAATAATGGATGAAGAGTACGAGTGATATCGACACACACTTTTCATGACCTATAGATATATAATTCGACAAATATTCACATTTTCGGCTTGAAATGAAGTGTCTAAGGAATGTTGAATGAAGAGTCCGAGTAACATAGACAAAGGGAAGTATCGGTTTACATGAAGTACAGATAATTGACACAGAATGTAATGATGATGTATCTATGCAATTGTGTAGGTGACACAACAAGATTTAGACGATACATACCAGCCTCCATTCAAGAGTTGTGTTGTAGATGGGAATGTTGCAAGTGTGATGTGCTCCTACAACCAAGTGAATGGCAAGCCTACTTGTGCTGATCCTGACCTTCTTTCTGGAGTTATTAGAGGAGACTGGAAATTGAATGGGTATTTGCCTCACCTATTCAATTACATACCCTCTTCATAACAAAATGTCTCGATTGAATATTCACGCTCCATTTTTTATTGATGTCACACTATAATGGTTTCATATGACGATTCCCTCAATGGCAGCTACATTGTTACAGATTGCGACTCTGTAGATGTCTTGTTTAACGACCAACATTACACGAAAACTCCTGAACAAGCTGCAGCAGATGCCATACTAGCTGGTGAGACAAACATCCTGCTACTTTCCCGAATGAGGGGTTGAAAGACCTGATATTAAGTTTTGAAACTGATTGATCAAAATCTGGCAGGTGTGGATCTCAACTGTGGATACTTTCTTGGAAAACACACTCAAGCTGCAGTACAGAATGGACTTCTGAAAGAAACGGACGTTGATAAACCTATTTCTAACAATTTTGCTACACTGATGAGGCTTGGTTTCTTCGATGGAAACCCGAGCAAGCGACTCTATGGAAACCTCGGTGCCAAGGATGTCTGCACACCAGAAAACCAAGAGCTAGCTCTGGATGCTGCGAGACAAGGCATTGTCCTTCTTAAGAACAATGCTGGATGTTTGCCATTCTCCGCGACCAACATCAAGTCTCTGGCTGTCATTGGACCTAATGCTAATGTCACCAAAACCATGATTGGAAACTATGAAGGTAGCTCTACCCTTCTTTTGTTAAAATCACGCTACTGACAACATGTCAGAGTGGGACAAACACTGTCTTGGATATCAGCCTATCAGGGAATTATTCTGATGATGACTGCAAAGTAAGAACAGGTGTACCTTGAAATTCTTTTCGAATTCTTATTCGTTTCTGCTCCTTGTCGCAGGCACTCCTTGCAAATACACAACTCCTCTGCAAGGCCTCTCTGCATACACAACGACAACTTATCAGGCAGGCTGCGCCAATGTGGCCTGTGCTACAGCCCAGGTTGACCAAGCAACACAGATAGCAGCCACAGCAGATGCCACTGTGTTGATTGTGGGTGCTGACCAATCGATCGAGGCAGAGAGCAGAGACAGAGTAGATCTCTATCTTCCAGGGCAGCAAGCTCTTCTGATTTCTTCAGTAGCAAATGTCTCAAAGGGGCCTGTGATTTTGGTCGTAATGTCGGGTGGTGGTATGGACATAACCTTTGCTAAAAACAATGATAAGATCAGTAGCATTTTGTGGGTTGGTTACCCTGGTCAAGCTGGAGGTGCTGCTCTTGCTGATATTATCTTTGGTGCTTACAACCCAAGTAAGTTTCCTTGCCAGACGTAGCTTGAAGAACATGATCATTATGACTTCCTTAAAAACACGAAAAAATTAACAGTTCTGTTTCTTCTCTTCCTGCAGGTGCACGCCTGCCAATGACATGGTATCCGCAATCATACGCAGATAAGGTGAATATGACAAACATGAATATGAGACCAGACCCTGCAACTGGTTACCCAGGGAGGAGTTATAGGTTCTACAAAGGGGAGACCGTCTTCTCTTTTGGCGATGGGCTAGCTTACACGAAGTTCACCCACAACCTAGTCAAGGCACCATCAGAAGTATCACTTTCCTTGCAGGAAAACCATGTATGCCAGTCTTCAACCTGCAAGTCAGTCGATGCAGTTGGAGATCATTGTGAGAACTTAGGATTCGACATCCAACTAAGAGTCAGGAATGATGGGAGCATGGCAGGAGGCCACACAGTTTTCCTCTTCTCATCCCCCCCACCTGTCCACAATGCACCTCAGAAGCACTTGCTAGGGTTCGAGAAGGTTTTCTTGGGAGCGAAAACTGAAGACACTGTCAAGTTCAATGTGGACGCCTGCAAGCATTTGAGTGTAGTTGACGAGCTAGGAAACCGCAAGGTTGCTCTAGGAGTCCATCAGCTACATATCGGAGACCTTAAGCATTCATTGACTGTGAAGATCTAAGTTAGTAGGTACAAACATTCTTTAGGGGATAAGTGAAACAGAGGAAATACTGAATAGAACCTCACAAAAACCAGAAGTTGAGGTTTGAGGTGAAATGGATCAAAAACAGTAATTATTTCAACTGATCAAATAAGAGGGTCGTAAGATCTTCCTAATCATTTCAACTGATCAATTGAAAGTTCAAAGTAATAGACAAATCTGTCATTTATTTGTATCATTCCCCACATTATCTATTTGTATTGATTTCTGAGCATACCGTAGTAAACCTTTGAGATTAGGAAAGCGTAGCAAGAGTCCTTCCATGCAATTGTACTGGTCTGCTACTGCTACTCATGATATCTCGGTGCTAGGTCGTGATTAGCCAATTGACAACTGAGGTGGTCATGCGATCAAAACAGTAATAACAGTCGAGATCAACTCAAAAATCTTCAAATATTTTGGTAATGTATCTGTATTGCGACCAATATTTGAAACCCGGCTACTACTACTCGTATTGGTTACGTTCTATGTGAAATCTTTCACGGTTATTGAATCTCGGTTCATGCCCTCAAAGTTAAATGACTGGTTTTAAAAACCCGAGTACCTGACTATAAAAATGATGTAGCCATGTAGGAAACAAGCATCTATGATGCTGGCTCCATAAAAAAACTGAACTTACCTCAAAATATGAACTTGTCACTTATTATTTTCAGATACAGAATACTCCATCTGAAGCCCTAAAGGTTGATGATCATCAACAAGAAGTACGAGATGGCAGTGTACAAGTACAAGAAGATGTTTACAAAAAGGACCAATGCGCGACTGCAGGTACAGCACATTAACCGTAAAGTCTGCAGCGCGAAACTGAATATTCAATCTACAATGTTGGTCAGCACCACAGGAAACATCACGGATCACTGAAACTATTTGTACAAGACACAATTTAACTTCGAGCTTTGTACACAATTACATAAAAATACAAGTGTGGAGAGAATCACCTCAGCTGAACATGTAAGAGCATCATACTGCTTGCGCTTCATACACCATGCACAGCATTGTTCAGGTTTCCACCCAGCAACGACATTAAACCACCACCATGAACTCTGCCCTCGGGAATTAGAAAGTCAACATTGCCCCTTCGGCTATCACCATTGCACAGTTCATCCTGCTCATTAGCAGTAGTCTGCACGGAATAAAAGGAAGATGACTTCATGGACAGAGGCACTAGAACCTCAGGTGGTATAAGCTGCTGTCTTTTAGATGGCCTTCCCTGCGAGTCTCCACAATCAGAGATGACACTCACTCCAGAGGAAGAATTATTGTTGTCCAAGCTGCTAGCAATAGTAGAGGAAGGCGAAACAAGGCCATGAAATAAACCCGGGCCAAGCATGCCACGCTGCTGCTTGTTGTCTCTCTCTTGAGCCATGCTGCTGTGGGCTGCACATAAGCCACTTCTGCCTCTAGCAAATTTCTCACACTTTCCATCACCCCAACTGCATCGTTTCCCACCACCATGGGCTTTGCAGAAGTCGGTGCTCCCTTGAGCACTCTTTCCACAGTTTTCCACTTTGCATCGCTTACCCCCTCCGTGCCTGACACAGCAATCAGTGCGACCACGTGCACTTTTCGTGCACCCTGGAACAGCGCACCTTTTCCCACCTCCATGGGCCACACAGTAGTTAGTGCCACCATGGACACTCTTCGGACATATCCCTCCCCCATCAAACATACAACGCTTACCCCCACCATGTCCTTTGCACAACGGCGTGCTCCCCTCAGCACCCTTTGTACAACCGGCAAATATGCATCTCTTTCCACCCCCATGAGCCTTACAATACAGGGTGCTACCCTGCGCACCCTTAGCACAACCAGTAAACTGGCAGCGCCGTCCACCACCATGAGAGATACAAAGCCCTGCCTGTCCTTCAGCACTTCTTGTGCATCCATCCACCCTACATCTCTTACCCCCTCCATGCCGAATGCAGAGCCCAGATTTTCCACGTGCTGCTTTGGAGCAACCACCAGAATATCCACACCTTCTGCCTCCACCATGGGCAATGCAGAAGTCAGTCTTACCCTCAGCACTCTTAGTGCATCCTAAGTGCTCACACCTCCTCCCACCACCATGGGCTTTGCAGTAAGCAGTGCGGCTTTCTGCACCTTTGTTACAGCCAAGTTTTTGACATCTCTGTCCCCCACCATGGCCGATACAAAGACCTGATGCACCTCGTGCTCCTTTTGCACAGCCCATAAATCTGCATCTCTTTGTATTGTGGGGCTTATTCACAACAGAAGCCAAACCAGTGGAGGGCTCGGATGTTGTGTAACTTGTATTGGAAGGCTCAGAACACAATGGATATTGATCAGATGAGGACTTTGCCCCAAGGTTAAAACTCTCCCACATCTGGGCAGGTGCTTGCCTACTTTCACTGCTTGGAGCCAAAAGAAGTGAAGGCATATAACCACCTGATTTTTTTGCAGTTGTAGAACCTTCATCTACGGCAGGAAGAGATGGAGCAATGCCACCAGTAGATCCCCGGCTATTGAAATGATGTACGTTCAATTCACTCGGTGGTGAAGTAGTAAAATCAAGAGACCCAAATATATTTCCAGCTCCTCCAGAAAGCCCCAGCTTCAAGATTGAATCACTATCACTTGAAACTCCAGGACCAAATGATGAAGATGATCCCTTTGTTTGTTTGCCCTCGGAATAGGCCCTTGATGAAGGTCCTAATCCAAGAACCAGTCTGCAATTATCATCAGAGGTAACGGATGTATAAACCCCAGAGTCATTTGGCGCATTCACAAGTTGTCCGGCACTGTTCTTCCCATAGCCAAGGCAGTCCAAGCGTAGAGTGGTATCCCCAAAGTTGTCAGTTTTAGCAAATTCAGTATAGCAAGACAAAAATACCTCCTTTCCATCCATCCTTCAAAGCTATATTTTTAAAACCAAATAGAAAACAAACACACTGATGGATTGATCTCAGCCACAAGCCTCTAAAATACCAACGTAATCTAAAAAACTAAGTGCTACAGCTTTCAACAACAAACTTCCACCGCTTACAAAACCTGAAGTGTCTGCTCTATCCATACTAATTACTTCTTCTGGCGGAACAGCTTCTGTATACAATGCTACCCTAACACCTTGCAGCAGAAGTCATGATTATGTATTAACAACGTTCAATTTCCATGTGCAGAGTTCTGACAGGCTCCGAGGTGTTTATTCAACCTGACAAAATGACGAGCTCTGTCAGTACATAACATAACAGTAGCTATTTGTAAAACATGACAGGAACCCTGCAGTGACTGCACTGACAAATTTATAACACAAGTACAAGTTTCACAAGCACCCAATGTAGTCACTGGAGAGAAACTAAGATGAAACATGAATGCAATTTTACGTCCCAACTGATTAATGTAACTAGATATATGGTGGTTCAGTGGTTTGACAAACTTTACATAATGAAGTAAATTTGCACAATCATGAAGTACTCATTAGATTAATTTACCCTTTGGTTAATCAAGAGAGTTAAGTTAATCTTTTGCCTGTTTTATTGAATTGGAAGCAACCATACATTTGAAACACACAAAATCTGAAAGCTTATAGTGACATCATGGTTAAACTGTTTTTTAAAATCCTCAATCTGAATCTACAGTCAGACTAACACCAGGTTCATCCGAAGAGAGTGAAGTAGCAGATTACGTGCAATTTTGTAACCTACATTGCATCAAAATAACTTGCAGCTAACAAGATAAAACTCCTTTGGAAATTAATTCAGCTAATTTAACCTCAGGTAACAAATTTAAAATGTCATTCTCAATGGATTTGCACAACTGGTCCTTTTTCCTACGTATGGTTTCAATATTTCACCTTTAAACATTGAAAATCTACATTTCGCAAATGAACACAAACAAACGGGACACCAAACTCTTTATTACACGAAACTTGAGAGCATAAGATATCTAAAGAACATTAAACAATCATTATCAAGAATAATATCAATCTTTTTGATTGACATCTAATAGATTGTTACTGATTAGGCATGCAAGAATCGACATGGAGTTAGCAGAAACTTCCGACCATCGCAAATCCTGCCTAGTGAGGTCAAAGCAATTCCAAATGTACGCTGTCTTACCCCCCTCATATCGCAAATCTACATCTCCTTTTACCTCAGAATACCAACACTACTTAACTTTGACAAATAAACAACCACAATCATCAAATCAGATCGATCTCAACTTCCAATACTTTCAGGTCAATCACAACCATTAACTATAGACATCCATCAAACCCAACGAGTACAACAACAACCACCAAATTGTATTTCCAAAATAATTTGGGGTCGACTAACATGAATCGTCATCTATAACCATCTTAAAAACATTGAGTAATAACAAAAAATAAATAATAAAAAATAAAATAACATAAAATCTTATCACCAGCATTTTTATACTAATCATTGCCCCTCCTTCAACATTTTACTCATAAATTCAACTCCTGGAAATAGAAATTCGTCAACTTTTTGCAGAAGAAACAGTTTGGACCCACAAAAAATTTCACCATATCTGTAGAAAAATCAGATTTGCCCATATGACATTTCTTACTATCTTAGTACAGCTACCATCAACCGCCAACCCCCACCTCCAATTTTTAACTGACTTATCAACAGAATAAAACTCTTTCATATCAACTATACAGTGATTTAGAACACAATCTTCTACAGAAAGAATCATTCAAATCCAAAGTACAACATGTCCAGACAATTGATACAAACACAACTAATAATTAACTACCATAACAAAACAAATGTTTCATACACACATAAAAATATTTATATGATTCTCACTTTAATAAAAAAAAAAAAAAAAAAAGCTGTTTATATCATGTTTATTATAAACCCAACAAATTAATCAACCACCAATACAAGAAATTCCCACTAAACTTTACAACAAAAAAAATTAAAAAACAAGAATAAAAATTAAAAAAAATATCATATTCCCACTAAGAAATAAAGCACAAAATACTGCATACAGTAATATGTAGCATAAAAATGCCCAGAAAAGATGATATATTAAAGAATTAAGCTGAAAAAAGAAATAAATGGGAAAAAAAGGGTAAGTTGGATATGTATACCTAGAAAAGATGGAAACTTTCCTGATCTATCAAGTGCAGAAGATCATTTCAGAGAACCCCATTAAGCTGAAACACAGAGAGAAAAAGGAAAGGAGAGAGAGAAAGTGTGAGGAAGAAGATTGGGAAATTAAAGAACAAAATAAACAGGTGGAAAAGAAATGCAAAGCAAATACTCGTATGATTTTTTTTGAGAGGTTCTTATTATGCGACAAATGGGTTACTCAAATGACATTAATAACCCTGTGATGTCAGCACAGGGGGCTTTTGATTGGTTGGTTAGGACCATTTGCATACTTTTTAGGTGATAGTGACAGTGTTGTGTTGAATGACTGAATTGGCCTAGGTTAAGGCCAATAATGATTAGATAGTATAGGGTATTTTTGTCTTTTCAGGTTGAGTGTTTTTATGCGTAAGTTTGTCGTTTTCAGTGGGTAGAAAACTGAAAACGAATCCATTGGTTGTGATGGATTTGGTCCCCTTTCCTTTCATTGATAAGAAAACAAATACCCTCATTTTACAGTATTAGGTTGTGTTTAACACGACACTCTAGGGCTCATTCGATATCACTGTTGTTTTCAGTTTTTGGTTTTTTTGCGTAAAAAATTTAGCTAAATAAATTACAAAAATTAATTTTAACTATATGTTTCTATAATAGTTATATAGAAAATGAAAACTGACAACCACTTTTTCTGGTTTTAAAAAACGGGACTTTGGTTTTCAAAAAAACAGAAAAATGAAAACAGAAAACGATACCAAACAGGCCCTCTGTATTTATTTTGGTTCTTTACGTTATGATTGAATTATGGAATACGGCAATTTAATGATTACTGGTTTTTTGTATTTATTTTGGTTATTTGCATTTAGATTGAATTCTGTAGTGACAAAAGAAAAGGAAGGAATATATGTTGTAAATACTAGTATATAGGACGATAGTAGCAATAAGCTGGGTGAGAAATTGATTTTTACTAGTTTCTACTTCTATAGGAGCATGCTCTATCATCGATCAAAATATTCGAAAGTTTAACAAATGTAATTGTTTAAGTATAACCTTATACTTCATGATCTACTTTGTAGTAATTACGATCAAGATTTCGAAATTTTGACTCAAGAAAGTCAAACGAAAGGTTGAAAGGTAAATTATACAATGATCAATGGAAATTAGTAGTATGAAGTTACTCACGAATCATAATAAGGTATTAAGGTGGATAGTACGATCAAAAAGATATACAACACCCACAATGTTAAAGCATTGATTTGAAGTGGGAAGAAAAATAGTGCATTAAATAAATAATTTAAAAGGTGTGGATCAAATCTTTCATACACCGTACTAATCTATACGGAGTATCTCATATCGCATATCTTCAAATCATGAATTCTATATTTAGCCTTTGACAGTACTTGTGAATTCTAATAAGTTCATATGAACAATATTAATAACTACGGAGTATGAGTAATTAAAATGTGAACCGAACAAGACATAGAAGGAGAAGTGATGTGGAAGACAAAAACGATGATAAAGCAAAAGGTTACGCCTAGAAAAGACGAAGAATTAAAAGGAAAAGGAATCGTGTCTTAGAGACTTAGAGGGTGTGACGCGCGAAAAATCCAATGGAAGAGAATCAAAAGGAGTTTGCAGTCATTATGTGGAATATTAATAAACACTTAAAATAATAAATATTAGTATTTGATTGGAATAATTTAATAGTATAGTACGATCAGCTACAGTAAATTGGATGAGGTCATCAACTCCGGCCAAAATCCAGTGGTACATCATCATGAATTGTATTGTATTATTTGTACCTGATTTGTACAGTTTTTCAGATTCAATCATATAGTATTGTCTGTCTTCTATATTTAGGGACTGGGAGAAATTTTTACGGATATCTATAGTATATAATTATATATAAACCTCTTACTTAGGGCTGGTAAATCTGACCCGATTCAATTCGTTGACTCAAAAATTTGATTCGATAAAGCCCGAAATTGTGATCAACAAAATTCGTCCAGACCCGACCCGATGATGACCCAAACCGACATAACCTGATGATGACCCGACTTGTAACCGACCCGACCTCCCTTTACCCGACAATGACGCGACTCATAATGCCAAAAATTGAAATGACGCCCAAAGATGACCATTAGTAACTAAAACTGATTGTGACCCGATTCATTCGGCACTAAATTTCCTCGATAGAACCGACCCAACCCAAAACCGACCTGAAGGATCATCTGACCCGGTATGACCCGACCTATTACGAACCGACCCAAGATAACCCGACCCGACGACCCATTTGCCACCCCTACAGTCCTACCCAAATCCTTCTCCTTTCTGTTTTGTTTTTTTACTGATCATGTTGGGAGTTATTTTTAGACCAAATGAATCATTCATTTGTTGTAAAAATCAGTATATGTTCTATTCTGCATTGCATTTTATCAATTTCACCTGAATTTAAGGCAAACAGTCTTTCATTTGGTTATGACCAGTCAAAACAACATTTTAAAAGAAGGAGAAGTCTTTAGGTAGGAGTACGGAGTAGTATGTCCTAGGAGTATATATTAATCAGAGGATCGAGCTAAACGATTTAATTTATCTAACATTGTCTATAATTCACTGTACTTTTTCCATTAATGATTCACAATATCAATAGTTTACGAGCTTAAGATGGAACCGTGGAATAGATTTCTCGCTTTCTATGGTATTCTTCAACTCTTTTTTTTTTTTTTTTTTTTTTTTTTTGGTTTCTAGGTTGTGAATTTGTGATTTTGACTAAACAACTTTTGAAGGTTAGAAACTTAATAATAGAATTTGCCCTACCCCAATATTTTCTGGAATTCATCGCAATATTATTAACAATCGGAAGTCCTATTTATACAAGTGGTACCTTGGAAAGCAAGGCATGCAACTCTCCTAAATACATAAGGAAACAAAAGATATTTACGATATTTACATTAATCGACTTGCCTAATACCCCCCCTCAAATTGGAGCATGGAGGGACGAAATGCCCAACTTGGACAAAAGAACATCAAAAGCACCTTTCCCTAAAGCCTTAGTAAGAATATCGGCAAGCTGCTGAGTAGTAGGAACATAACTAGGAGCAATAAGACCATCCTGAATTGCATCGCGAATCGAATGACAATCAATCTCGATATGTTTAGTACGCTCATGAAACACCGGATTCCGCGCAATATGAAGAGCAGCCTGATTATCACAACGTAACGGAACCGGAGAAGTGACAGCAACACCCAATACAGTTAAAATCTGACGTAACCATTTAATCTCACGGGTTGCGGAAGACATAGACCGATACTCAGCCTCAGCAGAAGAATGAGACACAGTGACCTGTTTCTTAGTGCGCCAGGAAATAGGTGAGTTCCCAAGAAAAACAATATAGGCAGTTAATGATCGACGACTCTCCGGACAACTCGCCCAATCAGCATCACAGTAAGCTTCAAGATCTAATGAAGAATCAGAGCGCAACAGAATATCACGACCAGGATCACCCTTAATAGAATTTGCCCTACCCCAATATTTTCTGGAATTCATCGCAATATTATTAACAATCGGAAGTCCTATTTATACAAGTGGTACCTTGGAAAGCAAGGCATGCAACTCTCCTAAATACATAAGGAAACAAAAGATATTTACGATATTTACATTAATCGACTTGCCTAATACTTAATAATGTTGAAAATTGTTCAGTAGGCTGCAATGAATTAGAAAAGATAAAAAAAAAAATTAAGGCACAATCTTGTTTTTTCCCCCCTTTTCTTCTTAAGATTCAATCTAATGAGTTCACAATCTAACTTTCGCCGGCAAAAATATATGATGACTTTTCATTTTTTTTTTTTTGACGGGGACTTTTCATTTTCGATTGTTACTTGGAACAATAATCTTGATTTGAAGTTACTTGTACAACTTGTTAAAGTTAATACACTTACACATATAACAGAAAACTTTATTTTTACATCTCTCCCAACATTTCTTATACGCATTTCCTTTCAGATGTCTCAATAAATTAATTATTGAACTTTTTTTTTTCAAAACTTGTAATTCTTATGTTATTCAACTTAACTTACACAACATCATCCCTTATTTCCTTTGCCTTTCTGCAATCTCCTTATCTCCAAATGCAAATAACTCGCTGAGAAGGAATGAGTATCATATGACCTTGAGAACATACATGGGCAAAAACACCTCGTTGCGCAAATGTTCGCGTCACAGACCTTACCCCTCACATATGCTCGTAATATTGATAGAAGTCATTTTGCCTTATTTAAAAGTAAATCGTGAATTTGAGATTTTTGATAATTTTACATTCCTGAAAAACAAGTGCGGTTAGTGTAATAGTTTAAAGATGAGCATGCACGGGCCTTGTCTAAAGTTCAAACATCTATAACACTACTTTCTCAACATTAATAGCTCGTCTAATGATCCATCCGAAACCCCTTAAAATTGAAATACAAACCATAATGATCTGTCAGAGAACAGAAATCATACATTACGCATATGGTCGACATCGTGCGCCTCTTCCCAGTTCCGAGAAGGGCCAACTACTATGAAGATGATGATTGAAGAAATGCAGCACAAGGAGAGTGAGAATAATTATATGCTGATGTCACCTTAAGACAAGGGTACTACTGACCTATAGTGGATCGAAACCTGGATCTTCTTATTAATTATTTTATCATATGGTCCTACTTTTGTCCGTTACTATGTATAACTGTATAAGTCGTTCCAAATTTCATGTTTATGAGGCCCCTACCCTTAAGTCATCAATTGTATTATTAATACTATGTTCAAACATAATCTATATTATTTCTTGTTAATGACACCAAAAATAAACAATGTTTTCTAAATAATGTCCTTTCCTTAACTCAGAAATGCATCTTAGAATTGGCAATATAACATGTCATTAATTAGGAGAAGACTAGTTAAATTATAATAATAAAGTTTACAATATAAGAAAAGTCAGCTAATTTCCAATATTAATTAGCAAGTACTCCGTAATAGCAAATACGAAGCTCCTTTGTGAAAATAGTGTATGTAAGTTTGGGGATGCAAAGATTAATTCATCGACTTAATAGACAAAAAAATTTATGCATTGGCACTTCAATTGGGAGTAAACTAAAATAGAATTAGAAATAAACATAATTGTGGATTATATTGTCCCTAACCTAAAAATGAATATAAAGTCTCTAGTTGCTAGTTAGTTGATGAGATACATCTTTCGAGAGCAATATTAAAACTGGTTTACTTTTTTTTTTTTTTTGTCATAAGTGTGTCAAATTTCTAATGTTGTCATTAGCCCATACTACTTTGAAAAGATATACCACCTTACAAAACCACAAATATTTCTTTGCTTTATGGAATCAAATATGTAGTTGTGAAATTGTAATTACTATATAAATCAACCATCACGAAAAAAATGTCTCATAGAGTAAGTAACTTGCTTACTTTCACAAGTTAATCAAAACGAGTTTGCAATAAACAGATTTGTGAATTTGTAAATTCCTTGGATAGGATTATTCATGTGAAGTCGGGTCGGTTGTCTAGATACTCATCGATTTACCCTCAAGATATATATAGGATTTCTATCAAATGAGAAGTAAAGATTTCGTGAGAAGTGAGAAGTGATCTGAACCGCCAGATCGTCCCTCATCGACGGTCACAATCACGCGCGTGTATTCCATAGCAGAGGGTCAAATTTATCTTTTTCCTATGAGAGGGAACCCAGGGGTCCGATCCATTTTCATTCATTCATCAAAATTTCCCCCAAATTTCTTTCTCTTTCTAAAACACGACTCACACTCTCACTCTCTCATTCTCTCCCAAATCATTCATCAAAATTTTTCGGCTGTTCTTCCCCAAAAATCTAAGCGAATTAATTTTTCCGGTCATTCTTATCAGAGAAGCTTTCAAAAGGTAAATCGCAAACACATTTTCTAAAATTTCAATTTGTTTTTGATAGATTCAATTTGTTCTTGATCGATTCAATTTGTTCTTGATCAATTCTTCTATTCATGTTGATTTCCTGCCGATTTAATTTGTTGTTGATTAATTAAATACAATTGTTGGAGTTTTGTTGATATTTTGATGTTAAAATTAGGGTTTTGGAGTTTTTGTGTTAACATTTTGATGTTTACAGCGCAGAAATGTCGAAACGGAAAGAGTCTAACGCTAGTGAAGAAATTAGTTCGAAGATAATGGCGATTGTTCGTGATATCGAAGTTGTTGCGCCATCTTCCACATCTGACTTCACGTCCGACCTCGATGAAGTCAAGGTTCCAAAACGTCGTGCTCCGAATAGACTAAGCAAGAAAGCTAAGATGGCTGAATCCATGTACGTTACACTATCCGATCTCGTAATTTAAATTTTTGGTGTGAGTTTTTTTATTTTTATTTTGTGTTTTACATGATCCTGTGAATGTTATTTTGTGTTTGATTTACTGGAGTTAAGTCATTTTAGTTATGTAGTTATGTGTTAGGGTTATTGCATTTATACGTGTTGAGTTAGCGGAGATAATTGTTGGAGTTATGTCATGCCGGTAATGGAGTTACGTCAATAAATTGTTGGAGTTAATGAGAGTCAAAGGGACTACAGTTAGCGAAAACAGTTTATGGAGTTAGGTGATTTAAGAGGTGGAGTTAGCGAAAACAGTTTATGGAGTTAGGCGATTTAAGAGGTGGAGTTATGTGTCAGAGTTACTATAGTTATCTCACTCAGTTGTCTGAGTTATGTGTCAAAGTTACTAGAGTTAGGTCATTTAGTTGTTGGAGTTATTGATAAGAGTTATAGATTTCAGCTAGTGTAGTTATCTGTTTAAGCAATTTGTGGAGTTATGTAATTCAATTCCTGGAGTTAGGTGTTAGAGTTTATGGAGTTAATCAAATTTAATTGGGGTTTATTCTTTTTCTGTTTATAGTGTTATTGTGCCATCAAGTCGATGCCGACCAGCAACATTGCATACTTTTCTTCATGGCCTGTCTGATGAACAGAAGGACGTTGTAAGGGCTATTGGATTCGGGGGGTTGTTTTATGTGTGTAATACATCTTTTCCTCTGAACTTGGTGGCATCTCTAATTCGGGCTTTTAATGGGGCAAGTTACTATTTTGATTTTGGAAATGGTAAAGAATTTTTAGTTTCAAAGGAAGATGTGTATGATTGCTTTATGCTGCCTATGAATGGGGATGTAATTGTTGAGACGGAAACTGGCCCAAATACGTCTGATGTGGATGTTGCTCTAAAGAAAAAGTGGAGGGTTGTGTTTGGGTTAGAAGGCAATGTGTTGATCCCATTAGCCCTAGTAAAGCGACTTCTGTGTCAGACATCGTGATGCCCAAACTGAAGATTAAAATGAAGATGGTCGAAACCAAGACTGCATCTTCTGCTGACGCAGCACCAATACTCCCAACGTCGAAGTAAGTTGGTTTCCTTTGATCATTGAAGTTACTGGAGTTATAGGTCTTTAAATTTGTTGAGTTATACATCTAAACTAGTGGAGTTATGCATCTGAGTTATTTTTGAGTCATCTGTTATTAATTAGAGTTTTAATCCTTTCTTTTGTTTGGTATTTTTCTGTTTGTGCAGGAGGATTAAAAATTTGAAAATTGGAGCTGCTCCTGCCTCGAAGAAAAAGTACAAGAGAAGACAAGAGATGAAGTGATCTTTTTTAGTTTTTAGGTTTATTTGTAGTATCCCGTAGATGGGTGTGTTTTCTTTTTTCCAAACTGTGGCATGGTTTTAGCGTTTTCCAGTGGGGTTATTTGCTGAATGTATGGTTAAAAGTACAGATGTTTAACTACTTAATTATAGTCCATAATTGTTTTCGCTAACTCTAGTCTCTTTTGAATCTCATTAACTCCACCTCTTAAATCTCTTAACTCCATAAACTGTTTTTTCGTTAACTCTAGTGATTGTTTTCGCCAATATTAAAAAATTGATCTCGTAATTTTAAAGTTTGCTGAAGTTTATTCCCTCTTAATTGTGTGCTAAAGTTTGCTCGTTGACACTTGATCTTAAAGAGACTAACTCCATAAACTGTTTTCGCTATTTCCAAAGACCAAAACACATAACTCCAACAACCAAAACACATAACTCCAAAGAATTAAACATATAACTCCAGAAACTTAAACATATAACTCCAGAAACTTAAACATATAACTCCAGAAACTGTTTTGGCTATTTCTAGTCCCTTTCACTCTCATTAACTCCACCTCTTAAATAGACTAACTCCATAAACAGTTTTCACTAACTCTGTGATTAAATCGACTTTCGAATGTGATTAAATCTTAACACAAAATTCCAAAACTTTAATTTCACGCTCATATTAAAAAACTCCAACAATTATGTGTTTTTCGCTAACTCTAGTCTCTTTTAAATCTCATTAACTCCACCTCTAAAATCGCTTAACTCTATTGACGCAATTGCATAACTAGAATTAAAGAATAAATTGAAAAACTGAACTACTTAACTATATTGCTGCTTAACTCAACAAAACTGTGATAAATGTAGAAATTTTAAGGAATTCAAAACATTACAATGCACTTGGTATATGTATCGAATCGTTATATAGTTGAATGTTTCCAAAAGTATCAAATCCAAAATTATTTCCAAATTCACAACTTCATTTGTTCTTCCTGTTCTTCTATCTTTTTGAGATTTCTAAGTATCGTTTTCTTCGTCTTCCTCATCCTCTTCGTCTTCTTCAGGGGCCTGTGATTGTATGGCAATAAAATTAGATTATATCGTGATTCTGATTCTTAATTGTTCTAACTGTAACAACAGAAACAGATAACTCTAGAAACTGAAACACATAACTCTAGAAACGAAAACACATAACTCTAGAAACATAAACACATAACTCCAGAGACTTAAACACATAACTCTAGAAACGGAAACACATAACTCTAGAAATGGAAACACATAACTCCAGAGACTTAAACACATAACTCTAGAAACAGAAACACATAACTATAGAAACGGAAACACATAACTCTAGAAACTCAGAAACATAACTCTAGAGACTGAAACACATAACTATAGAGACCTAAACACATAACTCTAGAAATTAAAATACATAACTCTAGAGACGTAAACACATAACTCTAGAGACCGAACCACATAACTCTAGAGACCGAACCACATAACTCTAGAAACAGAAACACATAACTCTAGAAACGGAAACGCATAACTCTAGAAACTTAGACAAATAACTCTAGAGACCGAAACATATAACTCTAGAGACCGAAACACATAACTCTGAAGACCTAAACACATAACTCCAGGAGTAAAAGGACAACTGCAAGAATGATGAGAACTAAGTTGCTCTACATACCTTTTGTTTCCCTTCATTGGACAAGTGCAAGCATTGTGTTTCTCTTTTTTTGTTGCAAATTAAGCAGGTACACATCTTATTTTTGCTTTTGCCTATATTAGTTTCTTTCGAAGAAATCATCCTCTTGCCCGTACCTTTGTTGCTGGACTGTTTTGGACAGAATACAGTCAACTCAGTTGTTGAGCTGACACCCAAAAGTTGTTCCAGCTGCTGTGTCTTGGTCTTTGGTGCAGTGGTATTACAATCCAAAAGTCTCTGCCTGAATTTTTTTATTGTATTTGTTAAACTAACAACGTCCTCTTCACTACCTTCAATCGCATCCATGACTTTGTAAATCTCATTCCACAATGCAGAATGTGCTTTCTTGTCACTTTCTGTCTTTGTGTGATCTTGAAGAAGATTACCTGACAGTCATAGCAGCGTCATTAGGTCATATATATTTGGCAGGCTCATTTTTTCAACAATAAAGAGTCATGCTTATTCAAAGAGGCAAATTACCTTTTAAGTCGTACACAGGCTTCTGGTAAGAATCTTTTGTCCACCTCTTGAGAATGTATCTATCAGGAATTGTTTTCCACCCCTTCCCAGATAAAAACCACAAGGCATGTCTACAGAGCAATCCGATTCTTTTGAACAACTTGCAGGAGCATTCTACTCATTGGTTGATGTGTTGAACAACAGTTCAACCTGTTCATACAAAGATTCTGGTTTCAAACAAAAGTAGTACCTGACGTTATTCATATATATGCTATAAAGCTTAAAAACAGAAATTACCTAGTTTTTTTTTCACAGTATCATGTACCAACGTTGTCTCAATATCATCTGACTTGCTGAATCCAGCAACCCCACACGTCAAAGCCGCTACTAACTCTTCTTGTAAAATATAGAAAAGGGTTTGTGTGTATACTTCCGATGAGTGTACCTCCAAAGGTAAAGGTGTTACCAGCACAACACTTGAATTCGACGACTCGTAATTGAGTTTTTCATTTGCATCCCCCTGTTGATCTAATGCACTTTCGTATCTCATCCAAAGCTCTACCAAAGTTGATGTCGGACCAAGGAAACTCTTGAAAAAACTGTTTTCACTTTCTGATGTCTGGGTACTTCTCAGAATTCCTCCTAGATGGGTGTCCCTGAAATAACAAGGGACCCATCTATCTCTTATCCCAAAGATATCAGATAGCCATGGATGCTCGGTCAACTCATAATCAGTAAGGATATTTCCCCACTCTCTTTCAAATTCTGAGGGTTCAATGTCCTTACCCCATACTGCAGCAGTTAATCTAGCAAGAAAGTCAGTTGTGTCATTGGCTATTCCGTGCCCCACTTTCTCCGTAACTTTGTCCATAATATGCCATGCACAGAATCTGTGCCCTATATCTTTGAATACTTTAGGAACAACTATCTTCATTGCAGGGCATTGATCGGTTATTATCCAATGCGGACTGGAGTTATCCATGCAATCCAAAAACTTCTCAAATACCCATTCAAAAGACTCTGTATCTTCCTTTGCAATTATCACAGCAAAAGTGACGCATTTTTTGTGTTGGTCAATCCCTGTAAAAGGCGTGAACAACATGCGGTACTTGTTTGTAGAATATGTAGGATCATACGACATACAGTCACCAAACAACCAATAATTTCTCCTACAAGTTGAGTCTGCCCAAAGCACTCTCATCAAACGCCCTTCCTCATCTGCTTCATAGGCATAATAAAAAGCCTCATTCTTCTTTTTCTCTCTTCCCAACTTGTCCAGAAATAGTTGTCCATCCCTTTCTCCAATGAAACATCTCATATCTCTATTGAAGTTATAAAAATCAACAAGTGTGGCACCAACATTTTCATACCCCTGACTTTGCTCTTTACAGGCCTTGAATGTTTTTGCAGTCCCAACATTAACTCTAGCATTTTGTATCAACATCTTTTTGTGATACATCCCAAGATTTCGATTAATCTTTTGGAACCTATCGAATCTAGGGGATACCAGACCATGGTTGTGGCCTTCTTTGAATTTGTAGACTATATACTCCCCAGCAACATACTTCAAAGCCATCATTGCTTTACAACCAACTCTAGTTATTCTACGTACCTTAGTGATCTTGGCATGTTGCTTGCTTGGTTTTAGATGCTGGTCCACTACATATTTCTGTTGTGCCTTGTAATGCTTAGTAGGTTTCTCCCTATATCCTTGTTTGTTGCAAAACATGTACCGAATGCAAGATGTTCCATCGCTAGCTTTATTTAATGTCGACTTCCTCACATCAAATCCACAAGCTGCAGCATAACGTTCGTAGAATTGTTCACCAGCTATTAGTGCCGGAAATGTCTGTCCAATAAAAGGCATCAAATGATTGTCAACAGTTGTAAACCATTCTTCAGTCCCTCCTGGAGTTGTTCGCGAAGTAGACCGAGCATTAATCACTGGAGTATTAATTGGCACTTCATTTGAGGTTGCTCCATTGCTATCCATAGTTTCCTGCAGTGAATATGACAATAAGTTTAGGCACTATTAACACTTTAATTTTATTCCCTCTTAATTGTCTGCTAAAGTTTGTTCGTTGACACTTGATCTTAAAGAGACTAACTCCATAAACTGTTTTGGCTATTTCTAAAGACTTAAAAACATAACTCCAGAGACCCAAACACATAACTCTAGAGACGGAAACACATAACTCTAAAGACTTAAACACATAACTCTAGAGACTGAAACACATAACTCTAGAGACGTAAACACATAACTCTACAGACTTAAACACATAACTCCGGAGACCTAAACACATAACTCTAGAGACTGAAACACATAACTCTAGAGACTGAAACACATAACTCTAGAGACCTAAACACATAACTCTAAAGACGTAAACACATAACTCTAGAGACTGAAACACATAACTCTAGAGACGTAAACACATAACTCAAGAGACGTAAACACATAACTCTAGAGACCTAAACACAGAACTCTAGAGACTGAAACACATAGCTCTAGAGACCTAAACACATAACTCTAGAGACCTAAACACATAACTCTAGAGACCTAAACACATAACTCTACAGACGTAAACACATAACTCTAGAGACTGAAAAACATAACTCTAGAGACTGAAACACATAACTCTAGAGACCTAAACACATAACTCTAAAGACGTAAACACATAACTCTAGAGACTGAAACACATAACTCTAGAGACTGAAACACATAACTCCAGAGACCTAAACACATAACTCCAGAGATCTAAACACATAACTCCAGAGACCTAAACACATAACTCTAGAGACTGAAACACATAACTCCAGAGACCTAAACACATAACTCTAGAGACTGAAACACATAACTCTAGAGAAGTAAACACATAACTCTAAAGATTTAAACACATAACTCTAGAGACTGAAACACATAACTCTAGAGACCTAAACACATAACTCTAGAGACTAAAACACATAACTCCAGAGACCTAAACACATAACTCTAGACACCGAAACACTTAACTCTAGAGACTGAAACACATAACTCCAGAGACCTAAACAAATAACTCCAGAGACTTAAACACATAACTCTAAAACGTAAACACATAACTCTAAAGACGTAAACACATAACTCTAAAGACGTAAACACATAACTCTAGAGACGGAAACACATAACTCTAAAGACTTAAACACATAACTCTAAAGACCGAAACACATAACTCTAGAGACCGAAACACATAACTCTAGAGACCTAAACACATAACTCTCCAGACTTAAACACAACTCTAGAGACTGAAACACATAACTCCAGATGTAATATCCCGAAATTTCAAAGTATTTTATATTAATGATTAATTATATTACTCTAGTGGAAAATGATTTTTAGACTTAATTTGTGAGTCGTTTTCAAAATGGGTTTTGGTTCGTAAACGATTTCTAAAATCGGAATTTCTATTTGGACTTATTTCTAAAATCGAGTCAAACCTACCTATGGGATCAACACCAACCTAATACACAACTTGGCCCAAACACTCAAACCATATCCAACCCAACCCAAACTAAAAAAAAAAAAAAAAAGAAAGAAAAAAAAAACCCAACCGACCTCCCCATTCCCCTGTATAAAACAGAGGACGTGTTCCCCCCTCCTTTCCTCTTCTTCTTCACGCTCGTCCTTTCTCACCCGCCGCCGCTCGCTTTCTCTTCCTGCCCACCCGTCGCCGCTACTATCCTCGCCGGCCGACCACCGCCCTGCCCCTCTCTTCCTCTTTTGCGCCGTGGGTAACGCCCCTCTTCTCCTCTGTTTTCGATCCTTCAATCAAACGTGATTATCAAGTCGTTTTATTGCCTTAATTTGTGTTTAATTGATTCTAATAGATGTTATAGTTAGTGGTTAATTGATTTGGGTTAGTTTTATGCATAAAGAATTGATTTGGGTTAGTTTTATGCATAAAGAATTGATTTTGATGATTGGTTTGAGTTGATTTTCACTAATTACGAATTTGGGGTTAATTAGTTTAATTGCTCGAGTTAGGTTCAATGAGTTTCGTAAATTATGACTTTAGTATGTTTATAATCTGTTAATTAGGGTTCATGAATTTATTTTGAGATTTAATTGGGGTTTTGTTCAAGTTTGTAGAAATTGCAATTTGGGGGAAATTTTGGGTTAATTGTTTCTTAATTTGATTAATTAGCTCAAATTAATTATGATGATTATTATTTCGACATTGTGATAATTTAGAAAGTTATCAACTGATTTTCGAAATTAAGTTGAATTAATTCGTTTTTATGTAATTTGTGTAATTTAAAGTATGTTTTTCATAATTAAAACATAATATAAATTGTATTAATAAATCCTAAATAAATTATAATAATTAAGGATTGATTTTTATGAATTAGATTCTGTTTTAAAAGAAATTTTAAGCCTTGAGAATTTTCAAAACAAATTGAGTGTTAATTAAGTAATAGTAGCTAACTATGGAATTAGAATTGCAATTGTTGGTTAATTGTTGATTGTTGGATTAGAAATTTAAGAGGCCATGAGCATTGCATATAGAATAAGATTTACATAAGTATTAGATGAATGATTGGAGGAGATTAGTATTGATTTGGGATTTATTGATTGTATTATTGTAGACCTCGAGTTCGTAGACGAAGAATATTAGTGACCGTTGTGCTGTCATGCCCTTGTGTGCATTGAAAAGGTAAGCTAAGCATGCTCAACCTTTCTTAAACTTGTAGAAACCTTTCAAAATTATGTGTTATATGTGTGAATTGTGTGATGGATGAGAACTTAGTATCATGCTAGGTGGAGAACGATTCAGTTTCCTTTATGATTATTACATTGTACTTGTGTGGTTTATTGCAATGAAAATATAAGTGGTTTTGTGTGTGATATTGGTTGTGATTGGTTCAAGAATGATTCAAGTTGTGAATGTGAACTATGATGGTGATATGGAGATTTGACGGAGTATGGTGGTATAATGATTGTGTCGGAGCCTCGGAGTTGCTCCTAATGATTGTGTCGGGGCCTCGGAGTTGCCCCTAATGTGTCGGAGCCTCGGAGTTGCTCCTAATTATTGTGACGGAATCGCATCGATTCCTAATTATAGCCCCACCGCATCGGTCTTTAAGAGGGTTTGGCTCTAGTACTACTCTATTAGGTTAAAATACTTAATAGGGGTTGTGCACACTTAAGGTCTAGTAGTCTTTGGTTTGATATGATACAATGAGTTGACAAAGTTGTGAAGTAATACGTTGGATTGGATTGGAAGTTCGGAGTGGATTCTTTATTTAATTAACCTTGGATTGATGATTGTGAATTTCGTGGAATTTGATCTTTTGTTGTTGAATTGAATTCATTTGGTTGATATGATTATGTGCTAAGTGCGTTTTCGAAAATAAAATTAAAACGTTTTCAAATCCAGGTAAGGGTTTTGGTTTTCTACGAGTTGAGGTGTTAGCTTACTCAATTTCACTGACTTTTTCAACTGTGGTTTTTGTGTTTTAAATCCACCACAGGTTTGCAGTGATTGATGCATGTGGGAACGACGACTCATTAGATATTAGGTGGATTCTAAGTCATTCGACAATTTATTATACTTAGACAATTTCATATTTCACATTTCGGATGGTTGTAATTTAATTAATGGATTGTAATAGATTATTTTAGATCATTAGACATTTGTAGTTCGGCTTCTGAAATCTCCTTGCATTCGGGTATTTGACTCGAGTGCGGAGTGACACCTCTGAATTTCCTTATTTGTGTTTTGGTTCGCGATAAAGTGTTTTTAAAAAGGAAAGGGAATTTGGGGGTGTTACACCAAAGACCTAAACACATAACTCTAGAGACTGAAACACATAACTCCAGAAACAGTTTTCGCTAACTCTGTGATTAAACCGACTTTCGAATGCGATTAAATCTTAACACAAAATTCCAAAACTTTAATTTCACGCTAATATTAAAAAACTACAACAATTATATTCAATTAATCAACAATTATATTCAATTATATTCAATTAATCAACAACAATTAATCAGCAGAAAATCAACATGAATAGAAAAATCGATCAAGAACAAATTTAATCTACATAAAATAAACTAATTCATCAAAATAATTGAGTTACTTCGTTTTGAATGATTTTAATTTGAAGCCGTGACTATGAATTTCTAGAGAATGTGTTTGCGAATTACCTTTTGGAATGCTTGGTTGATAGAATGACCGAAAACTTTTTGAGGAAGTCGCTCAATATTTGGGGATTTTTTATGAATGAATTTTGGAGAAATTTTGATGAATGAAATTTGGAGAAATTTTGATGAATGAATATTGGAGAATTTGGAGAGAAAGAGCGAGAGTCGCGTTTTAGAGAGAGAAAGAATTAGGGAAGTTTTCTGTCCGCGCGAGAAAATTAGGGGGCCTATCCAGTGAGAAGTGATAATTTGGTGAGAAATGAGAAGTAATCTCAGCCATTGATTTCGCATAACTGCAGTAACTAATCTGCATAACTCCAGTCGTAACTCCAACAACTAAACTCCAACCGCTTAACTCCACCAACTAAAACATGTAACTCCAGACGCCTAACTCCAGTGATCCAATAATATCAGAATTCCACCAACTTCAATCTAACTCTCGTAACTGCAACATAACTTTACTAACTAAAATCCGTAACTCCAATAACTCCAACTTAACTCCATCAAGTAAAATACGTAACTTCAACTTAACTCCACTAACAAAAAACCGTAATTCTAATAACTCCAACTTAACTCCATCAAATAAAATACGTAACTCCAAAAATTAAAACTCGTAACTCTAATAACTCCAACTTAACTTCGCCAACTAAAACTCTTAACTCTAATAACTCCAACTTAACTCCATCAAGCAAAATACGTAACTCCAAAATTAAAACTTGTAACTCTAATAACTCCAACTTAACTCCATCAACTAAAACGCGTAACTCAAACTTAACTCTTCTAACTAAAACGCGTAACTCCAACTTAACTACACTAACTAAAACACGTAATTCCAACTTAACTCAACTAATTAAACACGTAATTCTATTAACTCCTCTAACTAAAACAAATAACTTTGATAACTCTACTAACTAAAATATTGAACTCTTAATTAAACACGTAACTCCAATAAAAAATAATAATAAAAAAAAAATCAAATTTACCAGTTTCTCTCTCCTCCCACGCACACCACCCAACCCCCTCCCCCGCCACTACCCCGACCACCCATGCAGCCACCAACAACAGCACCGTCAACCACCTTCTTCGGCTCCACCACCACCACCACGTACTCCGTGCTCAGGCGAGCGGAACCCCTCCTCCTCCGCGGCATCTCCTCCACCTCTTTCACGCGTTCTCTGTCCTCAAATTCCTCTTTTCCCGAAATACCCCCGCCCTAGCTCCGCCTTCAACTCCTGCTGAACCACCTCCTCAGTCGAAGCCAACGAGATCAGCCACATCCGGTGAAAGAGACCGTCGTCCAATCTCCGACGCCACCATCACCGCCCCTAACATTTCAACTTCTCACATTTCACTCGTTTCTCCTCCCAAAAGTACGAGGATACGACGAGAATAGGTGCAGAAATGAGAGTGAATGTCGGCGAGGGTGTAGATAACGGTGAAGGTGAACGTCGGCGGCCTTATTTGACGAAAACGAGAGCGAAAAATCGGCATTGAGAAGGCATTTTTCGCGATCAAATAGTGCTCGAAGTGGGCCGTTAATGCTCGATGAAGATTCGCCTGAGTCAGAGCTGTCGAACGGCGGCTTCACAGGGGCCGTTGGTTGTTTCCGGTGTTCACCGGCGGCGGCTGGCCGACGCGGGGGTTAGGGGAGAGGAGAGAAGAGGAGAGAGAAAATCTAACTGATTTTGGGTTTGGGTTTAATTTTATTGTATTCTTTTCTTTTATTATGATATTAAATATGGACCATTAGATCAAGTTAAATGGATGGACCAGATCACTTCTCACTTCTCACAAAATTAATACTTCTCATTTGAGAAGTGTTAATTTCGTGAGAAGTGAGAAGTAATCTCATCCCTCCATCCAACCCAGATCAATGGCCTAGATTAAAAACTGAAAATAAAAACAAACAAACTGAAAATAAGAAAACTCAAACCCAAATCTCACATTATTTTCTCTCTCCTCCCATTTCCTGTTCTCTCTCCACGCCCCTACCCCCGCGCTGCCCATCACCGCCGCCGCATACACCGGAAATAACCGTCGCCTATTCCGACACCACCGGCCGACGGGTCGGAGTACCGCGAGTCTTCGTCCTATGTCAGCCTTTTCCGTCGAGCTTTGTTTCGCCGCGAAAACTGTCTTCTCCCTCCCTCCTTTCCGCGCTCGTTTTCCATATTCCGGCCTCCGTTGATCTTCACCACGCCGCACACGACGCCTTCGCCCTCCCTCACTTCGGCGTCGTTATTTCTAGATCTGGCCGCCACATTTTCTCTCCACCGCTGACAGCCGCCGCCGACGTCCTCCTTTTCCGGCGTCGACACCCCCGTCATCCTCCATAGACGACGGCGAGTGTTCGTCGATCAACATCATCCCTCGCCCACTTCACTTTAGCGCACGAATCAACCTTATCCCTCATCTTTTTCGTTTTTTATTTTCCAGATCTGGACACCGTGATACGTCGCCACCGCCGACCTTCACGTTTTCCGATCTCTTCTCGCGTTTCTGGTTCGATTCCAGCCGCATCCTCTTATATTTGTCGCCACCGCCGCTCACTTTCGCGGCCTTTGTAAAAAAATCAATTTAACAAGGTGAGAAGAAAGGGGATGCGAGGGCAACGGGGCTGGGGGCGTCGAGGTGGGAGGGCAGTCCTGACTCGACAACGGGTGGGCGGTCAGTTTTCCGGCGAGTGAGGTGGTGCCGGATGAGGTGCAAGCGGAGCAGTGGCGGGGGAGGGTGGATTTTGGGTGGTGTGGGAGGAGAGAGGAAATGGTGAAATGTCGGTTTATTTTTTTTTTTTATTCTCAGTTACGTAATTTGATTGGTAGAGTTATATTGAAGTTACGTGTTTTAGTTAGTGGAGTTATTGGAGTTACGTCTTTTGGTTATTTGAGTTACGTTTTTAGTTATTAGAGTTAGTGGAGTTATATGTCATAGTTTTTGGAGTTACGTGTTTAGTTAAGTTGGAGTTACGTGATTTAGTTAGTGGAGTTAAGTCGGAGTTACGTGATTTAGGTAGTGGAGTTATTAGAGTTACGTGTTTTATTTGATAAAATTAAGTTGGAGTTACGTGTTTTAGTTAGTGGAGTTACGTGTTTTAGTTAATGGAGTTAAGTAGGAGTTACATGTTTTAGTTAGTGGAGTTAAGTCGGAGTTACGTGTTTCAGTTAGTGGAGTTAAGTCGGAGTTACGTGTTTTAATTAGTGGAGTTATTAGAGTTACGTGTTTTATTTGATAAAATTTAAGTTGGAGTTATGTGTTTTAGTTGATGGAGTTAAGTTGGAGTTACGTGATTTAGGTAGTGGAGTTATTAGGGTTACGTGTTTTAGTTGATGAAATGAAGTTGGAGTTATGTGTTTTAGTTGATGGAGTTAAGTCGGAGTTACGCGATTTAGTTAGTGGAGTTATGTCGGAGTTACGTGCTTTAGTTAGTGGAGTTAAGTCGGAGTTACGTGCTTTAGGTAGTAGAGTTATTAGAGTTATGTGTTTTATAGGGGGCCTATCCACTAACTAAAACATGTAACTCCAATTTAACTCAACTAACCACCTCACTAAGTAAAACACATAACTCCAAATTAATTTCATTACATAAAACACGTAACTCTAATAACTCTTCTACCTAAAGCACGTAACTCCGACTTAACTTCACTAACTAAATCGCGTAACTCCAACTTAACTCCACTAACTAAAACACATAACTCCAAATTAATTTCATTACATAAAACACGTAACTCTAATAACTAAAGCACATAACTCCGTCTTAACTCCACTAACTAAATCGCGTAACTCCAAATTAACTCCACTAACTAAAACATGTAACTCCAATTTAAGTTGGAGTTATGTGTTTCCACTAGAGTTAGGCAATTTAGTTAGTAGAGTAAAGGGACTAGAGTTAAGAGTTTTAGTTAGTGGAGTTACGACTGGAGTTATACAGTTTAGTTACTGCAGTTATGCGAAATCAATGGCTGAGATTACTTCTCACTTCTCACCAAATTACCACTTCTCACTGGATAGGCCCCCTATATATATATATATATATATATGTTGTTTATTTTCTGGTGTGAAAATTCATTATTGATTTTTATCTGGATAATTTTGGTCTAGTCTGATTTAAACGAGTCTGGCCTAATTTAGATTCATTATTCTTTAATTTGCTTATGAAGCAGGTCTTAACAATTCAAGAAGAAGCCTACAATGACAATAAGATCAAACGTAGAGTAAAACGGTCTTATCCATCCAAAATTGGCCATATTGTAAAGAGTGATTATACATTTCAAAACATTTGGGCTAGCTTACACAAATGTATGTAAACGTACATCTTATAACACTAAACTATGTTATTCCCTAATAAAATTATAATTATATCAAATTTCTTCATTAAGTGACATAAGATGCTTATTAGCTTGACTTTGAGGCTAAGAATAGTGTTATTAGTTAAGCACATAACCAATCTATGATAGGTCTACTAATACTAAAAAATGAGGCGATCCGATTAGCTAATACTCAAAGAATTTGGAGACTTTCCGATTGAGAGTTAATAGCTATTTTAGGACCCGAACTTAGCCAAATTTTTGATTTCAGAACCTGTAACTTTTTACAGGTGAAATTAGGACCTCACCTCAATTTTCCATCCAATTTCTAACCCCGTTAACCTTCCTACTCATCACTTTGTCCAGAATTTTCCTCAAATCAATCCACTTTCCTCCATCTTCATCACAAGGGTGCCGAAGAAGTCGTGACTGGAATCATGCAATTTTACCCACGTCAATGGAATATAAACAATCAGAACCACTGGAATCATGCAATTTCACCCACAATATTGGAATCATGTATGCTTACTATCTTCAATCCACTATTACTACAAGATTGTTACCCACGAACCCAGAACAAAAACCCACCCAACAAACCCATCAAAAAAAACTAAGAATCATGCAATTTTACACAAATAAACAAAAAATTCCAAAAAAAAGAATGGAAACCCTCGATCCCAAATCCATAACCCACAAAAAAAATGCATAATCTCATACAGGATCAATAAATCACGAAGTTTAAACCAAAAAAAAAAAAAAACCAAAATCGAAAAATGAAATTAAAAAATAGGAGAGAGAAAGACTTGAGGGGAAGCAGCAAGAAGATCAGGATGGTAGAGATATTGTTGTTGAAGAAGAGCTTGCTGCATCAACGACTTTTCTGATTGATTTTGTTGATAAGAAGAGTATGTTATAACATATTTTTTTTTTTTTGGCCATGCTACTAATTATTGTTATGTTTTTTGAAGTAATCTGAGTATTGATGATAGTAATAGGTTTTGAATCTTTGATGACGACAATAAAATTTATGGGCAAAGGTGATGAATCATCAAAGTTTTAAATATAGTGTTATGATTGATTTAATTTGGGAAAAAAGAATCTGGGTAATATCATGAGGATGAAGGAAAGAGGAGAGAGGGGGGTAGGAAGGTTAACGGGGTTGAAAATTGGATGGAAAATTGAGGTGAGGTCCTGATTTCACTTGCAAAAAGTTAAGGGTCCTAAAATCAAACAGTTGGCAAAGCTCGGGTCCTGAAATAGCTATTAACTCTTCCGATTGATCAAGGTTAGTATTTGGGTTATTATTAAGAGGGAGGCGATAACATGTACATTTTAACCTATAAACCCTTTTTAACATCGTTTACTGTATTTATAACCGTCGGAATCGAACGTCCAACTATTTGATGTAAAACCTACTCTAATTTTTAGGTGTTTTTATGATTATTGTGCAGCGGAAACTAAAGAACGAACTTGATATGATCTAACCCTCAAACTCGCAAGCAAGAAGGGCTAAACCTAGGTATTTTCGAGCCTAGATCACTCAGAAACAATGCAAGAAAACACAGAACCTCGCAAGGCCATATTTTGAAAGAAACTCCCTTCGACTCTTCGATATTAATGCTCAAACTTATATGAAAAAGAATACAACAACTACCCTTATTTATACTACTCTTAAGACTCCTAAACTTACCTAAAGTCAGGTTAAGAACCAGTTTTGGATCTTCCCTTAAACCGACTTCAAGCTTATTGCTAAAACTTTCCTAAACTCTCCTATAACAACTTGAAAACCTTCTAAGGCTCCTTTATCCACAAAATTACTGTAAATTAGACACTTTCCTATACTTAAACAAAGACACAAATAAGAGAATTAAGCCTAGTTCCCGAGTTACGTGTACCCGCGTAAGTCCTGGACAGCTCAACTTCAAACGATCATATCTCCTTCATTCCTTAACCGTTTTGGGCTTATGACCACTGGTTGGAAAGCTAAGAACATGAAGTTTCTTATAACACAAGAATCATGGCCAAATTCCTTATAATTTGTGAGATATTCTCCTATAAAGTCAACTGTATGAATTTGTAACTCTAGACCGACTCGTACTTGCCAAATCAATTGCAAGCTTGATGCTCACGCATCACTATTTGTTTTGAAGATGAAAGCACTTACCAATTACCACCCCAACTAGCTGTTGTGGCTAAGAATAGTGGTAATCACATAACCGATGTATGATAGGTCTAATAATGCCCAAAAATGAGGTCACTAGTATCAAACAATTTGGAGACTTTCCAATTCATCAAGGTGAGTGTTTGTTTGTTAAAGGGGGAGACAATGACAGGCACACATCTCGATACCCTACCAAAGTTTATAGTGGCCAATTATAGTGGACTTTCGTACAATGATTAAGTGTATTTAATTGGATGGCCTTCAAAAAAAAAAAAAAGTGTATTTAATTGGATTCCGGAATCAACTTGATCCCTATATTCCTACGTCACATTAGCTAAAGGAACCTAATTAAGTGATTTAACAAATCTTAGAATAAAATACTACTCCAGTACTACCACTGATTAATTAAGTGATTAATACTACTTTGTTAATTACATGCTGAGCAATTGAGAATGTAATGCGGAGGGAAGAAAGATCGATGATGAGGTAATCAAACATTTCATTGGGCTATTTCTTTTTGGAGTAGATCGGAAGTTGAATGTTAAGTGCCAACTATTTCATGTTACCAAGTTTCCAACATGACCTACTTTTGTCAAACATTATGGCTTCTTATTGTATGTACTTTAGTTTGTTTACCAGGACATTTTATGTTTTGAGTTTACATCTTTCATTGTTTTAGATGGCATGGTGTATCCATGCTCTTTTGTCTTTCGGGTTCCTCCAACAATTGGTTGTGCTCGATTGCTGAAAGTTAAAATCCGAGAAAGATATATTAGGTCTAGGATTTTATCGATGCTTTTGATTTAGAAATAAGGTGTTTATGATAATTAGTATAGAGAAATGGAAGGAGAAATATAGATACTGAATCTAATATTTGGTTGAACCAATAGGAGTCGAACCAAATAAAAATATGTTTCATTAGTTAAGTACCAAGAAATTGGATGAAAATAGGATAAAACTCATTTTTCACCTATCTTCCCCTATAGATCCATCAAATTTCACACCCATGGGACGAAAATCATATTACATCATTTCTGTGGGGGTTGGGCCTTTAGCCACTATTGGCCCAATCCTAAATATTTCATTCATTTCATCAGGTTACTTGCATTTGGTTCTCACATATTCAAATTAAATACAAAGAACCTAATAAAATGAAGGGAATAGTAGGAGACCCGGTGGAACGACACTGGCACCACAAAAAAATAAAAAGTCTCACCACCATAATTTCCTCTTTGTTTCTTCCAAATATATCAAACGTGTAATTTTAGTCAAATACTTAAGTATAATGGTCTTAAATCTAAAGTATAGAAAAATGACCCAGTTCATTTTACTTCCGTTCCCTTCCATCTTATTTGAGTCATTACTTGTGTAGCTTTCATAAACAAATAGATAACACCAAATACTTGTTTAGTTTTAACTCATTTGTGAAATAACTTTCATTTTCATTATTGTTGACAAGATTATTAATAGCTTGTTGAGATAGTTGACATAAATATTGTCACCATGTAAAACCAAGGAGGCGTATAAATTTAGTCGAAGTATGAAATTGCGGACTTCTATTGAGTTGAATGAAGTTTTCAAAACCATACATTAGTTCAACTATATTTCATTCTTCAACGGCAAAGTGGAACTAGAAATGTGTGTATTACTCCTATGTCATGTCACATGACTCTTGGGTCGGACAAAAGAGCATTCCTCCCACTTGAATAATACTAATGACGAAATTATGAGCATTACAATTCCTTTTGTAGGATTAGAAAAGGCGAAAGTAGTGAAGGACCCCCATACGTTTGCTCTCATGTGAAATCAACCCCCACATGTTTCAATTGTAGCAATTGACCCCCATAAGTTTATCAAAATGTGAAATTGAACCCTTCGCCAATTTCTCACCAAATTCTCACCAAATTCCCACTCACAGTTACCATTTAAATATAAATTGTACATTATATCATTGAATGGATACCGTATCACTATTAAACCCTTCCCAAACCATTTGACTATTAAACCATATGAACAGAAGAAAAAAAAAAAAGCAAATTTTATTTTGCTGGGCACTCACTTAACATTAATTCTTCCCAAACCAATTCACTATTAAATCTAATTTTCTAAAATTGGTCCATTGATCTTTACCCCAATATAAATATATAATCAAAATTGCAATTTGTTTTTATAAGATAACTTATTCTAAGAACAATTTCATGACTCGCGAATGAAACCTACCCAAAACATGTGATGAATCTGATAATCACAAAATTCGAAGAATGGATAAATTATCTTTAAGTTGATGTCTACAAGTGTAACCCACAAAAAGCTAAGCCCAAATTTATCACGTTAAACATTTGTACTTTAATGTATTTTGCTCTTTTTTTCTTTCGTGAATGGTATAATGTACAATTTATTTTGAAATGATATATATGGGTGATGAGAAATTGGTGAGAAATTGAAGAATGACTCAATTTCACATTATAACAAACTTATGGGGGTCAATTGCTACAATTAAAACATGTGGAGGTTGATTTCACATAAGAGCAAACGTATGGGGGTCCTTTACTACTTTCGCCGATTAGAAAATGATGTCTACATTTAATTTGGGCTTGAATTTGGCATGGTGCAAGAAAGATAACGCTATTTGGGCTTGAGCTAATAGGATGCACCCCAATCAGAAACATAGAGAAGAAAACTTACAACGGCTTAATATTAACGTAAATATATAATTGAGAAGGTTATTAGCAAGAAGCCAAGAAGTCTTTCGTAACAACTTAACCCAAATGCGACTTCAGTTCAACAGTTCAACCTATTCGATCAAAACAAAACCTGACCAAAATGAGGACGCTAAAGCCGTCCTATTTAAATCGGCCGGAGTAAGGACACACCTGGATATCACTCGATTCAACTCAGCCCAATCCAAACCTAACCTAACCCGACCCACTTGATTGCAGTCTTCACCTGAGAGGCTGAGACATAGGGACTAGAGTTGATCAAATGGCCCAGGCCCGATGGCCCAACCCGGCCCGACTTTTCCCGGGTTGGCCCTAAATGGCCCAAAGCCCGGACAAAAAAAGGCCGCAACAATATGGGCCGGGCTTGGGCCGAGCTCGTGCCCCGAAATTTGGCCCGACCTGCTTTAAAACGCATTTTTTATTTATTTTATAAACCTAAGTTATATAAACCAGTGTAAATGATGTCGGATTATGATGAATTTGGTAAACAGTACGCAATGTAGCAAAATTAGGCTAAATATAGTGAATAAAGCACTTTAAAATAATAAAAATATTACTATTAATAAAATAAAATATAGTAAGTTATGAAAATAACATCAAAAACCTCTTTAAAAATGTATAATAATTTATTATTAAACTAAACTAGTTTTTAACCCCGTGAAATCATGGGACTGTTAAAAATTAGTTTATCTGATAATTATTAATTAACTCTTTGATTACAATAATACTACGATGTGTACGTACCCCTTAAAATACAAACATCTTTTATCACAAAGCTAAAAGAAATGAGTATGGAAATCATGAACATGACGATGAATGCATCATGAACGATAAATAATGTAATTAGTAACTAACAACTAATGTGTTTCGTGGGTTATTATGTCAAAAATATAATTTCTTACATTAAACAAAAATTAATTTATCAAAAAAACTTTTCGTCAACGGTATCTCCAAAATGTGAACTCTGATCTCAATTGGTGCCTCCCATTGCCGTCATTCTAATCAATATTCATCAACCCTCAAA
Organism: Spergularia marina; assembly: GCA_963680865.1. Taxonomy (NCBI): domain Eukaryota; kingdom Viridiplantae; phylum Streptophyta; class Magnoliopsida; order Caryophyllales; family Caryophyllaceae; genus Spergularia; species Spergularia marina. The sequence continues at coordinate 10,637,770 of OY804546.1, read as the reverse complement.
ACTGTTACCTAACCCCCGTAACCCTCATACCATTTCTGAATTCATCCCCTCACACTTTTTGCAAATCGTCATCCCTGTCCTAACCAATTTGCTTCCCATGACCCTGAAAACAGCTGCACCCCAACCCTGACCAATTGACATCATATTTGCTACTTTTTCATGTTCACTGTTTTACCCCATATCGTTTTCTGTTTTGAATAGCCATGTTGGGAGTTATCTCTAGACCAAATGAACCGTTCACTTGTTGTAAAAATTTGTAGATACTCTATTTTGCATTGCACTCTATCAACTCCACTTGATTTTAAGGTAAACAGGTATTTCATTTAGTTTAGAGGTAGTCACCAATATGGCAATACAAAAACAGTTTTCGAAAGGGGGAAAAAGAACATGAGGGAATATATTCTTACAATTTTTGAGCGGTTAAGTAACATTATAAGGGTTGTAAAGATTTAGCTCATTCTTGTCAAAATGGTGCAATTGTGGTCAAGAATGGTTAACGTAGAAAGCAAAAGAAAAAAAAAGGAAAGCAATTTTAATGTGTTGAGTTTGGTAAAATCAAAGTTACGTAATCAATTGCAAAATTAAAATACCGATGACCGAAATAATTGTATTCGATTATAGAAATTATACAGCTTTAATTAATATAACTATTGGAAATTACAATATCATTAGAACTAATGATAATAATTTAGAAGCAGAAACACACAATATACAGCTTAACTATGGTTAATATATATAACATCAAAAATTTACACCAATATTTCAGTACACATCTCTTCTCTTGCTCGGATTTTTTTTTTTTTTTTTTTTGAAAATTTTGATGCACATGTGTGGCATGTATATTTTTTTCTCAATAAAATTAAGCAAAAGACAAAAAAATATATATAGTACCTTAAATGAATGTATAACCGCCAAATTTGGCAAACGAATAGTCAAGAAACACAATTTAACATCATCATTAAGATAAATAATTATGATAATAATGGAACTTAAACTTTATTTATAAGAATTTGAAAAGTTTTAATAATGGTTGAGTCAGGAGATCAAAAGATTGATACCATCTTCTCATTTATAGCAAGGTTGTTGTAGAAGTGACACATAAGATCCTATGTGACTTTTATTTTTTACAACAAACTAAGTGACGTGGAAGAGAGAGAGAGAGAGAGAGAGAGAGAGAGAGAGAGAGAGAGAGAGAGAGAGAGAGAGAGAGAGAGAGAGAGAGAGAGAGAGAGAGAATTCACGCTAGGCCGACAACTCAAGTATGACGTGACTGTTTTCCCCGAGAACATCTTCATCGAGTGCCACGTAGGCATTGAAGTTAGCCTATTAAAGTAGTAGTATAGATATGCAAGTAGTAGATAATATGAATGTGTAAAGTGATAAAAAAAACGTATTAATTAGGTAGTACGAAAAAGACCAAACAAGCCCGAAAGAAAAGCCCGGTCCACACATCGGGCCTACTTTTTTTACCTTAAACCCGGCCCGGCCCATGATCACCTCTAATAGAGACATACTCCCTCCATTCATATCCAATCTTCCTGTTGACTTTTGCACAAAGTTTTAGGAGTGTATTAAAAATTATTAAAAGCAAGTGGGAATGGGGACAATAGCACTTTGAAATCATTTCATTGGTTCAAATGTTACCAAAATAAGAAACAGGAAGATTGGACGTGAATTCCCCTAAGGTAGCGTTTGGAAACATGAATTTGGAAATTTGTAATCATTTCAAATCCATCATTTGAAAATGTGGAATTCAAATATAAATTCAATGTTTGGGGATGGTGGGATTTCAAAATGACACCTCTTGAGGTGTCATTTGTTTTTGGCCTAATTGGATTTGATATAAATTCCAAAGGATTTGACTCAAATCCAAATTCTCAAATTCTTGAGTTCCCAAACATGTGATTTGTGTCAAATTTGGATTTGAGAATCAAATCCTTGTTCCCAAACACTCTCTAAAAAGAAAGCAGGAAGGTTAGATATGAATGGAGGGAGTACCAAACAACAAGTGCAACCCGGAAGATTGGCGGGAAATTAAACTCCAGCTGTATTATTCCGCGTAGCGTACTTATTTCGACAACAGTAAGTTTAACTGTATATAAATATACTCAGCTCACTAGTCACAACGGCCATATTTCTCTGCATAATTTCGAAGCTTTTATTTCACTTTCTTAACTATTACAAAGCAACAACAACAACAACACAAGTTAAATTGGGGATAATCATTCTCATACAGGTAACAACTTTTTATCCTTTTTTCGATTTGCGTTTTTAATTTGTTTTTGATTTTTTAATTTAACTTCAAATCTTCAATCTTTGTTATGAGCTGCAATTAGGTGTTGCGTAAACTTCAATCTTTCTGTAATTTTGTTCGACTCGTCTTCACTTTCAAATCTATAAATTCTGAAATTGTCCCCCTTTTGATGTTTACGCGCGTTGCTTGATTATATAACTCTAGTAAATAAATCCATGTATTTCTCACAATCATGCTACAATTAAAAAATTAGTGCATCATTTGTGAAATTCTATGTTAAAAATCGATCGTTACTGGTGGTTTACATTTGATGAACTTGTCGCTGTGTTGTGAAAACAATTGGATTTAAGTGCTGATAAGTTTCGTCTTTTTGATTGCGTTTTGCTAGTCTGAGATTGGTGAACTGTAACTTGCAGTTAACAATGGGAGTGTTATTCAGAGTAAGAACTAGTGAAAGTGGAATGGGTGTAGCGAGCAAGGTGAAAATTGGTCTAAAGCAGCAGCGTGAAACTGTAGTGAAGCCTAAATTGGATGGCTTAAAGAAGAAGCCATCATTCCGTAATGAGAAAGAGAATTCTCTCTTAAGAACAAAGCGTAAATTTGAAGACTCTTTGGAATTTTAGAACCCGAAAAAGTTTGAAGATAGAGAACCTCAAAGGTGAAGTAAACTTCTTAGAGAGGATACAGAAAATGTAAGACTAAACATTGTAGGAGAAAGAATTTAGAAGAAGATTAATTTTCCATTAGAATTAATCAATCAGTTACAAGAAGTATTTATAGCTAGAATGTAATAGAGTCAAGTGGGAAGAACTCCCGCCAAAAGCAACAGAATTCTGTTACAAAATAACAGAATTAGCTATGATCAAGTGTAAGCAGAGTATATTAGCTTAGATGCACCTCTCTACACACACCCCTCAAGTTGGAATGAGGGGAACATCAATCATTCCTAACATGGAGGTGAATGCACGATTCTGGTGCTCGGTCAGACCTTTGGTAAGGAGATCAGCTAATTGGAGAGCAGAGGGGACATGGTTGGTTGCAATAAAACCTTCAAAAACCTTGTCTCGAACATAATGAGCATCAATTCTTAGATGCTTGGTGCGCTCATGGTATACAGGGTTGGCAGCAATTTGCTGAGCCGCCATGTTATCACAATTCAGGGTGACAAGGTAATCAACTGTGACCTAAAGATCATGTAACAGGCCTGTGAGCCATTCTAGCTCACTTGTAGTGGTAGACATGGCCCTGTACTCACTTTCTGCAGAAGATTTGGACACTGTCTTCTGTTTCTTAGTTTTCCAAGAGACCAGAGATGGACCTAGGAACACACAGTAGCCTGTGATAGACTTGGCACTGTATGGACAGTTCCCCCAGTCAGCATCAGTGTAGCCCTGCAATGCCAAATCACCTTGTCTAGGATACAACAATCCCAAACCTGATGTACCCTTCAAGTACCTCAACACATGTTTGGCAGCTTGTAAATGTGGTTGTCTTGGTGAGCTCAAAAATTGACTTAATTGTTGGACGCTATAACTGATGTCAGCCTGGTAAGATTCAAATATAGCAGCTTCCCGATCAATCTTCTGTAAAGCTCAGGATCAGATAAGGCTTCACCCTGATCAGGAGATAATTTGCAGCAGCTGGGAAAAGGGAATGGACAGGGAGTGCAATTATCCATTCCTCCTTCAATCAATAAATCCTTGACACATTTTCTCTGATTTAGCGACACTCGTTTGGATGTTTACCTCTAGGCCTAGAAAATATCGCATGGATCCCAAATCTTTTATGGTGAAGGCTTGATCAAGGGATTTCTTCAAGGTAGTGATGTAAGCCGCATCATTGCCTGTTATAAGTAAATCATCGACATAGACAAAAAAACTCAGTATTTTTATTGATATTCAGATCGGATACATGAGTCATCTTAGAAATAGATGAATGTCCTAGTCTAGCATGTAATAAGTGCAAATGAGAGTGACACAAGAGTTTTATTCAAAGCAGACTTATTTTTTTTCATGATGAGAGACAAGCAAAGTACTCTGAAATCTATAGAGACTAGAGATCTTCTTTCCTCTCAGCTGAGTTCTCTTAGATTTGGGGTCCTGAAAATGACATTCAGTGTCATTAAACTGAACATGAACACCAAACTGTTCAATCATTTTCCCAACAGATAGCAGACTATGAGAAAACCCAGGGACATAAAATACTTCAGTCAGAATAATATCCTCAGTAATAGGTATTGTGCCAATATGTGTCACTGAAATTATCTTCCCATCAGGTAAACCCACTGAAATAGGTGTAGTTAATGGTTGCAGACCAGTAAAAAACTGAATATGAGGGCACATATGATCTGAAGCTCCAGTATCAATTATCCAGTTTATAGAAACAAGAGCACAGTTAACTGTAGATAAGTTGGTGGATAAGATGTGCAAAGGAGGCAAGATGTGCTAAATTCCCAGATTCAGGAAAGTAGCAGTTGTCAGAAATCTCCTGATGGTAGTCACTTCTTGCTGAGAATCTAGAAAATGCAGATGAAGAAGCATTATTTGCCATTTCCTGATCAAATAGTGTAGTATAGGATGGATCTTCAGTAGCAGTTGCTAATGCTGCAGTTTTCTGCTTGTTTCGAGTTTGCAGATCATTGTACTAGTCAGGGACCTTCTTTAACCTCTTGAAACACTGTTCGTATGTATGCCCTTTTTTCTTGCACCAAGTATAGACACTCTATTTCTTTGCCTTCTTAAGCTCTCTGTAATCAGGCATTGTGGCAGATTGAGTTTGATCATTATTCTGTGGCTGGAAACTTGGCTTTGGAGGTTTGTAGAATGCCCTATTAGCAGCAAAGGCACTTACTTCTTGACTAGGAGCTTGAAGAGATGACATGGTTTTCTGTCTCTCAAATCTCAGCAGTTGACTAAAAACCAGGTTAAGGGGAAGAAGAGGCTCAGTGGTGAGAATGCTGGTTCTGACAGTCTCAAAAGATTCATCCAACGCAAACAAAAACTTAACAATCTTGCGCTTTTTATCACTGTCCACCATTCTTTTAAGCACAAGACATGAACAAGCTTCCATAGCCCCACAAGTACAGGTTGGTACCTCATCCACAGCAGCGAAATCCTCACATAGCTGTTTGAATTTACCATAGTACTCAGCTAGGGTCTTATTATCCTGCTTAAGGTCATGCAATTCAGATTCTAATTGATGCAGCAGCAGGTTGTCTGATTGACCATATCTTTCTTTAATCTCATCCCATAGATCTTTTGATGTCAGATTATACTGCAAGGTTCCAGCAATTGCAGGAATAATGGCATTTAACAGCCAACATTTGACCATATGATCAACAAACATCCACTTCTGATAAGCAGCATCAGTCACAGTAGGTTTGGGCATTGTACCAGTGACAAAAACTAATTTGTTCTTGGCAATTAAAGACATCTTGACAGTATTAATCCAATGTATATAGTCACTGCCACCAGAAAAAGGTACTGAAACCAATGCAAGAGAAGGATTAATGTCACTTGAATGCATGTAGTAAGGATTAGTGTAATAATTGGAAGCCTGAGAAGCATGAGAAGTCGAGGAATCGTCAGCCATTGTAGCGTAATTATGAAGATATAGTGCTCTCCACCCCAAATAATCCAATTACTGAAGAAATAAACTTCAGGAATTCCAAAAACGAAGATCAATCAAGAGAAGAAGTTTCTGAAAATGCAACAATTTCCAGATACCAGTAGATTCTGAAGAAATAAACTTCAGAAAACCAATTCTTCAACAATTATCAAATCAGCTTAGTGATCTTGAACAATAAGCTACAAATTTGATCAATCAATCGATCAAATTCCAGAAACTTATGAGTGAAGCTAAAACTGACAGGATTTAGCTCAAACAAGCTTCAAAGTGAAGCTATTGTAGACGAGAAGAAGATCGCAATAATATTGAAGAAAAACTTGATCGATTGCAATAAATCGACCAAATTTAGCGAAGAAGTTCCGACGAATTACTATAAATTCAGCGAAATGCGTAAGATTGAAGAATTGTAGTGCGGAATTTGCGTGAGAGATGGATCGAACTTGTCTGATACCATGAAGAGAACCTCAAAGGTGAGGTAAACTTCTTAGAGAAGATACAGAAAATGTGAGACTAAACATTGTAGGACTAAGAATTTAGAAGAAGATTAATTTTCCATTAGAATTAATCAATCAGTTACAAGAAGTATTTATAGCTAGAATGTAATAGAGTCAAGTGGGAAGAACTCCTGCCAAAAGCAATAGAATTCTGTTACAAAATAACAGAATTCTTCTAAGGGTATGATCAAGTGTAAGCAGAGTATATTAGCTTAGATGCACCTCACTACAAAGTTAAAGATGGATCATTGCGAGGACATTATTCTTGCTAAGCTTATGAAAACTGAGTGGGGTTTCCCTTTCCTTTGTCCAGTTGATTCAGATGATTCTCGCAATGAGGACTATTTTCGCGTAATAAAGCACCCTATGGATCTTGGGACAATCCAGGATCAATTACAGCTGAACAAGTACAATTGTGCCGAGGAGTTTGAGTCTGATGTGAGGCTAGTATTCGCAAATGCAATGTCCTATCATCCTCCCAACCATTGGGTTCATAAAGTTGCTGTAAAACTTAATCAATTGTTCGATTTCCTTTGGATTCCTATGGAGGAAAAAGTCAGAAGAGAGAATGTCTTAAGTTCCGGAAAAAGCAGTGTCAAAACCACATGCGACAGTGATGAGAAAGGATGTGCGGGAACTGTACCAACTGCGTTACCTGCTGATAATCTGAAAACCCGCTTAGCAGACACCATTTTGAGAGCTGTAACCAAGATTAACTGTCTGCAGAACAGTAGTACTAATGTTGCGACTGCACAGGAGGAGAAAGAGAGACTGCAGCGAAAGCAGGATGAAGGTGAGTTTATGGCTGACAGAGCTAGAATTAAGGTAGAAGCTAAAGATGCTGAACTAGCCTCTCACATGAAGGCTGAGGCTAATCACGTGAAGCAGCCGGAACAGGAGCAATCTTTCGACCTTGCTGATAATAACTTATGCGCAATGAGGGCGTCCGAGGCACTGACTGGTAAAGAATCAGTATATTATGACACAAGAAGCCTGCTGGAGCTTTCAGAACTGTACATTAAGGCAGAGCACATGCTGGTTAATTACTATGGTAATAACAAGGAACTATTTCATCAAGACATTGATTTGGAAAAGGGAAGATAGCAGATAGTAATTAAGACCTACTGATCACTCCAATCTGTATTTTTTTTTTTTTTTTTTTTTGGCAGGAATCGGCTGTAATTATACGCGAACAATCAGGATACCGACATGTGCAATTGTAAAAACATGCTTGTACAACAAGCATCATTTGCAGCATTCTTTGTTGTTGGGAAATGTGCCTTGAGCGCGGTTTCGCCAACGGATCGATACAATGGAGGTGAGGCAAGTAGCGTAGATGTTTGATGCTAAAAAGTAAAAACAGTGGTGGACGACTACTAGCCATGGGTGGTGACGAGTAGTCGGTATTGGAACGGATTCGGGCAAATTCAGGGGCTTGGCAGAGGCAGGCGGCTAGTAGTCGCCCAAACTAGCTACTAGCCGGTGCCTTCTGTTTTCTGATCCTGGAAGGCTGTTTTTGGGCAGCAGCAGGCGACGACTAGCCAGTCCCTACTGACGACTAGCCGGTTATGTCGGCTAATATTCTACGCGGGATTACTTGCTCCATTTGACTTACCTTATTTTGATTATTGTTTTATTAGGTCTTTGTTAAGGAGAGTTAATATATAAAACCTCTCCGAACCTAGCCTCTATTCTTCATGGGACAAAATTAAGGAGAGTCAACCAGGGTTCTCAAGAAGGGCAGATCTTGAAAACCTAGATCATCTTTTGTATCTGTAAACTCCCATCATCATAGTGAGATTGATTCTAGACCCCGGAGGACGTAGCTATCGCATTGATAGTGATCCTCGTTAAATTCTTGTGTTCTTTATTGTTGTTTTTGCCATTGATTATCTTAGCGCATACACGCTTCCGCACAACATTTGTCCATATGGATATCTTGTCACACATTGTATCATGCCTTTCTTGATCAATTTCAATTCGGATCTTCGTTGCTCATATTACAATATTACATTGACAAGAATAAAACAGAAAGTAATGATATGGATCTTTACTAATATTGGTTTAACATATTTTGCCATGGTTTTCATATGTAATATGCATGCTGCCTATAAGTTCACCCCATTCTGTTCTTTACAAGCTTTCACTGATTGTGCTACCTATTGATCATATGTAGATTGTGACAGGTTCAGAAGTGGAGAGCTAGGGATGTTAGACTGTAAATATGCTGTGATTCAAGTTACGTAGCTAGTACCGCGCGGTTGGGATACGAGGATTTGTCACATACCTTAACTCCGTAAGCTCTAATTGAGACTTTTTTTTTTTTTTTGTAAGAATAAAGTGCGTAAAGAAGCACAGAAGAAAGTAGAATTACATCACACACATTATATTTCTTGGCACAAATTAAATCCTCGAAGAGGTCAAGATTACAACTTCATTTTTTGCTCATTGTGGCTTCAAGCACCTAGCTAAAAAGCAAACAACAGACAATCCGATCCACACAACAAATAGGAAATTTTCAAGCAAATATGCAAATTAAAGCAATAATTCAAATAAATCAAATTATAATAAAGTAACAGTAGTGAAATTCATCCAATCCTGATCTGTTTAAATCACACATTTCATGTGATACATACATTTCAGTATCCCCAAAAGAATGCCTCCACATTTACTGATCAAAGCCACCTGCGGAAGGTTAATATTTACAAAAGGGTTAGACGATGATAAGTCGATAATTTGAGGTGTTTCTACGTATGACGTATTTAGAATAAGTAACGTAAACAATTCAACAAACGGAAATGAGGAGTGGAGGTTATAGCTAGAAGATCTTGCGGCGTACGAGTACTTACGGCGACAACGTTTTCCCTCTTTCTTCCCAGCTGTGAATCTTGTGTCATCACTACATATATATGAGCCACAACACCAGCCAGCAAATGGCACCCATGGGTTACAAGATTCACCGAGATCCTTGCATCCTTGAGCTTGATTGCCTACAGTTTTTAAGTTTTGCTATGCATTATTACTATCTTTTATTCTTATAACACGTACTTATTAAATTTGACGAAAAACGCAAATGGATGCTCCTAGAGGTCTCACCAATAGGCAAGGGAAAATTGTCTATGATATGTCATCCGTAGTTATAAAATTGACTTATATTAGTAAAATTAAATTGGTACAAATTCTCAATGTTCTATTCATTTATTAACATTTGGTACAAATTCAATTCAAATGTTAACAATAAAAATGAATGCAGTGAGTATTATGAAGGTTTGATATGACAACTACTTGCTTAATATGTAGCATAAATTGTATTATTATGTCACGGGTCCATTAAAAAAAACGTTTAGATTATAAAATATGATAGTAATAGCTACATTTTTAACCATCTTCCGTATGTAGACATATATACTAATTGTTAGACAATAGAATGAAAGGTTTAGAAATAAAAGTAGTAATGCTATTTACATTATACGGAGTAGCTACTTAAAATAGAGATGAAACCAATAAAAATAAATTTCAAGAAAAATTATGTCATTTATGTTGAACCAATATTACTATGAACTTTTTTGTTAAAAAAAAAAAAATATTACTATGAACTTTGACAATGTAAGAAAAAGTTAATACTATTTTAAGCAAAGACAATAGAAGTTGGGCTCGTAATTACCCATAGCAAGGATGAGAAAAAATGATAACACGATCATCTTATGTGAAACCAGGCTCCCCTTCATCATGTTTGAGATTGAAGAAAAATTATATATATTTAAGTGCAAGTTTTGTGTTTGAGCGGTTTTTTTTATTTATTTGTATTGCCCTCCTCCTAGTGTTGGCCGGTTATATTTATACTAGGTTCTCATCATCTACATAAGACTAATATTATGTTGTATCATACCTTATGATCTTCGATATTGTGCTGGATGGATTTCCTAAACTAAGTCAAACGATCACATTCATACATATTTTGTTACTCACACGTCGTATGTCGATTCTCATAGCTAGCAACTGTCCTTCGAGCCATATTATACAATGTCGTTCTATTTTTATTATTATTATTATTTGTTTGAAAGGAATCCCGTTCTATTATTATATATGCCATTATAATGATAATTAATTATTCTTATTATTATTTTTTTACGGACTTATTATTGTTAGTACTGTACTATACGCATCGGAGTATTGGCCCAGATGTATATTGTAGTATTTAGAAGAAAATTATTCTTGTTTTGATTGTATGTCTCCCTGGAAATAAACACTTACATTATTTTTTAAATTGTTTATTCAATAACTCATCACCACTACAAGTCCACATATGATAACGAATGTCTAAGTACTTGATTAGTTAGAATATTTGATGGCTTCTTCAAACCATGGTACATATTTTTGTACTTGAATTCATAGCCAATTTTACAATATCACTAGGGAGCATCTGGTGCTTCGCACGAACTCTGTTTTGCTTATATGGTTTGTAATACTATATATAGATTACTTGAACATTATTTAATTTAGTTTGAATTGTGTAAATTGTCTATGTTGATTAGTTTATACACATTTTTCAACAATCATTAAACTACAATGTGTAAACTCAATTAAATTACTTGATGAACATTTGTATTATTTAGTTTGAATTATGTAAATTAGATTATACACAATTTTCAACAATTATTAAATCATAATGTGTAAACTCAATTATATTACTTAAACATTTGTTTTATTAGTTTGAATTATGTAACTTCCCTAGGTTTATTAGTTCATACACATTTTTCAATAAACATTAACCACGGTGTGTAAACTTAATCAGATTACTTGAATATTGGATTACTTGTTCCCTACGCAACCTATCCACACCGCTTCAACCCACTTTTATATATAGATATAAGAAAGATATAAGATTACCTAAACTTGGTAAATGAATTATTGCATAGTCCTAGGACCATAATACTAGTACTCCTTGCATTTCATTAGGTTTTTTGTAACTGGTTTGAATCTATGAGAGAGAAATTCAAGCCAGATGCAAAGAATGTAATGAAATTGACGGGGTATAAATTTATGGTGTTCCATCCTTGAAATAGAGTAGTGGGAACCATAGATAAAATAAAGTTCTTATCTTATTTACCCACGGCCGTCCCCACAAAACCATTATAAGGGGCATAGTACCGACTTGGCCAGTGTAATGACCATTGTATAAGCATCATGAGTCAGCTGCACCAGATGCGTTGATAGGAATACATCTTTTTTGATCTCTTTTGATCTGATCTGAATGAATTTGACCTAATTTGATTGATGCTAATATGATGAAATGCATAAATGACTCTGATCTGATTAGATCAAACTTCGGGATATCTGAATTCAATACAATTATTATTGGTTTTTAAAAGTTTATATTATTAGTATTATTTTGAAAGGTATATAGCCATATGCCAAAACTTTTACACAATTATACCAAACTTCATGGACAAGACATGACATAAGATAACACAGAGAATTTGACGATCGATTCCAGGCTATGCAGAAGAAGTTTTTTTTTTTTTTTTGAACAAAAACCGCGAAAATCTATTGCGTCATAGCTGCTACGAAATCCGTAGCAGCAATATCAAGTACATCCGTAGGGCCACTTTCAACCCATACTCGTGTTGAATAGTCTACCGTATCAAAATGTGCTGCTACATGAGCTGCCTTACTCCCTAGTCTACGAATATGACTAAAAGTACCAGAACGAAACCTACAAGAAAGTGAAAAAACATCCGAAACAACAAAGCCAAAATAAGAAGAAAGAAAAGACCCAGACTTAAGAGCGTTTATCAAAATGAGAGAGTCCGGCTCCAGCATAACATCCTTAACCCCCTGTTGCCACGCCATCTGCAACCCCAGTTTCGCCACCTTAGCTTCAACCACATCCGGCTCCCACCGATCTTTGACTTGTCTCACTGCTACCCTCGTCACCTCCCCTTCCGCACCCCTGATCACCACACCCATACCCGATCCCACATCCCCGAGAATAGCCCCATCAGTATTCACCTTAAACACCCCTGCAGGTGGGGGTCTCCAACTATCCGGGCTACCCGCCTTGATCCCCTCCTCATCATTGGCTTCCGTGACAACAGCCGCCCTATACGCCTCTAAGAAACTGCTAGCTCGTTGGACAATGTTCACATCTCTAGCTTCCTCTCCACCATGAACAGAGTCATTTCTCACATTCCACACCGACCATGCCACCACTAGTACCAGCTCCCTATCCAACCCCCCCTCCGTATCGCACCACGCCTCCACCAAGTCACTCCCCCTCCGACAACTACTCCATCTACTTGTATCTAAACCCAACCCCTCCCACGCGCTCACCACAGCGGGACAAAACACCAAGGCGTGCAGGTCGTCTTCAACCCCCAATCTACACCGGGGGCACAATAAGTCAGCATCATTAACTCTCCTATGAATGTTAACCATAGACGGTAACGCTCCCTTGTTGAACCTCCACGCGAACATACGTACCTTAGGCGGGACTTTGAGTTTCCACAGTGTCTGCCACAAACATCTCCTCCTCGAACTATCGCTACACCCCACTTGGCCCTCCCCCAGCCGCTCCTTATCTCTAACGCAGTGGTATCCGGATTTCACTGTATACGCTCCATCCTAACTGATGTGTGAGCATCAAGCTTGCAATTGATTTGGCAAGTACAAGTCGGTCTAGAGTTAGAAATTCGTACAGTTGACTTTACAGGAGAATATCTCACAAATTATAAGGAATTTGGTCATGATTCTTGTGGTATAAGAAACGTCATGTTCTTAGCTTTCCAACAAGTGGTCATAAGCCCAAAACGGTAAAGGAATGAAGGAGATACGTTCGTTTGAAGTTGAGCTGTCCAGGACTTACGCGGGTACACGTAACTCGGGAACTAGGCTTAATTCTCTTATTTGTGTCTTTGTTTAAGTATAGGAAAGTGTCTAATTTACAGTTACTTTGTGGAATAAAGGAGACTTAGAAGGTTTCCAAGTTGTTATAGGAGAGTTTAGGAAAGTTTCAGTAATAAGCTTGAAGTCGGTTTAAGGGAAGACCTAAAACTGGTTCTTAACTTGACTTTAGGTAAGTTTAGGAGTCTTAAGAGTAGTATAAATAAGGGTAGCTGTTGTATTCATTTTCGTAAAAGTTTGAGCATTAATATCGAAGATTCGAAGGGAGTTTCCTTCAAAATATGGCCTTGCGAGGTTCTGTGTTTTCTTGCTTTGTTTCTGAGTGATCTAGGCTCGAAAATACCTAGGTTTAGCCCTTCTTGCTTGCGAGTTTGAGGGATAGATCATATCAAGTTCGTTCTTTAGTTTCCGCTGCACAATAATCATAAAAACACATAAAAATTAGAGTAGGTTTTACATCACCGATTGTAACTCCACACCAGCTCGTCCTCCCTACTGCTCGCCGATAAAGGAATGTTCAGGACTACCTCAGCCTCAAATGGTAAGAGATGGGCCCTCACCACCTCAGGCTTTCAACATCGTAGATCATTATCAATCCACTCTGCAACCCTCATCTCACCGCTCCCCACAGTAAAAGAAATAAGTCGACCCGAGGGTCTCCTCATCGTCCACCTATCACGCCAAATCTGAATGGATCTGCCGTCCCCTATTATCCATCTACACCCCTCCTCAAGAGTAGACCTGACTCCCACTATGCTTCTCCAAGCAAAACTTGGATGGCTTCCAAGCCCAGCCTTCAGAAAAGACACATCCGGATAGTTCCTCGCTCTAAGAACTCTCGAAACTAAGGCTTCCGGATTGGTAATAAGTCTCCAGGCTTGTTTCATCAGCATCGCGTCATTGAATGCCTCCAAATGTCGAAAACCCAGTTCACCCTCCAACTTTGACCGACAAAGTTTGTCCCAAGCCACCCAATGAATCTTACGCTCACCCTCCTTCGCCCCCCACCAAAACCGAGCAATGATTGAATTAATCTCATTACAGAGGCTAGCCGGAGTTTTGAATAGTCCCATACGATAGGTAGGGATTGCCTGGGCCACCGTCTTTATTAGAATCTCTCTACCCGCGAAGGACACAAGCTTCCGTTTCCAACCCTGTAATTTCTTCCAAATACGATCCTTGATCAGTTTGAAAGCAGCTCTCCTATTTTGACCCACTGTACCCGGTAGCCCTAGGAACCTGTTATGTTGTTCAACCACTCTAGCTTCAAGCAAGCCTGCTAACTCCTCCTTCACATCGTCACTAACATTCGCGCTGAAAGAGACTTCTGACTTTTGGAGATTTACTCTTTGGCCTGAAGCTCTTTCATATATATGGATCACCTCTTTAACACACTGGACCTCCTTCTGTCTCGCTTTACAGAAAACAATATTGTCATCTGCAAAAAATAAATGCGAAATCACAGGTGCCCTCCTGCAAATACGAATACCATATAGAGCCTTTCTACCCACAACCCGATCAATTAGACCCGATAGGGCCTCCGCACAGATTATAAAAAGGTAAGGGGAAATCGGGTCCCCAGCCTTAGGCCCCTTGCCGGAACAAATTCACTCGAAGGAGCGCCATTCACCATGACAGTCGAGCTTACAGTAGATATACATCTCATGATTGTCGCAACCCACTTCTCACAGAACCCCAATTTCGTCATCACGGCTCGTAGGAAATTCCACTCAACCCTGTCGTATGCCTTGCTCATATCTAACTTGTACCCCATGTACCATGTCTGTCCACTGTAATGTGTGCGCATATAATGGAACAATTCAAAAGCTATGAGCGCATTGTTAGTGATTAACCTCCCAGGGGTGAAGGCACTCTGCGTAGAGGAAATAATCGACGGCAGGAATGTCTTCAACCTGTTAGCCAGGACCTTTGAAACGATCTTGTAAATAACGTTACAAAGGCTTATGGGACGTTTTTGCGTGAGGTTCTTCGAAGGACAGTGAGCTAGGATGCCTCGCCGGGTACCTGCAAAAAAGGGAGCCTGGTGTTCACCAGGCGTCGCCCCTCCGACGCTTAAGTCAGTGTATGGCTCGGATAGGGGTGGCACTAAAGACAGAAAAGGTCTTTTATGCGACAATCAAGGGAATAATCAGAGAAAAGGACTGAATGACAGAATTTTGTGTAAGAACCTGGTCCCTGTAGCTCATAAAGAAGGGGGTATTTATAGGAAGGAATGGGGGTCCTAGGAATCATCCTAGGTTTTCCCACTCCATCCTGACCTTTCATTATGCTCTAACCCGATGGTTGATATTTATTTGGACTTGATTGCATCACATGGGCCTTTATTAAGGTACACTGACCTAAGTGCTATGGCCCAATACCAAAATGGTACCAACAGAGCCCCTCGGAGCCTGGTCGCGCCCTTCCTTGTCGACAGGGGCGGACTCGTTAGTAGCGACTGGGGTACGATCCCTGGCCGCCCTTTGCTGAGGTGTACTCTGTGGACCTTGGTAAAGCCATGTGATGTAACGTACCCCTTTCGAGGTATTCTACTCTTCTGTCTTGCTCGAACCGTGTGGGTTCGAAATTTCACCCTTTGAAATGGGAGTGAGGGCTCGAACTATGAATGGTTCGAAAATTTCACCCCTTTCGAGTCCTCGATCCCTCGCCTGGGAGAGCTCGAAAATTTCACCCCTTGGAACTGGAGTGAGGGCTCGAACTATGAATGGTTCGAAAATTTCACCCCTTTCGAGTCCTCGATCCCTCGCCTGGGAGAGCTCGAAAATTTCACCCCTTGGAACGGGAGTGAGGGCTCGAACTATGAATGGTTCGAAAATTTCACCCCTTTCGAGTCCTCGATCCCTCGCCTGGGAGAGCTCGAAAATTTCACCCCTTGGAACGGGAGTGAGGGCTCGAACTATGAATGGTTCGAAAATTTCACCCCTTTCGAGTCCTCGATCCCTCGCCTGGGAGAGCTCGAAAATTTCACCCCTTGGAACGGGAGTGAGGGCTCGAACTATGAATGGTTCGAAAATTTCACCCCTTTCGAGTCCTCGATCCCTCGCCTGGGAGAGCTCGAAAATTTCACCCCTTGGAACGGGAGTGAGGGCTCGAACTATGAATGGTTCGAAAATTTCACCCCTTTCGAGTCCTCGATCCCTCGCCTGGGAGAGTTCGAAAATTTCACCCCTTGGAACGGGAGTGAGGGCTCGAACTATGAATGGTTCGAAAATTTCACCCCTTTCGAGTCCTCGATCCCTCGCCTGGGAGAGCTCGAAAATTTCACCCCTTGGAACGGGAGTGAGGGCTCGAACTATGAATGGTTCGAAAATTCGCTCCCGGCTCGCTTTATTTTTCGCATTTATTGCTTTCCTTGGTATTCGATTCCCGCATAAAGTAACCTCGGGAAGACGCGAAAAATCTTTTGATTCCTGCGCCGCAATGATAACTGACGGCACTTTTACGTTTTTGCCCCTTGTCTTGCAACCCTATAAATAGGGTTAGGGTTTCATCTACTACCACTTATTTCTTCTTCAACCTTCCTCTCCAGAATCTCCTTTTACTCTGTTCGTGCTCTTTCTCCGGCGCAACTCTCGATTCCGGCGACGCTATTTCTTCCCTCCGATCTCGCAGTAGACTTCTTCCCGGATTACGGTACGTATTTTAATCGCCTGTCTACGACTTTTCGTGCTTTGTTTTCACTTGTCCGGTGACGAATCCAGGATGTTGGTCTCACTCTGGCAGAAATGGCATGCCGGCCGAGTGTTGAGACTGGGATCCCAGATAACGCCCGATAGCATACTCGACTTTCGAGATCGGCGGTGGGAAACGATAACGCCACATGGTTGTCTTGCTTTCCCCCCTTCGACTCTTCGGTTGTTTTCGATTTCTAGTCGATCTATCGAGTGTGGGGTGTTCAGTCTCGTCATCGGGGGAGGGAAATGAAAGGCGACAGCTCGCACGAAGCGAGAGTGTGACCGCCTCTCTCTTTCTTTCAGATGGCGAGGACTAAACAAACGGTTCGCGAGAGGTCTGGGGGTTCAATAGACCCGAGACGGGCTCGAACCATTCGTATCGATCCTAACTCGGGCTTTGACCCCTCGCAGGAACCCTCTCCTTCAATGGCGCCACGAGTCCCTCCGAATAGGGTTCACGCGAACACGTTTACCACGGCCGTGATTGACGAACAGTGGCGGATGTCTCAGACTAGTGCTGCTGTTCGGGCTTTTGAGAGGGAGAATCGCATTCGCGATCCCTTCACTTTAGTGGTCCCTGCACCGGGATCGGTATGCGCGTCGCCCCCGGACAACTGCCTCGGGGTGCACGCGTTGGCCTTTTCTTACGGGTTTCGCGTACCCTTGTGCTCGTTCTCTAGGCATGTCCTGAACTACTACGACATTTGCCCTTCTGAGCTCTCCGTCAATGCCTTCATCACTTTGAACGGCTTTATTATGACTTGCCGAGCGGCAAGGATCCCATTATCTGTCAATCTTTTTCGGTACCTTCACACTGCTACCAGCGACCAGTGGGGGTTTAAGAACTTCGCTGTTCGAGGCAAGACGGCGACCCATCAGATCGTTACCCACCCTGGGAAACCCGGGCGAGGGCCTGATTGGAAGAATATGTTTTACTGGCTTACTACGAGTGACGGCACTCCTCTGAGTAGCCGCCTCGATGTACCCTACCGATCCCCTGTCGTCGATTGCTTCGGGATACTGTTCCGAGACTTTCTAACGCCGAGGATCGGTGTAAAGACTATTTCTTCCAACGGCTCGACGGCGGACCGGGGGACGAGACATGGGTCCCCACCCTATCGATGTTGAAGGATCCGGTCTGGTTGATATACTCGGGCCTTGTTCTACCCGAGAGCGATGCCGAGGAAAGTATGTCTCGATCCAATGTATGCTTCCCGTATATATATTTCTCTTTGCTGACTTGTCCCCTTTTTAGGTGCCGCT
Source organism: Spergularia marina (assembly GCA_963680865.1). Taxonomy (NCBI): domain Eukaryota; kingdom Viridiplantae; phylum Streptophyta; class Magnoliopsida; order Caryophyllales; family Caryophyllaceae; genus Spergularia; species Spergularia marina. The sequence continues at coordinate 10,619,534 of OY804546.1, read as the reverse complement.
CACGCTCGAGTAAAAGCGGACCTCGACCGTTGGAGCTCCACTATGCCGAATCTGAATCGGCTGATGGCTCAAAGGGCTAGGAGGGAGAGTTCGAGGAGCGCTCGAAACGCTGCTCGAGCCGAGGCTGTTCGAACGACTCCGCTAGGAGGCGAGGCTCCTGCTGCAATGAGGGCGTCTCCCTCATCTCGGCCTCAGCCTCCGCTGACTGGGCCAACCCAGCCTCGGCCATCTCAAAGGGGTGGTTTGGACATGGGGGCGTTGACCACTCCAATTCCGGCTACGCCCCTTACTATGGCTCGAGCGGGCACCCCTTCGACTGCCGAAGCCGTCACCCCCTTTGACCCTATCATTCCTCGCGGGGCGATGATGCAGGGTCCAGCGGGTGCGGTTCCGAGACAGGGGACTTCGGGTGTTGTGATTGGACCCGGGGCGCCGACCCCCCGGGTGATTCCTATCGTGGCCTCAGATGGCTCCGAGGATGAGGTCGAAGAGGTATTCTTGTTTCACTTTAACGCAACCTTTTTGCAATGGTGACTCCCCGATATTCACGACTCGACCATCGCAGGGCGCTCTCACTGCTCGGCGTCGAGGCAAGAGGCCGCTCGAGGGGGGCGAGACATCGGCTGCCAAGAGGACGGATGCAGGCGGTTCTCTTTGGCGGGTAACTTCCTCTTAACTGTTTCCTTGCATCTGTGTTTGGTGTTGCTTTTTTCTAACTTCTACGCCTCGATCATTCAGCTTCTCAGCGTGCCTTGGGGGCTTTGCCCGGGACTCCTGACATATGGAGGGCCGCCGAGCCGCTGTGCGAGCTGGCTCGCAATACCCCTCGACCTGACAACTGGGCCCAGCAGGCAGTAGCCCTCGCCCTTCAGGTACTCGTAACGACTGCTCCTTTCTCCTCGTGTCTCATTCACTGCTAAGACTCTCTATTTGCAGGTCGCTGTACTGGTTAGCCAAGGCGAAAGGCGCGACGCCGAGCAGCTCCTTGACGAGTACACTCGCGAGGGGGAGCTGGCGAAGGCCCGGAGCGAGGTAACTGAATGGAGGGAGAAGTGTTCAGGGATGGAGTCGAAGCTGAGGGAGGCAGAAGCGGCGAAAGAGGCAGCTGAGGATAAGTTGGTTGAAGCCAAAAAGAACATCGCCGAATGCCACGAGCAAAATGAGAAGGCGGTGGCTGCTATGTCTGAGGCGGACGCGAAGGCTATCTTGTTGGCGAGAGAGCTGTCGCAGGCTAAGGCAGACGCGGACCAACTGAGTCTTAAGCTGGTCAATGCCTCGAACCAGGTGACTCGCTGGGCGAATCGGGCCTGTTCGGCTGTCGCCACTTTCCTTGCCTCGCCTGGCTATGCTTTCCTAACCGATCTTGCAAAGGCCTCATCTAAACAAGAGGGGATTGAACTGGGTCTTCGACTCGCTTGGTCTGCTCTTGAAAGCTTCAGTCTCAGTTCCCTCGAGCTGTCTGAGGAGGGATTCGAGGCTGCTTACCGTGCCGAGCTGGACAAGCATAACCGGGAAGAGGCTGGTGAGGTTCCCGAGGCAGGTGAGGCCGAGGATGAGGATGCTGATCTCGAGGCGGAAGCGGCCGCGGCAGAAGCAGCAGCCAAGAAGGAATTGTACGACCTGCCTGCAGCCTTCGACTTTACCAGACCAGTTGAGGACCCTGCCTCCATTTCTCCCCCCTAGATGTTAATTTGGCGATCTGTTGTGTAAAAATATACTTCCAGTTCTGTGTATGTAGGCCGCCCTCTCGAGGGTGTTTGGCCATTAATACTATTGTCGGGGTCGCCCGTATTTCAGGGTGTTTGGCCTCGACTCGTTTTGCATTTTCAGGCAGTGCGCCTTTGAGTGCTTATATTGTTAACCCCTTTGCACTACGAATTTCCGTCACCCGTATACTGTTTTGGCCTCGAGGCCAATGTCGCTAGGGGCTTAGTGCCTCATTGCCTTTTGAGCTGCGACGACATTCGACTCTCTATACAGGGTGATTTTCGGCGGAATATAATGGTTCGAGCGCTCTCGGCTCAAATATCATACACGCTTGATTAGCTCGTCCGAACCCTTCGTTGGGGGGGGTTGGTTGAACTGCGTCTCGTTTAGCCCCTGCTTTGGTTCGATTATTTATCGGACATTAATGCTCGGGGTGCCTCGGTTCTACCATGGGTTGTGGTATACTTGCGAGGAGTTCCTGTAAAACTACTTGGTCGAAGCCCGTCTATTAACGGTAAGCGGTTCGAGGGGAGGCTTCCCATTGGCCTCCCTTTTTCCAAGTCGAAGTTTAGGGAGCTACGGGATTTTATCCGTCGTAGGCGAATTTGTTCTCAGCTGAACTTTTTATTCGACGCGAGCCCTAGTTGGGAACGCGTGTCCGTACTAAGGTGGGGCAACTTCTAACCCGCTCCAGGCGATTGTTAGCTGTAACAATGCCCTCGACCTTAGTAAGGCAATTTATAGACTCTTGTCTTTGACGAAACGCCTCGAATGACTCCCCGTACGGGTGATTGCATTCGGCTCCTTATTCAGAGGAGGTTGTAGCGTTGACTCGCCTCGCGCTTGGTATGTTGCCGCCTTTGACGGCTCTGGGAGGGGGCGGGGTTGGAGGTTTTAACAGTGACAATATTACGTAATACTGCGGCTCTTGGCCTTTCATTACTTGAAAACGAAGTACATGCTATGGCTCGCGGCCAGATACTTGTTCGGACATACTACCAACTACGGCTCGTCGCTGCGAGCTTTGATTCGGACTACAAAGACACTACTTGACCTTGATTAATGACTAAGCATAATACTTCTTGAGATTGTAAAGGTTCCACGGCCTCTGTACCATTTCACCCTCTAAGGTACTAAGTCGGAATGTTCCTTCCTTCACTTGCTCGACCACTAGATAGGGCCCTTCCCACTTTTCCTTCAACTTCCCTCATCGAAGCTTCCTTCCTGTCGCCTTAGCGTTTCTGAGGACCATGTCTCCCACTTCCAGCTTTCTTGGTCGGATCATTCGGCTGAATGCTTTAGCCATCTGTTGCTTTTGCTTTTCAGCCTTTAGCAGCGCATCGCCTCGGCTCTCGGGGAGGAGGTCGAGCGCAGCTCGCAACTCAACTTCATTCTCCTCGGGCTCGTAGGTGCTTATGCGAACAGATTTAGCTCGCCATTCAATTGGAAGGACCGCGTCCGAGCCATATACGAGCTGGAAGGGTGTCTCTCCCGTGGCCCGCTTTGTCGTGGTCCGAATTGCCCATAAAATGCCAGGCAGCTCATCGACCCATTTCCCCTTGGCCCCTTCAACCATGGTTCTTAACCCGTGTAGGATCACCTTGTTCGACGATTCGACCTGCCCGTTTGCTTGAGGGTATGCTACAGATGTGTAACAAGCCTTGACGCCGAACTGTGCACAGTATTCTTTGAAGTACTTACTGTCGAATTGGGTTCCATTGTCAAATGTGAACGTTCGAGGGACTCCGAACTTTGTAAGTATACTCCTCCAGATAAAGCTGGTGGTGTCTCGGTCGGTGATTCTCTCTAGCGCCTCGGCCTCGACCCATTTTGTGAAATAGTCGACGGCCACGATTATGAACTTTTTCCGAGCGGGGCTCTTGGGGAATGGTCCTAAGATATCCAAGCCCCATCTGGCGAAAGGGAGCGGTGTCGAGATTGGCTGGAGCTGAATGGGAGGCCTCTTACTAACTGGACCAAAGCGCTGGCATTTGTCACAGTTTTTTACCATCGCGGCCGCATCGGCCTGCATGGTCGGCCAAAAGAACCCTGCTCGCAAGGCTTTTGATGCCGACGCACGAGCTCCGATATGCGCTCCGCACTCTCCAAAGTGGATTTCCCTCAGAATATAATCACCCTCCACCGGGTCAACACACTTTATAAATGGCTGGGAATATCCTTTCTTGTACAGCTCCCCATCAATCAAAGTGAACCATTCTGCTCTTTTTTTTATAGTGTTGGCCTGCCTTGGGTCATCCGGAAGCTCTCCATCTTTGAGATAGGCTATTAACGGTCTCATCCATTCGGGGCTCCGGTCGAGCACCAACACACGAGCCATGGGATCAATACTCCGAAATGGCAACAGCTCCCACTTGACGACCCTTGGGCTGTCGTTGAGGGATGAGCTTGCCAGTCGAGCCAAAGCATCCGCTTGCTGATTTTCTGATCGGGGGATCTGCTCAATTTGGAAATGTGTGAGTTTCTTGGTAAGGGTTCGCACCTTATCCCTATACTGAGCCATGTGTTCTTTTGCTTCGAATTTGTCGTTGATTTGGTTCACCACGATGGCTGAATCCGAGAGGGCTCTCACGTCCCTGGCTCCCGCCGCTAGGCACATATGAATTCCGGCAACGAGGGCTTCGTATTCTGCCTCGTTGTTGGTCGCCTCGAAGCCGAAGCGAAGCGCATACTCCATTCTCTCCCCTCTTGGGAGGATGACAATCATGCCTGCTCCGCTTCCAGCTGAGTTAGACGAGCCGTCAACGTACAGCGTCCACTGCTCTTTCGGGGGTCCGTCCGGTTCAGTGAATGCCGCCTCGACCACGAAGTCGGACAAGGCCTGCCCCTCGAGGCGGCGTCTCGACTCGTACTCGATGCCGTGGCTTTCAGCTCGCAGGCCCACCGAGGCAATCGTCCATTTCCGTCCAAATGGTTCAATATTTTTTCCAAGGGATAGTTGGTTCTCACTACGACCTTGTGACTCTGGAAATAGGGTCGGAGGCGCCGGCTCGAGATGAGCAATGCCAAAGCAAGCTTTTCGAGCGGGGGGTATCGTAGCTCAGCCCCTGCGAGAGCGTGGCTCACGTAATACACAGGGCTTTGGACTCTTTCGCGCTCGACTACCAGTACTGCTCCGACTGCATGTTCATTTGCGGATAAGTATAAGTACAATTCTTCCTGTTCTCGAGGCACAGATATCTTCGGGATTTTTGTCAAATACTCTTTCAGTTCCTGGAATGACTTCTCTGCTTGCTCATCCCATTCGAAGTTCTTTTTCTTTTTGAGGGAGGCAAAGAATGGTAGGCAGCGGTCGGCCGACTTCGCAATGAAGCGTCCTAGGGCAGCGACGCACCCTGTCAACCGTTGCACATCCTTCACACTTCTGGGCGACGGCATTTCCAAGATAGCCTTGATCTTTTCTGGGTTTGCATCGATTCCCCTTTGACTGACGTGAAAACCCAAGCATTTTCCAGACCTCACCCCGAATGCGCACTTTTTTGGGTTGAGCTTCATTCCATACTTCCTCAACGTCTCAAAGGTCTCCCTGAGGTCCGTCTGGTGGTCGTCGGCTCGAACGCTTTTGACGATCAGGTCGTCCACGTATGCTTCCATATTCCTTCCGATTTGTTCTTTGAACAACTGGTTCACCAGCCTTTGGAACGTGGCTCCAGCATTCTTCAAGCCGAACGGCATCACTCGATACATGTACACCCCCAAGGGCGTGATAAAGGCGGTCTTCGGCCTGTCTTCCTCTTCCATGGGGACTTGGTGGTATCCGGCATAAGCATCCATGAAGCTCAGCAACTCATGTCCCGAGGTGGAATCCACCAACCGATCCATTCGGGGCAATGGTTGACCGTCCTTAGGGCATGCCTTGTTCAAATTCGTGAAATCGACGCACATTCTCCACGACCCGTTTGGCTTTTTCACCAGCACTACATTAGATAGCCAAACCGGATATGTGCATCTTTCGATGTATCGGGCTCCGAGTAACCGGTCGACTTATTCTTTGATAGCACGGGCTCGCTCAGTCCCAAAGTGGCGCTGCTTTTGATGAACTGGCTTCTTTGAGGGGTCGGCGTTCAGCTTGTGAGTGATGATCGAGGGATCGAGCCCTGGCATCTCCTCAACCGCGAATGCGAACACATCCTTGAACTCTTTTAGTAATGATGTCAGGGGGGCCTTGACCTCAGATTCGAGGGACTTGCCTATTCGAACAGTCCGGTCGACTCTTTCTTCCTCCAGAGCAATTCCTTCCGTTTCCTCGAAGGGCTGGGTGGGTCCTTCGAGGCCGTGTCTGGCATCTATCGTATTTAAACAAAATGATTCGGCCGCGGCCTTGGCCACGCTTGTTTTTTTTCTCTTTTTTGAGGGTGACTCCTCTCCTTGCGTCTCGCTAGGATTCACCATGGGAGGCCTGAGTCCTGTGTGGTAACATTCTCGAGCAACCTTCTGATCGGCTCGGATGATCGCGGCTCGGCCATCATCTGTGACGTACAACATCAGCAGACCCAGGGGAAAAACTAGCCCAACAATATCATTCAGCAACGGCCTGCCTATGACGATGTTATAAGCACACGGGATGTCGATGACGACAAACTCGATGTGGGCTCTCCTTATGTCTGCCCCTTCGCCCACAGCGCCTGGCAGGCGAATCGTCCCCATGGGATAGATCGTTTGTCCGCCGAAGGCGACTATGGGTTCTCGGAGCGGGGTGATATCCCTCTCAGTGTATTTCAGCTTCTGGAGGCATTCGAACGTTATTATATCAACTGACGAGCCTCTGTCTATCAGTGATCTTCGAACCATCTTGTTTGCCACCTGTAAGGTGATCACCACCGGGTCGTCATGAGGTGTCCATACATTCTTGATGTCTGACTGCTGAATCATCATTTTTGGGATCACAATTTCCGGGAGAGCGGTGGGGCTCGAGTTGACGAAATGTCTCATGTTATTTTTACGCCCTCGATGGCTCGGTCCTCCGCTCGCGAGACCTCCCGAAATTGTAGCGATCACTCCCGGGCTTCGAGCCCTTCCACCATTCTTCGCTTGACCGCCGCCTCGAGGGCCTCTCTGGGTATTATTTTGCCTGTACCGGTCTCTTTGCCCTTTCAGACGCCTCAAGTACCTATTAAGCATCCCGTTATCAGCCAACCTTCCGAGCACTTCTTCGAGATCCTTACAGCTTGCCGTCCCGTGGCCATTTTCCATGTGATATTCACAAAACAGGTTCATGTTTCTTCGATCGTCCTGTGTCATGGGTCTGGGGGGCCTTAGCATGTCTGACTCCTTTATAGCCATGAACACAGTCCTGAGAGAAGTATTGAACCGGTAGGGCTTCTTGCTATGCACCGCGGGGGGGCCGAGGCGGTGTTGCGGTTTGATTCGAGGGGCGGAGGCCTCCTTCGACACGTGCCCGGCTCTATTCACCAGCGAGGCGTTGATATCGGCAGCGGCTCGCCTATAGGCTTGCTCGAGCGTCTTGGGCTCGCGCTTCGCGAGATCATACTTACACTTTCCCTCGGCCATTCCATTGACTAGTGCCGTTACTCCGATCTCATCAGACAAGTTGGCAACATGAGTTGCAGTCAAGCGGAACCTTTGGATGTAATCATCTAGGGATTCGCGCTCTCCCTGCTTCACCGCAGTCAGGTGGATTGAAGTCTTTTTCCTCGTTTTACTAGTAACGAAATGCCCGGTGAACCTCTTCTTTAGTCCGGACCATGAGCGGATGCTTCCGGGCGGCAATTTGTCAAACCAACGCTGAGCGATCCCGGTTAGTGTGGTGGGGAACAAACGACACACCGTAGCCTCATCTTCCGTCATATATCCAATGTTATGTATATAGGATGACAAGTGATCGAAGGGGTCATCGACTCCATCATACTCGATCATTTTTGGTTTCTTTACCCCTGGAACCCTTTCGGCTTCAAGAATCCATCGGGCGAAGGGTGATTCCGACGCGAAAGTTCTCCTCGGGCGTTGCGAATGATGCCTCGAACTGGCTTCGCTCTCCGAAGCAGACTCTGAGTCACTGCTCGTAGAGTCTGAGCTAATCTCACGAGTCGCGCTCCTAGAGGGCTTGGACTTTGAATGTTTGGACGTTGTTGGTAGAGAGCGGGATGGCCCATGGCTTCGAGGGCAACCGTCGCGATGCTCGGATTGTCCTCGTGTGGGATTCTCCTCAATCAGGACGCCTTTTCCCTTGTCCTTTGCTCCCTTCTTTCGCGAGGTTTGCGTCCCCTCCTTTTCCTCTCTCTTCCTCCTTAGGGCATTGATGGTATCCCTCAGCTCGGTAGGGAAGTTTTTGTCATAGATTTCCTTTATCCTGCGGACGGCCGCCGCGGTTCGTTGCGAGGGGGTCTTTCGAGGGCCCCGCTTGTGCTTGCTCTTGGAGGGAACCTCTTCGGCCGCTGGCGCCTTAGTTTGGGAGGTGACCCGTTTCTCCAGCTCTGTCATCCGCTCGTTCATTTGTCGCTGCAAATCGGCTTGGACTTCAAGCCTCGCGCGAGCCTCGGCTAGCTCTTTCATCAAAGCGGCGTCTCTGGGATGCGGCTCACTCTCCGTTTCTTCGTCCTCCGTTGGCTCATATTCATCCTCCACATTCACCTGCTCCTCCATGTCTTCCTCTGTAGCGCGAGGGGTTCCTCCCTTTGGGGCTGACCGCTCGACCTCGAACACTCTCGACATACCCTCACCGGGACTATCGAGGCGCGAGGCATCCGAGTCAACTCTCCCAAGGATGGGATTATCGTCTGCTACAGCTCCCCGGGGTCGCGTGCCCTTTCCCCTTGGAGCCATCTCCGAAGCGTATGGCACCCTTTGATCGGCCTCCTCTCAAACTGTCCCCACAGACGGCGCCACTTGTTTGCGTGAGGTTCTTCGAAGGACAGTGAGCTAGGATGCCTCGTCGGGTACCTGCAAAAAAGGGAGCCTGGTGTTCACCAGGCTCGCCCCTCCGACGCTTAAGTCAGTGTATGGCTCGGATAGGGGTGGCACTAAAGACAGAAAAGGTCTTTTATGCGACAATCAAGGGAATAATCAGAGAAAAGGACTGAATGACAGAATTTTGTGTAAGAACCTGGTCCCTGTAGCTCATAAAGAAGGGGGTATTTATAGGAAGGAATGGGGGTCCTAGGAATCATCCTAGGTTTTCCCACTCCATCCTGACCCTTCATTATGCTCTAACCCGATGGTTGATATTTATTTGGACTTGATTGCATCACATGGGCCTTTATTAAGGTACACTGACCTAAGGGTTATGGCCCAATACCAAAATGGTACCAACAGGACGGAACTCAATCATCTGTGTTGGCTTGTTAACTTTCGGGTATCAGCACAATCAAAGTCTTGTTCACCTCCTCCATGCGACACTCCCCCTCCACCAAAGCTGTCACTATGCAGAAGAAGTTGATACAAAAAAAGAAGTCACATGGAGCACAACGATATGGAAATTTATGTAGAACATGGAAATAATATGTGATGACATTATTTATTTTCTTGCAAACCACTAGATATTTTATTCGTTTAACTTTAGAGATAGAACATTTATGTTAAATTTTTTAAGTAAATGATCCTAGTCTATTTCTTAATTTATAACCCATGATTATAATGAAGACAAAGGTGATTGGTGATAATATGATGTGATCAAATTTCTTGAAACTGATCTGATTTGAATGACTTTAAAATGATCTATTTCATTTGAAAGACTCTGATCTGACCAATTTGATTTTAATTTGAATAAATATGATTGATCTAAATATACACTTTATTAAGTCCTATCATACAGAGCTTAGGTCATGTTTGATAGGACTTAGTAAAATAGTAATAAGATCAAATCAGAGTCATTCGAATCTTATTAGATCAGAGTCATTCAAATCAGATCCCAGATCAGATCAGATGAGAGTTGTTCAAATAACGATCAATGACTCTACTCTATATCTTAGTATAATTCGTCAAAATACAGTTAAATTAACAATGAATTTATATCAGAATCATACAAATTAAATCAGGTGCAATCAAATTAGGTCATCTCTTAATGATGGAGTCTTATCAAACGAGGCCTAAGTTCTCGATATCGGTTTCATTTAGGGGGAAAAAAAAACAAACTAATCAAAGAATACATATATATTGGTGGATAATGGTAGATTAAAGATCTAGGGTAGACATTCGTCCTCATTAACATGCATCTACCATGATGTATAATTTACATGCTAAGTCATAAAGGCATAGATTATGAAAGATATGTATGTGTCACATGTAATAACTGCTTCTATATCCCTGATGAGCTATCTGCTATCATAGTCATTCTAATTAACCACTCCGTATTAAACCTTATTACCCACTTAAAGGCCAAAACCCCGATTTCTTTTTCGTTGATTCCACGTTTATGAAAAGGGGTACGTATTCTCCTTTTCTTTTCTCTCTTCCTCTAAGCCACCTTATCCCTTTTCTCGCTCGCCCCTCCACCTTTAGCTCTCTCTTATGAACTCATATTTCAATATACTCCTGTGACCTTTACCTCGGCCAAATGACCAAATTGATATATAAAAATGCAACACGATTCCAGATTGGATAAAAATAATTAAAAGACAATTTGGTATATAAATAAACAGCGAGAGTCAAACAAGTCTAATTTTTCCCTGGGGTTGAAAAAATTAACAAATGAAAAATTAATTTTTCTTTTCAAACATATGCAAATCTAAAACTTAACCGGTCTTGAAAATATTTTTGAAAATAGTATTTTTCATTCTACACATAAGTTCAAAAGGTAGTACTAAGGATGTTCAAAAATTTATTTTTCTTGGCAAAAATATATTTTTTAAAAATACCAAAGAGTTCATATTTTTGAAAAAAAAAATATTTGTTGGGTTTCCAACTCCAGTAATGAAAACTTAAGCTTGTTTGACCCTTGGTATATTTTTTTTATACCAGTATATCTTTTGTAACTTTGTTTATATCAATCTGATGAGTGGATGGATTCTGATATACCAATCTGATAATTTGGGCCCTTTACATCTTAAGTATGATGCCTCCAAGAAGAAAATTATTTTAAATAATATTTATAATAATTTTATAGGCAATAGCGCTTTTTTCAATTTCTAGTTAAATTAGGTGAACGAGTTAGGCTGGAAGTGACGTAATAATCATGTACACTAAATTAAAGGAGTTTAGAAAAATGACTTGTTAGATTTGGGAAATATGAGAGAAATACATTTTTCATTTTGTTATGTTTGAGTCTTAGAGCATCCACTACCATGAGAAATTTTTTCATACATAGACCTTTTCATTGATTATCTTTTTTCTCAACCAAGAATTAAAAAACCAATCATTAGGTAATGCAAGTGTTGATTATTAAATAAAAAACATGATTGTATTTACTAATTGAAATTTTAAATACTTATATAATATTATATTATATTTACAATTAGATTAATCATCAACAATTTCACTAATTTGATTAGAGTCATAATTAGTGCTTTAAACTGTACAATTAATCATAATTAAGTAGTTGTCAACACATTACATTAACACTAATTATGAAAAAATGTATTAAAAAATAGTTTGTTTAGGGGATATAATTTTTTGTCGGGTCTTGTTTTGATGAAATTCCATTCATGGTTATAAAAGGTGACTGAAATTTGATAAAAATACGTGGAATGAGAGATAAAGTGGGTAGAGATAGACTTGTAAAACGGGTCGGGCGGGCGGGTTTCGGGTTCGGGTAGAAAACGAGTTGGGTGTATTCCGGGTTAGGGTCAATACGGGTTGACCAGCGGGTCGAAAATACATATTCTTGCCTTTTATCGTCGGTAAATTTTAACACTAAAATATCAATTTATTCTTCTTTACCAATTATTTTATATATTATATTATATAATAATGATGATTTCATTATACGTATGCCTTACATGTCTTAAAAGAAAATTTTAATTAATATTTTATTAATATTAATTGTTTTATATTATTTTTTTAATATTATAATATTTTTTTACTAAATATGTTTGACCCAACGGGTTGACCCGCTTGGGTCGGGTCTTGTGTAACACCCCGTATTTTTGGAAAGTTAAATAATTAAGGGTGTTACGTTTTATAATATAATTGAGGGTTTTATTAAGGTTTAATTTGAATTCGATTGAGTTATTATGGGATTTCTGATTATAGAATTACACAAGAGGATTCGATAGCCATTCGGATTTGGATCGGGTTTGTGGATCACGCAACCCATCAAACTAGCTAGGTCCAAACCCGAGTCTACCCTAATACCCATTTATGGAAAAAAAAAAAAAAAAAAAAAAACCCTAGCTCCCCTTCACAGTCATTCGGCCCCCCTCTTCTCCATCTCTCTCATTCTCTTAGCCTCCACCCGCATAAGATTTCAGCACAACTGTGTCAACTTCAAACACACACAACTCTCACATACAACCTTTTATTAAGACGTGGTTTATGGCGTTAGAACCGTGTTTTCGATACGAATCCATAGACATATAGATCGTGCCCAGATTCCATCGGATGCTCCCTGTAGAGGTGTTTTAGTGGAGATGTGTCTATCTACCCGAGAACTATTCCGCTCTCTCGGTATTTTGATGATTCCCGTTGACTCATAAGGTATTTTGGGATAATATTTTGTGGAGATGTTCCTAACCCTAGTTGTGACAACATATACAATTTTGGTAAGGCCTAGATTTGTGTATCAAAAGTTATATCAGAATTCGTGGGTAAACCCTAATTCATGTTTATGGTTCAGTGTGAGATTGATTCCCGTTGATCCGCTTGGAGGTTGTGGACGAAATTTGGAGGGGACGTTCATGACATAACCTTTTATGACATACTCAAATTTTGTGGTCATAAGATGCCGGAGGTAGACGTTATTCATGTTTATTTACTACTGTCTCCTTTTGGACTCATTATAGATTAGTGTTAATTGTGAAAATTATGACTTATGAATACACCTTGTGAATTAGGAGATTATCGTTTGAGTTTGTGATTGATTGGGTACCTAAGTTTTGGATTCAAGGAGGTGTAGTTCGTAATCTTGTCTAATAGCGTTGAAAGGTAAGAACGTTGACCCTCATAAGCTTGAGCTTCATTTCATATCATGAGAATCCTTCACGTTCATCTTCCTTTCGATTCTTTGCTCATATTCTCTATTTTGATTATCTATCGCCTATTGATATCAATTATCTATTGTGATCACCTTTTGAGCATCTATGTTGATTTCCTACATTGACTATTGTTGTTGATCATCTCTTGCATATCTTGTTCCGGCTTTGGCCGTTTATAAATCAAAGCTACTATGCGCGAATAACGTACTTAAGACGGATTAAAGATGTATATATATGTAACTGTATGCGTATTATGATGATTAAACCACCTAGAGCGATTAACCTCTAGGTATATGTAGCTAGGCCGGAGATCAGCTACCGGTCTCCTAAATGACTGCCTCTTAGGGACTGTGCGTCCTACTGTCCCCCTAGGAGGGGTGTGCACACTCGGGTCTTTAGGATCGTTTTATTCTCGATGCTCTAGTGTTGGATCGGCTTGGGGTAGGACCCTTGCGCAAATAAATTACTTAAAGAAAGATAAACAAAGATTATTATGGTGATGAATACCACGTGCGCGCTCTACACGACTCGTGTCTTGGGTACACGAGCCGTGTCCGTTGTTACATTGTATTTTCGAGCTCACTGACTTGAGCACGACTCGTGTTAGGCCCCGTTTCAGACTCTTGCCTCCTTTGCGTAGCTTTGTCTATTCTTTGTTAGCTACGCGCCAGTAAGGCGCGTATCTTAATTCTTTTGTGTCGCTTAAATGTCTTACTCAGCCTGTGCTGACGTTCTTTGTTTTGGGTTGTGTCCCTACCCTATTCTGGGGCCTGTGTCATCCTTTTGGTGGCGCAGTTGACAGGTTTGCAGATTGAGATGCATTGTATGGTTGAAGCGTCATTGCATGTTGGGCGTTTTGATGAGTCGTCACATATTTGCATTGAGGACGATTTGTAGTTTATCTTTTGGTTTAATTCCCGATTTGTAGATTCAGTTAGAAGTCTTCCGCTGTCATTTGTTCTTCTTGTTTTAAATTAGCCTTGCCGTTGACTTGGCAGTCAATGACGGCATAACAATCCTTCATTTTTGTATTTAAAGATAGCGAAAATTTAGGGTTGTTACATCTTGACCCTGACATTTCAGGTTTCGTGTGTTTTTCGGGTTCGGGTTGAAAAAGTCCGGGTTTTTCGGGTCGGGTCTCGGGCGGTTTTTCAGGTCGGGTGAGTTTCTTACAAGTCTAGGTAGAGAAAGTTAGATAGATGAATGAATTAAAATTTCATGCATGGTAAATGATGCTCTTATATGATGTAGATAATCTACGTTTATGACCCCCATATGTTTGTCTCTACGTGAAATGTAGCCCCACAAGTATTGAAATGAGCAATTGACCCCCACAAGTTTCATAATTGGGGAAATCGAACCCTTTTCCAATTTATCGTGAGATATTCAATATCTCTCCAATATCTCACCTACAAAATTAATATTATCAAAAATATTATCTAAGTTAAAATAAAACTCAAAAAATTACATTTTTTACGGCTCAATCTCACTGCTCCTATTATTACGAGAAAAAAAAAAAAAAACTTCAAGAAAAAAATTGTGTTCACATTAATGGCGATGAACGCATCACTATTCCCGGAATCTTTTTTTTTTTTTTTTTTTTTTTTCCTTCGAGTGTTTTTTTCCTCCTTCAGATGGATTTTTATTTTTAAATTTACATGTGATAAGATTTTATTTTGATAATATTACTTTTTATTTTATTTTATTTTATTTTATGATATTAGATTTGAAGATGGTATTTTGGGGAGATATTGAATATCTCATGATAAATTAAGGATATGCTGGATTTCACCAATTGTGAAAGTTATGGGGGTCAATTGCTCATTTCAATACTTGTGGGGCTACATTTCACGTAGAGGCAAACGTATGGGGGTTATAAACCACTTTCGCCGATAATCTAATCATATTTATAGTTTCTCAAAAGTATATGCCTTGCAACTCTATTTTTTAGCATTATTTGCAAAAGAGTTGTTCCTATTGTTCCATAATCATATTACATATTTCTTCCGATTTAAAAAAATTTTCCTGTTTCTTTTTGCAGTTTTGAGTTGTCATGTTAGAGATTAATTTTAGACCAAATGAAAAACCCGTTTGCCTTAAAATCAAGTAGAGGTGGTAGATTGCAATGCAGAATGTAATATTTACTAATTTTTGCAGCAAGTAAACGGTTCATTGGGTCTAAAAATAGCCCCAAACATGACACCTCAAAATTGCAAAACGAAACAGGAATTTTTTTTTTTTGAATCGGAGGGAGTATATAATACAAAAATATCATCAATACAACAAAACTTACAATGATTCATTGAGCCAATTATACATCAGGCCAAGTGTACATCACTTATGATGAAAAAATATATTTACTCATATCATCAATTCTATGTCGAAATTTCAGTAATAAAAATGAAAGAAATATCAATGTTGCTTGTTGTCTATTAAAAATCAATTCACACATCCAGCAATTCGGTTAAGTGTCTTGTCTCCAAGTAAGGCTTCAACGGCTCGTCGACCCGATACCAACGCCCCATCAAATGTTGCGCTAGTTTGATAGTCTCCACACAAGTACAACCCCGACTTAACCCTCGGACTCTTCATTAAGTCCGTGGGTGGGCTTTGGTTAGGTTGAGCAAACCTAATCCTATAACTTCTCAAATACTTCCACTCCTTAACCACACTCTCCCCAAACCAATTGGATAATTCTCGTAACACCAGATCCGTCAACTCCTCATCAGACACAACATCATAAAACCCGATTAGTGACACCGAAACCAACGCCTTATCTGCAGGACCATATGACTCAGCCACATTAGTCGCAAAGAACATGTTGTTCACTATCCCTCGACCCGACCCATTTATGTACAAAACCGGGTCCGTCGTGGGCACTTTTTCCCGGTCGGTTGTAAAATACAAACAAACCGTACTCCGACCCGGTTTATCATTTTTAACCGTTTCAACTAACTTTCCCGCTAAAAGTCTTTCAACTTCCGGCTCCTCAACCGCCAAAATTACCCCAACTTCACTCTTCAACACCTCCCCATTCTCCAACCTCACAACCACCGCATCGCCGCCGTTTACCTCCACCGAAACCACCTTGGAGTTCAACCTAATTGAATTTTCCGGCAATCTCGCCGCCAATTGTTTCGGAATTTCTCCAATTCCTCTTTCAGGAAGCGTATTATTCCCTAACGCAAGACACTTGAACACAAACTCGAACAACCTCGACGTCGTTTCGAGCTCGGTATCGAAGAAAATCCCGCCGAAAAACGGACGGAAAAACCTATCGATAATCTTATTAGAGAAACCGTTTCCCCTCAAATACTCAAGCACTGTAACTTCATCACAGTAAAAAATATCATTGTCAGATTTGCTGAGCACTTTTACCGTGGTGAAAAATATGAGAATTTTATCGAAAATTGATCCGATCGGATTGATTAAAGTCGGAAGAGCATCGAAGAAGTGGCGGAAAGGATCAGCTACGGTGTGGAACTGATTGTTATGGTAGACGCGCGCACCGGAGTAGAATTTCTTGAGGTTTAAAGAAGAGTAATCGAGAAGCTTCTTGGCTTCCGGATAAGCGGTGATGAAAATCTGGAAGCCGCGGTCGAGGAGGAAGCCGTCGACGGAATCAGTACGGACACGGCCGCCGACGTCGTCGGAGGATTCTAGGAGGAGGAAGGGGGTGTTGGAGGAGTGGAGGTGGACGGCGGCGGAGAGGCCAGCGAGGCCGCCGCCGATGATGATGGCAGTGTTGTTTGGGGTGGTGGGAGGGGGTGAGGTGGAGGGCGTGGGAGTGGTGAGGGTGGATTTAGGGAGGAGGTAGAGTGGACGGCGGTGGTGGTGGAGGAGGAAGGCGGTGGAGGTGGAGGTGATGGAGAGAGAAAAGGAGGTAAACAACATCATTGGAACATTATTGGTTGGTCGCAATTGCGTGGCCTCGGGTATGAGTTTGTGTGGGTTTGATACCGTACCGTGTCCGTGTGGATGGAAATGAATGTTGCAAAGGATAAGATTATCTTTGGTTTCATGATCTTTGCTAAAACAAAAAAAAATTGAAAAGGTGACCCAAAAGTCAAAACTATTTTAAATTTAACGTGGGATAAACCAATTTTATAAACCACTTTGCATAATCCTATCGTTTTAACATTTTAAATCCAACAAGAGAATATACGGGTTAAAGGGTGACTTTCCATCCTATTAGATTGTGTTGAGACATATGACGGGTCAGGCTATTACATGGAATAAAACATAAAACGGCAAATTCACGTGGTGCCCCCGAACTATGTCAGGATGCCCGTGGTGCCCCTATGTTTTAAACTTGTACATTGCGGTGCCCCTGAACTTTACCCCAACCAACACATGGTGCCCTTCCCACCCTTGTCCGTTAACTCTGTCAGTCTTCCAACCGTCGGTTGGCGGAAAAATTAATGATTATTTAATTAAAAAAAATTACAAAAATTTAAATTTTTTTTTTCTTCTGAAACTCGAAAAAATTTCACAAAAAAATTCAAATTTACAAAAATTAGTGCACATGGTGCCCCATAACTTTATCCCTCAAGGGGCACCATTGGGGGTTAAAGTTTAGGGGCACCATATGCACTAATTTTTGTAAATTTGAATTTCTTTTTGTGAAAATTTTTCGAGTTTCAGAGAAAAAAGAAATTTAGAATTTTTTTTTTAAATTTTTAAAATTTCTTTTATTTAAATAATAATTAATCCTTAATTAACTTTCCCGCCAACCGCTAATCACTGCCACGTCAGCAGTTAACGGTTGTGGACTGACGGAGTTAATGGACAAGGGTGGGAAGGGCACCATCAGCTGGTTGGGGTAAAGTTCAGGGGCACCGCAATGTACAAGTTTGAAACATAGGGGCACCACGAGCATTCTGACATAATTCGGGGGCACCATGTGAATTTGTCAAACTATGTTTTTCAAGCGGATGATTAAGAATAAAAAAAAAAAAAACTATAATATTATTTCGGCGAAAGTGGCGATTTGCCCCCTACACTTTCACCAATTGTGCAATTGAACACCCTAACTTCTAATTAAGCAATTTACCACCTCAACTTTTCAATTCGTGCAATTTCACTCCTACTTCTATTTTCAACTAATTTTGTAATATAAATATTTTCCTAAATTCACAAAATATATTAAAAAAAATATTTAAGCATTTTATACAGCAGGTTATACAATAAAAGTACAAAATTACGATTTTAATACTTATAAATGTAAGATTTTATGTAATATTTACGATTTTTATACTTAAATGGTTTTTCTATTAAAAATACGAAATTTATATTATGCAGATGCTTATACTATTTTTATGATTTTTATGTACAAAATTTACGAATTTTATACTTAATATATGTAATGTATAGTTAAAAGTTTTTTTTTTAAATATATTTTGTGAATTTAGGAAAAAAAAATTATATTACAAAATTAGTTGAAAAATAGACTTAGGTGTGAAATTGCACAAAATGAAAAATTAGGGTGGTAAATTGCTCAATTAGAAGTTAGGGTGTTCAATTGCACAATTGGTGAAAGTGTAGGGGGTAAATCGCCACTTTCGCCATATTATTTCTATTCTTGTCGTAAAAGAAAAGAATAGACGAAAACAAAACTATTAAAAGGAACATGAATTTTTTTTTTTGGAACTTTGATTGAACCATGCTTCTCAATAAGAGTGTGGATTATATATGTGGTGTTTAAATTGGGACGGAGGGAGTACACATTCTTTTACTATGGCCCATCACCCACATATAGCTATCACTGTAGTAATTTTACACTCTCCAAAATGATTTTCACTCTCGGCTTTGCGAGAAGAGAAATGGTCTTAACTTGAGAATTATAGTGACTCACAAAAGGTGAGTGTAAAAATCAATATCACGACTCTTAACTATGGTAGTAATAAATCATCAAAAAACCAAAATCGATAAATTCTATTCGCACATTTTAATATGCAAATTATACCCCCGAGTCAAGAAATTAAACACACCCCTATAATCTACACGACTCATAGATCACGACAAGGGGGAGCAAACTGATCATTTGGGTCAGGTTATGTCAAGTTGGTTCATATCACATTGAGTTATATCAGGTTAGATGATGATCTTTCGGGTGCAGGTCAATTTCGGATAGGGTTGTTATTGGATCACCTTTTATTGGGTACATTTTGTTTCGAAACGGGTCGATTTCAAGTCAGGTCATAAACAGGTATAGTTGGTGACGGTCATTTATGCGCGTCATCTCAATTGTCGGCACTACGAGTTGGGGTATTGTCGAGTAACGGGTCACTACGGGTTGAGTCGGGTCGATATCAGCTAAACACTATCGAGTTGTGTCGGGATGGTTCAACATCGAGTCGAGTCAACAAATCGGGTCGAATCGAGTTTGCAAGCTTTAGATCACGTGTGCGCACTCATGCGATCAATATTTCTTAAAAAATCCAAGGAAATGAAACTTAATCCAGAGAGAGCCCACGTCGGTAGACGACTGACTCACAACTCACAAGACACAATCACACTTCTAATTAAGCGGTTCCACAACACTCCCTCAAAAACAAACAAACAAACAAACACAGAAACGTCAAGGACAAGACAGCAACAAAGAGTGAGTGAAGAAGAAGAAGAAGAATGGAGAGTTGCAGAGAAGAAATGGAGAAGCAATGGAGAATATACGAAGCATACAACGATCTTCACTGTTTAGCACAAGAATTCGAGACCCCATTTGAAGCACCAGCAATTCTAGTGGTGGGTCATCAGACAGATGGCAAGAGCGCATTGGTTGAAGCTCTTATGGGTTTCCAATTCAACCATGTTGGTGGTGGTACCAAGACCCGACGCCCCATCACGCTCCACATGAAGTTTAACCCGGATTCCGAATCTCCCCTTTGCTTCCTCGTCTCCGATTCTGACCCTTCTTCCGTCCACCTCAAGTCACTCGATGAAATTCAGGTTCCAACTTTTAACTTTTTGGCTGCGAATTGTGTTTTTTTTTTTTTTTTTTATTTTGGTAATGAGGCGCAATTGTCGGTTAGTGATGGGGGAGGGTTTAAATGTACGCAATACCTTTGTATTAGCCGCTAGACTAAGACCTCATTTACGTGTTTAATTTAGAATTTTATTAACATGTGCTTTCAAGTTTTAAAATTTGTTCTTTTTGCTTGCCCATTTTGTTAGTTTTGAGTTGTTTGTTGTGAATTGTGTTGTTATTTCGGTAATGAGGCACGATTGTTAGTACACGGGTTATATATTACTAGTGATGGGGAAGGGTTTAAACTTACTTTGTCTTAGCCGCTAGACCAAAACCTCATTTCCGCGTTTTATTTTAGAATTGGGATCATTAGCATGTGCTAGCTAGTCAAACATTGCACCTTTGTCTTAATTATCGGACTAGGACTTTAGTTGGTTAACTAGGGTAATACCCGTGCGTTGCACGGAGATATTTAGTTTCATAAAATAAAGTTAATGTTGTTTGTTATTCATAACTTATTTACCAACCCAAGTTTAAATTGTCCCATCTTTTAAAACATTGTGAGCTTAGTGATCATGTAATTGTATAACTATGAGTTTGCAATAGTTAAAGTCTGTGGGAGTGCTCAAACAAAAAGATCTTTCAAGTTTATGAGGATGATAACATGCTTTTCACAATTATTTTATCAATATTTATACAAAATTATAATTGTTTTCGGATTAAACTGTAATAGCCCCAAAAAATGATTAATTAGTATGTGACCTACATAAAAAAATATCATATTATCGAAATTCATGTTGGAGTTCAAATTGATATTAACATCGTGACATATATCATCATGTATAATGTATACGCACACTCAATCTTCATATGAATATCTAAACACAAGTATAGAGTCTTCTGACTTCTACAATGACGCCATAAGTAAATCAATAAAAATAATTAAGTAGCTGAATTGAAAAGATAATAGGGGAAAAATATTGTTTGATGAATTTATTAACCAATGAGATTTAAGCATACTTGATGGAAGAAAATAAAGGAGCCAAGTGAAGAGTTAATGGAGCAATAAAATGGTAAGATACGAATGATAAAAAAAAAAACATATACTCAGTTTTATACTCAGTCTCTTAGACGTGAGTGGTAGAAAACTGAGTGCAGCAAAAGATGGAGGAGATTTAGGCATTAATTTGACTTTTAGGTTTGTCCTTTTAAATATTAACACTTATTTATTGGTTTTTTAGTTTTTTTTTTTTTTTTTGTTGGAGGATTTTTAGCAACTGTATGTGCTCATTGATAGGACTATATGAGAACCTTGTTGTAGTTATTTGTTTGTATTTTTATTTTTTATTCACTCATTATAAAAACTCATACGTATCTGTTGGAGGATTTTTTTAGCGACATTTTAGGCTCATTAATAGGAACATCTAGCTATTTTTTATTTGTTTAAAGAAGAAAATATTAGTGGAAAATTTTTTGAGCGGGAAATTTTTTAGCCAGAGATTGACACGTGCCCTAGTGGCTTCTGTTTTAGTAGAACTAGATAGATAAAAACGAAAGAAAGTGATGAAAGGAAGTTGGAATTATGGAATTTATGTGTAGCGGGATCAAAAATAAGGGGGCAAGGGTAATTATGTAAGATAGAAACTTCAGTTGTAAATTACGCCACTTAACATTTTGAAGCTTGTACTTCATGGTCTCGTATTGTGTATTGTTATCACATTGTCTTGTAGAAGCCGTAAGTAGTGCAGTCCAAGTAGTGAAGAATATTTGCTCTTCCAGGAGTTGTTTCTTGAGATAATATGCATATTTATGAGTAAGGGATTGTACACTAATGTTAAAGGGTCTTATCAGGAATTTTTTCGAGTTTAGACTGTAGCATACTCATGTGGAGAATGAGGCTTCATTTGACTCTTTATCTCCAATTAGGACATTAGCTATTCTTCTTCTTCATTTGCTCGAATTTATCAGACTGACGTTGGCTTTTGTAATATGTCATCCCTTTTAAAAGTAGCTAGTCGAGGAACTCAGACTACCGTATCTTTGAATCTCTCACTCAGTTTGTGGATTAACAAAGGTCTTTCAGATCTTTATCACATCTTATTTTTTATTTAATTTTTTGCAGGCATACATTGAAGCAGAGAACAAGAGGCTAGAAAGTGAGCCTTGCCAGTTCTCTTCTAAGGAAATAATCATCAGAGTAGAATATAAGTATTGTCCAAACCTCACCATAATCGACACTCCAGGACTAATTGCTCCTGCTCCAGCTCGAAAAAGTCGAACATTGCAGGTTCACTTCGGCTTATGAAGTTTCATTTATGTACAGTATTCTTCTATGTTGCTAACGAGGGCTTTACTTACAGGCTCAAGCTTCCGCTGTAGAGTCTTTAGTTCGAGCTAAAATGCAGCATAAGGAGTTCATTATATTATGCCTTGAAGATTGCTGTGATTGGAGTAATGCTACTACGAGAAGGGTGGTGATGCAGGTAAATGTTGCAGGTTCTTGATTATCTTCTTGATATAAGTCTGTTGTCAGGTCTTTGCAACGGCTAAAAAGCGATTTCTCAATGCTTAAGAGGCATATTTAGGGTTGTAGAACATGGTGTAGGCTAAAGCAACATTTTGGAGACACAGCTTAGACTTTGTAATTGATGGGTATCTTATGGAAGTTATCGAAGATCTATTAAAGTCCATGACATAAAACACTTTGCAATTTGATGGTTCTTTATCACCCTTAAAAGCACTGGGTTGCTGATCTTATATTGTATGTAAATTTATATAAATGACTATTTATCAATTACTGATGATTTGACCTAATAATTAAATTTAGTCTATTACATCATTTAAAGCTAATCTGGCCCTGAATAATATGATTCTCTGATGAAACATGTACTCGATACAGATCGATCCTGAGCTTTCCAGGACTGTAATTGTGTCTACAAAGCTTGACACAAAGATACCTCAGTTTGCCCGTGCTTCTGATGTAGAGGTTTTCCTGTCACCCCCGGCTTGTACTCTTGATGGGTTTCTTCTAGGCGACTCTCCCTTCTTCACATCTGTACCTTCTGGAAGAGTTGGTTCTTCTCCTGATTCAGTTTACAGATCAAACGACGAATTTAAGAAAGTAAGTTTTTGGTTGTCTTTTCTTGTCCACATCAGGCTTTGCCCCCTTTGTCATATTTATCTTTATCCTTAATCTTCCAGTTGTATAGAAATCGGTTTGCATTTGGCTCGTACAAGCATCATCACTGTGCATCTACTTGCCATCCTTTATCAGTCTCATATATTGAACCAAATTGTGAAAGATGTTCCTAAGTTTCTGTTCATATAAATTTATGTCTGAAGCTTGCTAATTCTTGATGACCGAATATACTTTTGTCTATGTCTAAAATCGTGTACTGATCACAATCTTTTCAACCCTCATACTCACAGTACCTAGGGTGTGATGGTTTGGTACTTGATCCCTGAAAGGAGTCATTGCCCCTACACTATATATTAGCCTTTGGTTCAGAGCCCTCCCAAGCACCTGACTCATATCTTGCATGTGTATATAACCACTGGATGCATATATTAACGAAACATAGTTTTACCAGTTCTGTTGCCAAGTTTATCAGATATTTTAGTCGGAAGATCTGCTAATTTTGCCAGGCTGTATGCTCAAGAGAGATGGAAGATATATCATGTTTGGAGGAGAAGCTGGGAAGATCACTTTCAAAAAAAGAAAGAAGTCGGATTGGAATAAGTAGCCTGAAGCTATTTCTAGAAGAACTGCTTCAGAAGAGGTCTGCAGTGTCATCTTTAAATTTTGAACCTTTGGGTAGTTTAATATTACTTCCAAATGTTATCGGTTGTTAATGTTGTCATTTAGGTACATAGAGAGTGTTCCATTGATCATCCCACTTCTTGAGAAAGAACATCGTGGTGCAACGAGAAATCTTAATGAGATTACTGAAGAACTAAGGTCAGTAGTTCTTTCTATTAATTTTCTTAAACCACTTCAAGAAATCTTTGGAACTACTCTTACTAAAAATGAAAAACCATGGGTTGGGTAGTATGAAATTTCAAGATTTTCAACTAATTTACATTTTACTGGTTAGAGCAATATTCTTTTGTAACCCCTGTCTATTAATAAACAAAATTGAAAGAAAAATACCTAAAATGGAAATGAAAGTGGAAATTTCCTAATGTTTTTTATTTCTCAAGACACAAGACTGTGTATCTGATGAATCTCTAGTTCGGACTTTAGAGAGAGAAACTTTCATTCACTGGTTAGGTGGAAAGCTAGAGTTGTGACATTCCTTCGTTCTTTTGCATGGAATTTATAAATTGAAACATGGGCCATAATAGCATAATGGCAGATTCTAACCTTAGACGTTAAATAAGTAGAAATCACCCTATTTATCCTGGAAGCTGGTAGGTGTATGTTGTCCGTAATTATGATTGTACAATTTGATAGGAGAAATTCTCCTATAGCAAGTAATCCTATAAGTAGGCAGAGGCGCAGAGCCAAACTTTTCCGTAACGGGATACAAACTTGTGAAAGAGCAGAACAGAACATAAACTCATTTGGGGGGGGGGGGGCGACTAAGATCGATGCTTCAACAACATTGCCCTTTTGAATACTTCTTCAATCAGTCATTCACCTTGAAGCCTTCTTTGTTCCTTTCTTGACAAATAGTAGTGTAACTCTTGCAGGGTGCTAAATTTCTCTTTTTCTTTTTTTTTTTGAGATCCGTAGAGTGGTAACTATTACTTATCACATGTGATCCAGTTTATCTTGTAAACTCTGATCATAGTTTACTTGCATGCAGTATGTTGAGCGAATTAAATTTGAAGGAGAAAGGAAGAGAATTTCATGATCAGTTCCTTACAAAGGTTCTCATGCTTGTACCTCTGTTTAGACTTCCTTAAATCTATTCCTTTTCTTACTATATATGATTGTCTCCTTGAATGAAATAACTGGTTTGGAAAAGTAAGTCTCTTTAGGATTTTGATTGATATGTGATAGTGTATCGTCGACTTTTGTGTGTTATTTGTACATAGATGACCAAAAGTTTTCCAGGTCTTCATACTAATAGGATAGAACATGGTTCAAATTTATTAGGCAAATAGAATGGCGTGTTTGGTACCACTCCATTCCAATTTAAACTTCCCATGGAATTTGAAATCCTCTCACATTTTCAAATGCCATGGGAAGTTTGATTTGGGACGGAGTGGATGTGTAGTGGCTATTTGGAAGGGAACTGGGCTTTAATATTGTGCTTACTTTGATGGAAAAAGCTGCCAACGGGAATAAAATTAATTCTTGACGTAGACTTTGATTTTCTGCAACTATTTCGGCTATACCACCTACAAAAGCGGGCAGAAGAACTTGGGTGATGAAGGCAACTGAATTGCAACATATTCCTCCATTCCACATTTCCACTGAATATTATAGTTTCTTGTGAATCGGTTCTTCAGGCAGATTAAAAGCAAGTGGGGTTGGGCTAATTCGTTTGCAGAAGTGAGTGGCATTTGGGTATCTTTGTATCTCTTAACTCTGAGGTTATGATTTTGCAACTGTCTAGCACATTTTGTTTTCATGTGACGTTCTCTCATTTGTTTGAGTCTGTAGTCAGCATATCTGGTTGTTGCTTTTATATTATGCTTGTTATAACTGTAAGAGAATGGATTTATGTGTTTCTGGTCAAGTTATCTGTTTAGACTAATGTGGACCAGTTTTCAGTTGTCATTGCTTCTGAAAGGATCCATAGTAGCCCCGCCGGATAAGTTCGGTAAGTTGTTAAGGTTGGTTATTTGGTTGATATTGTACTGACTTTACGAACACGACTGAAATTAGTGTGAAAGCATCTTAAGTCGTTGAAGTTCAATGCAGGTGAAACACTACAAGATGAACGAGTGCATGGAGGAGCATTCATTGGCCCCGATGGTCTTCAATTTCCTCCAAAATTGATACCTGTATGTAGACTCCTATATTTAATAAATGTGGCCATCGATGCTTTCCGTATCTGTGTTCTTTATGACCTGCTGTTCAAAGTCTGAAAATTCCGGCATATTATGTAGTTCTGGTGATGTTTATTGGACATACTGGAGAAAGATGACAAGTGCAGATTATGACTCACTGATAAAGTCTCTTAAGAAGTTTTAGTTATTGACTACCACCCATAGAGGCATGTATTTTTTTAGTGGTCAGTCACGCCTTCTCGCTTTCGACATCTCTAGGCCATGCGTGCGTGGGTAGTGACTAAAAAATACTCTTAAGGCCGTTAGCAACCGTTTTTTGAGAAATCTCTTGGAAGTTTTATTGGATTAAGGGGCTATCCCTGTTTTGGGAAGATTTTTCCATTGATACATATTCATGCATCGAAATATCATGTAGAATGCCGGAATGCGTCTCTATGGAGGTGCGCAGTACCATCGAGCTATGGCTGAATTTCGCTTCGTGGTAGGGGGTACTAAATGCCCACAAATCACTCGTGAAGAAATTGTAAATGCATGTGGTGTTGAAGATATTCATGATGGAACAAATTATTCAAGGTATGTCATCTATTTGTATAGCAGCACATGATGTATGCATGAAAGTCTGACTTTAATCCACATTTGGCTAACAGTTTGTTCGATAGGTTTTGATGCATTATTATATGGACGTTTTTTAACCTTCTGTTGAACCACTTAAATCTCTGCGCCTCGTTTGTTTTTTTTAATGCCGAATAGGGTAGTCTATACTCCCGTACCTTGCCATTGACAGGAGGCTTTGGGAAAATTCAGCTATTTTGTTGTCAATTTTATCATCCTTGGAAGAAAAAGGCTTCTATGCTTCTAATGATTAAAATCTTTATCTTTGTTCTATTTTCTTTTTCAGTTTTAGATATTATTTGGGGTTGAGCGAATGGGATTGGGTATTAATAAGAGGTTGAGAGTTCAGGAAGGAGAACAAGAACTAGAGAGGGAAAAGTGATTTTGGTATTGATTTCTTCCAGGTTTTCTCATTCATAGTGCGTGAGAAAGATGAGAGAAGTGGAGTGCTAGGTTGAGAGAGAAGGGGATTAACAAGTTAGAACTTGGTAACCGTAAATACACTCTAATTGAAGGGAACATACTGTTTTTCATCTGTTGTGTAATGTCATATTAGAGAGAGCAAGGCGATCCTTTCCATTTGTGTTTCTTGTAGCAAGCCAGTGAGTTAATTTTAAGATCCTATATCTGATGTCTAAGCCATTTGCAACTTTTAAAGTCAATCTCGTTCCCAGAAGTGCTGACTTGTTCTAATGGTCTCATCATGAGTTTAAATGCATCATGACTATGGACATAAGCTTAGGAGGTCCATGTTTACATCTGCAACTCGTGCAGTTATGTACTTACGGTGGTGTTTGACACTCTGGTGCATTGAATATCCATTGACCAATGATTTTGCAAGTATTTGTGCTTTCAAGTGCTACTGGATTACTTTGTGCTTACACTCTTCCCTTAACAGGACAGCTTGTGTGATAGCTGTTTCAAAAGCTCAGGACACATTTGAACCCTTTCTGCAACAGGTGACGTGCTAGTAAAGGCTTTCCGTACCTTGCATTTCTTGTGCTACTTCTAAGTGTCTTTCCAATAAATTCACGCGTCTTTTTGAACATGTAGGCCCTGTTAGTAATAACTTTATGAATTTGCATGGCTTGAGTAATCCCTCCAGCTTTGGTAATGAATTCATTCCTAACATGAAGGACATTTCTCCATGCTTGGGAGGCAGTAGCTGAAGGTTGAGCAATTTCACATGTTAGCTATTCGTATAAAAAATGGAAATTATCATCTTGAGAATATTGTAATATTAGGATTGCGTATAAGAGGTTATTCATTTTTCATTACTATTATCCGATGTAATTTACATACATTGACAGGGGGCTTCCCCTATATCAAGAATCAACTATGCAAGTTCTTCTATACAAGTTTACTCTATATACGCAATCCTTCGCAATTCTTATATAAATGGTTCTCTATCTCTCTCTATCCTTTTGTTTTTCTTTGGGTTTTTGACAGTTCTCTTGAAGTCCAGCGGGATCCTTGTTTGTTGCTGGTAATCTATCTCACTATTGTAATGCATTTATACTTTTGAGCTCATATCTTGTGTATATCTTATCTGCATGCAGTTGGGGAATAGGTTGTTACACATTCTCAAGAGATTGCTTCCTATCTGTATTCACCTTTTACAGGTATGGTTTCTTGATGTCTGAACCGATATGATGCTTCATCAATTACATTCATTGTGCGTTTGGAACACATATATGTCTAATTGTGCTTAGTTTTCAGAAAGATGGTCAATATCTGAGCCACAATGAGGTGTTTCTGGATCGCGTTGCTTCTGCCTTTAGCAATTTTGCAGAATCTACTGAAAGATCTTGTAGAGAGAAGTAAGTGATTATCATATTTTGTGAATGTTTGCATAAATTAGTGCTGTTAATTCTTGTTCATAGGGGTAGGGGTTATGTGTCTTAATGGTTGCATTTTTATGCTGTAGTTTTTTGTCAAGTTTGAAGTGTGTTTGGAATTTGCCGCTTCTTCTATGCTGTTGAATTGTTGATTGAGCAAGGGGTAACGAAAATCTCAATTCCTATACGAGATACTATTTGATGGGATATTATTTTGGGACGAAGTATTCGTATTTGTTTTTCTTGTTGATGAGGTCTCTTGAGCTATCCTCGATGTCTTCTCAGAAATAATATCGCCACTAGAGAAACCTGTGTAAAGAACAACTATTTTACATGATTCATTTTCTCAATACAGGCCTAATTCATAGCCTATACATCTATGGCTTAGTTCTATAGTAGTAGTCTAAAATGCACAAGTATTAGATTTTGTGAGAATCGCAGTGCACCTACATGCTTTAGCTATAAAATGAGCAATGGACCAAACTATTCCACTTGACCTCGACAACTTCCCAGTTGATCACAAGTGTTTTTCTACAAAGATTCCACAAACTATTCCCAATTTCTGATGAATAGCTTTGCAGACATGCTCTAGAATCCAACTCTGAATGATCTTTGGCTAACGCTTCCAGGTGGTTAAGCTCTGTTTCTAACTTGGCTTCTCTTCCAGGTTTTATTTATTATGAAGCTTCATTCAGTTGCCAAAAGATTTCACCTTTGCTACTAGCTTTTGTTTGTGTTTAACGATTTGTCAAATGCGTTTAATGGCTATTCTTCTGTGTCAAAACTCAACATGCTGATAATAGTTTACCAGTTTGTTGAACTTCTTCCCTCATAGTTTCCTCTTGTGTTTCATGCTTTTAATATTTAGAAAGCACTTCTGGGTGTTGTTATTTTGTTCATGTTTTATGAGATTAGTCATCTCCTAATACAACCTCTATCGCACTTCTTGTGCCGCCTTTCTCTGGTCGTTTAGAAAAAAACTATTGTATCGATGCATATAGGGTAAAGATACGTACATGTGACACCCCTCCCCCTTACTTCACCATAGGCAGGAGCCTTTGAGGCTGCGCCCTGGATTAATTTCGTTAGATGACATTTAGAGATATATTGGATATATTGTACAAATGAATCATTATCACGTTCCACAATTTCCCAAGTAATCACAATTTTACCCAAAGATGTTTTCTCCATAGCTCATAGGCTGTTTGCCTCCGAATTCATGTTCTGACAACATATTTTCAACAGGTGTATGGAAGATCTTGTGAGTACCACCCGCTATGTTTCGTGGTCACTACATAATAAGGTAACTTCAGCTTGAAAACTGTCCCATGTTCTCCGTTGAATAAAAAGATGCAACAATTTTTTGAATAGTTGACTTTATTTCTAGAATACTCTGGATAGGGAATGATTTTCATAAGCTTAGACTAAGATTAAAGGTTCACTTTCTAGAAGTTATGAAGCGTTAAATAATGCACTGAAACAGAGAATGTTCTTAACAAACGCATAATTTTTCTTCTGGCTTTCCAATTTGGGTGTAAAATCATACTTCCTCCTCATTACTTCATCTTAAGTGTTATCATACCCCAGTTTCTTTGAAGAGGCTCTACCTTGTAGCGCGCTAAGAGGAGGTCAGACATTTGTACCATTTCCCTTGCATTTACAGAGAGGCTGTTCCCAATTGACATTTAAGGCCACCATTTGCTACTTAGAAGAATGCAGCTATTCATTCTACTTTCTCAGGGCCCCGTGCTTCATAGATTGAGAGTCTCTTATATCTTCAAAGGATTAAATCTTCTTGATAGTATCTTTAGGAGTTCTCCTTTCATCTGTGAGATAGTGCAGTGAAGGCTATCTTCATCTGTAACATTAAGTAGGTCACTGTGAACGTGTCGGTTGAAGCAATCAATGTAGGATGAGAAAGAGTAATGACACCAGATTTTCTGTGTATGAGGAGGACAATGCTTTCTTGCTGTGGCAGCAAAGAGGTTGTAGTGTAATCCCAGACACAATCATGAAGCAAAGATGCGCCTTCCCAAACGTTGACTTCAATTATTGATGCACAATATCTAGGACGGAATCAAGGCAGTAAGCACTCCTTTTTGCTTAAAGGGATTTGGTTGGTAAGGGCACTGTTGACAGTGGTGCTTTTTCCTCTCTAGTTGGATGACAAGGCTAACCATTGGCTTGGTGGTGTGACACATGGTAGCATAGCAAGGAGACAGATGACCGTGCTCAAAATGTCCTGATGAAAATTGACATGGTGCAACGAAAAGGAGAGATCTATGGTGCAGATCTTTTTCAGGCAAACCACTATGATAGGGAGTTAGGAAAGCTGAACTCTGATGTAATTAATGCAGGCGAGATCTAAGAAAAGCTTCTTGTTATGATGTTATGGTCATCTTTCGTAGATGTCTTGAAGTCTTGTTGTCCTCCAGTTTGCAGCTGTATGCTTTTGTCAATTGTCACATCTCTTTTAATTGGGAAAAAGTAAAAACGAATAAAGAATAGGAACAACTTGTAATTCTAACAGTCAGATGATCACTTGAAATTTTGCTGTGAAAGAATTGCGGAGAACCAAAAGCGACTAGCTTCTTACCCTTCTTTTAGATTCGCCCATTCAGTTGTATTTTGAAGTGTATTGTTGTTATTGTTAAAATCCTTCTATTATTTTGCAGAACCGAGCTGGTCTACGTCATTTCTTGGATTCCTTTGGTGCAAGTGCTACTGATCCATCCATGAATCTTTCTTCTCCTGGTTTTTCTCAAGATCCGTCACTCAATGAAAAGCCAGATAATAAGCCAAAAGTGGCAGCAAAGTCGAGTCAATTAGTTCCAGGAACGGACTCCAATGGCTCTGTCCAGATGTCAGAGACCAGGCTGGCTGACCTTCTGGATAACACGCTTTGGAACCGGAGACTTGCTCCTTCATCTGAGAGAATTGTCTATGCTCTTGTGCAGCAAATATTTCATGGGATAAAAGAATACTTTTTGGCATCCGCAGAGTTGAAGGTAGTCATCTTTTTTCTCCTTTGTTATTATCGCTGTTGAAAGTCCTAATTTTTCAGTTTCTTGCACCTTCCGTATATGGTTATACAGAAGTGATCTTCAAGCAATATGCATCTTGTAGATGATTGGAAAGTCTAGTTGTAATCTTCTTTTATCTAATGATATGGTTTGATATTCGTTGGGCAGTTCAACTGCTTTTTGTTAATGCCAATAGTTGACAAGCTACCAGCACTCATACGTGAAGACCTGGAGTCCAATTTTGACTCCAATGCGGACAACATCTTCAACATCTCTAGTCTGAGAAGCTCTCTGGACCAGCGTAAGCGGGATATGGAGATTGAACTTAAAAGGGTGGGCTGGAAATCTGATCTATAACTTCCTCGAGAATTTTGCATCTTGTCAATTGGTTTCGCAGGGGAGCTTACCAAGTTTGTTTGTGGACATGCAGATTCGGAGGCTTAAGGACAAATTCAAACTAATCCACACACAGCTATACCAAGAAGTCAAGTCTTAACATCTTGATAACTCAAATGAGCAAGTATGCGGTTCTCAAGTCTGCAGACATGAAAATTGAACCGAAACAGGTCAGTTAGTCTAGTATTCGTCATCTGACCAAGACTCCTGTTCCAAATCCAGACTTACACTTTGATTTCGTCGGTTCAACGGAAAACAGAATTTGATGTTTAAGTTGTTAGTGTATTTGCTACCTCTCTTCTGCCTATCATTGGTTCAGAAGGAGGTATTACAGTGAAAACTGCTACTTAGAATGTCAACATGTCTTCCGAAAATCTAATCAACGAAAGTGGGGCACTGTTTGCCTAAATGAAAACATTCAGCAGTAAATCTAAACATGCAGAAGGTGAAATAACCTTCTTTTTTTGGGGGTGTCCAGATGGATGGTCGAGTGAATAGCACAAGTTTAAACCCTACAAGCTATGTTACTTCGACACGGCAGAAATGGCGCCGTACCCGTGTCGACACGACACAGATCCGGGCATGGAATCCGTGTCGGATCCTGCCACTGAAAATTAGACACGGCTGTCTCACTAATAGATCACTAGTAATAGTTTGCATGCACGCCCTGCACCCGGGCTACTTATTTATATTGTTCATACACGTTTCATAAAAATGTAGGTTTATTTTTATTAGAATATTATTTGGAACGATATTTTAAATTTTTTTTTCAACTTTTGTCACCCATCATATTATATTATTATTATTTTTTACTAACTCATCGTATTTTTATTTCCTTTCCACTTGTACATCACTCGTTATTTTATACCCTTCATTCCATTACTCGTCATTCGTTGTATTATTTCATTTTCATTCCACTATCAAGTCACTCGTTATGCTATTTCATTTTTTTCAATATCGCGTCACCCTTTATATCACAATATATATTTTAATTTATTACCGTAAATTAGCTTCACCATAATTAGGTAACTTATTAGAATTTTTTTTCGAAATAGGGCTCAAAAAATAAATGTTAAACAAAATGGGTTGAATAAAAACTTATTCAACCTTATGGGGTGCACGTCACCCCCATTCAGCTTCGGGACAAAACCGCCAGGAATCCTGGGGGTTTTAAGGGGTTTTAAGGGTATCAAACAGTGCCAATAAGGCCCTAGAAAAAGGCATTGACCCCTTAAAACCGTCAAGACCCTTGGCGGTTTCACTTCAACAAAACCGCCGAGCTCTATAGCAATTGACCACAACACACTTGGGAAAGGGAGAAACCGCCAAGGAGGTCGGCGGTTTCACAAGGTATAGAACCGCCAGGCTCCTCGGCGGTTTCATTACCGAACAAACTACTATATTTGAAGCCAA
Source organism: Spergularia marina (assembly GCA_963680865.1). NCBI lineage: Eukaryota > Viridiplantae > Streptophyta > Magnoliopsida > Caryophyllales > Caryophyllaceae > Spergularia > Spergularia marina. The sequence goes on along the minus strand of OY804546.1, from coordinate 10,586,512 downwards.
AAGTTTGGGTAGTGTGAACCGCTATAGGCCTCGGTGGTTCTACACACTGTGAAACCGCCGAGCTCCTTGGCGCTTTTGTTAAAGTGAAACTGCCAAGGGTCATGGCGGTTTTAAGGGGTCCATGACTTTTTTCAGGGCCGTATTAGCAGTGTTTGATACCCTTAAAACCGCTAGGGAGGCGGTTTTGTTCCAAAACTGAAAGGGGGTGATGTGCACCCCATAAGGTTGAATAAGTTTTTGTTCGACCCCTTTTGTTTAACACTTATTTTTTGAGCCCTATTTCAAAAAAAAAAAATTCAACTTATTACCATAAATTATCATGTTTTTCATAAATTAGCTAATAACTCCCATATTATTTAATATTAAATATAGTATTTCCATATCCTAATATTTAATATTATTTAATTATTTTCATCCAATAGGATTGTGCTAAGTGTCCAACAATGAAGGGTTGTACTCGACTTTTATAATAGTATATAAGACCACATAAATCAAGTTGTCCATCGTTTGCTAATATAGCCTCCCTTAACACAATCATGTCTTGATAGATAAGGTCCCATCTTGAAGCGGTCTTGTACTCTCATGTCGATAACAGTATTCCCGGAAAGCTCGCAACAATAACAATGTCAATCTCGGTTATGATGTATGCCGTATAAAACAATAATTCACTTATATGCATTGTAGCAAAACCAAATAACTGAACACTGACACTTTAATGTAATTGTATGTAATTGTATTCCTTCTCAACTCTTTATTATTCGGATCAAATAATAATGTTATGCTTTTTCCCTTTATCATATTAAAGATAAGTTCGGGTGGTATCATAAACATTTGTTTCATAAGATGGCTTATATTTTAGAAATATATTTGCTTGTGCAACAACATATGTCTACTTAACTAACTACATCTCCAACTATATCAAAAAATTTGCAACTTACAAAAAAAAAAAAAAAAAAAAAAAAAGAAAAAAGAAAAAAACAACGAACATGCGAAAAAATGTACGATCTAAGGACCGTTCATGTAAGACACATGTATCGACCAAGGACCTTACATGTAAGCACCTTGGTCAGTACATGTACTTTACATGTAGGGTCCTAGGTATGTACATATAAAACACATGTAAGGACCTCGGACCTTACATGTAAATTACATGTACGGACCTAGGACTATACATGTAAATTACCTGTACTTTTCTAGGTGCGTACATCTTTTTTACATGTAACTGTAATTATCCGAAAAGATTATGTTTTATAATTAAAACAATATTGTTAAGTACTAAAAATGAATAGAATTTTATCAGATTGTTCCTTTGTTTACCTTGCATGAATGCTCATCAACAAATTTTAGTTTGATAAACATGTTCAAGTGAGAGAATGAGAGTGATGAGTGAGAAAGTGTGAGAGAGTGAGAGTGTGCAAGAGCAAGAGTGGGAAAAAAATGACAAAATTGGGGCGACGAGTAGCATTTGCGGGGCGACATATAACATGCCCCTAAATATTCTAAGAGATATTTTTCCTCCAGGGGAATATTTTAAGAAATATTGTATCTATTTTGAGATCACAATTTCACAAGATAAATTATATCCTACCATAACTTTTATATCTAGTAGTTTTTTTTCCCTAATTTTTTCTGGTGAAAGAATATTTCCAACTGGATCCCCGTACCCGTGTCTAAATTTTGGACAGGGTACCTGAGAATTTCAGGCTTGGAGTACTCGTTACTCGGATCCGTACCAGTGTCCAACACGCGTACCCGAGTCTGAGTAACATAGCCTACAAGATTAAAACTGAACTTGTTGTACTTCTTCTGCAACGGTAGCAAAGTCGGGAGAAAATGGAAAACCAAGGGTTTCTCCGAGGGTTTTTGTGTCACCATAACCACCTGGACTCCATGATAATGTTCTCCTCGAGTGTGGAGGTAAGGAGCCATTTTGTTTCATCATCATGCCCATCTCTCTACTTGATACACGCTCTAGAGTCGGATGTCGCTGGTGCATTGTTGGCGGAGTAAACATTTGTGGAGAAGAAAATGAGTTACGCCTGCTAGATACTGGTGTATCCTCATTTATGATGACAGTTTCCGGCGAACTTTGGTTGCTATCGCTTTCTTGTCCATTTGGTACTGGAGTTGGAATAAACATCTTGGCGTTACCGGTAGCATGTGGAACTGAAGGTTGTGTTGGTTGAAGCAACTTCGCTTGAATTCCACCGCATTTGTTAAATGTGTCTACGTACCTAAATTTATTTATAAAAATTTAATAGGGCACCAAACACATGGAGAGTAAGTGGAGTACTTGATTTTCCCAGATATCGAGATACATGTGAACAAAAAGTTAAAGGAAAGGAGTGATGAGACTGAAGACTAATATATACGGAATTACGGTGTACTTAATATTTTAAAAAAATAAAGGGTGTACCTTGCATGAATACTTGTTCGTCCCCTGACCGGAAGGTGATTTCCTAGAGATGAAATTGATGGAGGTTGAACAATTTTATCATTGGATTCTAAACTTTTAAAATTAAGAGATCCATTTGAATAATGTTTCATGTGCATTATAGGCTTATCTTTCTTCTCATGACTAAGGAATTCATTCATGAAATCTGGAGTTGTTGGTGGAGGGGCAATGGCTACTTCATCTGTGAGAGGTTCAACACCTTCCTCGACCCAACGTTTAAGCTTCTTGTCATAATAAAACTTATTCTTGTCCCCCAATTTCGCCTTTTATTATAAAAAAAAAAAAAAAAAACCGAAAGGTCATGTTATCATAACTAGACCAAGCGATACATACATAATAATAATAATAATACCGAATAACACACAAGTTTTACTACCTGACGATCTACGCGAGATCTTAACACCAAACTAATAGTCTTCTGAAAGATTTGGGAACCGAATCGACCAAAGCGAGATCTTGACATTGCATTGTTATCATGCGGACTAGTAGAGCTAGATTTTTCCGACGACTCCGCCTATTACATTTACCATTTATAAATTACAACCATAATTTCACAAAACATTAAGATGTCAATTCTACGGCAAAAACAAGTATAGACATCAGTCAATAGATATCACACGTCTAGAAAGCTGATGTGTATAAGGAATCGGTGGGATTTTGGCAAATAGTAGTAGCAATGTAATCATTGTGACACCTTTGAAGGACATTAATGCAACAGATGTACACGTACCTTTCTAGGTGTTCTACCAATATCAGGCTCTGAAACGCTTCTATTATGTCGAGACTTTCTAGTGGTGTCATCTGCAGTCGAGTGTGGCATCAAAGAAGACATAGCCATTGTGGATTGGCTAGAAGATACTCTCGGCTCATTTCGTTGGTCGTTATAATGCGATGTCGAAGGTATAGGTGGTGGTAAGCCTCCGACAACCCGATGTGCAGTATGATCAAAGAAGTTGAGCAATCTACCCACGAACTTTGTAGGAACCAAACTAGTGTTATAACCACTCTGTAAAAGACGTAATAACTAGGATTAGTAGCCGTGACACTCACGCTATGTTAATGGCCTTGGAGACACAAAAGGTGACAACAAACCTGTTGATGAACTTTTATCCGCTCTTCAAGAGAAGATATCATAACTCGACAAGTATCAACCTCTGATGATCTACCCGTTTTCAAAGTTTTTATGACTGATTGACAATATCTGATAATTAAATGCTATGATAATTTAGCATGAAAAAATTGGCAACTTATATAGTTGAACATATACTTTAAAAAGACATAACAAACGTACTAAAACAACGGGTAGGCATAACGCTACGGCATGAATAAAATGATCCAAGTTCTTTTGTGCTTGACAAGTATAGATCCACGCGGATCTATGATTTGCCAGTCACTAAAGAACGTGGATCAGTTGATTTTTGTCGTGGCATTATCATTACCCAAAAAAAAAATGCACACACCAAAAGATATTAGCATGGTAGTTGAAAAACTGTAGTGCCTAAATAGTAAAGATGAAATTGTTGTCCATAAAGCCTATGAACTTTTTTTTTTCGACAAACAGGCCTATGAACATTATTCAAGGGTTAATTTTTGGAACTTTTGATTACATATCCATCAAGTTAAAATTGAACTATTGAGACATATGTCAATATGTGTACTATGTCAACTAATTGTGATATCATTGACAAGTGGACTAGAAAATTTGCTCCTCGAGTCCTATTGTCTCATTTATAAGATCAAACAAACTAAGTTTGAGTCGACCGACTCAAGATGACGACGACGACAACAACGACAATAAGCAAGACTTATTTCCAAAATGATCTGGGAACGGCTAAAACGAATCGTCATATGTAACCGTCTTATGTACGTCATATAAATTCAAGACCATTGTGAACTAGTTAGATATATGAAACTCGTTTAAAAGAAGTCGTCCGTTTGAAGAGAAAGGTTATATTAGACAAACTATTTCCACCTTATAATTTAAACTCAAAAACAACTTACTTTTGGGAAACATCATTCTTGTTGTTCAAGAAAATTCATCAAATATAAATTCGTATTTTTATTTTCTCCACCCAAAGAGTTGCGGCTACTTTAGGAGATATTACAAGTCGATACACTTTTAGAAAACCAAAAGTTTAATAGCCCGATCTCTCATATGTCGCTTCTAATAAAATGAGAGGTAACCCTTTAGGGCAATATATCATGTCTTAGACTTAAAAGATGAAGATATTGTCAGTAATATGCTAAGTGAAACGATCACAAGCTTCTCAAATCTCTAATGCGATCAAACTTGTGAATGTAATAAATCGCATGATAAGCAAGCCAAATAAATAGTAACATCACTTAAAAATAGACTGAAGATAGTTACAACACTTACTTTAACGAGTCTGATAACTTTCCAACTTCTGCCAACATGTAAGCATATATAAGCTTGTATGGTTGAAAAGGGAGTAGTATAAACTGCGAATTGCCTAGAACCTTTGCATATTCATATAATTCCGTCCTCTAAAAATTTATGAAAACCCTCAATCAAATTATGTACACAAGAAAGAAACGTTAAATATTGTGTTTTCTTCAACCCCATTATTCACCCACTATATATAGAAAGAGAAGGAGGAAACAACAACATATATCACAAAATCTTATCCTCTCATTTAAACTTGATTCGGTATATTGATAATTAAAACTTATTATGTAAGCTAAGTAAATGTTACAAAATAGCTTTTAATGTAATAAATTGGAGCTTCTGAACGTGATACATAATAAAAATTAGGTGAAAAAGCTAAGTGGTTACGATGATAAAAAAAAATAAAAAAAAAATATCCACATACTTAGTAATAATGCATGAGGAAATTGTGTCATTTGATATATAATATTAAATAACAATCAGTAGGTATGCAAGATGGATGATGGTCCGGTAAATAAATTAATTAATATGGGTGTCTGAAACTTAAGGTCCACAATGATTTGACTTATTTTATTCTTCGTATTGATCATGATTTAGATTATTTCTTTTCAAAATCTTGTTCATATCGAGTCGAAATGGGGCAAATTCCACATAGTGTAAAAAAAAATACACAATGCATGAATTGATACCAACTGACACTTAAAAGAGCAAAAAAAAAAAAAAATACCTGGATCGCCTCAGGAGTTGCATAAGTTGTGGAACATTTCAAGTGATCTGCTCCGATGAGACAAAGTCTTGTTGTATCCGAATATGGCTCAATGTTAGCTTCAGCAACTAAGTAACAAATATGAGCAGCCATTACCTACATAACATATACATTTATAATTTTTTTAAAAAGCACTTGGAAAACAAATAAAGAAGACAAACAACATATATGAGGCAAGAATTTGATTTAATGATTTGGGCAATGTAAACATAAATTTCTACAGGAAACACCAGAATTTTCACGAGAAGAGTTTAATATATGAGAAGATCACAAGAACTTTATATTATTTTATATACCTCGCATCTCTCTCTCCAAAGGCAATCACCAAGATGGGTAATAACTAGCTCGTCACCTTTCGTCCTATTAGCAATTAGGATGGCAAGGTTTGCTTCCCAATCTTCAAGTATAAAATTAAGAAGAACCTATACGTCACAACGTATGAACAATTAGAAAACGTAAAATGAGTTCTCTTTTAGTTCTTTGATGGAGATCATAGACATTGTATGATAAAGATTTTCAACTTGCATTAATTAATTCAATTGTTAAGTAAATGTAAAATATGGTATATCATTTTTTTTTTCAAAAATGATTACAACAAAGTCATTGCAAAGTCACACTTGGTTAAGTCGATGTGGGTTTAGATTTACCTAGGTCTTGCATAATCCAACTTCAACTTTTGAACTGACTCAATATGATCTGAAATGATATGTTAGTATTCATCTAAAATTGACCGTTTAAGTAAAATAAGACCAATAACTGGGCTAAATTCTTTTTCATTTATTATCTCATTTTATCCAATCTGAACTTATTGGATATGATGTTTCACCAGTTCCGCGTGAATTATTTCGACTATACAAATATTTAACTCCACCATTAGCTACATGTTGGTTCAAACGAAAATGCGTATGGTATCCTTGAAGATAAATACTATTGGAACAGCCTCACCCACTATAGTTGTAATGCAACCTAATAAGATGTGTAGCTACCCCTTATGCATATCCATGTGTTTAACCAAACTCCTGTAGTATTTCTAGACTAAAACTGGGTCCTAAGATCTGAAAACTAGCTAAACACACAAAAATGAGAAACTACTGTTTCTAATTTCTGAGAATCATAGTGTAAATTTGTTTATAAGAAGTAGACACTTAAATTTGGAACTACCCCTCTAGAAACTGTTTCTCATTGGAGATTGACCAAACAGACTCTATATATACTCTTTTGTACCTAAAAAATGTAAACCTTGTTGGTATTATCACGAGTAGAGTTTATTATAAACATATCACAAGCTTTTATCAAATTTCTAAAACCAATTTCCCTATCACTTTGGGGTATTAAAACCATACCTTTGAAGACTGAGATTGTCCACTTCGAAGATTAGTAAAGTTAGAATTAGAGAATACTTCGGCAGGTTTCCCAGCAAATAAAAGACACAATGTTCTAAGTGGACTTCCCGCCACTAATTGATGAAGAGCCATTTTGGTAATTGTCTCACCATAAAACTAACAATGTAAGGCAAACAAACTAAGTTAGGTTATGCACACTAGACAATTACTTGATTCTCAAAGGCGACAAATTATATTATCACCAAAAATCTAATTACATATGTCAAATCAACCTTGTCCCCAAGTAAAGTTGCAATGACAATAGCAAGTCCCCATAGATGACCCTCTTCCGCACATTGCAAGGCCTCTTTTTTTCTACCGAATACAAGAAGCTTTTGGACCCTTTCAGCCGTTGCCTATGACCAGAAAAAAAAAAAAGTAGTTAATGACATATTTACAATTACTAAGCAAAAAGGCTCAATAAAATGTAAGGATTGTGTACTTGTGTCTGTCCTTCGGAAGGCATGTTATTTAGGCAATGAGATAATTTTGAGCGTTTTGTTTTCTCTGAATTCAGAAGTTTAGCGAAAGCCGAGTCTGGATTATCACTTTCCTAAACATCAACAAATTCATAAGCTCACAAACAGATGATAGTTTAAAAGTACTTGCTCAACTAATATATAAGAAAAAATTACTTTATAAATTTGCATATTACAGCAGTATTAACGATTTAAAACCAAATGCAAGTGTGAGATTATTCAACACGCATGCCAAATAAGTTTGAACCATACATAATAGATATTTCATTGTAAAGGTCATTAAAAAAGTTATACTATTTTCATAATGATACAAATAACTTAGGGTTGGGAAGTGGGAAAGAAAGCATTACGAAGACAAACACCATACGGAGTATCTAACAAAGCTTCTCACAATAAGAAAAAAGACTTTACTTATCACAATAGCTCTAAATTTATGTTATTTTAAATATTAAAAATATAGAAAGGACTTTATCTTCAATGTTATGAGAAAGACATAATCTTTAATATTGATATATCTGATAACATTTTACCTATATATGAGAAAACTTGTTAAAAAATATGAGAGAGCTAGCATATATCCTAAACATTTTATGCAATTTAAGGTTTGTGGAGGGAAAGCTTCCCTTTAAATATCTGGGTTTGCCCTTGAGCTCATCTAGGCTCACTTCTGGCATGTTTCAAGCATTAATACCAAATTCAGGGTAAGCTCGATCACTAGACAAATTACATGCTTTCATATGTGGGGAAAAATAGCTTATCAATAATGTTGTCATATTTGGTATTTTCAATTTCTGGGGTGCTAGGTTGGTTATCCTAACTGCGGTAGTAAACAAGATGCGGAGGTTTTTTTGGGGCTATGGAGATCGATCACAAACGGATGTTATTTAAAACTCGGAATTCTTTTTGCTCCCCACCAGGAAGGGGGGCTTGGATTCAAGGAGATTTTAAACTGGAACAAAACTCTTCTTGCCAAGGGTTTGCTAGGTTCGTAGTGGGGCACAATGATATTTGGATAGATTGGACAAGATGCAACCAAACAAATGGATGGAACATTGCACTTTTAGTCCTTTGCAAGACTCATCAGTAACTTGGAAAGTCATCTTAACTATCAAAAGTGAGATTATAGACTGCGCTGCTTCTATGGGAGCTGCAAAGTGTGTGTTCTGAGACCAGTCTAGGGGTACAAAACTGAAACTGAGAACACACACTTTCACAATAAAAAGTGAAGGATTCATCAGACTAGTCCTTAGACACTCTTTTATTTTCAGCATAAACCTGTAAAACAGGATGCCCACAATTGAGCAGCTCCAAAAGACGGGTTTCCAGTTGGTTAATAGATGTACTTTGTGTGTGTCCGGATGGAGAAACAGTTGCGCATGCACATCTTTTTTAAGTGCAAGTTCTCTAATGAGGTTTGAGAGCAGGAAGAAGAATTGGAAACGATGTTGTATAGGTATCGAAGTAAGTGAACTAAACAAAGAGCAAAATCGACGGATTTTCCAGGATAACCTGAGAAGCAAAAGTCAGATAGTCGCTCATATAAAGTTTTTAGTTTTAGTCTGTATGTATTACAAATGTAATGATATCGGGGAGGACGAGTTAGCTCACTATCTTGGCGCCTAGTTTGGCCTTGCTTGGAATAAAGTCTAAATTTGTTCCAAAATTTTTTTGACAATTTGAATTAAAAGACAGAAACATATACTCGATTATTGTTGTCGACAACATACAAAAAAAATGTAAGGACCACAACACTAGTAACAAAAAGACATTGACTATATGAAAACACTGTTAATGGTCCTTGCAAACTAAGTCTACCATTTCCGTCTGATATTAATAATATAAACAAACAATATGTTAAAAAACTAGCACATACCTTTGACTCAGCTCCGAAAGTAGATCTTACCCTCCCATAATGTTGGCATGCAATTTTTAAAAGAGAAAAAAGCAACTTTGTAACTTCCACATTCTTTACATTATCCATAGAAGCGCAATCAATTATCCTATCATCAATCCATCTATTCAATTCTTTAGTCCCCACATTGTTAGAGATCAATGGACTAGGAAATGAATTGTGGCACAAGATATGGACATAATTAGTCCCACCAAATCTTATTGCCCCTCCATCACGTTTTTGCATTGCAACATCCATTAGGTGGAGGACACTGATCACACGTCCTGATGAATCCTTCACATTAAAAAAGCACTAAGGCCTCATGAAAAAAGAAAAAGAAAAATAGCACTAATCGGTTATATATTCTTATTTTACATTTATGTTATTTTTGTTAATTGACAATCTCATTATAACCACATTCTCTCTAATCTGTTTAATTATTACAAGAACATTATTTATTATTTATGATGATTTTCATATGCAAGACTAAAACGATTAAAAAAGTGATGAAGTTCACATATTTCCTTCGTGTTGAACCCCTAGCATGAGAAATTACACCTTAATCATAAGTAATTTGCTACAACGAAGTTTGGGGAGTTCACTTACATCACAATGAAAAGTAATGTTTACAGCTTATTATTTCATCGAAGTAAAAATTGCGTTGTCATATAAACTTAATATCACAATGTTTGTTGTTATAAAGTAAGCAATTTACACAATGATAGAGCATCTTATTGTCACGAAAAATTTGTCTGGCTTTTTAAAAGAAAAATGTCGTACCATATACTATATTGTTAAAATATAATCACCAACACAATAATGCTTGGATTATTATACTCCCTCCGTTTTTTAGGTTATTTACGTTTCGTTTGAATTTCTCTCACATATTCAAACGAAACGTAAAGAACCTAAAAAAACGGAGGGAGTACCAAAAAATCGCTGCAAGATTTGCAAAGAAAAACATTTAATAACTTAGTGGTGCAAAGTAACTCAACAGACGTATAACCCTTAGTAAGACTCAAACTAAATTACCAATGATCATGTTAGTGAAAACTGAAACTGATCTAACCTGGTTCTCGTTTCTTGATGACGTTTGTAAAATAGTTTGTTCCTTCATGACTATGAGTTTGCCACCAAATCCAAATACAACTAGAGCATGTGGTGGACGTCCATTAAATAACCTCCATTCATTAGAAGTATTAGGTGCTTTCATAGTGCTTTGAACTTGTGTTGTAAAATTTATCACTTGTGGACCATTAAAGTGAGTAATGGGGCATTGTTGATCCAATTCCATATCTTTGTTACCTATTTGATGAAGAGATATTTTGTTCCCTATAACATTATTATGGTAGCCTTGAAACTCGCCCAAGTTATTATCATTCTCAAGACTTTGATATGATTGTTGGAATCGACTTGAATTGTCTAAATCACTACGACATGTCCCATGTTTTATATAGTGGATTGGAATATCATTTGACATATACCCATCACTAAAATGTGCACTGCGTACATCATTGGTTGTAGATTGCGACATACTCATGTCTTGCTTATAGTAATTTTCTTCACTCGGATAAACAACTCTTCCTTGGTGCTGAGAATAAGAATTTACTTGTTCACCTTGGCCACATGGCATACTTTTTTCTTCATAGTAGTTACCCATCATTACATTGAACATGTCATTACCTTGATAATGGCTCGTAGAGTTATTTGTTGACTCAACATAGGAATCTAAGGTTCGCCACTCTTGTTTAATGGTATCATAGTACCACGTAGGGTATTGCGGATCAAAAATCATGTATGCTGGAAATTTTGTGTCAGTCTCTTGCATGGTTTGGTATGTTTTGTTTTCTCCATTCATATGCTCAATGGTAACCCCCGCTTTTTGTTGCGAATAATAGGCATTACCTTGGTGCTCTGGTACCGTTGTGTCATTATAGTTCACTTGATACCATTGTCCTGTATTTGGGTCAAATCTCCAGCCTGGGTAAATGTTGTCCCAATATTCAATGGCAATTTCATCTTGTACACTTGCAGGATTAGATAAAGCATAATGTATATTCTCTTCTTTATGCGAACAACTATAGAAATTAGAACAATCTACTTGATCATTAGAGCCACCAATTGGAGAGTTTGATTCAGACACAGACTGATTAGCCGTTCCTCCACGAAGGTCAGAGGAACTACACATTGAATTGTCGGATAAAACACCAAACCCATCATCCACTTCGTTAAAAGTTTTTGTTGGACTTTCTCTTATCAAGTTAAAGAAATCTGGGCAAGAAATCTCACTAGCCCTAGCATCAAATTCACTCCATTGGACTTCTTTTACCCCACGTATAGGATTTATAGTCTCAATATCAGTATCATGATCAGTATCCTCAAGGGTACTCCTCAAATTAGATGTTTCTGATACTCCAGCAATGTCGTCGACACCTTCCCTAATCGCTTTATTATCCTCATTATTGTCAAACCTCAATGGTGAGTAAGTTTTGACTTGGTGATCCTTCTCACCATTAGCTTCTACTCCTAATTTTCCAAGTTTGTCTATGTCAGTTGTGGAGGAGGTGAGAACTTCTTCACCCCTCATTCTTGTAAACGATTTCACACTAGTATCCGCCACATCATCTAACAAACTCACTTCTAATCCACTATTATCAATTCCAGCATCCACCAACTTATCAAAAAAATCTTCGCTTGTTCGATCTCCCATCGAATTAAAGGCTTCTCTAAAGTAATAATTAATTTGATAATTTAACATTATATATAATCATCCCTATTCAACCAACAAAAAATACCTACTTAGATGCATTTCATATATTTTTTTCAATATTAAAAAATATAACACAAATTTTAGTTTTTGTAAACATAAACTATCACTTTCGAGCACATACATAGGTATGATCAAAGGGAAAATTAGTTTTTAGATTCAATAATATGTATCGGCTAAATCAAAAATTGGACTATACACTCAAATTGTCATGTAAATCATATAATTATGTATGAAACAAAAAAAAAAAAAAAAGTTATGAAATGTAAACAGATAATGCCATGGCTGAAAATAATTCAAAAAAAAAAAAAAAAAAATATGACAAGTGCAATAAGTTTTAAGAACAAAACATCATAACATAGAAAAAAAAGTAACAATTTATCAACTACATCTGAAGAAAAAAAAATGTAAGTTAATAAAACGAATGTGGATTGAGTGCTTTAGGCAAGGCGGTGAAGAAGAACAAGATTTGTAATTTGGTGAGAGAAGTAACAAAGGAGATATAAACATGGATGATAAGTTTTTTTTTTTTTTTTTTTTTTTTTATCTCAATGTGATGAAAGAGAGAAAAATAGTTGAATGGAAAAATCTCATTCAACTTGATAATTGTACCATCTAGTAAATATAAAATACTAATTGAACGTTTATTTTTTACCTTTCATTTCCAAGAAAGTAGCATATCTGAAAAGCAAAATTGCAACTTGTCAATTTAAGAAGAAAAGAAGACTAAGTACAAAAGAGATTAAATACGTGTCAAAACAAAACGTATGCTTGCAAAGGGAAAGAGAAACTACCAATATACTCCATATATTACAACCAATACTTGTACCAGAGTCAATATATACATTCAAGGCTTCTTAATATAATACTCTAAATTGCATGAGGAGTCTTATATTAGAAATTCTAGACGGTTCATAAAATTGTTGCTTCTAATACGTCTTTTAATATGTACTCCTTCGATCCTCTTTAAACATGTCAATTTGCCATCCCTTATTGCACACTTTGTTAGAAAAAATCAGATAAAATTCTAAATGATTCGGTTAAAAAAAAAAAAAAAAAAACTTAGACCTATCACCCACAAAACTCTCGCTCCTCTCGTGACCAAAAACATACTATCTTTGGAATGTGAAGAATAAAGGAGGACGGCCCCAAATGGGAGGCAGAAAGAATAAAAAGGACTAGAAGAGTAGTAGTGAAAAGCTATTCTTCGCCCGTGTTTTACTAATGCTGCCTTCTTTTTGTACAAACTTTTTCTCCTTTTCCGATTAACATATGGTCAACCATCATTTCCTCTAACTTTTCCACCCCCTTAATTTATACGAATTATTCATCATTCTCGACTACTCTAATTTGAAACGTCTCAAAAACATTCTAATTAACAAAGTTAGGCGCCGGTCCTCTATAACCTACTCGTATTTAATTAGATGAATCCAGAAACGTCTCAAGTCTCAAAACTAACACACAAAATTCATTTCCGATCCCAATCGCATCACCGTATCGTGTCAACTTCTCCCAACTCAAAAAATTAAACGCACATCGAGATCACCAATTCACCATCACTAGTCATCGGTCGCCAACTCTTTCCATCTCAGTACCATCGTGTCAACTTTTCCCAACTTGAAAACGGATCATCATCGATTCATCACTCATCAAGTCATCAGTCGTCAACTTCACTCCTCCATCCTCCTTCCTAAAACCCCAGAATCAAACCACCACCTTCCCCCACTCTCTTCAGATCCCCAATCCTCCCAAAAAAAGAAAAGAAAAGAAATGGCAATCAAACCCGACTCTCAAACCCAACCTGACAACTACGATCCGACAACTGACTCATACGACCCGATATTCCACCTCCTCCGCCTCCTCCCATTCTCTCTCCTCCGGCCACCGCGCCTCCGCCTCAAACTCCCAACCGTCACCCTCCCTTCCCCAACCACCGTCCTCTGCCTCCTCCTCCTCACCTACTTCATGGTCGTCTCCGGCGTCGTATACGATGTCATCACCGAACCTCCCGGCATCGGCTCCGTACAAGATCCCGCCACCGGGACAGTCCGACCCGTCGTCTTCCTCTCCGGCCGGGTCAACGGTCAGTACATCATCGAAGGTCTCTCCTCCGGCTTCATGTTCCTCCTCGGCGGCGTCGGAATAATTCTCATGGACCTCGCACTCGATAAGAACCGCCCTAAGAGTGTGCGTGTATCGTACGGCGCCACCGGTGTCTCCGCCGTCGTTATCGGTTATGTTATGAGTATGCTCTTTATTCGCATTAAGATCCCCGCTTATCTTAGATAGAATTATTACTAGTGTATTTAATTGAATCTTGTTGTTGAGCTGGTGATCACTGAGAATTGTTGTAGAATTCTTAATGTTGGAGATGGTTTCTGAGATTAATGAGTTTGGTTATATATTCGTTTCGATATTTGTACGTTTTATGGTGCGTGAATGCTGTTTGGTCTCTTTGTAATATCCGCATTGTTTGATTAAGTTGTCTAAGGATATGGAGTGTTGAGTGTAGTCCTTATGGATTTTGGCCGAATTCGGAATGTTGAGCTTGTTGATGGCGTGTTTGTTTGGATATACGCTTGTCGGAAATAGGGCTGAATTGTTTCTTGTAAAATCCGCACTGTTTGATTTTTTTATTTAAGGGGATTAATGATATTGAGTGTAGTTCTTGTGGGTTTTGGTGGGATTCGGAATGTCTGAGCTTGTTGATGGCGCCTTTGTTTGGATAGACATTGGTCGGAATTAGGGTTGAGGTTTTCTGTAATTCTTGTTCTTTATTTGTATGATGATCTGTTGCATTCACAGAAATGAATGTATGGGTAGGGTAATGATTGTGGTGAACTGGTGACGAGTTGACAATTGTATATTTGGGTTGTTCGTTTGAGGATTTTCGTGGGACTTTGAATTGTGTCAAATTACACACGGTTTGAACTTTGAAATATGGTGAAGTGAGCTGAAAATTGTTGTTTTCCTATGAGCATTGTGTCAAATTTATGAGTGAGCTTATATTTGCCGTTGAGCTGAACTTGTGGATGTATTGCCTTGAAAAGAAATGATCCAACCCGACATAATCGACTTAGTATTCCACGTCTGCCCTCTCACTCTTCTTCACCTGTTTCAGTAGCTATTTCACAGTTTTCTTTTATTTAGTAGTTTGTTTGAGGATTATGTGTGCAACACCCAAGTGGATGAATGTTCTATGCTCACATTAAGATCATTTTTTTTTAAAGTAGTTTTCGTAATTTTCATGATCATTTACTTTGTCAGTGGAATCATGATTCTTGAGCTTGTTTATTGATTATGATAGGCTTCTATATTATAGTAGAGATGAGAAGCCGTACAATTCTAGATCTGTGCTCAAATCATACGAGACTGAAGTGTAAGAGCATTTTCTCTTTTGGAAGTACTGCAACAATATACAAGTTAATGTCTTATCTAGCATGTATCTGAAAGCCTTAGGTTTGAAAAAACATATAATCAGGTTCATTGTTATTATAGATTATAGAGGTATGGTGTGAGTTATGCTGATGAACAGATAGGATTCATAGGAATATGAGTGCATATGACATTGGCACTACCTTCTTAGGATTGCTTTAGTTTTGATGGTGGGAGTCTGCTGAAAATTACTGGTAAATCGAGGAGAAACCACAATGCTTATGTTTTTGCTTGATTAAAGGAAAGACCAAATGAGATGTTTTCTTTTTAGGTACACAGGCTAGTAGTACAATGATTTTGTAGCTATAAAGTTCTACTTGGTTTTGCCACTGCAACGTGTATCAACTAAATCTTTTAGCTTTTATTTATCAACAGGATAGATTTTTTTATACAAATTATCTGAGTCCTGGTTGGCTCGACTTGGATGGAGGGGGAAGAAGATAAAGTGATGCTCTATCTTATTTCATAATAGCATTAATGTTTCCCCCTAAATATTGCTCGCCAAGTCTTCGTCTTTAGGGAGTATCCCAACGAGATATACTGGAGGCAGCATTTAGTTGATGGGGATAATGTCTGAAGACCCAATTAGATTATCGTTTTCCTTCGTCAAATTTGTCAGGATAGATGGGGCAATTCAATCCTTGAAATAGTTCCTGTAACGTATTCCTTGTTGTAATCTTAAGAGAGGTATAGAATGTTTGCAAAATACTTTTTTTTCTAGACAAGAATAGCTCTAAGTAGCGTTGGGATAATATGGGATGAGGTGAATATCAATGGTGAGTGGTGGCTCTCATTTAAAACTATTGCAGTTTCCCTGTCGTTATTTGTAATATTGTGAGGGCTTGGAATGTCGATGCTATAAGTTTCTGGAATGGAATGTGTTATCAAGCTATGTTCCCTAATTTTCCACGAGGTGAGTTGGGATCTTGGTATGATGTCAAATTGATGTGAAATAAAGTGGTCTGAAATTGACATATCTGTACATTTTCGGTGGATGCTCCGAGATTGCTTTGCCAATTGTGTTATAGAAGCATTGAGGTTGGAGGTCCTTATAGGTCATATTTCCATGATGGTTACTAGTTACCCTTATCAAAAGGTATGCTGGGACTTAATCGACTTCTTATTGGTTTAGCCATGGCTTTTTAATGTGCGTTGCTTTTTAGCCTGAAAATGACTGCTATTTATGGGTACCTCAATTCATTGCAAGTTCTAGCTTGTGGTTATAAATTTGTAGACCGAACGATGGATCCTCCGTGGGTGTGTTGTTCTGAGACAGGCTAATTTTGATCACTTGGTTATTTTGTTGATTGAGCCAACTTATAAGCTGTGGAATTAGTGTCATATTCCTTCTGGTGGCCTGTTTAACAGAAAAACTTCATGCTTCAGCTGGACACGATTGCTACAGATTTGGTGATGTCCTAGGATGCTTGTTTGAGGGCAGTATAATGCTTGATTCTGGAACAATTGGTTTGTGCAAATTATGACTCTTGGGTTTTCCAATTGAATCTATGAATGTTAGGAAATAAATGGCATCGTGTATTTGAACTGCGTGCTAAATGTAAGGCGATGCTGATTTCCAGCATGGCAAACGAAGGTCGATGCTAAAACCTGTGGCTGTATGATGCAATGAGGTGACTGTATGACTGTCTGGTCTATTGGAGAATCTGTTTTATCGACGGTAGTTTGGATTATCTCTGCACCTATGGACTGTGGAGTAGTGAGTATGGACGTATGGTGGTATGCAATATCAGTTTGTATCTCACAGTCATATGAACTACGGACTCCGGTGTTTGATACACATCCCCCTTATTTAGTGCATTTGCACTTAGGAATGGATCATAAATAGAAGTAAAAGTTGGGCCAAATGACCAAATTGGTGGTCGTTTGGTTGCATACGGGAATTCGGAATGCTCATAAATTTCCATTTCACTTCACATGAATTTCTCAAAACTGTTTGGTTGCATGTAGGAATTAAATTCCCACAGGAATTGCCAATTACTGGGGGGGGGGGGGGGGGGGCTAGGTAAGCTAATTCGTCCATTTTGTAGGAATTGGAAATTCCCATGATTTCTCAATTCCCATGATTTTAGGCAACCAAACAACTCCAAAAATTTTAATTCATGGGAATTCTGAATTCCCATGATTTTGAGTGGCAACCAAACGATCACTTAGTATATAAAAATGTAGGTATTAAAAAAATTACAAAAGACATTGGTATAAAAAAAATGCAAAGAGAGTCAAATAAACGTAAGTTTTTGTCGGTGTTGGAAGCCTGATAATAGTAATTCCTTTTTTTTTTTTTCAAAAATATGAAAAATAGATTTTTGTACTATTTTTACAACAACAAAAATAAAAATTGTGCCATGAAGTTTTTTTTTTTTTCAAATTTAGTAAATAGTTATTTTGCTTATTTTTGAAAATTAAAATTACTTTCTTTAGTTGATTTTCCAAAATAAGCTTATTTGACTCTTGTGTTGTTTATGTAACAATATGTCTTTGGAAATTATTTTTTTATACTAATTTGGTATGTAGATGCATTTTTTATACCAATTTCGTCATTTGGCCGTAAAAGTTGCAAAAGCCTGGCTTTCAAAGCTTTGTTTCGTTCCCACATATTGAGACGCTTATATGTGTATTAGTTTGCACGTTTTACTTGTTACTGCATAGTTGAAGCAAAATTTAAGCTCATTTTAGCTTTTAGATGGGTTACGTTAGGTGAATCAACCACTAAAATTTGTGCTTCTTTACTCAAGATTGTATTAGTAGTTAGTCGTTGGAATGAGAGTGGGAGCTCTGACCATCGATCATCGGTACTAGTGCTTCTATTTGGGTGTGGTGAGATCTCCTGCACCTTGACCAGAAAAAACTGTCATGACCGACATATATGGGATTTGACTCACATCTTAACTCATGTCCTGTAGAGTATGTGATGCTTCTTATGAATAGACTAGTTTGCGTACAAGGCCATTATTTCATTAATGGAGAAGCTTATTCCTTTACTTAAATCCGGAGTTTTCCGTTGTGAATTTTTTTTCGAAATGGGGCTCAAAAAATAAATATTAAACAAAATGGGTTGGATTGAAAAATGTTCAATCTTATGGGGTGCACGTCACCCCATTTAGGTTCGAGACAAAACCGCCAGTGCCACTGGCGGTTTTAAGTGTATTGAACAGTAGCTTTGAGGTTGTGAAGAGATCTTAGGCAATAGTGAAACCGCCATGGAAACTAGCGGTTTCTCCTAGACAGAAACCGCCACCCTCCATGGCGGTTTATTCACAGAAATGAGGATACGAAGATTTTTAGCTAGGGTGAAACCGCCATGGGGGGTGGCGGTTTCACCTTAGCCAAAAATCTTCCAAAAATTTTCATATCCTCATTTATGTGAAGAAACCGCCATGGAGGGTGTCGATTTCTGTCATAGAGTAACCGCCAGTCTCCATGGCGGTTTACCTTTTTTTTTTTTTTTTTTTTGAGGTTTTTTTTCTTTCTTTCCCTTTTTCCTGCAACTCAAACAACCCAAACCAAAATGGCACGGCCACAATTATTCAATAACCCCAATAACAACCCAAGATGAGAACTCGAATGGCATGTCATCTTATTTCATAACGTAAATTGTCTTTTACATACTTAAAAGAGTCTAATACAACCTAAACTTGACAAATTGTTCCCATACATTACAAACTACTATATTAATAGCTAATCTTCCGTTAGGCGGCGACGGCATGTAGCTCGACGTTGGCTTGAGGAAGCGGGTTGGCTTGAGGAAGAAACCGGAGTGTTGCCTTCCATAATTGGTGTCAAAGGATAACCACCTCTACGTCGACGCATATACTGTATAAGAGGAGAATGATCCTCCAAACTTGCACTTGGTTGTTCTTGGGATTGTTGGATAAGATGTGAAAATCTCACCTTCTCGAGACATTCTGAGCAATGTTTGCGAATGTCGGTTAAAGTTTGGACAAAATTGACACTAGATGCGTCATTTAGTGCAGCTTGAAGGTCATGCTCACACCTCATGTGTAGAGTTGCAAAACCTTGGGTCTACAACCACAAAAATAAAAAAATTGCACTAATTATTTCCTAAACATGCTTACTATTCAATAAAAGTGAAATAATGATAAACGATACTTATAAGCAATTGAATTGAGGGAGAAGAAGGATGGTAGGAAACCGGGCCACAATGAGATTGTTTAACAGCTCCAATGATACGACGAGTATGGTTTCGATACCAAACCATGTACGGATCATTGTAATGCATCGTGCCATCATCTAAATCGGTAGTAGCCACCACCCTCTCTCGACGCCTACGCCATAAATCGATATAGACATTGTGGATTTCACTCCAACTTATCTTACGATTTCCTCTCCTATCCAATTAATGAAGAGTCTCCGAAGTATCACAATCCACTGGGATTGTTTGCTTCAAACCAAATTGGCGTACTACTCGATCCGGACAATGCCACTCTACAATATCGAAGCAGACCATAGGAGCCAAAACACACCAATCTTGTTCATCCTTAGAACAAGTCGGAGAGAGAGCTGAGATGACATCCGCTGTATAAGGCTGCCAAATGAACTAAAATGAACTAAAATAAAACAAATAAATAAGTGAATTACCAAATTATTTTCATGCTTAAAAAGTCACAAAACAATATGGATAAGTAAACTTACTTGATCATGAGTCATACAATTAAATGCATCTCTATAAGCGGTAAGAGAGAAAATCCCATCGGCTCTTCGTCGATCGATCATAAGCCACTTACGTCCTGATGCATCTCTCCCATAGATATGTTGTGACCCAAATGGATTAGCTATAATCTCATCCTCATCCTTATCCCCATCCTCATCGAAATCCTCATCATATTCTAATGGTCCCATGTTCATAGGACGTCCTATAGCAATACGTTCCCAAGACCATAACTGGAGAAGAATAAGAGGTCCGGCTATCTCTAATGCACCCTTACAACTAGGCGTGAGCAAAAAAAGCGGGTACCCGTTTCAAGAACCGGACCCGCTTAGAACCCGGTGCGTCCGGACTCGGACCCGGACCCGTTATTAACAGGTACGGGTACGGGTCCTAAAATTCAATACCTGTTTCAAACGGGTACGGGTCCGAGTATTGAAATTCAAGACCCGTTACCCGGCGGGTACCCGTTGACCAATGGTCAACGGGCCCAAAAGGGCGGGTTTGAGCGGGTACCCGGAAACGATATTAAAACTTAGATTAGAGCTGGACACGAGCCCAGAACGTCTTGGACTTCTTTTTAGCAATAGCTCATGCGGGCTTTTCTATAGACGAAGCTCACACTCAGCCCAAGTCGTGCGTGAGCCCAAGTCGTGTCTTTTTAGCATTAGCTCACGCGGGCTTTTCTTTGTGTCTTGTCTTCTAAGACAAAATTAGCCCAACACAAAGGCTGCCAGCAAAGCCTCAGCTCATACATTAACCCCCCAGCCAGCAAACCTCAATTTATTACCACTCATCTCCCTCAATTTTCTCAGATTTTCGATGTGGGACAAAAGTTCTCATTTTTTCTTTCTCTTTGTTTTTTTTTCTTTCTCTTTGTTTGTTTGATGTTGTTGTTGTCAAAACTTGTTATTACTTTATTTTTCATTAGTAATGTTCTTAGTTATAGTATAATTAATGTATATCAATTTATGTATGGTCATTTTATTAATCAAGTTATGTAAGTTTTGTTATTTGTTAATGAGTGACCAATGTTTATATTTTTTAACCAACCTTGTAGACATAAAAGAAAGAGGTATCAACATGAACTTTTAAGTCTCTTACTATTCACTTATGATTAGGACTATAACTAACAACATTACTAATGAAAAATAAAGTAACAAGTTCAATTTGTGCACATGGGATTGGTATGTGGCATCGTAGCTATTTAAATTATACTCCATGTGATTTGTTTGACATTAAGGGTTGTTTGGATAAAGATGGAGTTTCTTTTACAATACTTGTGAGAATTGTGACCATAACATAGTATATTAATTTTGTTGTCTTGTTGAATATTACATTAATACCATACCTATACTAATTGAGTGTGAATACGATACATACATTAGCATTAAGTATATGTTAAATGTGTTAGATTAAAGGTCTATGAATAAAACACTTCTTATCATATATGTGTGCGTACTTGTGCAAAGTAAATTGGCTAGTTATAGTTAAATGATTAAGAATACAAGCGGATAACAATGGATCAATATATTACAATATCAAAATGTTTGGCGTAATTGACAACATATGTCTACAACTTTGATTATGATCTACATGGTAATTGAAGTTTCACCAGTACACCAAAGTAGATAGAGTAGTAGCATGAAAGTGTCTTTTGATTATCATCTTAAAGAGAGTATTTTGATCATCAATAATCAATGACTAAATATACAAAATGGTTAATAACATGTTTAATTAAGCTTGCAAAAAGCAAAAGATTGAGATTGTATAATAAATGAAATTTGTATCATGACACATTAGAAATGAAATTTTGAAAAAAAAAAAAACATTGGAAGAATATTGTCCCACATCGACCAAAGATGGAAGATGTGGACAATTCATCCGCTATATAAGCACAACATGCATCAAGAAAATTCAGTTGGGTTTAGTGAGCAAGATGTGTCGGCTGCTATTTTAGCTTCGGCCTGTCTTGGTGGGCTGAGCTCTATTAAGGCCTAATAAACCGTGTCGTTGCATAGTAGGCCAATATTGTTTGGCTATGGTCTACTTCGCCACACTTAGGCAATTGCCTTTTTGGTCTACACAATATGTAAAATTTTTTTTTATATGCTCGATTTCAATTGAACGGGTACCTGGGACCCGTAGTTGCATTGACGGGTCCGGGTCCGGGTACGGATTTTTGGTACCCGTTGATAACGGGTCCGGGTCCGGGTATTGATTTATAATACCCGTTTGAAACGGGTCCGGGTCCGGGTACTTGATTAAAGAGCGGGTACCCGTCTGTGCTCACCCCTACTTACAACATGCTCGACACAAGTTACGATACAATGTTGCAAGTACCGCACTTTCCCACGAGTAATCATCCAATCTACTGACATCACTTGACAATGGCAAATAGATTACTTGAACTACATCCCCACTTTTATCAGAAAATAGAACGGTACCAAACAAAATGAGCAGATAGACTCGGATATAGCAATGAAATGTGGCATCGTCCACACCGTTGGGCAAATAATTAAAATGAGTCATCAACCAAGAAATTTTCAAAGAAGTTCCCTTCAAATTTTCCCCCGGTGCTCTTCCCAACAATTCAGTCACCAATCCCTTCTAATCTTGATTGGTATAACCCGTCACAGCTTTTCCATCTATCCTCAAACCTAACATAACTTGCACATCTTGCATGGTGATAGTGGCTTCCCCAACGGTTAAGTGAAAAGTGTGGGTTTCTTGCCTCCATCATTCTACCAACGAACTTATTAAATCCGCATCTAACTTAACACTAGCTACTCTATGCGCCCCATAAAACTGGGTTTGCCTAATAAATTTAACTACCCGCTTACAAGGACGATATTCGCCATGCCATTTTATGTGAGTTCTACATCTAAGCAAACTCACCTCCTCTCCGTCCTAAATTGCTTGACTCTTGTGTATGTCTTGCAGTTTGAGCAGAGACGGGTCGATCAGTCCCGGATGAAGATCCGCTTCCATGAGAGCTACAAAAAGAAAAAGAAGAGAGTTAAAACATTATACAAAAAAAATTAGGCGAAAATAAGTTCACAACAATATAAAGATCAACAAAAAATGTTACCCTCATAAAGAACATGTTTTTTTGTTATGAGCCGGTTGACGACATATGCCACATAATGATTTTGATGGTGGTTTTTCATCCATCTCATTATGCAACCGCTTTGAATGTGACTTATCCTTCGTACCCTTCTTCTTGGGTTCACGTTTCATATCCTTATTAGCTAGGATTTTAGGACCATCAAGAGGTGTCCAATCAGCTTCATTCGAAATGGGTTGAAATTTGGGTGTGTATGACCCCAAATACTCACCACTAGTGTAAAACACATCCACAAATGCATTTGTACTTAAACCCATTGAGCTACAAACGGCAAGTACATGTGAACAAGGGTACTTGTAAATTTCAAGTTTTTTACAAGTGCATGTTTTAGTCTTCACATTCACAGTATGCTTATGTTTCCCTTTTCCACTACCTCTATGCCCCGACCCAGTGGTCACTTGAAATAGTCCTCTATCAAATGTCACAACGGTGTGATGTACGTCATTCTTAGAATTTACAGCAATGACATCCATTACTTTCTTACAATATGCATGTCCCTCTTCAAGCCTTTGTTTTGCCTTCTCACGCCGCTACACAAAGTACGCATTGACTCGATAAAATGTCAGTTTCACAAGTGCGACTATGGGTAAGAATCGGCCTCCTTTCAAAACTCCATTGAAACACTTCACCATATTGGTAGTCATTATACCATACCTGAACCCACCGTCATGATAATTTGACCACTTCTCCATCTCCAAGCCATTTTTGGTCAAATAACGTCGTGTATCAATATTTATTTCACCCATTCGTTTGAAACCACGACTGAACTTCTTCTTCTGATGTTGTGTGGCAGTCTAACCAAACAAGTTTTTCAAATCCCTACTTTTAAACTTTGTGTTGATGTTGGATGCCACATGATGCATGCAAAATCTATGGTAGGCACGAGGCTCAGTCATTTCGATGTGTTCATCATTCATAGCAGCTTTGATGCCATCATGTTTATTTGATATAACACAAAGACCTTTTCTATTTGTCAAGAACCTCCTTATACATGCCATAAACCAAGGTCAACTATTAGTATTTTCACTCTCAACAATACCAAAAGCAAGTGGGTAAAGTTGGTCGTTAGCATCAACTGCCATTGCAATAAGTAAAGTACCCTTATATTTCCCATATAAATGAGTGCCATCAATAGTTATAAGAGGGCGACAATGGCTGAAACCTTGAATTGATGGTCCAAATGCCCAAAACACTCGAAAGAAAGTTTCCTCATTAGGTTTGCATGTTGGCGTATTCACAAAATGCACAACAGTTCCCGGGTTGGATTCTTTCATTGCTTGCATGAAGTGAGGAAGCAAAGTGTAGGATTCATCCCAATCACCATATAAATATGCAATTGCCCTTGGTTTAGCATTCCACCCCTTCATATATGAGATAGTATAATTGAATTTATCTTTGATAAATTCAATAAGAACTAGGACTTTAATGGACCAATCCTCGGCAACAAGGTTTTTAATAGCTTCACTAATGAAACCTCGTTTCAAATTCATATGGTCGCGTGGAATAACGTCACCAACACAAGTAGCTTCGTGAGGCCCAAGATAAGTGACAATGGTGAAGGCTTCTGAAAACTATTCTTGTTTTTGTGATGCCCTAAGCCTCCAATTGCATGGGTTTGGCGTTCTACCACACTTGAATGTGACAGTGTGGGGTTTGGATTCAGGTACTTTGAAAGTTTGGTTATGTTGTACAGAGTACAAAGTTACATTTTCTATCAAAACAGCCTTATTTGGAAATCTTTGACCAACTATAAACTCCCTACCAACCTTAACTTCAACTTCATTGACCCATGTTTTCCAAGCATTCACATGTTGTTGATCAATTTCATGAATCGTATTGAATTCTACGTGTGGAGCACTCTTCCCAACCAAATCATCATCCTCAATCATACGTTCAACAACATTCAACTCCTCCTCAGCCTCATCTCCTTCTAAATCCCCGTCCAAGGTTCCCTTATTTATGTTATTGGTTTCAATAGAAACATATTGCGCAACATCCCCAAATCTCATTGATGTGAGAAAAGTATTGGGTGTTGTTGAAATCGTTGTTGCCAATACATTTCTAGAGTCTAGCCTTCCCACTTCAACATAAATGTCCATAGAAGGAACCTATGAGTGTCGAACAATTGCCCACATAGCAAGTAAAGAACGATCATTATTAAGGGGTACAACCTTATAACACCCCGCACTCGGATACTTTATCTTCACCGTCAATGAAACACTATTTCTATTGATTTTCATTGCGTCACAAATCTCCCCAATGAAGTCATTATAAGTCATACTAGTACTAACAAATACAAAACTCTCATTTCCACCCTTATAACAAACATTTCCACTAGCTTCAACAATTTCTCCATCCCAATAACATACCAAAGGATATCCAGTAATTTCCATTCTATAATGAGAAAAATAAACTAATTTGATTAAGAAATTCAACTAACATAAATCTTCAATTAACGAAAACCCTAAAAATCGACTTATGAATTTTAATAACTAAACTCAAGCATCAATACTAACTAAATTGGATTAAAAATATTAGTAATCTAACCTAAAAAACAACTCAATGAACTCAAATTAACCTAAATTAGGGTGGTTTAATTACAATATTAAACAAAACCCCTAAAAATTCAAATTCTACTATATACCCATGAAAATGCAAATCAGTATCAATAATAACAAAACAAATTATTGAATAAATTAGTAATCTAACTAAAAAAACAAACAATTAAACTAATGAATTGAAATTAACCAAAATTAGAATGAATGGAATTACCTAAAAGAAATTGGTACAATTAGAGGGAAAGCAGCGGCGGCCGGCGGCGGCGAGAGACGGAGGAGCAGCGGCGGCGTGGGGCGGAGCGGCGGCGAGGTGGGCTGGAGATAGAGGATTTGCGGGGTGTTTGTGTAGAGAGTCGGGTGTGTTGTGTGAGATTTGGGGTGAATTGGGTTTTTTTTTCCCCCAAACCCCGATATAACGCCAATTGAAAAAAAAAAAAAAAACATGAAACCGCCATGGGGGGTGGCGGTTTCACTTGAAGTGAAACCGCCACCCCCTATGGCGGTTTCACCCTAGCCAGAAATCTTCGTATCCTCATTTCTATGAATAAACCGCCATGGAGGGTGGCGGTTTCTGTCAAGGAGAAACCGCTAGTCTCCATGGCGGTTTCACTATTGCCCAAGATCTCTTCACAACCTCAAAGCTACTGTTCAATACACTTAAAACCGCCAGTGGCACTGGCGGTTTTGTCCCAAACCTAAATGGGGTGACGTGCACCCCATAAGATTACACATTTTTCAATCCAACCCAATTTGTTCAATATTTATTTTTTGAGCCTTATTTTGAAAAAAAATTCTTACATTTTTAATATATGCGACTATATGGGTACATGTTACGAAACATTATTTGAAATACCGGGGGAAAAGTAGAATTTAAGTTTAAAATAGATTCTGGAACGCATTAGCTCATAGGTATAATCTAATACTATATATTTAAATTTGAAATCAAGTCTTTCATGGGCGGACACTTGACACTTATTGATTAGATAACACTAACTAATCATACAACATGTTAATTACTAGCTAATTTATGGAAAATAATATAACTTATGGTGATTGTGGTGGTAAGCTAATTTATAAAAAACATTATAATTTATGGTGATTATGGTAATAATATTAAATATAATGTGATATAACATGTGATTGAATAGTGGAATGAAGATGAGATAGTATGACAAGTGATGTAAAAGTGGAAAGAAAATAATAATATGATAAGTGAATAGAAATTGATAATACAATAATATTGTTGCTAATAATATTATAACAAAGATAAACCGACATTTTTATAAAACGAGTATAATAATATAAAAATACTGTCTGGGCGTGGACCGGGCATGCAAACTAGTCTTATCATTGAAGACCAAAATATCTTAATCGTGTCACTTACATATCACCTATATCCCATCTTTTTTTTTTTGTGACAACGTCTTATATCCCGTCATTTAAAAAGCTGAAAAATAAATCTTACTACATTCACAAACAAAAGATTTATGGACCAACTAGATTTTTCATGATGAGCTTCCCACTCGTTACAATCACACACAATCTAAGAGTCTAATCACTGAAAATACACGTCATTAATAAGAACAACTTTTAAAAGTAGTGTTTACAAAAATAAATTGAACAAAATGGGTTCAACCAAAACTATGAAACTAAATGGGGTACACGTCACCTATATATAAAACCACTAAGGTCCTTAGCGGTTTTATATATAGGTGAGGTGCTGTTATAGCTAGAGAATAGTAGTTAGTTACAAGATCCAGTTAGTTAGTTATTAGTGCTGAGTCAGCATAGGAGCCGGTTACAAAGTGGTTAGAAGTTGTGAGAACTCTAACTAAATCTTGTATGAATATATATATACTTCAATGCTGTCAGCCATCTGCAGACATTAATGGAGGAATAAGTGACAGGCTAAAGTCGTATACCAACAAATATAAAATACCAACACGAACTTAAAACGTAGTGATGGGTAAGTGGGTGCCCTATCAACAGAGAACGGTAGTTATCTAAGTGTGCAAAAGTAACTCAATGGGGGGTTTTGAGTTTGTATTGTTCAAATATTCAAATGAGAAGAAGTAATTTGCAAGTTAATTAAGGGAAAAGTCTCGGACGATTAATATCTACTACAGTTCATTCAATTGATCTTTATCCTCACTTCAATTCAACGAAAGCAATAAGCAATAAAATGATGACAACTAGGATAGATAAGATCTAGACACACGCGGTTTCGATCTTCAATCAATATATCAATGCTCTTCTAAACCCTAGATCTATGATCAACACGGAATTAAGGTTACTATGAATCAATTAAACAAACAATTAGTCCTTTGATTAATGATTCTAGCAATATGATTTAACCTAGGGCTAATTAGTTCTACACCTAATTAACGATAAATCAATCAATAGCAATTGAAATAAAGAGAATGATAATACTCAACGATAATTGAAATCGATAGAACTCACAATTGTCCGAATGAGTTTGTAGCTTCAATTTATCAAATTCGAGAAATAGGTCTTTAGCCTTGCATAGTCTTGAAAATAATACAACTTAGATCTGAAAAACTGAATCATGAATAATAGACGAAACTTAGGTTTAAATACTAAAAGATTACAAAATGGATTAAGGAAATCCGAAAATACGCCGACACAGCAGTGAGACGACTCATCTGGGCTTTAGGACGACTCGTCTGGCTTAGAGATGAGTCGTCTTAAGGCCTCTGTTTCGATCGCCGGACTAGTTCTGGCGACGTTTTTGAAACGGTCATAACTTCTTCGTTACTTCGCCTGTGAGGACGTGTGACCACTTCCTGAAAAGCTAAGATCATGAAATTTAATATGTCGTTGGTCTCACTGCAAAATTCTAAGACATTTGAAAGTTATGGAGATTAAAAGTTGATCTTTTGTAAATGGACTGATACTCCTTCCAGACTTGTCCAAAACTTGGCATCTCTCTCCTAGGATCATCTTTTATCGCCTCATTGTTTTTCCACACAATTTCACATCAATAAATACATTCAAAAATCACTAATTCTTATATTAAAGTATAAATAATTAAATAATCGAATTAGCCAATAAAGCGATCCAAAAATTACCATTTAAATGCATAAAAATCCATCGTTTACCACTACTAAGTGGTGTGTATCAATAAGTAGCATCAATATAGCATAGACGGGAAGATTTCAAAGCAGAAGTCAAGGGAAATTTTGCTGAAATGACACCAAAATTCAATGAAATGGTGGGTCTGCTACAGAAGCTTTCTGACTACAGTAGCAACAGGAAAACTCCTTAACAGCAAGAACTTCTGAAGGTTTCAGAACTCCTTCTGAGAATGTGGTACCTAATGAACCAAGGTATCATCATAATCAACCAAAGACTTTAAGGTATGTACCTAAACTCGAGTTACAAGCACTTGATGGGCCACAACCTAGAATCTGGCCGGGGAAATGAGCTAAATATTTCAATTTGTGCAAGATTTCTGATGATCAAAAGGTAGACTTTGCATCTTTACACATGCAAGGTAAAGCTGAAGTGTGGATGTCAAGTTACATGTCTACTAGGAGAAATGTAAATTGGACAGAATTTGCACATGATTTGATGGTTAGATTCAAAGATGAAGTTGGGTCAAATGTTTTGGAAGAATTTAACAAATTGCAGCAATTGGGTACAATTGAGGATTGCTTGGAAAAGTTTGAGGATTTAAGAGGACTAAAGCTGTTAAAAACCCAAGAAATCCCTGAATCTTATTTCTAAGACAATTTTGTTGGTGGTTTGAACCCAGAAATCAAGCTATTTGTCAGAGCATTAAGACCAAGGACAATCCCCGAAGCTGCGGAAGCTGCAAGATGTCAGGAGGAATCTTTAACATCGAATTCCATATAATTCTGGTAAAAGTGGATATCCTGGTAACGACGGCAAAACCAGCAACCCAACAATGCCCTTACTTGAGAATTCTAAACCTTCACTGCTACCTACTCCCATTCACCTCTAAAATCAACCCAAATAATATATGGTCAGAAACCAGGCCAACTAACCTTCATCCCAGCATCTGTCAGACTTGAGAGCTGAGAAACAGGCAAAAGGGTTGTGTTATTATTGTTTTTTTTTTTTTTGGTTACATAGAGGGGTGGTGGAGCTTAGTCGTGTCACTTTTCCAAATATAATACAGTACTCTCCTAAAACTTTGCGATAGGGAAGTAAGGTTCGATCCTCAAGGAATTTTACGAGTTAGTTGTTATTAGATGCGTGATTAAATAGTGGTAACAATTTGGGAGCTTTGATGATTGAGTTGTGAATTAAACTAATGACTAAGCAATGAATGAAAGATTGATTATCAAGATTAAAAAGGTCTTGGTTGTAATTATCGCTACTAGAAATTCTAACAACCGGTCCTAGTTCCAATTCAATTATCTTCTTCTTAATTACCCTATTGTGGAATTAAATTCCTACTTATCGTTTAAATCGTATAAAATAACACTCGAAATCCTAGCGTATCAAATTCCCTCATGGTTAGACCTTTACTCGTCCTCGAGTACTTCAAACATCTCCAATGGGTCTCCAAGGTCTTTTGACAAGCAGCACGGGTAAGAATTTATATCTACCTAGCTATCTCATGTACTCCACTTGTGGTCTTCTTAATCTAGTTAGACACCATCACTTATGTAGTCTCAACGCTACGGTCCCTAACCATCTATGCATCAATACACAAACCACTCATTAATCAAAATACCAAAGGGGCCTATAATGTCCTCAGCGTCCCTAAGCTGCTCACACCCAACTCACTCGGGAGCCTAGGTCCGAAATAATACCGTCGGATCAAAGACTACCTCGATATTTCCAGCAATCGCCACTTATACTTTCAAATGTATCGAGGATTTTCTAGTCCTATCTCCTTATTTATACATCCGACCGAACTTCCTTATATCTTCAAGAGAGTACCTATCCATACACGACTCTTCTTACACCCTTCCTATGCCAACCGCCGATAAGTAATGTCACTCCACTCATTTTGCTTAGGCGTTGATGCGGAAGCCAAGCAAGAATCGAGTTATGGAGTTTTGCTAAATTCATTCTAGCTTAGAGTTTTCCTTATTTACTTAGGGAATCTTATAATTTGTTTCCGATAATTAGTATTTCCTAGTTTATTTGGGAAGTCTGATTATTTAGTAGGTTTTAAGTTAGTTTCCTTTATAGCTAGAATTAAGGTAATAAGCTAGACATCTCTAACCTATATAAGGTGAGATAGTCTCATGTATTTTTAGATAGATTTCATATTACAGTTGAGTATTAATATCGAAGAGTCGAAGGGAGTTTCCTTCAAATTCTTTTGTGGTTGCTTGCGGGCGACAAACTCATGCGTGAGTTCTAATCCTTTGCGGAGGATCGAATTAAGGGTTGCGACTCTTTGAATTCGGCAGATTCAATTACTTGCGGGTATTGAATCATATCTTTATTGTTTTTCTTTAGTTTATTTTCATATAAATACAAAAACACAAAAATAGGCTCTTTTAGTTTTTAATTCCGCTGCAAATACTCTTAGTTTGTTAATTCTAAATTAACATACGCATCAGGCGCCCAATGGGTTTTCACCTAGCATCTCGCTAAATTTTCCTGTCCTCACCGGCTCACTTTCTTCTCTCGTGTTTTTTCCTTATTACTTTCTTTTCCGCTCCTCTCTCTTTTCTGACTTTCTTCTCGCTTATTTTTTCCTCTTTTTTTTATTTTCTTGTATTTTTTGTTTTTGTAATGCTGAAAATATGACGATACATTACAATATTGCAACGATTATCCACTCCTCCATGCTTGAACCGAAGATTGTTCTCAATGTGAATCATATCAATAAATAGAATTGGACAACAATATAATAGGGGAGAGATGATCTCACAAAAATTGGCACCGATAGACGCATCAGGTTCTCATATCCTGAAGGATGCACACCTCCCTTGTAACTCTAAAACGTTTCTTTCAAAAGCAAGAACTAATGACTCATTCTCAACCATCTCAAGGCAGTAGGCACATATGAAAGAAACAAGGTGTAGAGCCACTCTCCACTCACACCATAACCCGTACGCCCTCAAGAAAAAGTCGCCATCAATCAACCACACACTTACCTCACAAAAATTTCATCTCCCTCAAATAACAATAATGCACATAAAAACTACCTCCACACCACCATCGAATATCTCCAATATTTACCCTCCAAATACACCAAAAGTTAAGGGGATGTTTGGTATCGTTTTCTGTTTTTAGCTTTCTGTTTCTTTGAAAACCAAAGTCTTGTTTTTGAAAACAAAAAAATGTGGTTTTTAGTTTTTAGTTGCCAGTTTTCATTTTTTATATGATTATAATAGAACCAAACAATTTAAAGTTAATTTTCTAACTTATTTAAATAAATTTTTTACGCAAAAAACCAAAAACTGAAAACGGCAGTGATGCCGAATGAGCCCTAAGCAATGAGGTTAAATATGGGGTGTGATGGGAAAAATTGGGGGAAAATACAACACGCAAAAATGGTGAATCGTGGGTAGAAAACAAAGAGAGATGGTCTAAGAAACTAGGTGAAGAAAAAGTGGGTTGGGAAAGAATGGTGAGAACATTGAGAAGTGAGAGAGAAAAGGGGATAAAATACATACCTTTACATACTAGCACCGGCACTGATCTTCTTGTCACACACAAACAAACACATTAAATCACACAAAAAAATGAAACTAAAAACACGGGTTACCTCCCGAGAAACGCACTTGTTTAACGTATTTGGCTCGACGCGGGGCTTCTGTCTTGATCACTAGAACATGTGAGATTCATAGCTTAAAAGCGTAACAACTCAAAGCTCTAAGAAGTTTGTCGAACGACCCGGCATAAATCTCAAAAGAGTGACAATAAAAAACATTAGTAAACAACAATGCATAAACAATAGAGGCATGACCAACATATATGTGGGAATTCTTCAGACATCTACGTTCAAAGTTATCGTCTATATATGTCATCATGGATGTGCTCATACTTGGATAAGTTAGGTGTAGGATGCAAAATAGAGTGATGTTCTATGAACCATGGAGGTTTAGGAGTTAAAATAGAAGACACTCTCATGGATGGTGTGGGAGACTTTTTCTTAATTGAGCAAGTCTCAACTCCTTCTCCATTGTCAATGACTCACCTCATTATTTTGTAAAGGGGCATCATCTCCTTGACTATCAAATATTACATCTAAAGAAACTCTAAGGGATGGATCATCTTACAAACCATAAGTCAAGGAAGAATCATTCTCAACTCTCGATAGTGAAATTTTAAGATTTGTCGAAAATTTGGGTTAGTTAATAAAGAAGAAGAAAATGCACAATTATCATTCGCATAGCCACCATATGTAAACAAACATCCACCACTACATGAGTATAAGGTTCTCTTACAGTCTCCACTAGTGGGGATCTACCAACTTCATGGTCAAGAGTGACTTCTAAAGGTTCTAAATTTGTCTCATGTGTCTCAAGAGATGTAGGATTTTACAAGAACTCCCTCAATCTTAACTCAACAACCTCTAAACTTTGACTAGACATATTTTCTAAATTTTCAATTTTCAAAAGAATCCAAGAATATAAGGTTCTGTTGCTCAAATTATCAGCCAACTCCCGAGTTTTAAAGTTCAAACCATCTTTGATAAGATTGCTTAATTGCCAAGATGAACATTTAACACCACGTGAAAACAACTCTTTATCCAATACCTCAACTCTAGCAAAATAATCATGGAAGTACTAGTCCTCACTTGCATGTTGTTCACAGACAAAAGCACTTCTGATTAAACAAAAACAAAAATCACACACAAAACAAACAAATAAACACCGTAAATTAATTCCCCGGCAACGGCGCCAAAATTTGGTGGAGCATAATCGTGTCACTCTTCCAAATGTAATATAATACTCTCCTAAAACTATGTGATAGAGAAGTCAGGTTCAATCCTCAGGGAATTTAACAAGATATTGTAATTAAGTGTGTGATTAAATAGTGGTAACAATTTGAGAGTTTTGATTGATTGGGTTGTGAATTAAAATAATGACTAAGCAATGAATAAAGATTGATTATCAAGATTAAAAAGGTCTTGGTTGGGATTAACACGGCTAACAATTCTAACAATCGGTCCTAGTTCCAATTCAATTATCTTCCTCTTAATTACTCTATTGTGGAATTAAATTTCTATTATTCTTAAGTGATTAGTTATTAGGCATGAGCAAGACTCTAAAAACCCTAATTATTAAACGTTCTAAAACAAACAGTTTGACTCGATTTAAAACAGCAATAAGACTTAGAACAATGTCAATAGAGAATTGGGCGCATACACTGAGCAGTGATATACTATGCCAACTATGTTGTTCTCCGCTTCAATCTAATACCGACGAGCACCTAATACTAGATCAAAGTTCTTTCCTTTACCAGATTAATTAAACGAGTGACAATTAACAAGGATAAGGATAGATCATGCAAACTTTAGGTAGCTAATCTTGAATAAGCATATCATAAACAATTAAAACGGAAGAACGGGAATAATTAAGAGTTAGGGCAAAGAAGTAGAACTCACGACTGGATCGTATGCTAGCTTTGAATTAACCAACCAATAATTGAAAGATTAGCTCTTCATACGATGTACCGATGGTTACAAAATACTGAAAGATTGAATAATATTACAAGAGTTCTAAGTTTGTTATTTATACTAAACAAGAATTGAAAACAGAAATTTGGAAGAATGGATTTTCGAAAGCTCAGCCGCTGATAGCCATGGGCGCGGTAATCGTCCCTGTGTGTCTCCCGTGGGCGCGGTAAACTGGTTCGTTAAGCGATTTTCAAATAGTTGTATCTCCTTCATTATTTGGCCAAACAAGGCTTATGACCACTTCCCGGAAAGCTTAGATCATGAAGTTTCATCTCCAAATGGTATGATAGTAAAATTTCAAGTAGTTTGAGAGATATGAGCCTTCAAAGTCAACCATTCCACAAATCAGCTCAAAACTCATTCCAAGGACCACATTTTTTATCAATACATTGCAAAACCATCATATATGAAATGTGCACCATAATCAATATAATCATCTCCTAATTACCTTTTAAATCGTATAAAATAGCACTCGATATTCTAATGTAGTTAACCAGGGTCGTGAGACCCCTAAAACATCCTCCCTGAGGATACGGCGAAGCTCCGAGGGGGAATACTCCAGTCCAAGATGACTAGCTTCTGGGATTGCTCAGCATCGCTATTGACAAGCCAGTCGGCTGCTTGATTTGCTTCCCGAAAGGTGTGCTCTAAACTTACCGTTTAGCTTCCTTGTGCAATTTGGAGTCGATAGGCAATCAGAAGAGTACTCAAGGCACCAGTTACGTTGTTATTGTGATCAACCTTATGGAAAGGGTCTAGAAGAGGAGAACCTGTATGACTTTGTTATTGAATTATGTTTGGAACAATCAGAAAGAAAAGTTGATAATGTAAGAACCATGTATATTTGTCAGTGCATTATCTGGTTGCTTGTCAAGGGTATCAAACCATGAGGATTATTGGATCTGTTGGAAGAAAACCACAGTATATTCTCATTGATTCAGGCAATACACACAAGTTTTTGGACCTAAAGTTAGCCAAACAGTTGAGATGTAAAATTGAGGAAATTCCACCACAATCAGTTGATGTAGTTGATGGTAATCAAGTGGCTTGTCAAAACTCTGCAAAGAACATCCCGTGGATAATGCAACATCAGCAATTCACAATTGTTGTGCTACTCATTCCTCTGGGAGGCTGTGACATTGTCTTGGGTATTCAATGGTTGAGTCTTTTGGGTTCAGTAAAGTGGGATTCAAGGATCTAATAATGAAGTTCAAGTGGCAGGGAAAGACTTAATTCTGAAAGGGGTACAATCTAAGAAACCCAGGGTTATCACTAATGAAATATCTCCAAAACTATTTGGCCAGGCTGCTCAACTATGTCTTTTGCAGCTGATTTCATATTCGGAGTCAGAAAGACAGTCAGATCAGCCAAGTGACAGTGATAAGACTACTAAACCTCCTGAATTACAGCATTTGTTACACACATATGATGCTATTTTTCAAGAGCCTAAGTCTTTACCACCATCAAGACGAGTATTTGATTATAGAATCCCATTAGAACATGGTTCAAGCCGTGTCATTATAAGTGATACACACAATTTAGCAGTGGTAAAAAATGGGTTTTTATGCATTCAAATGGTTGATTTTGGATCAATTTGTTAGCTAATTCTATCATTCGTGTATTTGTGATTTAATATAAGAATTAGTGGTTTTTGAATATATTTATGGCATCCGGATTGATCAGCGATTGTGTGGAACGACAATGAGGCGGTACAAGATAATCCAAGGAGCGAGATGCCAAGTTTTGGACAAGTTTGGAAGGAGTTTCAGTCAATTTACGGAAGGTCAACTTTCAAGTTTTATAACTTTCAAATGGCTTAAAAATTTTTAGTGAGACTAACGGCATATTAAATTTCATGATTTTAGCTTTCCCGGAAGTGGTCACACGTCCTCACAGGCCAAGTAACGAAGAAGTTATGACTGTTTGAAAAACGTCGCTATAACCAGTCCGGCGACCGAAACAGAGGCCTTAAGACGACTCGTCCCTAAGCCCAGACGAGTCATCTATATGGAGAAGAGTCCTCTCACTACTGTGTCGGCGTATTTTGGAATTTCCTTAATCCGTGTTGTTATCTTTTAGTATTTAAACCTAAGTTTCGTTTATTATTCATTATTCAGTTTTCTGACCTAAGTGGTATTATTTTCAAGACTATGCAAGGCTAAAGACTTATTTCTTGGATTTGATTAATTGATGCTACAAATTCATCCGAACAATTGTGAGTTCTACCTATTTCAATTATTGTTGAGTATTATCATTCTCTTTGTTTCAATTGCTATTGATTGATTTATCGTTAATTAGGTGTACAACTAGTTACCCCTAGGTTAAGTCATATTGCTGGAATCATGAATCAAAGGACTAATTGTTTGTTTAATTGATTCACTATTAGAAACTGAATCTTAACTCCGTGTTGATCATAGATCTAAGGTTTAGGAGAGAATTGATATATTAATTGAAGATCGAAACTGCGTGTGTCTAGATCTTATCTATCCGAGTTGCTATCGTTATATTGCTTATTGCTATCGTTGAATTAAATTTAGGCGCGCGTCTTTGTTATTCATCGATTAGGACTAGTTGGTAGGGTTGATCTCTCTTGCTACCTATTAATTAGGAACGATCGAAAACTCTGTTTTCACAACTAGGTCTCAACATAATTGATCTAAGTGAGGACAATGATCAATTGGATGAACTGTAGTGGATATTAATCGTCCGAGACTTTTCCCTTAATTGAATTGCTTATTAATTTTTTCCGTTTGAACATTTGATCAATACAAACTCAAAACCCCCCATTTAGTTACTTTTGCATACTTAGACAATCACCGTTCTCTGTGGATTCGACACTTACTTACCCATTACTACGTTTTAGGTTCGCGTTGGTATTTTATATTTGTAGGCATACGACTTTAGCCTGTCAATAAGGTCATACAGATATCCTATCAAACACAGCGACACTATTGAGAGATTAGTTCAGGAAATGGTGGATAATGGAATTGTGCAGAACAGTAGCAGCCCTTTTGCTTCTCCCGTAGTCTTGGTGGGTAAATAAGATGGTAGCTGGAGATTATGTTTTGACAATAGAATTGAATAGGAAAACTGTGAAGATAAATTTCCTATTCCAGTAATAGATGAACTCATAGATGAGTTATCTAGGGCTTTTATATTCACCAAACTTGATTTAAGAGCAGGGTATCACCAACTAAGGTGTCGTTTGGATACCCTCAAAATCCATAGTAATTTTATTTTCCTAGGAATTGTATTATCATGAGTTGTTTGGTTGGCATAAAGTGTAGGAATTGGAAATTCCTCCAAAGTCTAGGAATTTATCTACCTTGGGGGGGCTAGGTAAGTAGAAATTCCCATGGGAATTGAATTCCCTTGTTCATCCAAACAAATTTCCGCAATTCTCATACTTTCTTAATTCCTAAGATTTACAAGTTCATGGGAATTCCGAATTCTCGAGTGTATCCAAACGACACCGAAGGATGAATCCGGAAATGTATATAAGACTGCATTCAAAACCCATACATGGCATTATGAATTTCTGGTAATGCCCTTTGGATTGACAAATGCTCCAGCTTCATTCCAAGGGTGGATGATGAATGCTGCATTTAAACCACTACTAAGAAAGTGTGTTTTGATCTTCTTTGATGATATATTGGTCTATAGTGCTTCACTTTCAGAGCATTGGTCACATCTTGAGCATGTTTTAAAGATAATGCAGCAAAATACAATGTTTGCTAAGCCGTCAAAATGCTCTTTTGCTATGGAGAAGGTGAAATATCTTGGGTCACTTTATTTCTGGGAAACACAAGCTATTGCTGCATGGCCAACTCCAAAGTTAGTCAAAGATTTAGGAAGCTTTTTGGGATTAGCAGGGTACTATAGGGAATTTGTCAGAAACTAGGCTGTAGTTAGCAAACCTAGTAAAGAAAGGAGCTTATGGTTGGACTGATGAAACTCAGAAGGCTTTTGTCCAGCTCAAGGCAACCCTAACCTCATCACCAAAACTTGAAGTCTACATGCATCAAATGAGGGCATTGGAGCTGTATTAATCCAAGAGGGACATCCATTGGCATCAGTAGGGCATTGGGTTTTAAATGGCAAAAATTGTCTGTTTATGAGAAGGAACTGCTAGCCACTATGTTTGCAGTACAAAAATGGGAGCAGTATCTATCTGGCCAACATTTTGCGATAAAGACCGATCAGAAAAGCTTAAAGTGGTTGTTACAACTAGAAAATTTCCACACCATTCTAGCAATTCTGGCTGTCAAAATTGATGGGATTTGACTATGAAATCCAATACAAGAGTGGATCTGAAATGTAGCAGCTGATGCACTTTCAAGGGTAGAACAAGCTGAGTTATTGATGATGGCTATATCTTTGGTCTCCTCTCACTTATCTAAATGTATCCAAGCAACACACTCTATTGATCAACATTTATCTACTGTGGTTACAGTATTCAACAACATCATAATGTCCCTCAGATCATTATACCCTGCAAGATGGTTTATTAAGGAAAAAAGGGAGAATTATGGTAGGCTATGACCAGACTTTAAGAACTCGGATAATAGAATGGCATTATTTCTCTGGTGAAGCAGGACACTCAGAAAGAGATATAACTCTTAAGAGAATCAAGGCATCATTCTAGTGGAAGGGTATAAATAAAGATGTCAGTAAATTCATCAGAGAATGTATTGTTTCCCAAGCTGCAATATCTGATAATGATGTCTATCCAGGATCACTACAACCACTACCTCTACCTGAAGAAGTATGGGTTGCATTTCCATGGATTTTATTACAGCACTACCTAAATCTCAAGGGAAGGAAGTAATATTGGTGGTTGTTGATAGATTGAGTAAGTACTCTCATTTTATCCCTGTATCACATCTTTTACTTCAATTGGAGTAGCACAAGCATACCTGGATAATGTCGTCAAGCTTCATGGATGGCCAAAAACCATAGTGAGTGACAGAGATCCTGTGTTTTTGAGAAAATTTTGGCAAGGGTTGTTTTCTCTGCATAATACCACCTTCAAGCTCTCTTCTGCATACCACCCTCAGACTGATGGTCAAACAGAGGTAGTAAATAGATGTTTAGAAGGGTATCTTAGATGTATGTGTGGGAAGAATCCTAAAGATTGGCTGATGTGGCTCCCTTTAGCAGAATGGTGGTTTCACACCCATTACCATACTTCTGGTATAACTCTATATGAAGTAGCGTACAACCAACCACCACCCCTTCATCTTCCTTATTTACCTAGTGAATCCAAAGTAGAGGCCTTGGACAGGTCAATACAGAGAAGGGAAAAGATGATAGCAGCATTGAAAGAGAACTTGATCAAGGCATAGACCATAATGAAACAAATGTCTGACAAACATAGATCTGAAAGGGTCTTTTCAGTGGGTAGCTGGGTTTGGTTTAAAATGTAGGCTTACAGACAACAGTATATGCAGTTGATGTTGGAGTAGGTGTCCTCCGACAATAATGCGTTGACTAATTAAATCTAATTAGGAATAAACCTGAGATATATTATATATACTAAGTCAGTTGATTAACGTAAATCGATAGCGCTTGGCTGGCTAGAGTTTGACGTTATTGTCGTTTGACGACGGTAATCAACTGATCCCTCTCGGTCACACCGATAAAGATAGTTTCTCTAAAGCATATTATATTTGTACTTGATACAATATAATATAAACCTTAATGTTTCAGTTAAAGGGTTAACTGATTATAGAGGAAAGTGCTTTACGAGTTTGGAACTCAGGTCGGATAATTATGGTTTTTGTGTAAATTTACAAAGTGTTGTAAATTTAGCTAAAATGATGTAATTAATAATTATATACGGATATAATTATTACTTGTCACTTAAAGAGTTAAGAGTACATATTATTACTAAATTGTAACTTTTAAGAATTAATGGATACAAGTTTGTAATATCCCAAAAATTCGGAATACTTTAATAATAATTTCTTAGTATTATTAGCTAATTTATTCTAGTGAAAAATGTATTAGTTGTTGTTTCGTGAGTCGTTTTCGAAAATGGGATCGGGAATTGGTTCCAAATTTGGACTTGCAATTTGGGTTTTCCATTTTCAAATTGGGTCACTTTTACTTATAACAATCTACACCAACTCAATACCAAGTTGGCCCAAACAAGCAATACCAAACCCAAAGAGAATAAGGAAATCAGAAAATTGAAAAAGGAAAAAAAAAAAAAAGGAAAAAATAAAAATAAAAAAAATAAAAATAAAAACCCTCTTTCTCACTCCTCTACCCGACACCCCCCTTCCTTTACAAATCACCCATGTTTTTCAATTGCCTTCTCAAGCACACCACACACCTCGCGCACACATCGCCGGTCGCTCAAGACGCCTACCCAGCCACCAGTTCCCGTTTGTTCCAACCACCTCGATGCCACTCTTCTTCCTCCTTCCTTTGCCGTGGGTAACGCCCTTCGCCACCCCTCTTTTCCCTGTTTTCGTTCTTTTAATTAAACAAGATTATTGGGTCGTTTTTTTTTTTTTTGTCTTAATTAGTGTTAATTGATCCTAATAGATGTTATAGTTAGTGCGTAATCAATTTGGGTTAGTTATATGCACGAAGAATTGATTTTAATGCTTGTTTTGAGTTGATTTTCACTAAACACGAATTTGGGTTAATTAGTTTGATTTGTCGAAATTGGTTTAATTAAATTCGATATTATAGATTGGGTAAATCGATTAAAGTTAGTTTGTTGATAAAAGTTTTTATCTTTGATAAGTTTGGGTTGTTTTTGAGTTTTGGGATTAATTTGTGATTAAGGGTTAATTAAGCTAATATTATAAATTCGTTTTGGTTGATTTTCGACTACTGTTTGTTATGGAGGGTTGATTTCTATTATTTAGGGTTCATGAATTTAGTTGGTGAATTAGATTGTGATTTGTTCATGTTTTGTAGAAATTGCTTCTAGTTCTAATTATGAGATTAGTGTTGTGAATTATTTTAATTAGCTCAAATTATAATTATAATTATAATTGGAGTTTTCGAAATCTGGTTGTTATAAATTTATTTTTCTGATTTTCGAAATATATTTTATTATTTTCGGATTTTTGGGATTTTATGTAATAAAACATTGTTATTAATTAATAAAACATAATATAAATTGGTATAATAATTTTATAATTAAGTTATAATAATTAAGGGTTAATTTTTATGAGTTAGATTCTCTGTTTAAAACTAATTTTAGGCCTTTGTGAATTTTTATAATAATTTTGGTGTTAATTGAGTTTTATTGGATAACTATTGAAATAGAATTATAATTATTGAATAATTGGTAATTGTTGTTTTGGATTTGGTATTGTCATAATCATACATTGCATATAGGATCATATATACTAACATATAGGAATATAGTTGGTTGGTTGGTTGAGAAAGATTGAGTGTTAATTTGGGAATGTTGTTTGTATAATTGTAGAGCCTGAGTTCGTAGACGAGGAGTACTAGTGATTGTTGTGCTATTGAGTTTTCGTTTGCTTAAAAAGGTAAGCTAGCATGCTCAACCCTTCTTAAACTTGTAGAACCTTTCAAACTTATGTGCTATATGTGAATGGTGTGATGGATGAGAACTTAGTATCACGCTAGGTGGAGAACGATTTATTGTTTTGATTATCATATCTTGATTGGATTGGATTGGATTATTGCATTAATATATTGTTTGGTTTATGATTCAAAAGATGTTGTTGGAATTATGATTGATGGGTGTGCTATTGATGTTGATATGGCTGCATTATGAATGATTGTATGATTATTGTAATATAAGCTTGTGTAAATGATTGATACTATAAACAAAATAAATTAAGTATGAGGATACACGATGATTATTGGTTTGAGTCGCATCGACTCCACTTTATTGGTTTGAGTCACATCGACTCCACTTTATTGCCCCACCGCGTCGGTTTTAAGTGGGCTTGGCTCTAGTACTACTCTATTGGGTTAGCAATACTTAATAGGGGGTGTGCACACTTAAGGTCTAGTAGTCTTGTATGGTATGGTTTGGTGGGTCGGCAAAGAACTGACTCACCCACGTATATAATGGTTTGGTGGGTCGGCAAAGAACTGACTCACCCACGTATATAATGGTTTGGTGAGTCGACAAAGATTCGGCTCACCCACGTATATAATTGTATGGTTTGGTGATTCGGTAAAAACCGGCTAACCACTTATAAATATATGATTGGTATGGTTTGGATGAGTTGGAAACAAATTCGGCTCATCCCACTTATAATATTTGGTATGGATTCCTCATTAAAGATATAAAAGAATAATTTGGATTATATTAACGATATGTTATATACTTGTTGAAGCTACTGTGATATTTCTATACTGGTGATGTAAATTGTCTTGATGATTGGTTTACATGATAACGTGCTAAGTGTGGTTTTCGAAAATAAAATTAAAATGTTTTCAAAATCCAGGTAAGGGTTTTGGTTTTCTACACGTTGAGGTGTTGGCTTACTCAATTTCACTGACTTTTTCAACTGTGGTTTTTGTGTTTTAAATCCACCACAGGTTTGCAGTGATTGATGCATGCGGGAACGACGACTCATTAGATATTAGGTGGACTCTAAGTTATTAGACCATTTATTATACTTAGACAATTTCATATTTCATATTTCGAGTTGTTGTAATCTAATTAATGGATTGTAATAGACTATTTTAGACCATTAGACATTTGTAGTTCGGCTTTTGAAATCTCCTTGCATTCGGGTCTTTGACTCGAGTGCGGAGTGACACCTCTGAATTTCCTTATTTGTGTTTTGATTCTCGATAAAAATGTTTTTGAAAAGGAAAGGAAATTTGGGGGTGTTACAGTTGGTATCAGAGCCCAGGTTAGGTCCCACGCTAAATTGAACTAACACGGCTACAAAAAAAAAAAAAAAGGAAAAAAAAAAAAGAGAAATAATTCAATTAGTAAAAACAATTAAAATGAACAATGCCGTATGGGGGTATAGGGGTATTGTTTTGTTCGTTTATGTGTGTTTAGCTTTTTATTTATGAATTGCTACTTGTTTCCAGATGTGAGTTTTATATATAATTGTTATTGGATGATTTGAATGTTTTGATTCACTTGGAAATGTAAGATAAATGTAATGTGGTATTGGAATTAGAAACTATGAAATTGATCTACATGTATGAAAATTGTTGGTTTTGGAAGGTCAAATGTACCTTATATATTTGGAATGTTTATTCATTGAAATGGAATGAGAAAATTGTATGTCTATTTTAAGTATGCTTGTTCGACATGTATAATCTTGGTTTCATGGAATGTATCTCAATTAAAACAAATATTATTTGGGTATTTATTAGTGTCGGAATTGTTATTAAGTGCTTGATAGCAAATTGCTGCATCATTCTTAATTAAGGGTTTGAATTACCTATAGAGGAAATATACCAAAACATAAGTAGTGCCCTCCCACCCTACCCTTAGTAGTGGGACTTTGGCTAATGTGTACATTATTATGCTCTACATTTAGCATTTTAGACCTGTGTTTGGACATCGCTACGTCGATGATTTATATGAGTTTTGGTTAAACATGAGAAATAGAGTGGGTGTTATATGGTGAAATGAATTTTCGTAATAAGGAGATCTATTGACAGCTATACTAATTATAGATTTTATATTATATGGAGGTTTGTAGCATTATTGAGTGGTATTGTTACAAGGTGATTTTCTTGAGTATTGAAAGAAAACTGTTATTGTGAGATGTCAATAAGAAATTTGAGTGTGGCATATGATATTGAAATTGGAGTTTGGTTGGTTTCTAGAGATTAAAATTGTTCTTGTGTGGTGAAATTTGGAATGTTGGATTTGAAATTTATTGACTGGTTTATTTTGAGATATATGATTGTATTGTTTAATGGATTTGAGTTTGTTATAATTAATATTGTCATGGAAGTTTACAACTATTTTGGGATAATATGATTTCGGATCCATGATCTTAATTTTCGAAATGTGTATCTATCTTAAGGAATAGTTTGGTGTATTCATTTGAGATTTTTGGGGTTTATATATAATGTATGAAGGTTGTATTTCGACGAGGATCAGATTAGATTGGAA
This sequence comes from Spergularia marina, assembly GCA_963680865.1. NCBI lineage: Eukaryota > Viridiplantae > Streptophyta > Magnoliopsida > Caryophyllales > Caryophyllaceae > Spergularia > Spergularia marina. The sequence continues at coordinate 10,541,833 of OY804546.1, read as the reverse complement.
ATTTACTTGGGTCAGAATTTATCTTTGAGGTTTAAAATCTCTATCACTGTTATTATGATATAATTATTGCATTATGATTTAAAGAGTTGAGTTTATTGGCAAAGTGAATTTACTGAGTTCGGTTACTTCAAATTTCATTTTGGGTTACTTTGTGAATGAGCGATATTCTTAAAGGTGATTTTATGAGTTTTGTATAATACAGAGCGTACGGTATTTATTAAATGAATGAGGGTGAAAAGGTTTTATTTTCGATATAATGGTTTTGATATATATGATTTAGGGTGCTTGAGGACACTAAATTTTGGCGGTGATAATGGATCTTGGATATCATTTGGATTTTGATGTATTAATGTATTTCAACTGACTAATATTGAGAAATGATTGTGGTAAGTTAATGTGTGACAATGAATACTCAAATTATTCAAAGGGGTTAAGAATTTTGGGATATGTATCGGATAATGTTGAGATTTGTTGATTTAAATGTGCTCGATTTATATTTTGAGTATTACGTATGTTATTTGTAAATCAGATTAATGTTGGGGAAGTTAAAACTATTGTTGGAGGTTATAGTTTCGTGTGGGTTTATATTATTGAATAGTATGATGGATTATTTGGATATATATGTCATCATGAGGACACGAAGGCATGAATTTGGACACAAATAGTTATCTTTTAAGTTTGGAATTTGAGGATTGATGAGTATGTTTTCTTGGGTATGTGGTTCCTTATATTTCAAAGTATATTTGTAGTTTGCCTAACAAGTTAATAAAGTATTTGAGGTTGACTGTCTTATTGGTTTCGACTTTATTAAGGGTCTTGGTTATAGAAGAAATTTAATGATCTTGGCGATGCTATAATTTTTGGGTTATTATAAGATTGATATAATGGTGTATCTTCTAAAGTGTATGGGTTAATAACACAAAATTGATGAGAAAATTCTATATTTCAATGTCATTCTTACATCAATGACTCGTGCATCAAGGCGTTAGGATTATTTACTTACATATTGAACCATTTATCTCGTGAGTTCGAGGACGAACTCTTCTTTTAAGGAGGGTGGATTGTAATGCCAACTCTGCATCAAACGTAGAATAACTCATTGCTACATTTGCGTCATATGAGTTTGGTATGTGTTGTGTGGTGGTGTAATGAGTTCACTCAATTATTTTGCGCTTCGAGGACGAAGCGTTGTCCTAAGGGGGGAAGGATGTAATATCCCAAAAATTCGGAATACTTTAATAATAATTTCTTAGTATTATTAGCTAATTTATTCTAGTGAAAAATGTATTAGTTGTTATTTCGTGAGTCGTTTTCGAAAATGGGATCGGGAATTGGTTCCAAATTTGGACTTGCAATTTGGGTTTTCCATTTTCAAATTGGGTCACTTTTACTTATAACAATCTACACCAACTCAATACCAAGTTGGCCCAAACAAGCAATACCAAACCCAAAGAGAATAAGGAAATCAGAAAATTGAAAAAGGAAAAAAAAAAAGGAAAAAATAAAAATAAAAAAAATAAAAATAAAAACCCTTTTTCTCACTCCTCTACCCGACACCCCCCTTCCTTTACAAATCACCCATGTTTTTCAATTGCCTTCTCAAGCACACCACACACCTCGCGCACACATCGCCGGTCGCTCAAGACGCCTACCCAGCCACCAGTTCCCGTTTGTTCCAACCACCTCGATGCCACTCTTCTTCCTCCTTCCTTTGCCGTGGGTAACGCCCTTCGCCACCCCTCTTTTCCCTGTTTTCGTTCTTTTAATTAAACAAGATTATTGGGTCATTTTTTTTTTTTTGTCTTAATTAGTGTTAATTGATCCTAATAGATGTTATAGTTAGTGCGTAATCAATTTGGGTTAGTTATATGCACGAAGAATTGATTTTAATGCTTGTTTTGAGTTGATTTTCACTAAACACGAATTTGGGTTAATTAGTTTGATTTGTCGAAATTGGTTTAATTAAATTCGATATTATAGATTGGGTAAATCGATTAAAGTTAGTTTGTTGATAAAAGTTTTTATCTTTGATAAGTTTGGGTTGTTTTTGAGTTTTGGGATTAATTTGTGATTAAGGGTTAATTAAGCTAATATTATAAATTCGTTTTGGTTGATTTTCGACTACTGTTTGTTATGGAGGGTTGATTTCTATTATTTAGGGTTCATGAATTTAGTTGGTGAATTAGATTGTGATTTGTTCATGTTTTGTAGAAATTGCTTCTAGTTCTAATTATGAGATTAGTGTTGTGAATTATTTTAATTAGCTCAAATTATAATTATAATTATAATTGGATTTTTCGAAATCTGGTTGTTATAAATTTATTTTTCTGATTTTCGAAATATATTTTATTATTTTCGGATTTTTGGGATTTTATGTAATAAAACATTGTTATTAATTAATAAAACATAATATAAATTGGTATAGTAATTTTATAATTAAGTTATAATAATTAAGGGTTAATTTTTATGAGTTAGATTCTCTGTTTAAAACTAATTTTAGGCCTTTGTGAATTTTTATAATAATTTTGGTGTTAATTGAGTTTTATTGGATAACTATTGAAATAGAATTATAATTATTGAATAATTGGTAATTGTTGTTTTGGATTTGGTATTGTCATAATCATACATTGCATATAGGATCATATATACTAACATATAGGAATATAGTTGGTTGGTTGGTTGAGAAAGATTGAGTGTTAATTTGGGAATGTTGTTTGTATAATTGTAGAGCCTGAGTTCGTAGACGAGGAGTACTAGTGATTGTTGTGCTATTGAGTTTTCGTTTGCTTAAAAAGGTAAGCTAGCATGCTCAACCCTTCTTAAACTTGTAGAACCTTTCAAACTTATGTGCTATATGTGAATGGTGTGATGGATGAGAACTTAGTATCACGCTAGGTGGAGAACGATTTATTGTTTTGATTATCATATCTTGATTGGATTGGATTGGATTATTGCATTAATATATTGTTTGGTTTATGATTCAAAAGATGTTGTTGGAATTATGATTGATGGGTGTGCTATTGATGTTGATATGGCTGCATTATGAATGATTGTATGATTATTGTAATATAAGCTTGTGTAAATGATTGATACTATAAACAAAATAAATTAAGTATGAGGATACACGATGATTATTGGTTTGAGTCGCATCGACTCCACTTTATTGGTTTGAGTCACATCGACTCCACTTTATTGCCCCACCGCGTCGGTTTTAAGTGGGCTTGGCTCTAGTACTACTCTATTGGGTTAGCAATACTTAATAGGGGGTGTGCACACTTAAGGTCTAGTAGTCTTGTATGGTATGGTTTGGTGGGTCGGCAAAGAACTGACTCACCCACGTATATAATGGTTTGGTGGGTCGGCAAAGAACTGACTCACCCACGTATATAATGGTTTGGTGAGTCGACAAAGATTCGGCTCACCCACGTATATAATTGTATGGTTTGGTGATTCGGTAAAAACCGGCTAACCACTTATAAATATATGATTGGTATGGTTTGGATGAGTTGGAAACAAATTCGGCTCATCCCACTTATAATATTTGGTATGGATTCCTCATTAAAGATATAAAAGAATAATTTGGATTATATTAACGATATGTTATATACTTGTTGAAGCTACTGTGATATTTCTATACTGGTGATGTAAATTGTCTTGATGATTGGTTTACATGATAACGTGCTAAGTGTGGTTTTCGAAAATAAAATTAAAATGTTTTCAAAATCCAGGTAAGGGTTTTGGTTTTCTACACGTTGAGGTGTTGGCTTACTCAATTTCACTGACTTTTTCAACTGTGGTTTTTGTGTTTTAAATCCACCACAGGTTTGCAGTGATTGATGCATGCGGGAACGACGACTCATTAGATATTAGGTGGACTCTAAGTTATTAGACCATTTATTATACTTAGACAATTTCATATTTCATATTTCGAGTTGTTGTAATCTAATTAATGGATTGTAATAGACTATTTTAGACCATTAGACATTTGTAGTTCGGCTTTTGAAATCTCCTTGCATTCGGGTCTTTGACTCGAGTGCGGAGTGACACCTCTGAATTTCCTTATTTGTGTTTTGATTCTCGATAAAAATGTTTTTGAAAAGGAAAGGAAATTTGGAGGTGTTACAAAGTTAGTAAGGGCTTTTGGTAACTTTATTACCAACTTACTAACCACTATATATAGTGGATGGTGGTGAGATAAGAATCAGATTTTTTCTCCTACATAACAAATCATTTCCACACAAACAAATTATTTTAGAGAGAGAGAAAGAGAAATTTTCCATTTTTCTCTCTAAAATTCAGCCCACTTCCAACACCATTAAGATCAAGTTTTCTTCATTGCATGTCAATGAAAACTTGATCAAAACACTTATCTAAGCCTAGTATATCATTAGATAATTTGTTGGCTAATTATATATAAGGTTTTAGGGTTAAAATCTAATAAAACTAGACCATTTTGTGAGATTTTTGGAGAGCTTCTTTGGTGGATCAAGGGAGGAGGTTTCCTAACTTGGAAACTCAAGATTAAGGAGGAGGATCCCCAATAATTTGCAGCTCAAGATCCTTCATTTGAAGGAATGTCAAAATTCCTCTTGATTAAGGTATAAAAACATGTTTTATTACCTTATTTATGCTTTAATCTTGCATGCAACTAAAGATTCTTAGCTAAACTTAATTAGGAGTAATTAAGTTTAATTAGAGGAGTCTAATTAGAGGCTAAATAACTTTCATGTGGTATCAGAGCTTCGGTTTAAGTTGCATGTTAATTTTAAGTTTTAATTAGGTTAATTAGTAACTTAATTAATTTTTGATGATAAAAATTGGTTTTATCATACAAACTAAATTTTCATGTGATGTTTTGGGCATGTGGATGCTCCAACCGAAATTATGGAATTTTGGGAATTTATTTGCTATTTTTGCTTATTTTTGGTTGTTTTTACAAGATTTATGCTATTTTCTAATTAATTGGTAATTAGATTGACATGCATGTTGATTTTCTTAATTTAAGAAATTTATAATTTTTCCAGAATTATAATGAGTATAATTTCCAGAAATTATTTCATAATTTTATTGGTCGTTTGTTATTAGTTAGTAATAATATAAATGGTGGAAAATTGATTTCTTAAGACAAAATGACCAAAATAATTTTGCAAAATTTTTGTCCTTATTAGCTACTGGTTGTGAGCTTAGATCACATAATGAAATAATTTCTAAATTTTTCATAATTAGTTATGATTTGTTTAGATATTTTCGGGTTGATTATGTGATTTTTGGGACAAATTGCTAGCAAATATAATGAAATTAAACTAATTAAATCAATTTTTGGTGGAGACTAAATATTGAGTAACCAATTAGTTGGTTGTTAGTTTAAGCTTAAAGGTGTTTTTAAGTGTTGATTATTGATTCTAAAGAGTTAGAATCGGAAATTTCTAAATTTACCGGGTTGCTTGTACTGTAAAGTTGAAAATCTGATTTTCGGTCTTATTTGCATGATTCTAAGTATAGTATGGCCATAGAGTACTATAGTATCGGTACTGTACCGAAATGTAAGGACGGTATCCGATTGGTTTGTAATAATTGCGATCTCGTATCGTCGATTTGTAACAATTTAATTCTTTTATTTTTCAAAAAATGTATAATAGGATAGTCCATATGTACATTTGTTTATATTGAAGATCGGCATTTTCACAGAGCCAATGGTTGGCGGATCGAGACCAAAGTGAAGACGGAGCCTTTGAAGCTTTTGAAGTCTAGTTTAGGTTTAACTGCTTTTGTTAGGTTCTAGTCTTATGGCCATACTAGGACTTGAATTTATTTGATGTATGCTTGGTTTAATTTTTGCACAATTATAACCAAAAGTAATCCCACATTGTCATATTCATTATCCGCGACTCGCTAGAATTAGTTCACTTAAAAGCGATAGATAAAATATGACAAGATCTCTCACTGAAACGTAAAATCGAGATTTAGTCCTTCCACAATTCACCCCTATGCAACCCTTGTTCATTAGGGGCACGCTCGCCCTAGCGGGGTGTTTCCTTTTTACCTTGGGGGAGTAGGTTAATAAAGAGTTATTACGAGTGAATTTTGGTTTAATCTTGACGTGATTTGCAATACAAGTCTTGCAATCCGGGACTAAAGGATTGATTTAGTAGAAATCGATCAACTGAGAGTTCTAAGTGTAGAATCAATCATGAGTTGGTTCACCGAAATTACATAAATTTGGGATGTATCGCCCTCCGCGTACCTAAATTTATATAAGATCGGATCTCGGAATCATTTATATAATTAAGAGAGATCATTATATGAATGCCTAACTTCACAAATAATTATTTTAATGTGAATTTTACGATGAATTTAATCGATTGTTTTTTCCCATGTTGTAGTTTAAAATTCGAAAATGGCTCAAACGTCCAATTCAGTAATATCCAAAGACTTCTGGCTTCGTAATTTTATGGAAAAGAATGAACTAAAGGAAGATGGAAGCAATTTTACTGATTGGGAGTTAAACCAGCGATTAGCCCTTCAATCTGATAGAAAACAACGTTTTCTATACGAACCCCCGATTCCCTCTCCAGGTCCTGACGCCACCCCTAAAATGATACAAATGTATCAAGAGTACGCGCATGAATCTGACCAGATTAAGAATGTATTGATTTTTCCTATGCACCTGCGTTTACAGAAACGCATGATTGATTTCAGTGCGTATCAAATATTCGCTCGGCTAACGACTAGTTTCTCGCAAAAGCCGCGAATACTTCAATACAAAGCAGCTTCGAGTTTCTTTGAGACTAAGCTCTCAAAGGGCCAACCAGTTGGTCCTCATGTTCTCAAATTTATCAAGAATGTTGAAACAATTGAGAAGTTAGGTTGCCCAATTTCTGAAGATTTTGCGGTATACCGTCTGCTTAATTCTTTGCCTGCAACATTCGGTCCTTTTAGGACGAATTACAACATGAATGATTTAAAGAAAAATCTTCATGAATTGCATGTCATGCTTGTACAACATGAGAGGGATTTGGTGTCAAGTGGGAGCGCGAATAGAGATGTTTTATCCATGGCGGTAAAACAAAAGCGGAAGTTCAAGAAGGGTGCGGGGAAGGGTAAGAAACCCGCGCGTGGCAAAGGAAAAGGAAAAGTTGCTTCGGGCAACAATTCTATTGCTAAGAGAGGCGCGACACCTGAACAGAAATGCTTCCATTGTGGAAATTTCGGCCATTGGAAGCGAAATTGTCCAAAATATCTGGAGGAGAAGAAGTCGAAACCAGGTATATATATGATAGACATTAATTATGCAAGTACCACGTCCTGGGTATTAGACACTGGATGTGGATCTCACCTTTGTAATCACTTGCAGGGGCTAACGAAGGCACGTCGGCTGGCAAAAGGTGAAGTTGACCTCCGTGTCGGGAATGGAGCTAAAGTAGCCGCCATATCATTAGGAACGTATATTATGTCACTTGCCTCAGGGCTAGAGTTGTATCTAAATAACTGCTATTTTGTACCAACTCTAAGTAAGAATATAATTTTAGTTTCTGTTTTAGACGCTGAAGGTTTTGAATTTTCAATACGAAACAACAGTTGTACCTTCTTGTTTAATGATATGGTGTACGGAACAACCAAATCTACAAACGGTATTTACGTTTTAGATTTGAAAAATGAGGTCTAACATGTAGCAAATAAAAAGCTCAAAATAGGAGATCCCGATCAATCCTACCTTTGGCACTGTCGTTTAGGGCATATAAACGAAAAACGCATTGAGAGACTCGCAGTCAATGGAGTTCTCAAACCATTTGATTTCAGATCATATGGAACATGCGAATCTTGTCTTTTAGGCAAGATGACTCGAGCACCTTTTTCAGGAAAAGGAGTACGAGCTAGTGATTTGTTGGCCCTCATTCATACAGATGTTTGCGGTCCAATGACAATCACTGCCAGAGGTGGTTATGACTACTTTGTCACTTTTACAGATGATTTTAGTAGATACGGCTACATCTACCTAATCAAATACAAAAGTGAGGTACTTGAGAAATTTATAGAATTTCAAACGGAAGTAGAAAACCAATTAGGAAAGAAGATCAAGACCTTACGATCAGATCGGGGAAGTGAATATCTCAGTAATGACTTTGATATTCATCTGAAAGACTGTGGAATCATATCACAGCTTACACCTCCTGGTACACCACAATTAAATGGTGTAGCCGAAAGAAGAAACCGTACCCTGTTGGATATAGTAAGATCAATGATGAGTCAGACCGAGCTTCCTGATTCATTCTTGGGTTTTGCTCTCCAAACTGCCATTTTCACACTCAATAGATGTCCGACTAATCAGCTCCGAAAACACCATATGAGTTATGGAGAGGAAAAGTTCCTAACCTCTCATTTATCAAGATCTGGGGTTGTGAAGCATATGTTAAAAACAGGACTGACAATAAGCTTGCACAAAGATCTGATAAATATATCTTTGTAGGTTATCCTGTACAGACTCGAGGATATTACTTCTACAATCGTCTGGAGAACAAAGTTTTTGTGTCTCGAGATGCTGTCTTTTTAGAAAATGAATTTATTTCTAAAAGACAGAGTGGGAGAAAATTTGAACTTAGCGAAGTTCAAGAGCCACAAATGCAAAATGAGGCTCAGGATGTTTTGCCAGAAGACATTCTTGAATCGTCTAACTCTGTGGTTCCATTCTCCACTCCTAGAAGGTCAGCCAGATCAACCCGCCCACCAGATCGATACCTAGGTATGATCGAGGATGGTGGTGATCACTTTTTGCTTCTAGAAAGTAATGAGCCTGCAACCTACAGAGCAGCCATGAATGGACCGAATTCTGCTAAATGGCTAGAGGCAATGAAATCCGAGATAGATTCCATGTACGAGAATCATGTATGGGACTTGGTTAACTTGCCTGAAGGAACCAAGGTTCTGCAGTGCAAATGGATCTTTAAGATCAAGAACGGCATGGATGGAAATCAAGATATTTTCAAAGCTAGATTGGTAACTAAAGGTTTCACGCAAGTTCATGGTTTAAACTATGACGAGCCCTTTGCGCCAGTTGCAATGCTCAGATCTATTCTGTAACACTACGGAATTTGGAAAGTGGATTATGGAGTTGGTTTGTCCCACATTGGGAAACTAAAGCTCACAAGATCAGTTTATAATAGATTCCTACCATCATACTACCAACAAGGCCTTCACCTTTTAGAGCCCGGAGAGGATATATGGGCCTAAGGGGTGACTACCCATCTTATTGGGTTGTGTTGCGACGGACGGTGGTTCGGGCTGTTACAGATGGTATCAGAGCAACCCTGCGACCGCGTGTTGAGTGCTGGGGTTAGGCCCAGGTCAGCCGTCTAGCGGGGGAGATCTTGGACCTGTGTTGCGGCCGCGTGTTGAGTGCTGGGGTTAGGCCCAGGTCAGCCGTCTAGCGGGGGAGATCTTGGACCTGTGTTGTTGATGTTGGTATGGAATGGTTGAGGCGCGCCGGGGACGTCGCGTTCTCTAAGTGGGGGAGTTTGTAACACTACGGAATTTGGAAAGTGGATTATGGAGTTGGTTTGTCCCACATTGGGAAACTAAAGCTCACAAGATCAGTTTATAATAGATTCCTACCATCATACTACCAACAAGGCCTTCACCGTTTAGAGCCCGGAGAGGATATATGGGCCTAAGGGGTGACTACCCATCTTATTGGGTTGTGTTGCGACGGACGGTGGTTCGGGCTGTTACATATTCGGATAATTTTAGCGATTGCTGCTTTTCATGATTATGAGATATTGTAGATGGACGTTAAAACCCCCTTCCTGAATGGGTTTCTGGAAGAGGAAGTGTATATGGCACAACCTGAGGGTTTTATAGATCCAAACAATCCTAAGAAAGTTTGCAAGCTTAAGAGATCCATTTATGGTCTTAAGCAAGCATCTCGGAGTTGGAACCATCTGTTCAACCATGTGATTAAACAAAATGGTTTCACCCGAAGTGTCGAGGAACCTTGTTTATACATGAAATTTAGTGGGAGTAAAGTAACTCTCCTAATCTTATATGTAGATGACATATTACTCATTGGGGATGATATCCCCATGCTTAACTCCGTTAAGGATTGGCTCGGGAAACATTTCCAAATGAAGGATTTAGGAGAAGCGCAGCGCATCCTAGGTATTCGGATCTATAGAGATAGACCAAAAAGAATACTAGTGTTAAGTCAAGAAACTTATATTGATAAAATTCTTGACATGTTCAATATGAAAGACTCTAAAAGAGGCTTTTTACCTATGGGAAGTGGGATAATTTTGAGTAAAGCTCAGTGTCCGACTGATCCTAAGGATATTGAACGCATGAAGTCGATACCTTATGCTTCCGCAATCGGTTCGATCATGTATGCTATGATGTGTACGCGTCCTGACGTGTCATATGCTTTAAGTATGACAAGTCGTTACCAAGCCAATCCAGGCGAGAGCCACTAGATAGCCGTTAAGAACGTCCTTAAATACTTAAGAAGGACTAAGGACACGTTCTTAGATTTTGGAGGGGATTCTGAGCTTCGTGTAAAGCGTTATGCGGATGCTAGTTTCCAAACAGATCGAGATGATTCAAAATCTCAATCAGGATATGTTTTCATACTGAATGAAGGAGCCATATGCTGGAAGAACACCAAGCAATCGGTGACTGCAGATTCTACAACGGAGGCTGAGTATCTTGCAGCATCAGAAGCTGCAAAAGAGGCAGTTTGGATCCGGCAGTTCCTGGAAGGATTAAATGTAGTCCCTACAGCAGCAGATCCTATTGTAGTCTATTGCAACAATAGTGGAGCAATAGTTCAGGCTAAAGAGTCTAAGTCTAGTGACAAATCTAGACATGTACTCAGGAAGTTCCATGTAATTAGAGACTTTGTGGAACGAGAAGATATATCGGTTTGTAAGGTTAGGACAGACGATAATATCGCTGATCCTTTAACCAAGCCATTATCACAGGCTAAACACAATGGTCATATTGCCTCGATGGGTTTGAGGCGTATGCCTGACATGTGTTAGATTATATATTGTAATAGTTAATAAGTGTATTACCTTTTACATATATGGTAATTAAATTCATCGTTCTAAGTTTTATTAAACTCTTTAATAAATTCAGTTTTAATAAAATTCTGAATTATATATATGCTCTGTTGATTCCTAATACGTCGTGGAGACGATTTGAACCCTATTAAGTGAACAGGATTAACAGTGTATTTTGTCTCTAGTTATAAAATGAGGTGACGTCTCAATTGACTAGATTGTAAGTCGGTTGATGACTAGTTCAATGGTCATGGATTCATAGAGATGAATAACCGATTACATAGACAGACTGTAGATGACACTATGTCAGACATTTGACCAATTATAGAACCTTTGTGTCTGGTCGTGACAAGGTAATCTATATTATTCCTATTAGTCGATTCTTTCGACCTGAGATTGTTTGTCTGAGTTTATGCAGTAGGCGGTGACTTTGATTTATGTCCTAAGTCTTACCGTAAAAGGAGGCTAAAAGGGCATCTATTGGGTCATTACCGACTGTATGAAACAAAGAAAATAAGTCAAGAAGGGATTGTCCACCCACGTTAGGGTATAATATCTTTGGGCCACTCGAGGAATTGTGACTGGAAATGCGTGGCCACGCTCGGAAGAGATCTATGATAGATATTCCGGTCAGACAGTCATAATCCAGATCGAGAAAACCACTTTTGATAAAGATCCAATGCAAGTTCGACCTGAAAGATACTTCGCATTTAGTGGGAGATATAACGGACAAGAGACTCGGTAACGCATGACTTGTCTCGGACAAGTGGGAGATTGTTGGAGTAGGTGTCCTCCGACAATAATGCGTTGACTAATTAAATCTAATTAGGAATAAACCTGGGATATATTATATATACTAAGTCAGTTGATTAACGTAAATCGATAACGCTTGGCTGGCTAGAGTTTGACGTTATTGTCGTTTGACGGCGGTAATCAACTAATCCCTCTCGGTCACACCGATAAAGATAGTTTCTCCAAAGGATATTATATTTGTACTTGATACAATATAATATAAACCTTAATGTTTCAGTTAAAGAGTTAACTGATTATAGAGGAAAGTGTTTTACGAGTTTGGAACTCGGGTCGGATAATTATGGTTTTTGTGTAAATTTACAAAGTGTTGTAAATTTAGCTAAAATGATGTAATTAATAATTATATACGGATATAATTATTACTTGTCACTTAAAGAGTTAAGAGTACATACTATTACTAAATTGTAAATACACAATGTGATTCATGTGTCTCAACGGAAGCTGTAATAGCCCGAACCACCGTCTACGCAACACAACCCAATAAGATGGAAATTCACCCTTTAGTCCCAATATCATCTCCGGACTCTACAAGATGAATGTCTTGTTGATAGTATGATGGTAGTAATCTATTATAAACTGATCATATGAGCCTTAATTTCCTAATGTGGGACAAACCAATTTAGCAACACTTTCCAAATCCCATAGTGTTACAAACTCCCTCACTTAAAGAACACAACGTCCTCGTTGCGCCTAAACCAATCCTGTAGCAGCGTGAACCACCGTCCATTGCAACACAACCCAATAAGATGGGTAGCCACATATATCCTCTCTGGGCTCTAAACGGTGAAGGTCTTGTTGGTAGTATGATGGTAGGAATCTATTATAAACTGATCATATGAGCCTTATTTTCTCAATGTGGGACAAACCAACTCCATAAACCACTTTCCATAATCTGTAATGTTACAAACTCATACCAGTAGTCACAGGCCGAAGATCTCCCCCACTAGAGGGCTGGCGTGGCCCTTGCCCCAGCACCCAGCACGTGGTCGCAGGGTTGCTCTGATATCATCTGTAATAGCCCGAACCATCGTCCGTCGCAACATAACCCAATAAGATGGGAAGTCACCATTTAGGCCCATATGTCCACTCCGGCTCTAAAAGGTGAAAGTCTTGTTGGTAGTATGATGGTAGAAATCTATTATAAATTGATCATATGAGACTTAGTTTTCCAATATGGGACAAAACCAATTCTCCGTAGTATTAAGGAAGCAAATCAGACGAGTACTACCTATAGCTATTCACATTCCTCCTCGGTTGTAGGGTAATTCTATATTGGGGGAAGGAAAGTAGTGAATCCTAATCACAAGCTACAGCATGAATTTCTGGTTCAGTGGCAGGGTACAGATGAAAGGGAAGCTACTAGGGAGCTGGCAGAATAATTTTAGCATAATTTCCTACTATTGTGGTTATCTTTACTGGTACCTGACTTGAGGACAAATCAGTTAATGGGGAAATGATGCTATAGCTGGAGAATAGTAGTTAGTTACAAGATTCATTTAGTTAGTTATTAGTGCTGAGTCAGCATAGGATGCGGTTACAAAGTGGTTAGAAGTTGTTAGAACTCTAACTAACTCTTATATAAATATTTCAATAGTTGTAGACTGTCATTCATTCTGAAATTCGATACAAAAGTTATAGTTTTTTCCCGTCTCATATTCTTTCTAATCTTCTATCTTCTTCTATACTTTTCTTCATTACAGTAGCATTCCTACTATTGTAAACGTGCACCCTATATTGTTGAATAATTTTTTTCTCGGATCATTTTGTTTACCGTTTTTAAGCACTATTTCGGAAAAATCATGGTAAATGAGTACTCCATCTTAATGAGTTTGGTATCCAATAACTGTAAAATGAGTTTAATCACATTAAAGCCAAACCTAAAATTATGGATGTGATTGATGATCCGATGAGCAAAATAGTCCAATGCATAGACCACATACGATGAGTAAAGAACATTTAAGACGACAAGGTGGAACATTGCGTAGTGCAACATAGCATGAAACGTAACGTATAATGATACCTACTTTAGGTTTATTCTTTTATGTTGGTGTTAGGTGATTAGGAATGTCTAAGAAAAGCAAATGATATTGAAGGGCATGTTAGTGATATTTTTAGGATTTTGGGTATTACATTTAGTTAATTTTTGTTAGGAATTGCTTATCTTGATGTATATAACATTATATGGATTAATAAGCAAATCCAAAACTCATCAGAAATTAAACCATATATCAGCCTATTTTTATGTTAGAAAAGTTTAGAATATATTCAATAAAACAAATTTTTAACATTTCATGTCTCAAACATCACAGTACCGCAGCACGATACGCATACCTACCACGTGATAATGTAAAAGATACTCATGCGCACGAAAAAATCAAGGTTACATTACAGAATTATTCCCCAATCGAAGGAGAAGCAAGGGTCTCTTGATACGTACTTGATTCTGTAATGAAAGAATTTAAGTTATCCTACTATTATGTACAATATTGGAAACTGTAAACGTTTAAGGGCCCGTTCGGTATCACTGCCGTTTTCAGTTTTTGGTTTTTTTGCGTAAAAAATTTAATTAAATAAGTTACAAAATTAACTTTAAATTGTTTGGTTCTATAATAGTCACATTGAAAATGAAAACTGACAACTGAAAACTCAAAACCATTTTTTCTGGTTTTAAAAAACGGGACTATAGTTTTCAAAAAAAACTAAAAACTGAAAACATAAAACAATACCAAACAGGCCCCTGTATTTACAAATGTGAGTGTTACAAAACCTCGGTAGTGGAAACTGTGAGTGTTGAAACTTACAAATGTGAGAGTATTACAAAATCTTCAATTCTTAAAATATAAACAATTGTATTTCATTAGTGAAAGAATTATTGAATCAATTATAAGATTATGTGTTGACTCTCTAAATACAGTTTAATACTCATATTGATGGAGCATACAATTTCCATCATCAATTTCCATAACAACGATGGTGCACTTTGAAAACATATTACAGATCATCGAACTTTTCCAGAAAAACTTGCATTTACGTAAATACTAGTTTTAAGCCCGTGCGTGCACGGTTCAAATAACTCTTTTCACAAATAAAAATTTCTAGTAATTTTAGAATTTAAACCCCTGTATGCTTGATTATTGCTGGATAATACATAATTAGTTGAGGGGTAATCATAATTTAATTACTTATTTTAAGATCGTATTATCGGCCCCCATAATATACATACATACCAATATTCCCATAATGTCTTAACATCAATTCAATAAGTTATACATGTTGGACTAATCCGAGAAATACATACCAAAACAACCTAATAAACCGTCCACACAAACTCCTCCATCAACTTCATATTTTATGCATCTTCATCTCACTTCCGAGTGCAACACGTATTGTCGCGCGATATTTCTTCGTGGGAGGGGACAATAGCATGGCAGCTCAAATGCTCAATCACGAAGAACGGTAACAATATAAATAGGTGTTTGAGTGGAATTCTCCTCCTGCGAATTAATCAAAGAAAGATTTTAGTAATTAAAATCTGAAGAATCTAATAAAAGCAACGTAAGAAGGCCAAGTAGCAATGGTCAAGATTATTGCTCATGTACGATACATAAAAGAGGCATTTTTCACATTTTTGCTCATGGTCAAGAATATTACATATTTTTATATCCCATGTTGGCATAAATTCCTTAAGGCTTGTCTAGGAATGATTATAGAAAACATGCATGTCTAATCTCATGGTAAGTTTTTTCTATTTTTATGTTTATGCACCATCTTTTCCCAAAATGTATAGTATCAATATATTATTTCCCAAAACGTATAGTACCATCTCATCAAAGAAGTTTTTTTTAGCCACCAAAGTGAGAAGGGTGGGATCTAAAAAACACCAAAGTCGTATTTGGGATTTATGAAACACCAAAGTTAAAAACCTTATTTTTATAACACACTTCAAACTATTTGGGTTTTTATTAAACACCAAAACAAATAAAAAATGTTAATTGTTATTTTACCTCTTAAGTTATTTTTCTGCTTAAAAAAAAAATACTCATCTTCTTCTCCTCCAATTCTCCATTATCAATTTTCTCTACGAAGGCATGGCGCAGGCTTAAGTCAAATAAAAAAAACTTCACAATTAGAACCTGGGATTATGGAAAGTCTAAACAAGTTTTTATACTACATTTTGAACTTTGCGGTATCGTTCGATCATGTTCGTAATTTTTTTTTTTTTTTTTTGACATTTGTTGAATTATGTGGTCTTTTTTTTTTTTTTTTTTAAGATCAATGAACTGGATTTACTCCATATCTTTACTTATTGTGAAACGAGCCTAGTATTTCTTAGTTTAAGTAAGTAAGAACATAATTTCATTTTATTTTTTAATGTTTTATTTGTTTTGGTGTTTAATAAATACCCAAATAGCTTAAAGTGTGTTTTAAAAACAAGTTTTTCAACTTTAGTGTTTTGTAAATACCAAATACAACTTTGGTGTTTTTTAGATCTCACCCTTATCACTTTGGTGGCTAGAAAATACTTCTTTGATCATCTCATCATCATCTTAT
The DNA here is from genome assembly GCA_963680865.1 of Spergularia marina. NCBI lineage: Eukaryota > Viridiplantae > Streptophyta > Magnoliopsida > Caryophyllales > Caryophyllaceae > Spergularia > Spergularia marina. Next base: position 10,525,421 of record OY804546.1, on the reverse strand, counting down.
TGTTTTCTAAAACGTATAGTATCATCTTATTATTTATAATTAGTTATATATCCTTTACCTAAATTTGTAAAAATAAAAGATTACAAAGCCCTAAACAAATTCGAAAGTCTCTAGACGCGTTGAATGACCACGAAAAAACCTTCGTGTGTGTGTGTGTGTGTGTGTGTGTGTGTGTGTGTGTGTGTGTGTGTGTGTGTGTGTGTGTGTGTGTGTGTGTGTGTGTGTATATATATATATATATATATATATATATATATATATATATATAATTAGTTATATATCCTTTACCTAAATTTGTAAAAATAAAAGATTACAAAGCCCTAAACAAATTCGAAAGTCTCTAGACGCGTTGAATGACCACGAAAAAACCTTCGCGTTGAACTCCCGCTCGCGTGAGAACTGCGCACCGCCATAGAGTGACACTCGCGTACAATGACACAAAATCTCTATAGAATGACACCTACATACAATGACAGAGAAAGTTCTATACAATGACAAGAAAATTTAGAACTCATATAGGAATCGAACCAACGACATTCGTGTATGTACACAAATGCTTTACCAAATGAGCTAACAAAACCACAATTCATACAATGACACCGAACAATAACACCGCGTGTCCATAGTGTCACTCTATGGACAACCTGTGTCATTCTATTGACAAACTTGTGTCATTCTATGGACAAACCACCAATAACACCGAAGTGCCATAGTGTCATTCTATTGACAAACCCGTGTTAGTCTATGACACCCGCACCCGCACCGGCAACCACAATCACACAAGATTGTTCGTCCAATGATGCCGACTACCCATACAATGACACAAGATTGTCCATACAGTGACACCATCATACAATGACACGAGAGTGTCCATACAATGACACTAGAGTGTCCATACAATGACACTGACTATACATACAACGACACCTAGTGTTGATACAATGACACCAATTATCCATACAATGACACCGATTATCCATACAATAACAAACACCCATCGGAACATCCACAACCACCGCCACCACCGCAACCGCAACCAACCACCACCACCACCACCACCGAAAAATCAAATCAATCAAATCATAAGATTTACAAATAAAAATTCTAAAAAATACAATCAGATCCAAAAACAACACGAAAATTTGCGATGAATAAAAGTATCGATTCAACATCAAACAAAAAATCATTCAAGCGAACAAAATGCGAACAAAAATTTAAAAAATTATTCAATCGAATCAAATAATCTGATTAATCAATCGGAATCTAATAATCTGACAAATAATCGGAATCTAATAATCTAACAAAAATTCAATTCATATGTAATTCAATAATCGAAATCTGTAACAATTGAAATTAAAAGAATTAAAAGTTGAATCTGTAATTAATGAGTGAGAAAGAGAATTTACCGTCGGATTTCGCCGCCGGAGTTCGCGAATATGTCGGAATTCGCTGCCGTCGCCGGACTTTAGGAGAGAGAAAATAGATGCAAATGAAAGTGACAAGCAGCACCGTCCTCTAAAGCAGCAATTTTCTAGCAATGACGAAGAGGACGGCGGCAGAAGTGCGTTGATTGACGGCGATAGACATGTTATTTGATTCGCGGGAGAGAAAAAATGTCGAACATATCTGAGGAAGGTGGCGAAGGCGTGTACCTAACGCAACAAAGGTGGCGGCTATGGCGACGGAGCTGGTCGACGTGAGGAAGTAGGTGAGATGAGAGCGCGGGGGAGGAGAGAGAAGATGTCGAGGAGAGAGAAATGAAAAAAATGGAAATGATAGTGACTTGGGGAAAGATTGGGAAAGCAGATTATTTTCTAGTTGAGGCCAGGTGGTTTAATCTGGAACGTTCAATTTGATGGATCTGACGGCTATTAATTGGTGCGCAGTACTCACCTATGGAGGGGTACTCTTATGATCATCACTATATATATATAGGCGAGATCAGGTGCGAACTCCCCCTCGCGTGAGAAATGCGCACCATCATACAGTGAGACGGAGTGTCACATACAATGACACGCGAAAAAAAAAAAAAAAGAAGAGAAAGACGCGCTCACTGACTCTCACTCGTTCATTTCCAAAAAGAACACTCTCTCTCCTCCTCCTATCTCTCTCTTGGGAAACTCATCCTCTCTTTGTCGTCACCGTCGATCTCCGCCATCGCCGCAGATCCCTCACCGTCGTATCTCCGCCACCGTCGCAGTTTCGTCTCCTCGCCTTCAATTAGGTTTGATTTCGTTCTTTCTCCTCTTCATTTCGGAAAACAAATCGTCATTTTGAAATTAGATTTTGAGTTGAGGTTTTGCTAATTTTATAATTTTGAAATTAATACTGATTTGATTGATTATTTTGTCGATTAGATCAAGGTCTGTTCCCCTAGATTTTGATTAATTGAGTTTTTGACGATTAGATACATGTCTGAAACCCTAGAATTTGATTCGTTTTCGATTGATTTAATTTTGGTATGAAATCTGGGAACTTTGTTGAGTTAATTGTACGAATTTGATCTTTGGAATCATACAATCAATTGGAGGTTCGGTACGTGCTGCAGTAGTGTATATGTTGAAAGAAAACTTTACGTTTGTGTGATTTTATACGGGAGTTGGTGTCTTTCTATGGACATCCTATGTCTCATGTGCCTAATTATATGTTTATGTGATTTAGCGTGGTCTGTCACTCTATGCATAAACGCGCGTCACTCTATGCACAAACCTGTGTCACTCACGAACCCGTGTCACCTTATTAACGAACCCGTGTCACTCTATGCACAAACGTGTGTCATTCTATGGACATACCACATACGTGTGTCATTCTATATACAAGATTGTGTCATTCTATGAACTAATGTGTGTCATTCTATGAATACTTTGTTAGAAGGATCTATTGTTTTGTTAGTAGTTGTGATGAAATGCCTGCTTAGTTGAGGGATTGTTTGCTCCCGTTTCTAAACTCAATTTATATAGAAAAAATGGGTTCATTGCTAAGTTTCGTCTATAAATTGTTAGATAAAAGAAAGTTTGGTGTAGTGATGCCATTGACAACAGTAGAGGGACACTAGTTTTGACTATTCTTGGGTCAAGAATTCCACGAGGCTACATCAGAATGTCATTGATGTATATTATGTTCCATCGTTGTGCTTACACTGTATATTACTATAAAGGCAATAAGGTGTTCTTCTATTTCAAACTACAATGTGGTGAATCTGTTTATGAGGGTATGTCAGTTTCATTTGTACTTGCTACAGAGTACGGCTGTTGAGTCTTCGATGTGAAAAGTGTCATTGTATATGAACAAACGTGTCATTTCGATGGAAAAAGTGTGTCATTGTATGAACAAGCGTGTGTCATTGTATGAACAAACGTGTCATTTCGATGGAAAAAGTGTGTCATTGTATGGACAAACGTGTGTCATTGTATGAAGAAATTTGCATCATAGAACAAACGCGTGTCATTTCTATGGAAAAGTGTGTCACTCTATGGACAAACGTGTGTCACTCGATGGATGAACTTTTGTCACTCTATGGACGAACGTGTGTCACTCGATGGATGAACTTGTGTCACTCTATGGACAAACGTGTGTCACTCTATGAATGAGTTATCTAGGTTCCTTGGATAAGGATATTATATATGTTATCATGCTGAAGTCTCTTCTGGACGGGTTGCTTTGTACTATTTGGTCTTCTGCCATAACCTATAAGAATTGAAAAGAAATATACAAATCCTTTCAGGGTCTCTTTAGTTAACATGATGTATGTCTAATACTTATATATAGCGTACTAAGTTAGTAATATTGTTCCTTTCTTGTTTCAGCATTCTTCTCTGAAGCAATTTTATGGAGCAATGACAAAAGCAGATTACTTGACATTACGCTTGGGTTTCATCATGGTACTTGCCTCGTTTTTTTGTGTGTCTTTGTCATATTGAGTTACTGATTTTACTGTACGTTTTCGCCTTGTATAATGGAGATTGTTATGATATTTATTTCAGACCCATTGCAAGGCAAACCCCAAGTTCAACTTTCACAAGTGTATGATTCGAGCTTTGGAAGATGATTTTAGGCGGGTTGTTGGGATAAGGCAAGTGACTTTTTTCATACGGAAGTTAACCCCCTGGCAGATATATGTTTAGGCATGTTTTGCCAACTCTGTTTATTCATGGCTTAAGGTTTCCATTTTGTATGGTGCACCTGGTACCTCTGGGTATTCGTGATCATCTTTCTGTTGCTGAATGTTAATGGTAAGTCTTAGAATTCTCAAAGGGAATTATTCACTTTCAGTTGAATCTAGTTGTTGTTTGTGTGAATTTGTGTGATAATGTTCTTAAAGTCGGTTAGCTCAATTTGGAAGAGCATTGTGGAACGCACAAGATGTGGGTTCGACTCCCATATCAGCTATGAAATACAATAAGATTGGTACCCTACTTTATCACGGTTTAGCTAAAATGATAAGAGAAAGTCCGACAAAATGTTGAGGTTCTTTTGCTTTTCTGCTATTTCCGGGAATACACGCAACCTCAACTGCTCAAGCACAGTCTGCAAATGCAAAAGATGCAATGAAGTATCCAATTTTTCTAGACCTGATAAGCATCTAGTCTACGTAGGAATCAAACCTACACCTTCCGTCCATGAGACGGCGCTCTGCCAATTGAGCTAGTAGACTATAGGAGTACAAGATAGTGGACAAGGCAAACTCAGAAAACCGAGGTGATAAGGAATTTAGTGAACAAAAACCACAGTAACCAAGTCGTAAAATAGATGCAAATGTATCGATTAGGCTGAGCCTCAAACAGTCCCTACAACACAAAACCTAGACCTCAAATTCATAGAATCACAGTGTACTATCTAATAGAACTACACGAATGTCCCATGGAATCACACGAATGTCTCATAGGATCTTAAAAACATTCACCACAAACCAAACTATACTAATACATTACCATCCACACTTATCTCAGCATTTTACAACCGATGTCCCATAATTTGACATAGGTTTCTCATATCATATGTGTAACACCCCGGCTCATCGTCTGAGCCGAGAGTAGTCACCTATGGCAGCTTGCCAGGCTGTGGGCTGACATCACAGACCAACACGGGTCCTCTCGGCGCATTTTGACCTCACTCATGCGCACCCTGGGAAACTTCCCAGGAGGTCACTCATCTTGAAATTACTCCCAGTCAAGCACGCTTAACTTTGGAGTTCTTATCACATGGGCTTCCTAAAAGGAAAGTCAACTTTGTTGGTATGAATAGCATTGTCAATCCTTTTAAGCACCTCATATGAGCCTTTAATTTCTCAGGAACCTTCTCTGAAATCAGGGGTATTACATTCACCCCCTCTTAAGAAAGCAACGTCCTCGTTGCGACTGACAGCCAACCATAGTTTAGCTCCAGGATCTTTCCCCCGCTAGGCTGTTGACCTGGGCACTCCTGACCACATGATCAACACGCGTTCACAGGGTTGCTCTGATACCATTTGTAACACCCCGGCTCATCGTCTGAGCCGAGAGTAGTCACCTATGGCAGCTTGCCAGGCTGTGGGCTGACCTCACAGACCAACACGGGTCCTCTCGGCGCATTTTGACCTCACTCATGCGCACCCTGGGAAACTTCCCAGGAGGTCACCCATCTTGAAATTACTCCCAGTCAAGCACGCTTAACTTTGGAGTTCTTATCACATGGGCTTCCTAAAAGGAAAGTCGACTTTGTTGGTATGAGTAGCATTGTCAATCCTTTTAAGCACCTCATATGAGCCCTTAATTTCTCAGGAACCTTCTCTGAAATTAGGGGTATTACAATATGGTTATACGGATTTCACAATAGAATGGCAAACATATCCCATAGAATAACACACATGTTCCAATAGAATGACACAAGTTATTCGGTGTCATTCTATGTATAACCTGTGTCACTGAAAAATACAAAAACATATTCAACCTAAACTAATTCCCAACGCCAATCACTGAAAGCAGCAATGAAAGCTTCTTTGAGTCATTTCATCAAACACCTGCTACTCATTTTCATCAAATGCGATTAGGGAGAACAAAATCAAATCGATCCGAAAACAAAAGTTGAATGTAGAATCTCGCCAGAAACTTAAATTAATCGCGCAAAAAGCTACTAAATTTAATCAAATTAAGGCCTTGTTAAGAAGAATTTAACGATCATCAAGTACTAGAACTATTTTCTAAAGAAAGCAAGCCTAATGTGCTCCTCTCCTATCAGTTCCTTTATGCTAAGGTGCAACTGAATAGTTTGTGGAGTTGATTAACACTCAAAACCCGCAATATTGTGTGATCAAAGATTCTTCTAGTCAAATCTAACTCAATGTCTCATCAGCTAGGTCAAAACAAGAGTAGTAATTTGCACAGCTCAAAACGAGACTTCTAGTCATGTAAGCAGAGATCTTTAAAGTCCAAACACAGAGCGACAGTCATAAAAAGAAGGCATCATCAGAAAACAGTAGACACTATGCATCGTCTAAAGACCAGTATACCAAGACAACATCAGGATTCTTACACCAGTAAGTAAATATCCTACTAATTAGCAAGCCTCACACTCGCACCAGCTATTAGGTTGCATTGAAGACCACAAACTAAGAATGCTCACCACAGTAAAAAAAACTATACTTATATAGGCAACATGCTTCCCGGTGATTTCTAAAACATGGCCAGAAATGAACCTCCATCGTTGCCGTCATCAGACATTTACGCATCAATTACCAGAAGGAATTAAACAAAGGCAACACTTTTGCAATTAAGGGCAGCCCTTCAGCAACGTGACTGTCATAGAAAGACAATAAAAAGACACACATGTGCCATTTTCTATATCTCCAACAACCACCCCAATTTGCTATATATCCAACAACGACCACACCACAACAACCACAACCACAGCCAAAACAACAACCACCACCACCACAACTACCACAACAACCACATGACATAAAGTGTCCATAGAATGACACCTCTTTACAATTACACCCAATGTCCATACAATGACACATTGTCCATAGAATGACATCTCCCTGCAATGACACCCACAGTCCATGCAATGACAGTAGAGTGTCGATACAATGACACAAGAGAGTCCATACAATTCGCCAAATTAATCACTACTCAAACAGTGCTATTGTAAATTTCAAAATTCAAACATCAACAAATATAAACATCGCCGTTGCCGAAGCCTCAGGTCGCCATCCCCGTCGCCGAAGCCTCGCTATCGCCGGCATCGGCGATTTGAAAGACGGAGAGTGAAGACAATAACCAAAGAATTAACTGCAAACCTCAAAATTTAATTAAGCAACATTTATATTGAATTAAACCGAAATAAACTAAAATTAAACTGAATCAAACTAAAAATTGCAACATTTTAGATTATTTGAAAGATTCATAAGATTGATAACATGAGCTTATAAGGTTTTTATCAAATTATACGCAGAGTCTTGCCGAAAAATCAACTAATCAAATTGATTTAATTAAATTAATCAAATTAGGTTTTAGTTATAACAAAACAATCAAAACTGAAAATCGATCCGAAAACATACGACACGGTATAAATTAAAAAGCACACGACACGGTAAGGATCACAACTGTTGTCATGGGCGATCAATCTGGCCCTAAAACATTAATTTGGGGTAACTGTTTTTCAACACTACTTCATTTTGTCGTTTTTTTTTTTTTTTTTTTTTTGTTAAAAAAAATTAGACAATAATATTAGAACTTTTTCAGGGAATTTTGAGTAGTTGGTATACCCTCAACAGGCTGGCTGCGACCCATAAATTCGCTACAAGTCGTAAATTAGTAAACTACCCAATTTCAATTTCATGATTTTGATAAATGCATACGACGCGTTTATAAATCAAGAAATTTCCACAACGCACTAGAAATGAAAAACTACACACACAGAGTCCAATATTTGTAAAACTCTCACATAAAGTTATGTAACATGAAACGTATATAATTTGATCATACCACACCAATGCTGTCTTTAGCAGGTGTAAACGAAGTGACTACGGGAGACAATAAAAATAAGGATAATACTACAACTTTTTTTTTTAAATTATTATACACGTCATACGATATAATATTTTATTCGTGCAACGCGCAGGTTTAAAACTAGTATTGCTTTAAATTTATGTTAAACAAGTCCATATTTTTTTTTTTTTTACTTGAGAGGAGCCTCAAATTGTAATTAAATCCTATGATATTCGTTTAATCGTTTGACAAATGAACAAAACTTGAGTGATAATCACGTATCGAGTAATAAACACATCCTTTAAGCCAATAATTACCTAGACATCTAAGAGGTGCAAGAAACGTACGGTTGCATTGCTTTTGCATACTATTAATTAGTGTACACGACAAGAAACATCGTAACACCCTATTTTTCACAACCCTAGACAGATTACCCTGAGTGAGTGACATTCCACTGCAGACGTGGGTGATAAAAAATTATTCCCTCCATTTCATTCATTTGTTTACGTTCGGCTTAGATTCCCCTCACAAAACCCGATTCGACTTAAACAAATGAATGAAATGGAGTACAAGGACCTGAGCAGAACCCGAATAGAGAAATTCCTCATATACCAGATGATTTATACAACAATCACGTCCTGTGCAAGCCTAAACAAAACAAAAGCTAACGCTAGCTCTTTGTCACAACACTCGCCTCTTTTCAGGCACCGAACACAAGTACGAAGAGAGATTATCGTATGTACATCGAGGATCCCACTGATATTTAAAGGCCGATGGGATTCTATAATCCACAAAGTCAAAAGACAAGTTAGTGGAGCAAAAGTGAGCTGAAAATTGTATCTATCTTCATCTGTGTATTCTTTTTACTTGTGTACCCCCCTTTACTTGTGTACCCCCCTTTCCCTAACCTGCAACAATATACAAATGCATACAGGAAAACACGTTAGAAGAAAGTCCATCATATGCTCCCAATATAACCTTTTACCAGTATCGGACAAGGTTAGAGTCTTACTATGACGATCTGTGACGATATCTCCTGAAATTCAAGTAATTGCTTAGTGGAGTCTCTGGCACAGGTATGAACTTTCCCACAGCAGCAAGCGGCCAACTGGTTCAATATTGCAGGGAAAAGTTAATACTGTACAACTATAGTAGCCATATATCTATAGACTACAGCATAATGAAAATTCATTTTGAAACACAATGGCAACGTATGTCTAGGGAGGGCAACAAAAAATTAAACACACTGTTGCACGATTAGGCAAACTTATCCATATTATCATTACCCGATGAAACCAATCACAACGCCAACAATCCACAACTGCCAGCTCAGCTTCACAGTTGATGCAAACTTGCCAAGGAACTCAATTATGACGATCTGTCAGAATATATTCATAACAAAAAGCAACAGGTGAGCGTACAAGTCAGGAACATAGCAATACAAGTGGATATGCAATCTCAGTAGCCTCACCTGGAGTATCAAAGTTATAGCCACGATTGCCATGAACAGCTTGTTCTTTACTACCCCTTCAAATATATTTACTTGATCTGGCTTACGAGCATTGAACTCATTGAAAATCTGCACATCAACAGTTGAGCGGTTATTTTCATACAAGGCTGAAGCATAAAGAAAGAGACATGAAAGGAGTAACTCTCCAAAAAGCCCAGCTCATTTAACGTCCTAGGGGAAGAGAGTTCAAAGCTTCCTAATTCAATGATAATATTGTCTATTCCTCAGACTTCTTTACATCCAGGCCACAAAGAAGAAAAATCCGATAGTACTCAAAAACTTGGTAGCTTAAGGAATAAAAAGTTTTTAACTGTATTGGCAGTTTTGAGCTCATGAAATCTCTAGTCTTACTAATTATTACAAAAACAGAGATTTAAAGGACACTAATAATATGAAGGTAAAGCTATAATCAGGTAAAACCACAACCTCTGCACTTCTGCAGCTATTGCCTACGGACATGATATATAAGATCTCTGAGTATAAGTTCTAGGCAACATTGCTCACCTGACAAAGGACGAATGCATTGAAGATCACAGTGTTCTTGACTTTGTTAGCATGTTCATTAGTGCTATTCTGGAGATGTAAGATATTTCGCCCATCGAAGTTTAGTACAAGCAGGACAATCACTTGGTACACAGCCTATATTGCAGAACAGTTGGAAAATTTATCAATCAAAGTATCAAATTATCGATGTACTTTATTGAGATATTGACCACACCACAAGAGAACAAACAAGGTCAAAGGTTTACCTGTATCAATAAATTTCGCCACATGATATTTGTAATAAGTGGTTCCCTGCGAAAAAATGAAACAGAAAAAATAAAATAAAAAACGACAACTTTCACATCTTAGAAAGAACTCTTGAGGTACACAGGTCATCTCGGAAAGGGCAAGGAAGAAACCAATGATCACAAGATAATGTGAAAGCTAAACATTTCAAAAATCTTTGCTGAGTTCGGGTGAAAATTTAATCACGGCCAACAAGTGTAGTCAAACAAATCATATAGGGACCCAGGGTTTTCAAAAAAGAAGCACAAAAGCTATTTACAGTTAAATAAAATAAAATATTAGCAAGGATCACAAACCTTCGACCAACAGGAGGCCTGCGCATAAGGTGGTCTGTGGGTGGTTCTGTAGCCAATGCAAGTGCTCCAAGTGTATCCATAATCAAATTTACCCACAGAAGCTGTACAGCAAAAACAAAGAGTTGCTTAGACTGGCATCTAAAATCGTAGAAACAAGATCTATGTGAAACAAGTCCAAAAATAATTAAATTCAACATTAAACAAACAGAACGGGTAAGTGTGCTACCTGTACAGCATTTAATGGGACATCACCAGTGGAAAATGCAGCAACCACATTGATTATAAGTGCTGCCACATTAACAGTGAGTTGGAACTGAATAAATTTCTGTATGTTTGCATACACAGATCTACCCCATCGAACAACCTGAAGAAGTCACGCATAGATCAGAATCGTTCGTGCAATAGAACCAAAATCGGAAAAGCACCAAAAAAAATACAACAAATGGACTGACAATAAGTTCTGCACGAGAGAAATTTACACGCATCTGTGGCCTATAGCCCTAGACTAGGTGTATAAAGCTCACTCAGAATACCCAAGTCCAATAAAATGACAATTTTGCCCACAAACATACCCTAGCAGAAGCCCACCTACCTTTACAACTGATGCAAAATTATCATCCAGGATAATGATATCTGAGCTTTCTTTTGCCACTTCTGTACCAGCAATGCCCATCGCAAGACCAATGTCTGCCTAAAAGCAAAAATAAAGTTAGATATTTACCAATCACAAAAATATAAAGCAAATAGATAACTGTGACATTTTGAAGGGGGGAGATGCCTAAATAGCTATATCTAAAATGCCAAATTACAATAAAATTCTCAATAAACTGAAAACGCACAAAAAAAAAAAAAAAAAAAAAAAAAAAAAAAAACGAGTGGTCTTCCCATTCATAGTTTTAAGAGCACGAAATACCTCATGCAATGCTGGAGCATCATTGGTACCATCTCCAGTAACAGCAACAACGTGACCTCTCTTCTTCAATGCCTGGACAAGAAGGAGCTTATCGTTTGGCGATGACCTTCCCATAACCTGTACACACGTTTTCACAAATGTCAATTAGCTGCCTGCCATATGGTCAAAACCATCTCTCAAGTCACCATTCTGCAATAAAACAGAAACATGAAGGCAAGAAGAAAAGGAACAAGGAAAAACAACCAGCACTGGGAAGCAATAAAGCAAATTATAACATCATGGAAACACCACGACAAGATTAAAATGACCAAAGAAAAACATCATTATGACAAAAGCAAAGCAGTAAACATGGCAAAAAGAAATAAGTCATACTGATATCTTTTCTGCGATCTCGTCCCTTTCTGTTTCTGACTTGTTACGGAAAGACTTCCCCTCAATCAAATTTGGTTCACTAGCATCTTCATCCGAAGCTAGGATACCACATTCAAGAGCAATAGCTTTTGCAGTCTGAAGATTATCACCAGTGACCATACGCACCTGAAGTATTTCAATGCCTCATTCAGTTTATATGAAAACAATAACATTCTGCTCATAGCCAAAAACCAAGAGAAGAGAGGAAACATTAAAATGCCAATAGCTCACTGTAATCCCGCAATCTGTTACGATTGCGTCACACAATAAATAAATAAATAAGTGTAGCTCAATATGAGAGAACCATTTGAAATGTTTAGATAAACACTAGCATCCCATACAATCTCAAACATTCCCTGCAGCCCCAACCTCTAACGATAATTGTGGAGAGTGATAATTTCGCAAAAGTATCCATTTTCAATTGGAGAATTATCGCTATTTGGTAACAGCCAATACCTTTACACCGGCAGCCCTGCATAATTCAACTGAATCTCTTACTCCTGGACGGCAGGGATCCTGCATTATAAATGATTAACTATTAAAACAAGAAGCAGCCAGAAGAAACACCACAAACGGAGGCAACACTTCCCCAAGAAACATTAACCAGTGAGTCCTAATTTAATATGGCTAACAACTGGCGCTGAATTGTAATACCTTTATACCAACAATAGCAAGCAGAACCAACTCATCATCTGGCATAACCCACTGAGCTAGTCTCTCTTCGTCAGAAGGTACTTTATTTACATCACATGGTCGATAAGCGATGGCAACACAACGAAGACTTTGAGAAGCCATTTGCTCAATTGCCTTTCTAAAGAAAGAAGCCTGCACAAAATAAACAGCCATTTAAACCCAAACAATATATGGTAACTCAGTCTATCTAAAACATAAGGCACACCATCCAAGTTCACTTACTAATGTTCAGTCTCCACCTGCACCTAAATCCTACTCAGAATTCTATGACAAATTTTTTATTTTTATTTTGACAAGTAATACAGAATGTAACTTTATGACCAGTTCTAATGTTTAATTGTCATCAAACAACTGAAACCAATTATAGTCCAGTGGGTGAGACCTGCCACCTCCTTGAAGAATTTTAGCTTTTGCACAAACTGTGGCTCTGGATAGAATTATACCAGGACTTCATTGGCAGCCAAATTAATTTCTCCTGACATGTGTTGTGGGCCAACAAAAAATTGAGATTGTTCGCATTTTGAGGTGTCAATTCTAATCAAAACAGCTTCACGTGGTGAGAGGATAGCACTATATTACCCATGCCGCCATCATAGAGGATAAAAAGAGTATGGAGAAGACAAAGATGTAGCAGTTTGCTTGTATGGCAATGTTAAGCAGACTTCGCCTAGCTCCCAAAAAAAACACCTTTGTATGCAGAGTTTTTCATCCATTTGACTACCCTCAATCATGAGTTACAAAGCTACTTTATAGGCTTAAGGCTGCTGGAGGTTTCTCAGACAATTGTATAACAATCTAAGTATATGATTGAGTAATATCTAAACTAAATCACATTTTTTCCTAGATTACAATAGAATACTTAACTTGTCTAAGGGCTTCAACGAGGAAGAGTACATGGGATTAAGTTCAAGAGCATTCAACAAAGTTTCAGCAACACACCTTATCCTCATCTAGTGAAGCAACACGGTCGCTTTCATCCATGAAACTTGAACATGAAGCCAAGACAATTTCAGCAGCTCCCTTCCAATGTACATGGACTTCAGAACCAGGCTGCAAATACACGGTTCAAAAACCAAAACTTCAGTTCATAGCACAAGATCAAGCACCTCATGGTCCTCACCCAGAATCTACTATCAATAACATCTACTCAAAGCTAATACAGCAACAACCATACAGGACAATCAATTAACACAGGAACAGGGGAAAATCTAGGATATTGCTACCCTTAATCTGGAAGTCACGAGAACTAACATCATAGAAGTATAGAACATATAGTTTCATACTTCCATTTACTGAATCTGCACAAATCACACAGTTCATACTGCAAATAAAAAGTCCGCCAAAATAGAGGGTTCCAATCGCCAGTCATTTTCCTCTTTGACAGAGCTCCTCAAAGCCCAGCAAAGCAGAGAACAGGGTTTACAATTTTTAGGAAGGTCATCGGGAAACGAAGAAAAAAGGTGGATTTAAATCCAACTGAACAAAGAATATGCACCACTCAGTAGAACTTACTGTTTTAACTCCTACACCCCCGCGTTTCTTTTCAGAGTTGAATGGAAATGCATGGATAATTGTTGACTCTGATCTCTTCGCATCAAAGTTCATTCCAAGCTGCAAGATTTATGTTCAATATATCAAACAACTGAAATAAACTATTACCACATATCCACAATTAGTTATCAAACTAATATTTACCAGAAAGTTACATGGATAGAGTCTAGACAGTACCTTCAAACCCCAAGAGAGAATGGCCTTTTCAGTTGGTGACCCAGAGATCTCGACATCTCCACCCTGAAGTAACAAAGAATAAAGGTAGAAATTAAAGTAAAGCAGTTTTCATCAACCCTCTAGAAGCAAATTAAGGCAGTTTTCATCAAACAAATTCAAGCTAGAAATTAAAGGACATGTGATATGCAAGAGATCGAGGGATTCACTAACTCAACTAACCTCTGAAGTAAAAACACTGCCAGTTGTATTCTGTGCAACCCCTTCAATGAGGAGATTGCACAACATGGGAGATAACACTGAAGCATCATTAGGTGGATCAACTTTCTTTCCATTCACATAAGCCTCAACAACAGTCATCTGCATATCATTAAAGATAAAAACAAAATTGTAAAACAACGTGGGGAATAACAGTCGAAATCTTAAATCTGCTACAATGAAGCAAATTTTTACTTTAGTGTGTGGCACTGCACTCAGGATTCTAAATTAAATGAGACTGCTATAGAAATCAGCCAATAAAAACTAGGCTAACGTGTTTCAAGACATCAAAAACACATTGCAGCACTCAAAATTTCACAGAAAATACTCCCTCTGTCCTAACTCAAAAACCACATGTCCTTTTTTTGTCAAACTTTTCAAACTTAGACCATTAATATCATAAAATGTACTCCGTATAATATGATACAAAAATATTTGCATTTGTTTTTATAAAATCTTTCAGAAACATAATTTTTTTTTTATCAAGAAAAACGAACCTATATGTAAATGTAAAAACTAATGGTTAAAGTTGTGTCTTGGAGACCGTGAAAAGTCAATTGGGGTGTTTTGAGTTGCGATGGAGGGTATACAAAGTAAATCGCATGACAGTTGATGAACAGCCAAACACTTGCCTGATTCAGAGTCAAAGTACCGGTCTTATCACTGCAGATGGTAGTCGCAGAACCCATCGTCTCACATGCCGAGAGCCTCCTCACCTGTAGTAAAACAAATCTTGATACAAATTTTACCTGATAAAGATACAACAGGATTTTTTGAAACAGAAAGTACAAACCAGAGCCTTGTCCCTCATCATTTTTCTCATTGAGTATGCAAGCCTGCAACATCAAAATATACATGACAGATGTAAGCAAGCCATAATCAATAGCTGTGAAACTATATTTAAGAATCACATCCAGTTGGTATTGTGTTTCTCTTCTCTTCGAGATTATTGAATGTGACACTCAAATCACTTGAGGAATTCCAAGGAAAAGGCATCAAAAATGGTGCGAAAAAATATTTATATTCCTCTTCAGAAAGTAAACTCGCAAATTATTTCATCAAATGATGTTACTTATTCACATGCCGGCACAAATGGCCATTACCAGTACCACTAGTGCTTCAAATCACTTACCATCTCTAAGTACTAACTTCCATCTGCTGAGGGAAGAAAAATATAGGAGGGGGACCGAAACACTAGCTAAAAGTAAAAAGTCAATACAAAAGTGTGTGCTTGTGATTAGGGAGGACCCCATACAGGGGCCACGGGAACAAAAATGGAAGAGGTCAGTTTACATACGTTAATGTGACGGCTAAGGGCAGACCTTCAGGCACAGCAACCACCACAATAGTCACCTGCAACATTTGGAAAGTGTAAGGTACACAACTACACATGAACAGTAGAATATTGATGCAACAAAAGATATCCACAAATAATGCACTTACAGCAACAGTGACAATCTTGATTACTCCATCTATGGCATGACTAACACTTGTCTTCCCAGCCTTGAATTGTGGCAAGGCAGAAGTTGCTCTCGTGTGTCCAGTAAAATACCTAGACCAAGGTTATCGAAATTTCCACTTAATATCAAAAATGTATTTCACAAACTCTAGTATAGCCATTGGGCTGAAAGTTAAATTACCTCGCAATAAGAACAACTAAGACAATGAAGGCCACAGATAACCCAGCTATGCCAATAAAGGTTGCAAGGCCATTCAGACGAACCTAGACAGATACACAACAATTATTAAACCAAAAAAACAAACAAATGAATCTGTCATAATTCTACTGAAGGTCAGAGATATAGTGCAAAAAACTCACCTGCAAAGGTGTTTCTTCACCAGTGTCTTCTGAAATACTCGCCATAAGCATACCCCATTCAGTGTTCACACCAACACTAGTGACCTGGAAGTAATCAGTAAGAGCATTATCAAACTATGGACCTCAAGACACAAAAAAGTAATGGAAACTCGGAAAAAAAGGCCTGAGAACTCTCCAGACAAAAGCATTGAAGTTTCCTGGGGGCTAAAATTAAATTTCATAGCTGTACCCCTTTGAATGTTTTGAAAATTCCATAATGCGAGACACTTGAGTTTTTATTCAACCACTAAGGCTTTGTCAATGTTTCCAAGAAGCATCTTCAACTTCTCAAACAATATTTTGGGACCCATTCAAAGGTAAGATTAGCAGATATTTTACTAGTAATTCACTTCAACATACCACACTAACTTGGGTACATCCAGTTCTTGCACCACGAGTGTACTGATAATTATATAAAGCGATTAAAAAGAGGATGGAAAACACAAACAGATTGGATATACTGCATCCTCCAGATTACCGGGCAACTACAAATAAAGGGAGCAGGTCATCTCTGACATCCTTTTTACAATTGCAATCGACAAATTTGCAGCCATTATAAGGCTGTCTTCAATTTTGTTAATTGAAGAGAGAATGATTGAGATGGCTTTTCATATAACTACATATTGATGAAGCCTCAACCAGTCACTTCCTCAGCATCCTATAAATAACTTCCAACTAAAAACAGAACTTAACACTGACAAATGGACCAGACCCTAATTGAAGGACCAAGAAGGGCCATGTTTGCAAGCTAACATACAGATATTGGCCTAGTTTCATGGAACTCTAAAAATCCTCCAAAGATATAAAAAAACAATATCATAATATTATGAAGCACGCAGTCATTATTCCATCTGATCGACTCTACTAGCCTTTCGCAAACTCATAGAAAACCAGAAATACAAACAACAGCAATTTCGTATACGACACAATGTTAGTGAACAATTAGGTCAATTCACAGAGGTATATATTTACGACAACAGCAACAAGTCAACAAAAACCAGTCTCAAAAAAATTTGGGGTTAGCCAATATGACGCATTCCAAGGAATTGTGTGAAAGGAAGACACGTTAAGGCATGAATGTAAACATAAATCCACCACCTGTACAACGCTAAGATAGAAGAATTTCTTACCAGCATAGTTCCGTAACCATCTGCTACTTTACAGCCAGACATTAGGAAGGGCGACTTAGGGTCCTTGGAAACCTGCAGAAAGCCAACTGAATGTCAAACAAACATGAACAAATTAAACATCATGAAGAGAGCTTATATCACAGAGGAGCTTACAATCTTGCTCTCTCCAGTCATACTAGACTCGTCAATTGCAAGACCATGACCAGATACTAGCACTCCATCAGCAGGAACCTGGGGCCAGTGAGCATACACAAGAAGCATAAATAACAACTAAACAAAATTTCCTCACTGGTGAGTTCATTCAAAAGTTTAAAGAGATAAACTTTGAATCACCTGGTCACCAATTTTCAAAGGAAGAACATCACCCACAACGATATCATAAATTGAAACCTCTGTCCTTCTGCCACCTCTAATCACCTGTTCGTACATATGAGTCACATAAAGACAATGGTAAAATGAGGCATTGCAGTTAATATTATAGTAGGGTTTACCGCATATGATACGCGAGGCATACCTCCACATGTATGTTCCTTTTCTCCTCGTTAAGGTTTTGAAACTGGAGGGACTGTCTGTAATCACTGATGGCTACAAGATAGGAAAAGAAAAACATGAGGCTACATCTTTTTGATCGAAAAAATATACACACTTTTTTTTGAGGTCATTGATCGAAGAAAAAAAAAATTTTGAGGTCATTGATCGAAAAAGATTTTATTTTTATTTTTGAGGTCACTGATTGAAGAAATATTAAGTTAAACAAGTATCAACAAAAAGAGATGAAATAACAGAATTTGGCACTCATAGTAGTAATATTAAAGAGCCAGAGACCGAGAGAGAGAGAGAGGGGAACAAATAACAGAAGAGTTTGACAACCACACTGAATGAATATCAACTCAGCTACATCTGACTATTCATTCTTAAAAGGTACTCATAGCTCATACTTCTGTTTGGGCCATATTGTGCCCACACATACTGTAGGGTATCAACCAAATTTAAGCACGCAGAATTATATCTCTAAAAACCTAATCATCCCAAAAGTTGAGGCAAGTGTTGTTTCGCCAGAACTTCAAGTTGACACAAGTTCATTTCAACCCGTTACTACCACACATTATGTCATTGTCCTAGAACAATCTCTAATGGCTTTCACCCTATAATTTCTAAGTTTGGACTTGTAATGAATAATCCAACAACAATTCGAAGTTAGTTATTTTAGTAGCCAAAGTAAATCTATCATGCTGACGTACACAAGTTCATAAAACTGCTTGTGAACATTGATAACTTAAGTGGTCTGCATGAACAATGGAATCTTGGTCTGGTCAACTGCAACTCACGATAACTCATTCGTTTGAACAGGAAAATGTTCCTAGCTTATTCATTTGGCAGAACCACTAAATTACCCTGAAAAAGGTACATACAAGCTGGGCACTATGAAATGGATCCCAAAATCAACTTCTACACAGTAACAGTTACACAACAAAGAGTTGTAAAATTACAGAATAGCCATCCAAATTTAGGCAAATCAGTAATACCTGTAACAACAATAACAAGGACAACAGCAAAGAGGATACTTCCACCATCATACCATCCTTCTTTAATTCCCTACAAGTGCACAAGTATACATCAGGACAAAATAGTGGAGGAAAATACTAAGACAAGTGGAAAGTCAACAAAAGGAAGTTCATAGAGGTACAAAAACTAAAAGATACTCAAACTCTACGAAGAAAATTATATAAAAACATCATAATGCCTGAACTCACCTCTGATTTAATGCCAAGAGCTAAAGATGCAACCGCTGCTACCATCAATATGACAAGAGTCAAATCTTGACAAGCCTCCCACAAGAAACGCTACCATATACAAAGCAAAGTTCAATAAACAAAAGATCGAGGATGCACCTAGCTATAAAGTTATATTAAAATGCCTATAAATCTGAAGTTCACCAGAACAAAAAAGGTGCAAAACTAACCCAGAAACTTCGCCCCTTTTTGCGGGGATATGTGTTGGACCCAAATACATTTTTCCTTTCCAGCAATTCCTCTTCTGTTCCAGAAATTCCCTTCTCCAAATTTGATTTCACCTTTTCTGCTAGTCCAGCTACCTGAACTCGCATTCATGTGGAGCCTTAAAAACTCAAGTTCAAATGATACATAACCTAGAAGTGACGATGGCTAATAGTAATTGAGAGATACAATAATCAGATTAAAAAGGATGCCAATGCAGACTTACTGAACCAAATTGGTGTAGTGCAGAGAGGTCATGTTCTTTTGACATAGCAGCAAGTTCCTCTTGTTTAATTCCATAGTCGCCACGAGGAATATCAGGGACATCTTGTGACACTGAGAGAAGCACAGGGATGACAGTCAGAATAGCATATGCCAATTGATCCAGTGATAATAGTACCAGTGCACCACCAAAGTAAGCACAACGAGGGAAAAACAAAAAACGAAATTCATGATAATGCAACTCCATGGAATAAGTATGTTACCTTTAGCTCGCTCTGCAGCTTCCTTGAAAAGATTTGCTGCCTGCAGAGCAGTAAAACCCAAACTGAAAAACAATTTAAGACCATATATAAAAACAAAAAGAGTCGAAAAAGTTCAATAACATACTCGCACAACTTGCGCATGCGTTCTGATCTTTCTTATTACTTCTTTCTTCTCTTCTTCCTTTTTCAAGTCCAATGTATATCGGAATCTCCGGGAAGCATTCAAAACAAGTGCTGCTTGCTGGAGGGAATTGAATATGATCAGCTCAGAGTCTCAGACGTACATCAAAAATAAAGTAGCACATATCTCTACTTGAAAACCTAACAAATATATGTCAATTCATCAAAATCATGAGCCCGCGTTTGAAAAACGGACATCCATAAGGAGCAACCCATCAGATGATATACACCTAGGAAGCACACAAACTTCTACAGCCTAGTGTCTGTACACGACACCGACACCATACTAGTAAGAAGAAAGTGTCCAACACTCAATAACTAGTGTGCATTCTTATGTTAATATTTAGTGAGTTTGGACACCTTAGAACACTTCGAAAAAATAAAGACAACACAACATTCCAAGCATATAGGTTTGATTTGAAGAACTTTAAGATTATAGTAATGAAACGTTTTTGGGTGCCTTATTGGCAGTGTCGCGTATCTCTTTCCATATCCTTAACAGTTCCAGTACAATTACACATACCCTAGACCCAAATCTGATTGAAAACAGTCTGGTGAGGAGAAACAACAACGATAGCAATCATCATACTGAAACAAATATCAAATGTAGCTATGATATTCGCACACAGTTCTTCTATGCCATTTCCTGTGTTGACCCAAACCGGATACGCACCGATCCCTCCTCAGAACCTGATAAAACCCTCTGAATTTTGTTCTATCAATGAAAATAGCTTAAAATATAGACTGTACTTACAAGGAAAGATTCAACATAATAAATAAGTTTAATTTTTAGATTAAAATCTACTACTCCGTATTCTTTAGTTTACACAGATCAAGTCTCTCCTTTCAAAAAAAAAAAAACAAGTCTCTGTCTTCTTGATCCAAGTCCACCTCATTTTGCATTTCGGTATCCAAGAATCTGATCCTTGGATGAAATACCAAGTCAAAGTAACATAGATACACACTCATCAATAGATGTAGAGCACTTCAATACCACTAATGTCATGATTGTTCTAAGAAATAATGCACTTGCAAACCCCTAGTTCAGTATCAGTTTGCAAAGTTTCACCTTGTAGCACAGCCGACAATAAGGATAGAGTTCAAGCTGAACCTAAATCATGACGTAACAGATGAAGCAATGGAGCTCGTCACATATTATGAAAGTCCCAATTATTCGTGGATAATATGAGGGACTCAGGGACACAACAGTCGAACATGTCGTAGGCAGGTAACACTGTTTGGCAAGGGATACATCATCCTGGGACCTAAGGGTAGTGGGACCATGTCTATCCCATACAGAATAAGACAAAATTAAGGCTTGCTAAGAAGGACACTTCCAGAAGATGGATAAAATCTTGTAAAATAATTTGACTGATCTTTCCCACTTTGGGGTAATCGGTCCGTGACTTTGCACAAACGATGGTGGTCAAAATGTCAGTGTTCAAGCAACAAGGAAAGAGAGTTGCACTACTTGGGATCTGCCAATCCCTGTGCCATAAACATGCAGCCAAATTTTTCGAGCACAAACATAAAAATCATTCCTTAAATGCAAGTGCCACAAAGTATCAAAGAATAGCCATCCTAGAGGCAATCTCCAATGTTGTTAAAGAACTTCGCATACCTCCAAACTTCACCACAAGACCGTTTGTTACAGAATTCACATAATACCACTTGGTCAAGATCACACTCACCAACATCTTGTGACACCTCCCATCACTCAAATCACTTTCTACTCCAAATTATACTACCTAGCCGACCCCATTCAATCCAACACTATTCCAGAAAGCCTCCAACAGCAAAGCCGTAGACAAATCAAAACAAAAAAACTAGAGCCAATACCTAAACAAAATAACTGAACAACCCTCTCAAAATCACTCACCCTCACCCAATCCTCCACTCGACATTCCAGCAACGTAAACACGTTACTTCATCACAAAATCATGCAATTATGCAGGGTAACAACTAACAACCCTCCCTAATCCCCCCCCCCTCCTCCCAAAATATCACACTCGTAACAAACACCACCAATTCCGTCCGTATTAGACTTTCATAAATCGGTAAAACCACAGAAAAAGACCGAATCGATTAACATCGCCGCTTCCACCGGCACTCGTCCTTTCGCGTTTCATCAATCAATCACTACATCTCCGATTCCGCGAACGAACGCAATAACAAATCACGCATAACCGCATAATTTCCACTACAACTACCAAAAATGAACAGTATACACAATGTAGCTCACAAATTTACAGTTCCGAGTTCAAACTCATCATTTAACAAACATTACCACAACAAAAATAGCAAAAAAAAAACCGTTCAAATTCATACTCAAATACAACACAATCAACACCAAAATACGCATAATATAACTCAAAATAAAAACGAAAAATTCAAAAAAGAAAAAGAAAAAGGAAAAAGACGAGCATACCCTCCAGCGTTTAAGCCGTTCAACAGGAGCATTCTTAGTAGTAGTAATGTCAAAGGGGCTAGAAACGTCATCTTCAAAATCATGAAAATCACCGGAACGACGACCTCCGGCTTCCACGTCATATCTCCGGTGGTACGGAGAGCCTTTGAACTCATCCGCCATTGCCGCCGCTTTTTTACTGTATTTCGCAGGAGAGATGGTCACCTCACTAGTTTTTTTTTTTTTACTGTTACTACTAAACTTCTTATTTACTCTTTCTTTATTTCAAATTGAGCAAAAAGAAATAAAAGAAGAAGACAAACAGTAGGGTTTGTTGGGAAAAAACTCCAGATTTCATTGAAATATAACCGAAAAAAAAAAAAAAAAAAAAAAACTTTACAGCAAATGAAGAAATAATAAAAACAAAGATTATTATGACAATGGAATAAAATTGCGTGTTATGCAGATATTCTAACCCATCATGAGAGATAATATTAATTAATAAACAATTAATCTGTAAAAAAAAAAAAAAGGTTTATGATTTAATAAGGAAAAGGAGGAAATTTACTGGAATATTTGCTCTTTTTTTCTTCTTCTTCCTTTTTTGCCTTTTTCTATTGTTCTGTTTGTTTGTGTGTTTTTTCTGGAAGAAGTTGTTGTATGGAAGTTTCGTGGAAGGACACTTTCTGAATTGCTCTACAAGGTAAGTCAAAAAGGTGAAAAAAAAAAGAGTCAAGAGGAGTTATTAACTTATTATTACTGCGGTAAATGTCTGCAGTGTTTTTTTTTTTTTTTTTACGTTAGTGTAGAGGTGAAGGAGCCAAAGAGGTGTGTAGTGTGTTGCTCACATCTCTTTATTTTGGAGGTGTGAGGTGTCCGTGATGTTCGGAATTTTGGAGAAACGGCGTAACGCGTAGGAGATTAGCTGGTGCCTGGTAACTTGGAAATCAAGGGTTTGTTTCTCTTTTTTTCTCCCACTACTACTTTTCCGGAGTCTACAAAATCTAACATGTGAGGTTTGAGTACGACTGTACGAGGGTTACCTATTTGTGATTTTGTGGAGTGATGTCTTTAAAGATTATGTCAATTTGAAATTCAAAGGACTTATTCTCAGCAACTTTGTAAAGCATCGGCGTTTCTTAATTATAGATATATGGGGGGAGGCTAAGTAAGCAACCATCTCCATTTATAGAGGATTCGAAATTTCATGAGTTAATACAATTCTCATGACTTACGTCAAGTCGTCAACCATACAACCTCACATCGTCACATTTTGTATTCATGGGATGTTGAAAATATGGGAAATTGCGATTTTCATGATCTGTTAACCAAACAACTTTTGCAATGTGTGTAATTCTAAATCTTTTGTTTCTTATGGTCTTATGGACATCCAAACGACCACGGCTGGTTAGATACAAGCATACAATTGAATTATATAAAACCTAAGGCACCTTTTAAATCAACATTTTCTCATAATGAACATATGATAAATTAGATTAATTCTTAGCAAGTCAACTCTAATACTATCGAAATAATCAGAGCTCTCAATTCACATAATTAAAAGCAAATAAAGTAAGGGCGGTGATATTGCCCCGTCATTTCAATATATTTCAAAGCAAATTTTATTATTATATGAACCTGATTCAACGAATCTTATTAGTAATAATAATTGTC
Source organism: Spergularia marina (assembly GCA_963680865.1). Classification (NCBI taxonomy): domain Eukaryota; kingdom Viridiplantae; phylum Streptophyta; class Magnoliopsida; order Caryophyllales; family Caryophyllaceae; genus Spergularia; species Spergularia marina. The sequence goes on along the minus strand of OY804546.1, from coordinate 10,501,128 downwards.
TTGCCGAAATCATCGTTTTTAATCAAAATATCACAAGCTAATTATGATTACAGAAGCCCCTGACATTGACATGTGCCGAACTCCCAGGCTATCTAAAATTAAATCTATAGTCAAATGATTATTGGTGACTCAAATCACCTCTGGAGTACAACAATAATAAGATATGTTATATATGCATGTTAGAGCCACCTAGACAATACATACAAGTGACGAGTAAGAAGTCCCTTGAGTGATTAGTCTATATAAGTCCTCCGTGATAGATTGAATCAGCAATTCAGCAAGTCCAAACGTCAATTGATATGAATTTGATATTTAACGGGCACATAATCAAATAATAATGATAGTACTAGAATAGATTAATTGTATAAAAATGGTGTGGAGTATATGGGTTGGTCCATGTACATTAACATTCTATCTTAGAAGAAAGATGTCCTCCTCGTGGAATGCAACGTGCAGAACATGTCATAAATGTTGCGGTGTTACACAAGGTGGCCGGTTTGGGCGGTTCTTCTATCTTACGCGCTTATCAACGCCCTTCCCACATGTCCGATTTGGCCCATCTGCTTTTTTTTTCTACATATTTACGTCGGTCTACTTATATACTCATTCAGTACAACAGGAGTACCGACTACACAACATTTTCTATGCTTTTTTCTTTGACTAAGTCCCGTCCTTATGTTTCTTTACGTATCCAACATATTCCTACCAATTATAGTACCGACTATTCTGTTTTTTCTTTTTTTTGTTTATATTCTGGATTGGGCTACCGACTGATCTGAAATTCGGAGGTTGGGATTTCAAACTTTATCATATTTAATTTGTAAAATCTGATTAAATGGTGCCAGATTATGATTCTTCTTTTTTTGGATATCAAATTATGATTTTCATGTGAGTTTTTTGCTGGGTTATGTTCGTATTTACAATGGTTTAACTAAGGTAATCTCTTCGAGTCTCTGTATCCTAAACTCCATAGATTAAGCGTTTTGAAATCAGCAGTCAATTTCATTTGATACAAAAAGTTGGGACTGGGGTCAAATTGGGGTGGACCGTGTTTCTAACTAAGTGCATGTTTGGTTGCACTTCTTTTCAGACCAAGCAGCGGAATTCCACTCCGTTTACGTTAATAATTGTATGGTTTAAAATTATTTTTTCCCACTCTATTACCCTCATTTAACCAAATCCCCCAAAATGAAACTCTCCTCAATTTTCTGGTTTCCCACTCCATTCCCCCATTTTTATTTTCTCTCTCCTCCCTCACGTCCCCTCCCCACCCACACCACTGCCAAGCCACCACAAGCCGTCGGCGATGGACGCCCGGCCACCAATCTCGCCGGGAATAACACCGGCCAACCGATCTTCATCCAGCGACCACCACGGTGGCCTTCTTTCTCCTAATTCGTCTCTCCTTTTCCTCCATCTTCTCTTCTCCAACTTCTTTGGCATCATCATCAACCATCAATTTCTCCACCGTCGCCACCTCCTATGGCGCCATCCACGAGCCCTAAATCAACCTCGCGCCGGTTAGATGTGGTGGCTAGCAAGGGAGGACAGAGGAGAGAGAAGGGGAAAGGGTGGCTAGATAATGTAATTGGGTGGTAATGGGCTTGTGGCTGGTTCGCTTGGGCTGGGCGAGGTGTTACCGGCACCGTAAAAGTCAGTCGGTGATGCTAAGCCGGCTCCGGTGGTAGTGGTGTTCGGTGGCGGTAGTTTTGCAGCGGTGGTAGGGTGGGGAACGGGGAATTGAGGGGACAGGAGAGAGAAAGAAAAGGGGTTGGGTAGTTTGTTTATTGACTATTTTGTCCTTACAAAATGATTCCATCCCATTTTTTTAGTGAACCAAACAACTTAGGCTAAGCAATGAAACTTGTTACCACTCCACCCCTAATCTCACTCCATTCCATTACCATTCTAAATTTCAAACCAAACGCCTCCTAATTTAGTTGGTGATTTGCCATGTTGAATAAGGAATACTCCAAATTTCTAACCTATAAACCGTTCAAATGTAAATTCTTGTATCAAGTTGTATTAGTAAATCATCTCAACCAAAAGTCAGACTGGTGAAGGAGACTTAGTAATTGGTTTTACACGTTAATTAGCACGCCCCTTCACTCGAATGTCTCTGGGTCTTGATTCTTGAAGCATTTGGATGATAGATGCACAAGTCATGAGGCTCTGATACCATATTAGTGATTAATAAATCATCTCAACCAAGAATCATGAGGCGTGCATGAAAGATAGCGAACTAGGGTCATGTATTATGACTTCTTAAGAAATCGGCCAATGATTGGACGAGAAATTGTTTAGGTTAGCTTCGAGATTGTTTAGGTTAGCTTCGAGTTAAGGTTGCATGACACGAACACCATGTTTAGCCCGTTTTAGTTGTAATGCTATATGTAAGACTTCCTATTTGTAGTTTAGGATCATGTCCAATTGATATTGAGTCTCGTTGAGTTGTTACTATCCTTTTTGAATTAGTTAATCATCACATTGAACTTATTTATCTACAATGAAAGGTGAAATTACACCTCACAACATTACCTACTCCGTATATACGGAGTATACAAAAACAATAAATGTAAAATGAGTCATATCTTTTGAAAAAGTTCATGGACGGCTTCAGTGAGAGTTGAGGAGTTGTGGCTCTAAAACTGACGCTCTACAATCAAACAAGATTATGATACACCAATAAAAGAAAAAATTAAAGAAAAAAAAAAAAAAGACTACCCATTGTATTCTCGATGGTACAAGTATAACATGTACGTACAGATGGTGGGATCTTATAAAGGTAGTGCCAAAATGAAAGAGAGTAGTACTTGCCTTGTGAACCCGCAAAAGGAAGCCATATTATCAATTAACAAGAGGCCCGGAAATAGAAAGTGGCCAATGTTCTGGAATTCCTTGCAAAGTGGATAAAGCTTAGTGGAAAATAAAGCTGACTTGATTCTGAAGGCATATCATGTCAAAAGTAGATTATTATTAACATCAAATGTCAAATACAATCTCAATCACAAATCAACCAACTAATTCTCACTTAAAACATACTCCCTTTTTATAAAGCTCTTTATATTCGGTTCCAACGACATGTAAAAGATTTAAATTAGGTTGAGAAGCCACTAAGACGCAAGAAATATATATATATATATATATATATATATATATATATATATATATATATATATATATATATATATATATATATTTGAATTAGGGAATGTGAAATAAAAGACATGCAAGTGAGGAGAATATGAGTACCTTCTTAAGCCCGCTAAGCACTATTCTTCCTTGCTTGACACAAGTGAAAGTATCACATTGAAGTTTTGTAGTAATGTTTGGTCGTTTTGGGAAGAATAATGAAGTGCACAAGAAATAGAAATAGAAATAGGGTGACTGATCTAATTAACCACAACTTTGTGTATTTAATTGGTTCTTTATAATCAACTACTCATACTCACACTAGAATTTTTTGAAGTCATCGTCTTGCTCTACGTTACTCATGCACCTTTTAGGTTTGCTTTGCTTAATCATGCGATCACGTCCACCTACTACTATACCATTCACTTGTAAGGCTAAATTTGTGAAAGAAGCCATGATCACCAACGTCATGCATAAATGTTAAGTATTCACCTATGGGGCTGTGGGCTCTAAAAGGTCGTGACTCGTGAGTGTAAAAAACTATAAAACTATAACTACATCATATGGAGTAAATCGTACTACCTTCTTTCATTCTTTAAAAATAAATAACATTGATATTTACTTCGTTTATGTGAAAGAAATCCAAATCAATATCGATCTAATTATAACAGACTAAGAAGATTAGATATATTTGTGGACGATCCTAGTTCGAGGAGTATATGTGAGATGCTATAGCTTTGTTGAATTAGATATCACAAAGAGGAACAGAAGACATGTCAAGACTCATGACTTGCGTCCAAGTCTAAGTGATAGGAGTACTCCAGTTGAACTCGAGGCTTGACTAATTAAAACTAGGATTTTTCGATTTTGGTACCATAGGGTCTAAGTTGATTTTAACTACTACTTCCTCCGTTTGCCTATGAAATGCGTAAGGGGGAACACAATTTTTAAAAAAAAAAAATAGAATAAAGAATGAGTTTTTGAATCCACTTAGTGTAAAATTACACATATGGGTATTAAAATATAAATACATAGTCCGGGCGTGGCACGAGCATGCAAACTAGTTTTAAAATAAATATATAATGATAACCAATTAAATATTGGTTAGTTATTAAGATGTCTCATAATCTCACTAAATCACTTATGTAGTATATCAATGTACCGAGTATTACTCTTTTTTTTTTTTTTTTAAATATTTAAAGTATTTTCACAAAAATTCTAAATTTGTCGACATATCTTAACCAAAATCATACTCAACTTTTTAAAAGTATGTATAAATGGATCTTATATTGATGTACACTTGAAACAAACTTAATGATGCACGCATCGTAATATTCTGATATACATAGCCCAAATTATAACAGTTTATATTATGTTTTATGTTGATAACTTTATTACGTAAAAGTTTTACAAACATTGGATTCTTTCCGTGCATTTCTTGACTTCCTGACGCCTTCAATGCAATCTAAATTATTAGCTTTTAAATATATACTAGGTGAAAAGCCCGTGTGTTGCACGGGACACTTCACCATAATCGAATATTCTTATATTTTAATTAGTTAATCTGAAAATAAATAAATAAATCATGATAAAATTAACACGGGACACTTTTCATATTCTTTTTTTTTTTTAATATTAATCACTTAATCTCAAAAAACAAATGATAACTGATTAAATGTTGGTTAGTTAAGATGTCTTCTAATCTCACTAAATCACTTACGGATACTTTTTTGTTATTTTTTAAGCATTTTTTCAAAAGTCTTTAACTTGTCGACATATTACTACCAAAATCATACTTAACTTTTCAAAACTATTTGTATATGGATCTTATATTGAAATACATTTCGACACGAACTCAATGATACATATATCGTAATAGTCTGATAAACGTAGCCCAAGTTATAACAATTTATATTATGTTTTATGTTAATAACTTTATTACGTAAGAGTTTTACAAATATTGGACTCTCTCCGGGTGCATTTCTTAATGTTTAATGAGGATTACATTAATATTTTATGTGAGAGTAACATATCTTGGACTCTCCCCGTGCATTTCTTGACCTCCCGACGCCCTCAATGCGCTCTAAGTTATTAGCTTATATATATATATATATACAGGCGGGTTCAGATGGGTCCGCCTATTTAGATGAGTCCATGAGTCCTTATCTCGACCGTCGGATGTAAAGTAAAAGAAGCGCCGAGATTGAGCCAAATAGGCGTGCGGAGATCAAAGGAATGAGTCTTCAACCCAACTTCTCATTCCAAACACAAAACTTTCTCTCTCTTAAAAACACAAACCCTGTAACACCCCGTATTTTTGGGAAGTTAAATAATTAAGGGTGTTACGTTTTATAATGTAATTGAGGGTTTTATTAAGGTTTAATTGGAATTCGATTGAGTTATTATGGGATTTCTGATTATAGAATTACACAAGAGGATTCGATAGCCATTCGGATTTGGATCGGGTTTGTGGATCACGCAACCCATCAAACTAGCTAGGTCCAAACCCGAGTCTACCCTAATACCCATTTATGAAAAAAAAAAAATAAAGAAAACCCTAGCTCCCCTTGACAGTCATTCGGCCCCCCTCTTCTCCATCTCTCTCATTCTCTTAGCCTCCACCCGCATAAGATTTCAGCACAACTGTGTCAACTTCAAACACACACAACTCTCACATACAACCTTTGATTAAGACGTGGTTTATGGCGTTAGAACCGTGTTTTGGATACAAATCCATAGACATATTGATCGTGCCGAGATTCCATTGGATGGTCTCTGTAGAGGTGTTTTAGTGGAGCTGTGTCTATTTACTCGAGAACTGTTCCGCTCCCTCGGTATCTTGACGATCTCCATTGACTCATAAATTATTTTGGGACGAGATTTTGTGGAGATGTTCCTAACTCTAGTTTTAACAACATATCCAAAATTGGTAAGCCCTGTATTTGTATATCAAAAGTTATATCATAATTCGTGGGTAAACCCTAATTCATGTCTATGGTTCAGTGTGAGGTTGATTCCCGTTGATACGCTTGGATTTTGTGGACGAAATTTGGAGGGGACGTTCCTGACATAACCTTTTATGACATACTAAAATTTTGTGGTCATCCGATGTTGGAGGTAGACGTTATTCATGTTTATTTACTACTGTCTCCTTTTGGATTCGTGTTAGATTGATGTTAATTGTGAGAATTATGACTTATGGATTCACCTTGTGAGTTAGGGGATTATCTTTTGAGTTATGAGATTGCATTGGGGGTATTGGGTCAAGTTGATACAACACAAAAGTAATTCTTGTTGGTTATTGTGTAACTTAGATTGTGGATTCAAAGAGATGACCTTTGTGGACTTTGAGAAGTGTAATTAGAGGAAACTTGCCAATTGAAGGTAAGAACGTTGACCCTCGTAAGCTTGAGCTTCATTTCACATCATGACAATCCTTCGCATTCATCTTTGCTTCAATTTATTGCTCATATTCTATAACTTGAATATCTATCGCCTATTGTCATTGTTTATCTATTTTGATCACCTCTTGAGCATCTATTGACCTCCTACATTCATTATTGTTATTGATCATCTATTGATATTCTTGTTCCGGCTTTGGCCGTTTATAAATCAAGCTACTATGCGCGAATAACGTACTTAAGACGGATTAAAGATGTATCTATTTATACATATATAACTATACTTGTTTTATGATGTTTAAACCACCTAGAGCGATTAACCTCTGATCAAGGTATATGTAGCTAGGTCGGAGATCAGCTACCGGTCTCCTAAATGACTTCCTCTTAGGGACTGTGCGTCCTACCGTCCCCCTAGGAGGGGTGTGCACACTCGGGTCTTTAGGATCGTTTTATTCTCGATGCTCTAGTGTTGGATCGGCTTGGGGTAGGACCCTTGCGCAAATAAATTACTTAAAGAAAGATAAACAAAGATTATTGTGGTGATGAATACCACGTGCGCGCTCTACACGACTCGTGTCTTGGGTACACGAGCCGTGTCCGTTGTTACATTGTATTTTCGAGTTCACTGACTTGAGCACGACCGTGCCAGGCCCCGTTTCAGGCTCTTGCCTCCTTTGCGTAGCTTTGTCTATTCTTTGTTAGCTACGCGCCAGTAAGGCGCGTATCTTAATTCTTTTGTGTCCCTTAAATGTCTTACTCAGCCTGTGCTGACGTTCTTTGTTTTGGGTTGTGTCCGTACCCTATTCTGGGGCCTGTGTCATCCTTTTGGTGGCGCAGTTGACAGGTTTGCAGATTGAGATGCATTGTATGGTTGAAGCGTCATTGCATGTTGGGCGTTTTGATGAGTCGTCACATATTTGCATTGGGGACGATTTGTAGTTTATCTTTTGGTTTAACTCCCGATTTGTAGATTCAGCTAGAAGTCTTCCGCTGTCATTTGTTCTTCTTGTTTTAAATTAGCCTTGCCGTTGACTTGGCAGTCAATGGCGGCATAACAATCCTTTATTTTTGTATTTAAAGATAGCGAAAATTTTGGGTTGTTACAGTTTGTATCAGAGCCTTAGGCTCTGGTTAGTTGAGTTTGCAAAACGGTTTTAAACCAATTTGATAAAACGATTTTTAAAATTTGGGGAATTTGTTGGGTGCATTCATACGCATGCTATGTGCTACGTGCTATGTGTCTCTTGTACTACACTATGGAGTTTTGGAGCTGACTTTTGAGATTATGACTTGAGCTACGTACTAAATACTACGGACGAGTATTACACTAAGCTATGTAGTTGGTGACTCATTTTGAGAGCATCACTTTGGAGATAATATTTGATATGGATTGAATTTAGATGACACTTTGGGATTACATTTTTCGAGGACAAGTTCATACGATTAACTTTTTCATATTGTAGTCATATTACTTGGTAAATAATGTTGAGGTGTTGAGGAAAAAAAAAAAAAGAGCTTTATTTAAAAGAAGTTGAGATGAGTACGAGTTAAGTAAGATGGTGATGATCTTTAAGGTTATATTAAAGAATGTATTTGATGATATTAGGGACTTGCTTATTTAATGTCTATTGTTATCCAGGTTTTGTCTTTAAAGATGAGATATAAAATAGAACACAACGGATAAGTGTGCGCGATATATTATTAAACCAAAGGTTTTTGAAACACCCATTCATTTCCTCTTTTTCCTGACCATAATACCTATGTTATGCTTAACCTTTAGAAATAACCTACACTACTCCATCTAACAATGTCACCCCTTATAGGTGAGAAACCTTAGCTACCTTAAAGGAAAGGTGAAAGTTGAAGAAGAGACTAGTAATGGTGAGTCTATAAGTGAGTTGAGCGTACGAGAGTTTAAAGGATCCCGTATGTCATTCGTTCTTTTATTACATGGGTTATATGATAGGAATCATTGAGAGTACACTACTTTGTTTATTGCAATTGGGAATGAGTGAAAGAAACTGATGTATTGAATCGATCAACAACTATTTCAATGGATGATGGGTTAAGAGCAAAAGAAGCCTTATATAACCTTGGTCATAAACTCGACTGTTGGCAGTTTGGGTATTGCCTTTCTTGTTGAGTGATATTCTCCGGGCATTATTATGAGGAAACGAATTTTTGGGTTTATTATCCACGTCAATAATTTTAATATATGGTACTGGCGACCTATTTTTGGGGATTGTATGTTTTGTTTACTCACGCTTAGCTTTTAGTTGGAGTCTCGTTATTGCATAGTTTTGAATAGGGGACAATACCCCTAAGTTATATTTGGAATAAAGACGTTGATGAAACTATATGCTAATTGTGTGTCATTAATGAGTTTCTGGCATAGTCTATTCGATTTCTATTCGTCCTTTTGTGCCGTGGAGCTACTGATCTCGGCACGATTCGTGCACCCAAGGACATGAGTTGTGTGTCTCAAACCGCGTCGCTAGCGCAACCGCGCCCGCGGTCAACAACGCAAACGCACGTCAAGTATTTGGCATACTTTCCGCGCCCGCGGCAAACCTGCAGCCCCGCGGAAGACACGGTTTTTCTGAGTGTCTTTTCCACTGCCACTCTCCCGCGACCGCGGCACGAGGGCAGCGCCCGCGGCTAGCCTCGTGGCTCCCGGGTGACTCCAAAGTGAAAGTTTGGAGATTAACTCCAATAATCCAGAAAAGTCAGAACTAAGCGAGACGAATAGCTTATTGGCGTTTGTTTCAATTATTTATCGTTTACTACCTTTTGATCTAAATTGTTTTCAATAGGGGTGCAAGGTACCGTGAATTGTTGATCGATACTGCTAACCTTATTATGTGGATTTCTGTTGGAGGTCACGTGATCAAAGTGTTGGACATTATTTGATGTATAAAGAGTAATAATGCTCGAATATATCTCCGCGAGTTAGCTACTAGATACGGAGGATGAAATCCTAAGGTATGGATGGTTTGATTGGAGGAAGAAGCAACTCTAAAGGATCAGACACACTTTGTCTAACATGCTTACTATGACTTATGGTGTGAAGAAGAATAAAGGAAATAGATTCAATAATTTCTCGATCAACGTGTCCTCGTGCTCGTTGGATATCTACATGGTATGACTTAAAGGTTGGGAAGACGAAAAATGGAATGTTTTGGGATTCCTAGCACTGGTGTAAAAATAAGGAGGATTATTTTGAGGACAATGATACCCTCACCAAATCTTACTACTAAGAGTACAATGTTGATACTTTATATGATATATGACTCACCATATTTCGGCGGCGGAGTTTATAGATTAAGCACTTGGCATCGATGGTCTTATGGTATGTGTTTGTTAATTATACTTGATGGGTGGATAAGTTGAGCTGGAGAATGGGGTGGTATAGTAATTAGCTGGTTGTATGGTGTTAAGTTGACAACACTTGAAGTACGATGTACGAAATGAAAGAAATGTGCTAATGATGATAAAAGCTTATGGTCTTCGAAGTAATCTTTAGATGGTTGTGCACTTTGTATTGGTGAAATTTCTAAGAGACGTGTATCTTGGTTGTAAATGATTTTGGGTTCAAATTACTTATTAAGCTCGAGTAGTGGATGAGTGGTGGTAGGTGCAAGACATTGAATCTATTTTATTAAAGTGTGATTTTGGTCATGGTAAGGTTAAGGAAATTGGTCTGGGTTGGTAATGTTTATTCGTGGGAGTAAGTTGGTTGAATATAAGCGTATCTCGTGATAAAAATGTTGTTTATTTACTTAGAGTGCCCTGAGGCTTGTAGTGCAATAACTTGGGATATTAATGGCAGGATGTTATGGTTCTGTCAATGGGCCAAAGAATGTTTATTGGAATGTATTGGGTAAAATGAGTACGAACGAATAAAAATTTCTTGGGTTCTGAATAAACTGGATGGAATTGTTGAATAAAGAACTGTACTCTATGATGTTCGTTGATCAAACACGTAATATATGAGGGAAGTGGGAAACTAGAACATGTTTCACATGGTTCGAAAGGATGTGTGAGGAAGGTTGGCAAGGAGACAACAAATTAAAAGAATACTAAGAATGACCTGGAAGATAATTTAGGGAACCACTCATGAGGTAAAGTTAATGCTAGTTGCTTGACAAGATTGATTCGTGGTATACGTTTGTAAGAATGGAGTCCTTTGGATCAAAAAGAGTAACGGCTACGCCGAGCGACTAAGGCAAACGAGTATGACTACATCTTGATGTGTTCTGAGTGCGACTAAAGTGCATTCGACATTACACTAAGGTTTTTTTTCTAGGATTAGAAAATTGGTGGCCAGCTACACCAAATGAAAAGAAGACTTTGTTCACACGGATTGACAGGTGCGTAGAAGTATTCTAGTTACGAAGTAATACAGATCAGATAAGTACAGTCATATTCAAGTGACCTAATAAGTGAGAGGAAAATGCTCTTCTAGAGATATCCTTGTTGATATATATGGTCATCAATCGGGGAAAACCACAATTTTAGTACGGGTTCAATCGAGGAAATTCAAAATATGACATTCTATGGGATTAGTTGAATGCATTGATAATTATGTGATGACAAGTTTCAAGATCAAATGTTCATATAAGGAGTTTGACTGAAAGTCGTAGCCTCGGACAACGCTAGTTGCTAACATGGAAGGTTAATTGCTTGATGTATGGTCTTCTAGTCCATCAAATGGAGGATAGAACTCTACAATGCCTTATGTGTGATGTAAGAAGAGGTTCTACCTGTTGAGAAGAGACGGTATATACGTGATGTCAAGGTGTGATTATGGAGAATTGTTATTGATAATCAATTACTACGGAGATGAAAATGAAGGCTAAAGGTTTGCGAAATCTAATGTATACTCGCAATGACACTACCAAGGATGATGAATTGAATGTTTGAGATATAGATCGACAAAGTCAAGTCATTCTGTTGTAGTATGCGAATTCATTGAAGCAAAATATGATAGAAAAAAAAAAAATTTGGATAGCTGCACGGATGCATTGAATAGTAAGGGTACAAAGTTCAATTATCGTGAGTTGAGGATCCAGATACAAATCATAGAGTGATCTCGACACCTATTGGAATATTGAGGAATACGGTGCCTTAGGAAATGAGAACGCTCTAACAAGGGTTGACATGTGAAATGTAAATGAAAAGGTTTGGAGTACAGAAGATCACACTAAAACTCTTTGGTTGTAATGAAAGTGTTTAAAGGATGGTAAATGCTTACGAGTTAGAATCGCCTATGGTTGATTTGAGGGCGAGAGAGACAATATGGAATACTGCGCCAAAACCTTGAGATGCGTTACCAAGGTGCGAAAATACAAGTGAAAAGTGGCATTGATGGTCAGAAAGTTATCCCACGTCTGAATTACATATTTTGGTTCGAGGACGAACCTTTTCTTTAAGGGGGATGAGAACCCCGTGCGTTCCTCCTGCGCCCTAAGTTATAAGACTTATGTTCCTTTTGTGATTATATGATAAAGCATGTTTACCTAATTGGTGCACTTATGGTGCACACGTACTTATTTGGTGCATTGCAGTTGTACACGTAATTTTGTTTGTGCATTAACATTGCACATGTAATATTATTCGGCATCACTTCGTGTCAATATTTAAATTTAATATAATTGCGCGATATTCCTTCCTGAAATGCATTGATGGTGCATTTCTAGCTAAACACGACTCTCTTGTGAGGAAGTGCATTGATGGTGCACTTTCTCTTTCCCTTACTGCAATATCTTTGAACAATTACTTCTCATTTCTTTTCTTGCGTTACTTTTCACATGTGTTGGAAGTTGTGGATGTTAGTTGCCTAATGTCGAACGTTGTGCGGAAACTCTTTAAGGAGGGACTTAAATCTTCGGGACGAAGATTTGTTTCAAGGAGGGAAGTCTGTAACACCCCGTATTTTTGGGAAGTTAAATAATTAAGGGTGTTACGTTTTATAATGTAATTGAGGGTTTTATTAAGGTTTAATTGGAATTCGATTGAGTTATTATGGGATTTCTGATTATAGAATTACGCAAGAGGATTCGATAGCCATTCGGATTTGGATCGGGTTTGTGGATCACGCAACCCATCAAACTAGCTAGGTCCAAGCCCGAGTCTACCCTAATACCCATTTATGAAAAAAAAAAATAAAGAAAACCCTAGCTCCCCTTGACAGTCATTCGGCCCCCCTCTTCTCCATCTCTCTCATTCTCTTAGCCTCGACCCGCATAAGATTTCAGCACAACTTTGTCAACTTCAAATACACACAACTCTCACATACAACCTTTTTATTAAGACGTGGTTTATGGCGTTAGAACCGTGTTTTTGATACAAATCCATAGACATATAGATCGTGCCAAGATTCCATTGGATGCTCTCTATAGAGGTGTTTTAGTGGAGCTGTGTCTATTTACCCGAGAACTGTTCCGCTCCCTCGGTATCTTGACGATTCCCATTGTCTCATAAAGTATTTTGGGATGATATTTTGTGGAGATGTTCCTAACTCTAGTTTTAACAACATATCGAAAATTGGTAAGTCCTGTATTTGTATATCAAAAGTTATATCATAATTCGTGGGTAAACCCTAATTCGTGTCTATGGTTCAGTGTGAGGTTGATTCCCGTTGATCCGCTTGGATTTTGTGGACGAAATTTGGAGGGGACGTTCCTGACATAACCTTTTATGACATACTCAAATTTTGTGGCCATCCGATGTTGGAGGTAGACGTTATTCATGTTTATTTACTACTGTCTCCTTTTGTATTCGTGTTAGATTGATGTTAATTGTGAGAATTATGACTTATGGATTCACCTTGTGAGTTAGGGGATTATCTTTTGAGTTATGAGATTGCATTGGGGGTATTGGGTCAAGTTGATACAACACAAAAGTAATTCTTGTTGGTTATTGTGTAACTTAGATTGTGGATTCAAAGAGATGACCTTTGTGGACTTTGAGAAGTGTAATTAGAGGAAACTTGCCAATTGAAGGTAAGAACGTTGACCCTCGTAAGCTTGAGCTTCATTTCACATCATGACAATCCTTCGCATTCATCTTTGCTTCAATTTATTGCTCATATTCTATAACTTGAATATCTATCGCCTATTGTCATTGTTTATCTATTTTGATCACCTCTTGAGCATCTATTGACCTCCTACATTGATTATTGTTATTGATCATCTATTGATATTCTTGTTCCGGCTTTGGCCGTTTATAAATCAAGCTACTATGCGCGAATAACGTACTTAAGACGGATTAAAGATGTATCTATTTATACATATATAACTATACTTGTTTTATGATGTTTAAACCACCTAGAGCGATTAACCTCTGATCAAGGTATATGTAGCTAGGCCGGAGATCAGCTACCGGTCTCCTAAATGACTTCCTCTTAGGGACTGTGCGTCCTACCGTCCCCCTAGGAGGGGTGTGCACACTCGGGTCTTTAGGATCGTTTTATTCTCGATGCTCTAGTGTTGGATCGGCTTGGGGTAGGACCCTTGCGCAAATAAATTACTTAAAGAAAGATAAACAAAGATTATTGTGGTGATGAATACCACGTGCGCGCTCTACACGACTCGTGTCTTGGGTACACGAGCCGTGTCCGTTGTTACATTGTAATTTCGAGTTCACTGACTTGAGCACGACCGTGCCAGGCCCCGTTTCAGGCTCTTGCCTCCTTTGCGTAGCTTTGTCTATTCTTTGTTAGCTACGCGCCAGTAAGGCGCGTATCTTAATTCTTTTGTGTCCCTTAAATGTCTTACTCAGCCTGTGCTGACGTTCTTTGTTTTGGGTTGTGTCCGTACCCTATTCTGGGGCCTGTGTCATCCTTTTGGTGGCGCAGTTGACAGGTTTGCAGATTGAGATGCATTGTATGGTTGAAGCGTCATTGCATGTTGGGCGTTTTGATGAGTCGTCACATATTTGCATTGGGGACGATTTGTAGTTTATCTTTTGGTTTAACTCCCGATTTGTAGATTCAGCTAGAAGTCTTCCGCTGTCATTTGTTCTTCTTGTTTTAAATTAGCCTTGCCGTTGACTTGGCAGTCAATGGCGGCATAACAATCCTTTATTTTTGTATTTAAAGATAGCGAAAATTTTGGGTTGTTACAGTTTGTATCAGAGCCTTAGGCTCTGGTTAGTTGAGTTTGCAAAACGATTTTAAACCAATTTGATAAAACGATTTTTAAAATTTGGGGAATTTGTTGGGTGCATTCATACGCATGCTATGTGCTACGTGCTATGTGTCTCTTGTACTACACTATGGAGTTTTGGAGCTGACTTTTGAGATTACGACTTGAGCTACGTACTAAATACTACGGACGAGTATTACACTAAGCTATGTAGTTGGTGACTCATTTTGAGAGCATCACTTTGGAGATAATATTTGATATGGATTGAATTTAGATGACACTTTGGGATTACATTTTTCGAGGAAAAGTTCATACGATTAACTTTTTCATATTGTAGTCATATTACTTGGTAAATAATGTTGAGGTGTTGAGGAAAAAAAAAAAGAGCTTTATTTAAAAGAAGTTGAGATGAGTACGAGTTAAGTAAGATGGTGATGATCTTTAAGGTTATATTAAAGAATGTATTTGATGATATTAGGGACTTGCTTATTTAATGTCTATTGTTATCCAGGTTTTGTCTTTAAAGATGAGATATAAAATAGAACACAACGGATAAGTGTGCGCGATATATTATTAAACCAAAGGTTTTTGAAACACCCATTCATTTCCTCTTTTTCCTGACCATAATACCTATGTTATGCTTAACCTTTAGAAATAACCTACACTACTCCATCTAACAATGTCACCCCTTATAGGTGAGAAACCTTAGCTACCTTAAAGGAAAGGTGAAAGTTGAAGAAGAGACTAGTAATGGTGAGTCTATAAGTGAGTTGAGCGTACGAGAGTTTAAAGGATCCCGTATGTCATTCGTTCTTTTATTACATGGGTTATATGATAGGAATCATTGAGAGTACACTACTTTGTTTATTGCAATTGGGAATGAGTGAAAGAAACTGATGTATTGAATCGATCAACAACTA
Organism: Spergularia marina; assembly: GCA_963680865.1. NCBI lineage: Eukaryota > Viridiplantae > Streptophyta > Magnoliopsida > Caryophyllales > Caryophyllaceae > Spergularia > Spergularia marina. Next base: position 10,485,528 of record OY804546.1, on the reverse strand, counting down.
TTTCAATGGATGATGGGTTAAGAGCAAAAGAAGCCTTATATAACCTTGGTCATAAACTCGACTGTTGGCAGTTTGGGTATTGCCTTTCTTGTTGAGTGATATTCTCCGGGCATTATTATGAGGAAACGAATTTTTGGGTTTATTATCCACGTCAATAATTTTAATATATGGTACTGGCGACCTATTTTTGGGGATTGTATGTTTTGTTTACTCACGCTTAGCTTTTAGTTGGAGTCTCGTTATTGCATAGTTTTGAATAGGGGACAATACCCCTAAGTTATATTTGGAATAAAGACGTTGATGAAACTATATGCTAATTGTGTGTCATTAATGAGTTTCTGGCATAGTCTATTCGATTTCTATTCGTCCTTTTGTGCCGTGGAGCTACTGATCTCGGCACGATTCGTGCACCCAAGGACATGAGTTGTGTGTCTCAAACCGCGTCGCTAGCGCAACCGCGCCCGCGGTCAACAACGCAAACGCACGTCAAGTATTCTGCATACTTCCCGCGCCCGCGGCAAACCTGCAGCCCCGCGGAAGACACGGTTTTTCTGAGTGTCTTTTCCACTGCCACTCTCCCGCGACCGCGGCACGAGGGCAGCGCCCGCGGCTAGCCTCGTGGCTCCCGGGTGACTCCAAAGTGAAAGTTTGGAGATTAACTCCAATAATCCAGAAAAGTCAGAACTAAGCGAGACGAATAGCTTATTGGCGTTTGTTTCAATTATTTATCGTTTACTACCTTTTGATCTAAATTGTTTTCAATAGGGGTGCAAGGTACCGTGAATTGTTGATCGATACTACTAACCTTATTATGTGGATTTCTGTTGGAGGTCACGTGATCAAAGTGTTGGACATTATTTGATGTATAAAGAGTAATAATGCTCGAATATATCTCCGCGAGTTAGCTACTAGATACGGAGGATGAAATCCTAAGGTATGGATGGTTTGATTGGAGGAAGAAGCAACTCTAAAGGATCAGACACACTTTGTCTAACATGCTTACTATGACTTATGGTGTGAAGAAGAATAAAGGAAATAGATTCAATAATTTCTCGATCAACGTGTCCTCGTGCTCGTTGGATATCTACATGGTATGACTTAAAGGTTGGGAAGACGAAAAATGGAATGTTTTGGGATTCCTAGCACTGGTGTAAAAATAAGGAGGATTATTTTGAGGACAATGATACCCTCACCAAATCTTACTACTAAGAGTACAATGTTGATACTTTATATGATATATGACTCACCATATTTCGGCGGCGGAGTTTATAGATTAAGCACTTGGCATCGATGGTCTTATGGTATGTGTTTGTTAATTATACTTGATGGGTGGATAAGTTGAGCTGGAGAATGGGGTGGTATAGTAATTAGCTGGTTGTATGGTGTTAAGTTGACAACACTTGAAGTACGATGTACGAAATGAAAGAAATGTGCTAATGATGATAAAAGCTTATGGTCTTCGAAGTAATCTTTAGATGGTTGTGCACTTTGTATTGGTGAAATTTCTAAGAGACGTGTATCTTGGTTGTAAATGATTTTGGGTTCAAATTACTTATTAAGCTCGAGTAGTGGATGAGTGGTGGTAGGTGCAAGACATTGAATCTATTTTATTAAAGTGTGATTTTGGTCATGGTAAGGTTAAGGAAATTGGTCTGGGTTGGTAATGTTTATTCGTGGGAGTAAGTTGGTTGAATATAAGCGTATCTCGTGATAAAAATGTTGTTTATTTACTTAGAGTGCCCTGAGGCTTGTAGTGCAATAACTTGGGATATTAATGGCAGGATGTTATGGTTCTGTCAATGGGCCAAAGAATGTTTATTGGAATGTATTGGGTAAAATGAGTACGAACGAATAAAAATTTCTTGGGTTCTGAATAAACTGGATGGAATTGTTGAATAAAGAACTGTACTCTATGATGTTCGTTGATCAAACACGTAATATATGAGGGAAGTGGGAAACTAGAACATGTTTCACATGGTTCGAAAGGATGTGTGAGGAAGGTTGGCAAGGAGACAACAAATTAAAAGAATACTAAGAATGACCTGGAAGATAATTTAGGGAACCACTCATGAGGTAAAGTTAATGCTAGTTGCTTGACAAGATTGATTCGTGGTATACGTTTGTAAGAATGGAGTCCTTTGGATCAAAAAGAGTAACGGCTACGCCGAGCGACTAAGGCAAACGAGTATGACTACATCTTGATGTGTTCTGAGTGCGACTAAAGTGCATTCGACATTACACTAAGGTTTTTTTTCTAGGATTAGAAAATTGGTGGCCAGCTACACCAAATGAAAAGAAGACTTTGTTCACACGGATTGACAGGTGCGTAGAAGTATTCTAGTTACGAAGTAATACAGATCAGATAAGTACAGTCATATTCAAGTGACCTAATAAGTGAGAGGAAAATGCTCTTCTAGAGATATCCTTGTTGATATATATGGTCATCAATCGGGGAAAACCACAATTTTAGTACGGGTTCAATCGAGGAAATTCAAAATATGACATTCTATGGGATTAGTTGAATGCATTGATAATTATGTGATGACAAGTTTCAAGATCAAATGTTCATATAAGGAGTTTGACTGAAAGTCGTAGCCTCGGACAACGCTAGTTGCTAACATGGAAGGTTAATTGCTTGATGTATGGTCTTCTAGTCCATCAAATGGAGGATAGAACTCTACAATGCCTTATGTGTGATGTAAGAAGAGGTTCTACCTGTTGAGAAGAGACGGTATATACGTGATGTCAAGGTGTGATTATGGAGAATTGTTATTGATAATCAATTACTACGGAGATGAAAATGAAGGCTAAAGGTTTGCGAAATCTAATGTATACTCGCAATGACACTACCAAGGATGATGAATTGAATGTTTGAGATATAGATCGACAAAGTCAAGTCATTCTGTTGTAGTATGCGAATTCATTGAAGCAAAATATGATAGAAAAAAAAAAAAAATTTGGATAGCTGCACGGATGCATTGAATAGTAAGGGTACAAAGTTCAATTATCGTGAGTTGAGGATCCAGATACAAATCATAGAGTGATCTCGACACCTATTGTAATATTGAGGAATACGGTGCCTTAGGAAATGAGAACGCTCCAACAAGGGTTGACATGTGAAATGTAAATGAAAAGGTTTGGAGTACAGAAGATCACACTAAAACTCTTTGGTTGTAATGAAAGTGTTTAAAGGATGGTAAATGCTTACGAGTTAGAATCGCCTATGGTTGATTTGAGGGCGAGAGAGACAATATGGAATACTGCGCCAAAACCTTGAGATGCGTTACCAAGGTGCGAAAATACAAGTGAAAAGTGGCATTGATGGTCAGAAAGTTATCCCACGTCTGAATTACATATTTTGGTTCGAGGACGAACCTTTTCTTTAAGGGGGATGAGAACCCCGTGCGTTCCTCCTGCGCCCTAAGTTATAAGACTTATGTTCCTTTTGTGATTATATGATAAAGCATGTTTACCTAATTGGTGCACTTATGGTGCACACGTACTTATTTGGTGCATTGCAGTTGTACACGTAATTTTGTTTGTGCATTAACATTGCACATGTAATATTATTCGGCATCACTTCGTGTCAATATTTAAATTTAATATAATTGCGCGATATTCCTTCCTGAAATGCATTGATGGTGCATTTCTAGCTAAACACGACTCTCTTGTGAGGAAGTGCATTGATGGTGCACTTTCTCTTTCCCTTACTGCAATATCTTTGAACAATTACTTCTCATTTCTTTTCTTGCGTTACTTTTCACATGTGTTGGAAGTTGTGGATGTTAGTTGCCTAATGTCGAACGTTGTGCGGAAACTCTTTAAGGAGGGACTTAAATCTTCGGGACGAAGATTTGTTTCAAGGAGGGAAGTCTGTAACACCCCGTATTTTTGGGAAGTTAAATAATTAAGGGTGTTACGTTTTATAATGTAATTGAGGGTTTTATTAAGGTTTAATTGGAATTCGATTGAGTTATTATGGGATTTCTGATTATAGAATTACACAAGAGGATTCGATAGCCATTCGGATTTGGATCGGGTTTGTGGATCACGCAACCCATCAAACTAGCTAGGTCCAAACCCGAGTCTACCCTAATACCCATTTATGAAAAAAAAAAATAAAGAAAACCCTAGCTCCCCTTGACAGTCATTCGGCCCCCCTCTTCTCCATCTCTCTCATTCTCTTAGCCTCGACCCGCATAAGATTTCAGCACAACTTTGTCAACTTCAAATACACACAACTCTCACATACAACCTTTTATTAAGACGTGGTTTATGGCGTTAGAACCGTGTTTTTGATACAAATCCATAGACATATAGATCGTGCCAAGATTCCATTGGATGCTCTCTGTAGAGGTGTTTTAGTGGAGCTGTGTCTATTTACCCGAGAACTGTTCCGCTCCCTCGGTATCTTGATGATTCCCATTGTCTCATAAAGTATTTTGGGATGATATTTTGTGGAGATGTTCCTAACTCTAGTTTTAACAACATATCGAAAATTGGTAAGTCCTGTATTTGTATATCAAAAGTTATATCATAATTCGTGGGTAAACCCTAATTCGTGTCTATGGTTCAGTGTGAGGTTGATTCCCGTTGATCCGCTTAGATTTTGTGGACGAAATTTGGAGGGGACGTTCCTGACATAACCTTTTATGACATACTCAAATTTTGTGGCCATCCGATGTTGGAGGTAGACGTTATTCATGTTTATTTACTACTGTCTCCTTTTGTATTCGTGTTAGATTGATGTTAATTGTGAGAATTATGACTTATGGATTCACCTTGTGAGTTAGGGGATTATCTTTTGAGTTATGAGATTGCATTGGGGGTATTGGGTCAAGTTGATACAACACAAAAGTAATTCTTGTTGGTTATTGTGTAACTTAGATTGTGGATTCAAAGAGATGACCTTTGTGGACTTTGAGAAGTGTAATTAGAGGAAACTTGCCAATTGAAGGTAAGAACGTTGACCCTCGTAAGCTTGAGCTTCATTTCACATCATGACAATCCTTCGCATTCATCTTTGCTTCAATTTATTGCTCATATTCTATAACTTGAATATCTATCGCCTATTGTCATTGTTTATCTATTTTGATCACCTCTTGAGCATCTATTGACCTCCTACATTGATTATTGTTATTGATCATCTATTGATATTCTTGTTCCGGCTTTGGCCGTTTATAAATCAAGCTACTATGCGCGAATAACGTACTTAAGACGGATTAAAGATGTATCTATTTATACATATATAACTATACTTGTTTTATGATGTTTAAACCACCTAGAGCGATTAACCTCTGATCAAGGTATATGTAGCTAGGCCGGAGATCAGCTACCGGTCTCCTAAATGACTTCCTCTTAGGGACTGTGCGTCCTACCGTCCCCCTAGGAGGGGTGTGCACACTCGGGTCTTTAGGATCGTTTTATTCTCGATGCTCTAGTGTTGGATCGGCTTGGGGTAGGACCCTTGCGCAAATAAATTACTTAAAGAAAGATAAATAAAGATTATTGTGGTGATGAATACCACGTGCGCGCTCTACACGACTCGTGTCTTGGGTACACGAGCCGTGTCCGTTGTTACATTGTATTTTCGAGTTCACTGACTTGAGCACGACCGAGCCAGGCCCCGTTTCAGGCTCTTGCCTCCTTTGCGTAGCTTTGTCTATTCTTTGTTAGCTACGCGCCAGTAAGGCGCGTATCTTAATTCTTTTGTGTCCCTTAAATGTCTTACTCAGCCTGTGCTGACGTTCTTTGTTTTGGGTTGTGTCCGTACCCTATTCTGGGGCCTGTGTCATCCTTTTGGTGGCGCAGTTGACATGTTTGCAGATTGAGATGCATTGTATGGTTGAAGCGTCATTGCATGTTGGGCGTTTTGATGAGTCGTCACATATTTGCATTGGGGACGATTTGTAGTTTATCTTTTGGTTTAACTCCCGATTTGTAGATTCAGCTAGAAGTCTTCCGCTGTCATTTGTTCTTCTTGTTTTAAATTAGCCTTGCCGTTGACTTGGCAGTCAATGGCGGCATAACAATCCTTTATTTTTGTATTTAAAGATAGCGAAAATTTTGGGTTGTTACAGTTTGTATCAGAGCCTTAGGCTCTGGTTAGTTGAGTTTGCAAAACGGTTTTAAACCAATTTGATAAAACGATTTTTAAAATTTGGGGAATTTGTTGGGTGCATTCATACGCATGCTATGTGCTACGTGCTATGTGTCTCTTGTACTACACTATGGAGTTTTGGAGCTGACTTTTGAGATTATGACTTGAGCTACGTACTAAATACTACGGACGAGTATTACACTAAGCTATGTAGTTGGTGACTCATTTTGAGAGCATCAATTTGGAGATAATATTTGATATGGATTGAATTTAGATGACACTTTGGGATTACATTTTTCGAGGACAAGTTCATACGATTAACTTTTTCATATTGTAGTCATATTACTTGGTAAATAATGTTGAGGTGTTGAGGAAAAAAAAAAAAAAGAGCTTTATTTAAAAGAAGTTGAGATGAGTACGAGTTAAGTAAGATGGTGATGATCTTTAAGGTTATATTAAAGAATGTATTTGATGATATTAGGGACTTGCTTATTTAATGTTTATTGTTATCCAGGTTTTGTCTTTAAAGATGAGATATAAAATAGAACACAACGGATAAGTGTGCGCGATATATTATTAAACCAAAGGTTTTTGAAACACCCATTCATTTCCTCTTTTTCCTGACCATAATACCTATGTTATGCTTAACCTTTAGAAATAACCTACACTACTCCATCTAACAATGTCACCCCTTATAGGTGAGAAACCTTAGCTACCTTAAAGGAAAGGTGAAAGTTGAAGAAGGGACTAGTAATGGTGAGTCTATAAGTGAGTTGAGCGTACGAGAGTTTAAAGGATCCCGTATGTCATTCGTTCTTTTATTACATGGGTTATATGATAGGAATCATTGAGAGTACACTACTTTGTTTATTGCAATTGGGAATGAGTGAAAGAAACTGATGTATTGAATCGATCAACAACTATTTCAATGGATGATGGGTTAAGAGCAAAAGAAGCCTTATATAACCTTGGTCATAAACTCGACTGTTGGCAGTTTGGGTATTGCCTTTCTTGTTGAGTGATATTCTCCGGGCATTATTATGAGGAAACGAATTTTTGGGTTTATTATCCACGTCAATAATTTTAATATATGGTACTGGCGACCTATTTTTGGGGATTGTATGTTTTGTTTACTCACGCTTAGCTTTTAGTTGGAGTCTCGTTATTGCATAGTTTTGAATAGGGGACAATACCCCTAAGTTATATTTGGAATAAAGACGTTGATGAAACTATATGCTAATTGTGTGTCATTAATGAGTTTCTGGCATAGTCTATTCGATTTCTATTCGTCCTTTTGTGCCGTGGAGCTACTGATCTCGGCACGATTCGTGCACCCAAGGACATGAGTTGTGTGTCTCAAACCGCGTCGCTAGCGCAACCGCGCCCGCGGTCAACAACGCAAACGCACGTCAAGTATTCTGCATACTTCCCGCGCCCGCGGCAAACCTGCAGCCCCGCGGAAGACACGGTTTTTCTGAGTGTCTTTTCCACTGCCACTCTCCCGCGACCGCGGCACGAGGGCAGCGCCCGCGGCTAGCCTCGTGGCTCCCGGGTGACTCCAAAGTGAAAGTTTGGAGATTAACTCCAATAATCCAGAAAAGTCAGAACTAAGCGAGACGAATAGCTTATTGGCGTTTGTTTCAATTATTTATCGTTTACTACCTTTTGATCTAAATTGTTTTCAATAGGGGTGCAAGGTACCGTGAATTGTTGATCGATACTGCTAACCTTATTATGTGGATTTCTGTTGGAGGTCACGTGATCAAAGTGTTGGACATTATTTGATGTATAAAGAGTAATAATGCTCGAATATATCTCCGCGAGTTAGCTACTAGATACGGAGGATGAAATCCTAAGGTATGGATGGTTTGATTGGAGGAAGAAGCAACTCTAAAGGATCAGACACACTTTGTCTAACATGCTTACTATGACTTATGGTGTGAAGAAGAATAAAGGAAATAGATTCAATAATTTCTCGATCAACGTGTCCTCGTGCTCGTTGGATATCTACATGGTATGACTTAAAGGTTGGGAAGACGAAAAATGGAATGTTTTGGGATTCCTAGCACTGGTGTAAAAATAAGGAGGATTATTTTGAGGACAATGATACCCTCACCAAATCTTACTACTAAGAGTACAATGTTGATACTTTATATGATATATGACTCACCATATTTCGGCGGCGGAGTTTATAGATTAAGCACTTGGCATCGATGGTCTTATGGTATGTGTTTGTTAATTATACTTGATGGGTGGATAAGTTGAGCTGGAGAATGGGGTGGTATAGTAATTAGCTGGTTGTATGGTGTTAAGTTGACAACACTTGAAGTACGATGTACGAAATGAAAGAAATGTGCTAATGATGATAAAAGCTTATGGTCTTCGAAGTAATCTTTAGATGGTTGTGCACTTTGTATTGGTGAAATTTCTAAGAGACGTGTATCTTGGTTGTAAATGATTTTGGGTTCAAATTACTTATTAAGCTCGAGTAGTGGATGAGTGGTGGTAGGTGCAAGACATTGAATCTATTTTATTAAAGTGTGATTTTGGTCATGGTAAGGTTAAGGAAATTGGTCTGGGTTGGTAATGTTTATTTGTGGGAGTAAGTTGGTTGAATATAAGCGTATCTCGTGATAAAAATGTTGTTTATTTACTTAGAGTGCCCTGAGGCTTGTAGTGCAATAACTTGGGATATTAATGGCAGGATGTTATGGTTCTGTCAATGGGCCAAAGAATGTTTATTGGAATGTATTGGGTAAAATGAGTACGAACGAATAAAAATTTCTTGGGTTCTGAATAAACTGGATGGAATTGTTGAATAAAGAACTGTACTCTATGATGTTCGTTGATCAAACACGTAATATATGAGGGAAGTGGGAAACTAGAACATGTTTCACATGGTTCGAAAGGATTTGTGAGGAAGGTTGGCAAGGAGACAACAAATTAAAAGAATACTAAGAATGACCTGGAAGTTAATTTAGGGAACCACTCATGAGGTAAAGTTAATGCTAGTTGCTTGACAAGATTGATTCGTGGTATACGTTTGTAAGAATGGAGTCCTTTGGATCAAAAAGAGTAACGGCTACGCCGAGCGACTAAGGCAAACGAGTATGACTACATCTTGATGTGTTCTGAGTGCGACTAAAGTGCATTCGACATTACACTAAGGTTTTTTTTCTAGGATTAGAAAATTGGTGGCCAGCTACACCAAATGAAAAGAAGACTTTGTTCACACGGATTGACAGGTGCGTAGAAGTATTCTAGTTACGAAGTAATACAGATCAGATAAGTACAGTCATATTCAAGTGACCTAATAAGTGAGAGGAAAATGCTCTTCTAGAGATATCCTTGTTGATATATATGGTCATCAATCGGGGAAAACCACAATTTTAGTACGGGTTCAATCGAGGAAATTCAAAATATGACATTCTATGGGATTAGTTGAATGCATTGATAATTATGTGATGACAAGTTTCAAGATCAAATGTTCATATAAGGAGTTTGACTGAAAGTCGTAGCCTCGGACAACGCTAGTTGCTAACATGGAAGGTTAATTGCTTGATGTATGGTCTTCTAGTCCATCAAATGGAGGATAGAACTCTACAATGCCTTATGTGTGATGTAAGAAGAGGTTCTACCTGTTGAGAAGAGACGGTATATACGTGATGTCAAGGTGTGATTATGGAGAATTGTTATTGATAATCAATTACTACGGAGATGAAAATGAAGGCTAAAGGTTTGCGAAATCTAATGTATACTCGCAATGACACTACCAAGGATGATGAATTGAATGTTTGAGATATAGATCGACAAAGTCAAGTCATTCTGTTGTAGTATGCGAATTCATTGAAGCAAAATATGATAGAAAAAAAAAAAAAATTTGGATAGCTGCACGGATGCATTGAATAGTAAGGGTACAAAGTTCAATTATCGTGAGTTGAGGATCCAGATACAAATCATAGAGTGATCTCGACACCTATTGGAATATTGAGGAATACAGTGCCTTAGGAAATGAGAACGCTCCAACAAGGGTTGACATGTGAAATGTAAATGAAAAGGTTTGGAGTACAGAAGATCACACTAAAACTCTTTGGTTGTAATGAAAGTGTTTAAAGGATGGTAAATGCTTACGAGTTAGAATCGCCTATGGTTGATTTGAGGGCGAGAGAGACAATATGGAATACTGCGCCAAAACCTTGAGATGCGTTACCAAGGTGCGAAAATACAAGTGAAAAGTGGCATTGATGGTCAGAAAGTTATCCCACGTCTGAATTACATATTTTGGTTCGAGGACGAACCTTTTCTTTAAGGGGGATGAGAACCCCGTGCGTTCCTCCTGCGCCCTAAGTTATAAGACTTATGTTCCTTTTGTGATTATATGATAAAGCATGTTTACCTAATTGGTGCACTTATGGTGCACACGTACTTATTTGGTGCATTGCAGTTGTACACGTAATTTTGTTTGTGCATTAACATTGCACATGTAATATTATTCGGCATCACTTCGTGTCAATATTTAAATTTAATATAATTGCGCGATATTCCTTCCTGAAATGCATTGATGGTGCATTTCTAGCTAAACACGACTCTCTTGTGAGGAAGTGCATTGATGGTGCACTTTCTCTTTCCCTTACTGCAATATCTTTGAACAATTACTTCTCATTTCTTTTCTTGCGTTACTTTTCACATGTGTTGGAAGTTGTGGATGTTAGTTGCCTAATGTCGAACGTTGTGCGGAAACTCTTTAAGGAGGGACTTAAATCTTCGGGACGAAGATTTGTTTCAAGGAGGGAAGTCTGTAACACCCCGTATTTTTGGGAAGTTAAATAATTAAGGGTGTTACGTTTTATAATGTAATTGAGGGTTTTATTAAGGTTTAATTGGAATTCGATTGAGTTATTATGGGATTTCTGATTATAGAATTACGCAAGAGGATTCGATAGCCATTCGGATTTGGATCGGGTTTGTGGATCACGCAACCCATCAAACTAGCTAGGTCCAAACCCGAGTCTACCCTAATACCCATTTATGAAAAAAAAAAATAAAGAAAACCCTAGCTCCCCTTGACAGTCATTCGGCCCCCCTCTTCTCCATCTCTCTCATTCTCTTAGCCTCGACCCGCATAAGATTTCAGCACAACTTTGTCAACTTCAAATACACACAACTCTCACATACAACCTTTTTATTAAGACGTGGTTTATGGCGTTAGAACCGTGTTTTTGATACAAATCCATAGACATATAGATCGTGCCAAGATTCCATTGGATGCTCTCTATAGAGGTGTTTTAGTGGAGCTGTGTCTATTTACCCGAGAACTGTTCCGCTCCCTCGGTATCTTGACGATTCCCATTGTCTCATAAAGTATTTTGGGATGATATTTTGTGGAGATGTTCCTAACTCTAGTTTTAACAACATATCGAAAATTGGTAAGTCCTGTATTTGTATATCAAAAGTTATATCATAATTCGTGGGTAAACCCTAATTCGTGTCTATGGTTCAGTGTGAGGTTGATTCCCGTTGATCCGCTTAGATTTTGTGGACGAAATTTGGAGGGGACGTTCCTGACATAACCTTTTATGACATACTCAAATTTTGTGGCCATCCGATGTTGGAGGTAGACGTTATTCATGTTTATTTACTACTGTCTCCTTTTGTATTCGTGTTAGATTGATGTTAATTGTGAGAATTATGACTTATGGATTCACCTTGTGAGTTAGGGGATTATCTTTTGAGTTATGAGATTGCATTGGGGGTATTGGGTCAAGTTGATACAACACAAAAGTAATTCTTGTTGGTTATTGTGTAACTTAGATTGTGGATTCAAAGAGATGACCTTTGTGGACTTTGAGAAGTGTAATTAGAGGAAACTTGCCAATTGAAGGTAAGAACGTTGACCCTCGTAAGCTTGAGCTTCATTTCACATCATGACAATCCTTCGCATTCATCTTTGCTTCAATTTATTGCTCATATTCTATAACTTGAATATCTATCGCCTATTGTCATTGTTTATCTATTTTGATCACCTCTTGAGCATCTATTGACCTCCTACATTGATTATTGTTATTGATCATCTATTGATATTCTTGTTCCGGCTTTGGCCGTTTATAAATCAAGCTACTATGCGCGAATAACGTACTTAAGACGGATTAAAGATGTATCTATTTATACATATATAACTATACTTGTTTTATGATGTTTAAACCACCTAGAGCGATTAACCTCTGATCAAGGTATATGTAGCTAGGCCGGAGATCAGCTACCGGTCTCCTAAATGACTTCCTCTTAGGGACTGTGCGTCCTACCGTCCCCCTAGGAGGGGTGTGCACACTCGGGTCTTTAGGATCGTTTTATTCTCGATGCTCTAGTGTTGGATCGGCTTGGGGTAGGACCCTTGCGCAAATAAATTACTTAAAGAAAGATAAACAAAGATTATTGTGGTGATGAATACCACGTGCGCGCTCTACACGACTCGTGTCTTGGGTACACGAGCCGTGTCCGTTGTTACATTGTATTTTCGAGTTCACTGACTTGAGCACGACCGTGCCAGGCCCCGTTTCAGGCTCTTGCCTCCTTTGCGTAGCTTTGTCTATTCTTTGTTAGCTACGCGCCAGTAAGGCGCGTATCTTAATTCTTTTGTGTCCCTTAAATGTCTTACTCAGCCTGTGCTGACGTTCTTTGTTTTGGGTTGTGTCCGTACCCTATTCTGGGGCCTGTGTCATCCTTTTGGTGGCGCAGTTGACAGGTTTGCAGATTGAGATGCATTGTATGGTTGAAGCGTCATTGCATGTTGGGCGTTTTGATGAGTCGTCACATATTTGCATTGGGGACGATTTGTAGTTTATCTTTTGGTTTAACTCCCGATTTGTAGATTCAGCTAGAAGTCTTCCGCTGTCATTTGTTCTTCTTGTTTTAAATTAGCCTTGCCGTTGACTTGGCAGTCAATGGCGGCATAACAATCCTTTATTTTTGTATTTAAAGATAGCGAAAATTTTGGGTTGTTACAGTTTGTATCAGAGCCTTAGGCTCTGGTTAGTTGAGTTTGCAAAACGATTTTAAACCAATTTGATAAAACGATTTTTAAAATTTGGGGAATTTGTTGGGTGCATTCATACGCATGCTATGTGCTACGTGCTATGTGTCTCTTGTACTACACTATGGAGTTTTGGAGCTGACTTTTGAGATTACGACTTGAGCTACGTACTAAATACTACGGACGAGTATTACACTAAGCTATGTAGTTGGTGACTCATTTTGAGAGCATCACTTTGGAGATAATATTTGATATGGATTGAATTTAGATGACACTTTGGGATTACATTTTTCGAGGAAAAGTTCATACGATTAACTTTTTCATATTGTAGTCATATTACTTGGTAAATAATGTTGAGGTGTTGAGGAAAAAAAAAAAGAGCTTTATTTAAAAGAAGTTGAGATGAGTACGAGTTAAGTAAGATGGTGATGATCTTTAAGGTTATATTAAAGAATGTATTTGATGATATTAGGGACTTGCTTATTTAATGTCTATTGTTATCCAGGTTTTGTCTTTAAAGATGAGATATAAAATAGAACACAACGGATAAGTGTGCGCGATATATTATTAAACCAAAGGTTTTTGAAACACCCATTCATTTCCTCTTTTTCCTGACCATAATACCTATGTTATGCTTAACCTTTAGAAATAACCTACACTACTCCATCTAACAATGTCACCCCTTATAGGTGAGAAACCTTAGCTACCTTAAAGGAAAGGTGAAAGTTGAAGAAGGGACTAGTAATGGTGAGTCTATAACTGAGTTGAGCGTACGAGAGTTTAAAGGATCCCGTATGTCATTCGTTCTTTTATTACATGGGTTATATGATAGGAATCATTGAGAGTACACTACTTTGTTTATTGCAATTGGGAATGAGTGAAAGAAACTGATGTATTGAATCGATCAACAACTATTTCAATGGATGATGGGTTAAGAGCAAAAGAAGCCTTATATAACCTTGGTCATAAACTCGACTGTTGGCAGTTTGGGTATTGCCTTTCTTGTTGAGTGATATTCTCCGGGCATTATTATGAGGAAACGAATTTTTGGGTTTATTATCCACGTCAATAATTTTAATATATGGTACTGGCGACCTATTTTTGGGGATTGTATGTTTTGTTTACTCACGCTTAGCTTTTAGTTGGAGTCTCGTTATTGCATAGTTTTGAATAGGGGACAATACCCCTAAGTTATATTTGGAATAAAGACGTTGATGAAACTATATGCTAATTGTGTGTCATTAATGAGTTTCTGGCATAGTCTATTCGATTTCTATTCGTCCTTTTGTGCCGTGGAGCTACTGATCTCGGCACGATTCGTGCACCCAAGGACATGAGTTGTGTGTCTCAAACCGCGTCGCTAGCGCAACCGCGCCCGCGGTCAACAACGCAAACGCACGTCAAGTATTCTGCATACTTCCCGCGCCCGCGGCAAACCTGCAGCCCCGCGGAAGACACGGTTTTTCTGAGTGTCTTTTCCACTGCCACTCTCCCGCGACCGCGGCACGAGGGCAGCGCCCGCGGCTAGCCTCGTGGCTCCCGGGTGACTCCAAAGTGAAAGTTTGGAGATTAACTCCAATAATCCAGAAAAGTCAGAACTAAGCGAGACGAATAGCTTATTGGCGTTTGTTTCAATTATTTATCGTTTACTACCTTTTGATCTAAATTGTTTTCAATAGGGGTGCAAGGTACCGTGAATTGTTGATCGATACTGCTAACCTTATTATGTGGATTTCTGTTGGAGGTCACGTGATCAAAGTGTTGGACATTATTTGATGTATAAAGAGTAATAATGCTCGAATATATCTCCGCGAGTTAGCTACTAGATACGGAGGATGAAATCCTAAGGTATGGATGGTTTGATTGGAGGAAGAAGCAACTCTAAAGGATCAGACACACTTTGTCTAACATGCTTACTATGACTTATGGTGTGAAGAAGAATAAAGGAAATAGATTCAATAATTTCTCGATCAACGTGTCCTCGTGCTCGTTGGATATCTACATGGTATGACTTAAAGGTTGGGAAGACGAAAAATGGAATGTTTTGGGATTCCTAGCACTGGTGTAAAAATAAGGAGGATTATTTTGAGGACAATGATACCCTCACCAAATCTTACTACTAAGAGTACAATGTTGATACTTTATATGATATATGACTCACCATATTTCGGCGGCGGAGTTTATAGATTAAGCACTTGGCATCGATGGTCTTATGGTATGTGTTTGTTAATTATACTTGATGGGTGGATAAGTTGAGCTGGAGAATGGGGTGGTATAGTAATTAGCTGGTTGTATGGTGTTAAGTTGACAACACTTGAAGTACGATGTACGAAATGAAAGAAATGTGCTAATGATGATAAAAGCTTATGGTCTTCGAAGTAATCTTTAGATGGTTGTGCACTTTGTATTGGTGAAATTTCTAAGAGACGTGTATCTTGGTTGTAAATGATTTTGGGTTCAAATTACTTATTAAGCTCGAGTAGTGGATGAGTGGTGGTAGGTGCAAGACATTGAATCTATTTTATTAAAGTGTGATTTTGGTCATGGTAAGGTTAAGGAAATTGGTCTGGGTTGGTAATGTTTATTTGTGGGAGTAAGTTGGTTGAATATAAGCGTATCTCGTGATAAAAATGTTGTTTATTTACTTAGAGTGCCCTGAGGCTTGTAGTGCAATAACTTGGGATATTAATGGCAGGATGTTATGGTTCTGTCAATGGGCCAAAGAATGTTTATTGGAATGTATTGGGTAAAATGAGTACGAACGAATAAAAATTTCTTGGGTTCTGAATAAACTGGATGGAATTGTTGAATAAAGAACTGTACTCTATGATGTTCGTTGATCAAACACGTAATATATGAGGGAAGTGGGAAACTAGAACATGTTTCACATGGTTCGAAAGGATGTGTGAGGAAGGTTGGCAAGGAGACAACAAATTAAAAGAATACTAAGAATGACCTGGAAGATAATTTAGGGAACCACTCATGAGGTAAAGTTAATGCTAGTTGCTTGACAAGATTGATTCGTGGTATACGTTTGTAAGAATGGAGTCCTTTGGATCAAAAAGAGTAACGGCTACGCCGAGCGACTAAGGCAAACGAGTATGACTACATCTTGATGTGTTCTGAGTGCGACTAAAGTGCATTCGACATTACACTAAGGTTTTTTTTCTAGGATTAGAAAATTGGTGGCCAGCTACACCAAATGAAAAGAAGACTTTGTTCACACGGATTGACAGGTGCGTAGAAGTATTCTAGTTACGAAGTAATACAGATCAGATAAGTACAGTCATATTCAAGTGACCTAATAAGTGAGAGGAAAATGCTCTTCTAGAGATATCCTTGTTGATATATATGGTCATCAATCGGGGAAAACCACAATTTTAGTACGGGTTCAATCGAGGAAATTCAAAATATGACATTCTATGGGATTAGTTGAATGCATTGATAATTATGTGATGACAAGTTTCAAGATCAAATGTTCATATAAGGAGTTTGACTGAAAGTCGTAGCCTCGGACAACGCTAGTTGCTAACATGGAAGGTTAATTGCTTGATGTATGGTCTTCTAGTCCATCAAATGGAGGATAGAACTCTACAATGCCTTATGTGTGATGTAAGAAGAGGTTCTACCTGTTGAGAAGAGACGGTATATACGTGATGTCAAGGTGTGATTATGGAGAATTGTTATTGATAATCAATTACTACGGAGATGAAAATGAAGGCTAAAGGTTTGCGAAATCTAATGTATACTCGCAATGACACTACCAAGGATGATGAATTGAATGTTTGAGATATAGATCGACAAAGTCAAGTCATTCTGTTGTAGTATGCGAATTCATTGAAGCAAAATATGATAGAAAAAAAAAAAAATTTGGATAGCTGCACGGATGCATTGAATAGTAAGGGTACAAAGTTCAATTATCGTGAGTTGAGGATCCAGATACAAATCATAGAGTGATCTCGACACCTATTGGAATATTGAGGAATACGGTGCCTTAGGAAATGAGAACGCTCCAACAAGGGTTGACATGTGAAATGTAAATGAAAAGGTTTGGAGTACAGAAGATCACACTAAAACTCTTTGGTTGTAATGAAAGTGTTTAAAGGATGGTAAATGCTTACGAGTTAGAATCGCCTATGGTTGATTTGAGGGCGAGAGAGACAATATGGAATACTGCGCCAAAACCTTGAGATGCGTTACCAAGGTGCGAAAATACAAGTGAAAAGTGGCATTGATGGTCAGAAAGTTATCCCACGTCTGAATTACATATTTTGGTTCGAGGACGAACCTTTTCTTTAAGGGGGATGAGAACCCCGTGCGTTCCTCCTGCGCCCTAAGTTATAAGACTTATGTTCCTTTTGTGATTATATGATAAAGCATGTTTACCTAATTGGTGCACTTATGGTGCACACGTACTTATTTGGTGCATTGCAGTTGTACACGTAATTTTGTTTGTGCATTAACATTGCACATGTAATATTATTCGGCATCACTTCGTGTCAATATTTAAATTTCATATAATTGCGCGATATTCCTTCCTGAAATGCATTGATGGTGCATTTCTAGCTAAACACGACTCTCTTGTGAGGAAGTGCATTGATGGTGCACTTTCTCTTTCCCTTACTGCAATATCTTTGAACAATTACTTCTCATTTCTTTTCTTGCGTTACTTTTCACATGTGTTGGAAGTTGTGGATGTTAGTTGCCTAATGTCGAACGTTGTGCGGAAACTCTTTAAGGAGGGACTTAAATCTTCGGGACGAAGATTTGTTTCAAGGAGGGAAGTCTGTAACACCCCGTATTTTTGGGAAGTTAAATAATTAAGGGTGTTACGTTTTATAATGTAATTGAGGGTTTTATTAAGGTTTAATTGGAATTCGATTGAGTTATTATGGGATTTCTGATTATAGAATTACACAAGAGGATTCGATAGCCATTCGGATTTGGATCGGGTTTGTGGATCACGCAACCCATCAAACTAGCTAGGTCCAAACCCGAGTCTACCCTAATACCCATTTATGAAAAAAAAAATAAAGAAAACCCTAGCTCCCCTTGACAGTCATTCGGCCCCCCTCTTCTCCATCTCTCTCATTCTCTTAGCCTCGACCCGCATAAGATTTCAGCACAACTTTGTCAACTTCAAATACACACAACTCTCACATACAACCTTTTATTAAGACGTGGTTTATGGCGTTAGAACCGTGTTTTTGATACAAATCCATAGACATATAGATCGTGCCAAGATTCCATTGGATGCTCTCTGTAGAGGTGTTTTAGTGGAGCTGTGTCTATTTACCCGAGAACTGTTCCGCTCCCTCGGTATCTTGATGATTCCCATTGTCTCATAAAGTATTTTGGGATGATATTTTGTGGAGATGTTCCTAACTCTAGTTTTAACAACATATCGAAAATTGGTAAGTCCTGTATTTGTATATCAAAAGTTATATCATAATTCGTGGGTAAACCCTAATTCGTGTCTATGGTTCAGTGTGAGGTTGATTCCCGTTGATCCGCTTAGATTTTGTGGACGAAATTTGGAGGGGACGTTCCTGACATAACCTTTTATGACATACTCAAATTTTGTGGCCATCCGATGTTGGAGGTAGACGTTATTCATGTTTATTTACTACTGTCTCCTTTTGTATTCGTGTTAGATTGATGTTAATTGTGAGAATTATGACTTATGGGTTCACCTTGTGAGTTAGGGGATTATCTTTTGAGTTATGAGATTGCATTGGGGGTATTGGGTCAAGTTGATACAACACAAAAGTAATTCTTGTTGGTTATTGTGTAACTTAGATTGTGGATTCAAAGAGATGACCTTTGTGGACTTTGAGAAGTGTAATTAGAGGAAACTTGCCAATTGAAGGTAAGAACGTTGACCCTCGTAAGCTTGAGCTTCATTTCACATCATGACAATCCTTCGCATTCATCTTTGCTTCAATTTATTGCTCATATTCTATAACTTGAATATCTATCGCCTATTGTCATTGTTTATCTATTTTGATCACCTCTTGAGCATCTATTGACCTCCTACATTGATTATTGTTATTGATCATCTATTGATATTCTTGTTCCGGCTTTGGCCGTTTATAAATCAAGCTACTATGCGCGAATAACGTACTTAAGACGGATTAAAGATGTATCTATTTATACATATATAACTATACTTGTTTTATGATGTTTAAACCACCTAGAGCGATTAACCTCTGATCAAGGTATATGTAGCTAGGCCGGAGATCAGCTACCGGTCTCCTAAATGACTTCCTCTTAGGGACTGTGCGTCCTACCGTCCCCCTAGGAGGGGTGTGCACACTCGGGTCTTTAGGATCGTTTTATTCTCGATGCTCTAGTGTTGGATCGGCTTGGGGTAGGACCCTTGCGCAAATAAATTACTTAAAGAAAGATAAATAAAGATTATTGTGGTGATGAATACCACGTGCGCGCTCTACACGACTCGTGTCTTGGGTACACGAGCCGTGTCCGTTGTTACATTGTATTTTCGAGTTCACTGACTTGAGCACGACCGTGCCAGGCCCCGTTTCAGGCTCTTGCCTCCTTTGCGTAGCTTTGTCTATTCTTTGTTAGCTACGCGCCAGTAAGGCGCGTATCTTAATTCTTTTGTGTCCCTTAAATGTCTTACTCAGCCTGTGCTGACGTTCTTTGTTTTGGGTTGTGTCCGTACCCTATTCTGGGGCCTGTGTCATCCTTTTGGTGGCGCAGTTGACAGGTTTGCAGATTGAGATGCATTGTATGGTTGAAGCGTCATTGCATGTTGGGCGTTTTGATGAGTCGTCACATATTTGCATTGGGGACGATTTGTAGTTTATCTTTTGGTTTAACTCCCGATTTGTAGATTCAGCTAGAAGTCTTCCGCTGTCATTTGTTCTTCTTGTTTTAAATTAGCCTTGCCGTTGACTTGGCAGTCAATGGCGGCATAACAATCCTTTATTTTTGTATTTAAAGATAGCGAAAATTTTGGGTTGTTACAGTTTGTATCAGAGCCTTAGGCTCTGGTTAGTTGAGTTTGCAAAACGGTTTTAAACCAATTTGATAAAACGATTTTTAAAATTTGGGGAATTTGTTGGGTGCATTCATACGCATGCTATGTGCTACGTGCTATGTGTCTCTTGTACTACACTATGGAGTTTTGGAGCTGACTTTAGAGATTATGACTTGAGCTACGTACTAAATACTACGGACGAGTATTACACTAAGCTATGTAGTTGGTGACTCATTTTGAGAGCATCACTTTGGAGATAATATTTGATATGGATTGAATTTAGATGACACTTTGGGATTACATTTTTCGAGGACAAGTTCATACGATTAACTTTTTCATATTGTAGTCATATTACTTGGTAAATAATGTTGAGGTGTTGAGGAAAAAAAAAAAAAAGAGCTTTATTTAAAAGAAGTTGAGATGAGTACGAGTTAAGTAAGATGGTGATGATCTTTAAGGTTATATTAAAGAATGTATTTGATGATATTAGGGACTTGCTTATTTAATGTCTATTGTTATCCAGGTTTTGTCTTTAAAGATGAGATATAAAATAGAACACAACGGATAAGTGTGCGCGATATATTATTAAACCAAAGGTTTTTGAAACACCCATTCATTTCCTCTTTTTCCTGACCATAATACCTATGTTATGCTTAACCTTTAGAAATAACCTACACTACTCCATCTAACAATGTCACCCCTTATAGGTGAGAAACCTTAGCTACCTTAAAGGAAAGGTGAAAGTTGAAGAAGGGACTAGTAATGGTGAGTCTATAACTGAGTTGAGCGTACGAGAGTTTAAAGGATCCCGTATGTCATTCGTTCTTTTATTACATGGGTTATATGATAGGAATCATTGAGAGTACACTACTTTGTTTATTGCAATTGGGAATGAGTGAAAGAAACTGATGTATTGAATCGATCAACAACTATTTCAATGGATGATGGGTTAAGAGCAAAAGAAGCCTTATATAACCTTGGTCATAAACTCGACTGTTGGCAGTTTGGGTATTGCCTTTCTTGTTGAGTGATATTCTCCGGGCATTATTATGAGGAAACGAATTTTTGGGTTTATTATCCACGTCAATAATTTTAATATATGGTACTGGCGACCTATTTTTGGGGATTGTATGTTTTGTTTACTCACGCTTAGCTTTTAGTTGGAGTCTCATTATTGCATAGTTTTGAATAGGGGACAATACCCCTAAGTTATATTTGGAATAAAGACGTTGATGAAACTATATGCTAATTGTGTGTCATTAATGAGTTTCTGGCATAGTCTATTCGATTTCTATTCGTCCTTTTGTGCCGTGGAGCTACTGATCTCGGCACGATTCGTGCACCCAAGGACATGAGTTGTGTGTCTCAAACCGCGTCGCTAGCGCAACCGCGCCCGCGGTCAACAACGCAAACGCACGTCAAGTATTCTGCATACTTCCCGCGCCCGCGGCAAACCTGCAGCCCCGCGGAAGACACGGTTTTTCTGAGTGTCTTTTCCACTGCCACTCTCCCGCGACCGCGGCACGAGGGCAGCGCCCGCGGCTAGCCTCGTGGCTCCCGGGTGACTCCAAAGTGAAAGTTTGGAGATTAACTCCAATAATCCAGAAAAGTCAGAACTAAGCGAGACGAATAGCTTATTGGCGTTTGTTTCAATTATTTATCGTTTACTACCTTTTGATCTAAATTGTTTTCAATAGGGGTGCAAGGTACCGTGAATTGTTGATCGATACTGCTAACCTTATTATGTGGATTTCTGTTGGAGGTCACGTGATCAAAGTGTTGGACATTATTTGATGTATAAAGAGTAATAATGCTCGAATATATCTCCGCGAGTTAGCTACTAGATACGGAGGATGAAATCCTAAGGTATGGATGGTTTGATTGGAGGAAGAAGCAACTCTAAAGGATCAGACACACTTTGTCTAACATGCTTACTATGACTTATGGTGTGAAGAAGAATAAAGGAAATAGATTCAATAATTTCTCGATCAACGTGTCCTCGTGCTCGTTGGATATCTACATGGTATGACTTAAAGGTTGGGAAGACGAAAAATGGAATGTTTTGGGATTCCTAGCACTGGTGTAAAAATAAGGAGGATTATTTTGAGGACAATGATACCCTCACCAAATCTTACTACTAAGAGTACAATGTTGATACTTTATATGATATATGACTCACCATATTTCGGCGGCGGAGTTTATAGATTAAGCACTTGGCATCGATGGTCTTATGGTATGTGTTTGTTAATTATACTTGATGGGTGGATAAGTTGAGCTGGAGAATGGGGTGGTATAGTAATTAGCTGGTTGTATGGTGTTAAGTTGACAACACTTGAAGTACGATGTACGAAATGAAAGAAATGTGCTAATGATGATAAAAGCTTATGGTCTTCGAAGTAATCTTTAGATGGTTGTGCACTTTGTATTGGTGAAATTTCTAAGAGACGTGTATCTTGGTTGTAAATGATTTTGGGTTCAAATTACTTATTAAGCTCGAGTAGTGGATGAGTGGTGGTAGGTGCAAGACATTGAATCTATTTTATTAAAGTGTGATTTTGGTCATGGTAAGGTTAAGGAAATTGGTCTGGGTTGGTAATGTTTATTTGTGGGAGTAAGTTGGTTGAATATAAGCGTATCTCGTGATAAAAATGTTGTTTATTTACTTAGAGTGCCCTGAGGCTTGTAGTGCAATAACTTGGGATATTAATGGCAGGATGTTATGGTTCTGTCAATGGGCCAAAGAATGTTTATTGGAATGTATTGGGTAAAATGAGTACGAACGAATAAAAATTTCTTGGGTTCTGAATAAACTGGATGGAATTGTTGAATAAAGAACTGTACTCTATGATGTTCGTTGATCAAACACGTAATATATGAGGGAAGTGGGAAACTAGAACATGTTTCACATGGTTCGAAAGGATGTGTGAGGAAGGTTGGCAAGGAGACAACAAATTAAAAGAATACTAAGAATGACCTGGAAGATAATTTAGGGAACCACTCATGAGGTAAAGTTAATGCTAGTTGCTTGACAAGATTGATTCGTGGTATACGTTTGTAAGAATGGAGTCCTTTGGATCAAAAAGAGTAACGGCTACGCCGAGCGACTAAGGCAA
Source organism: Spergularia marina (assembly GCA_963680865.1). NCBI lineage: Eukaryota > Viridiplantae > Streptophyta > Magnoliopsida > Caryophyllales > Caryophyllaceae > Spergularia > Spergularia marina. The sequence continues at coordinate 10,462,282 of OY804546.1, read as the reverse complement.
ACGAGTATGACTACATCTTGATGTGTTCTGAGTGCGACTAAAGTGCATTCGACATTACACTAAGGTTTTTTTTCTAGGATTAGAAAATTGGTGGCCAGCTACACCAAATGAAAAGAAGACTTTGTTCACACGGATTGACAGGTGCGTAGAAGTATTCTAGTTACGAAGTAATACAGATCAGATAAGTACAGTCATATTCAAGTGACCTAATAAGTGAGAGGAAAATGCTCTTCTAGAGATATCCTTGTTGATATATATGGTCATCAATCGGGGAAAACCACAATTTTAGTACGGGTTCAATCGAGGAAATTCAAAATATGACATTCTATGGGATTAGTTGAATGCATTGATAATTATGTGATGACAAGTTTCAAGATCAAATGTTCATATAAGGAGTTTGACTGAAAGTCGTAGCCTCGGACAACGCTAGTTGCTAACATGGAAGGTTAATTGCTTGATGTATGGTCTTCTAGTCCATCAAATGGAGGATAGAACTCTACAATGCCTTATGTGTGATGTAAGAAGAGGTTCTACCTGTTGAGAAGAGACGGTATATACGTGATGTCAAGGTGTGATTATGGAGAATTGTTATTGATAATCAATTACTACGGAGATGAAAATGAAGGCTAAAGGTTTGCGAAATCTAATGTATACTCGCAATGACACTACCAAGGATGATGAATTGAATGTTTGAGATATAGATCGACAAAGTCAAGTCATTCTGTTGTAGTATGCGAATTCATTGAAGCAAAATATGATAGAAAAAAAAAAAAATTTGGATAGCTGCACGGATGCATTGAATGGTAAGGGTACAAAGTTCAATTATCGTGAGTTGAGGATCCAGATACAAATCATAGAGTGATCTCGACACCTATTGGAATATTGAGGAATACGGTGCCTTAGGAAATGAGAACGCTCCAACAAGGGTTGACATGTGAAATGTAAATGAAAAGGTTTGGAGTACAGAAGATCACACTAAAACTCTTTGGTTGTAATGAAAGTGTTTAAAGGATGGTAAATGCTTACGAGTTAGAATCGCCTATGGTTGATTTGAGGGCGAGAGAGACAATATGGAATACTGCGCTAAAACCTTGAGATGCGTTACCAAGGTGCGAAAATACAAGTGAAAAGTGGCATTGATGGTCAGAAAGTTATCCCACGTCTGAATTACATATTTTGGTTCGAGGACGAACCTTTTCTTTAAGGGGGATGAGAACCCCGTGCGTTCCTCCTGCGCCCTAAGTTATAAGACTTATGTTCCTTTTGTGATTATATGATAAAGCATGTTTACCTAATTGGTGCACTTATGGTGCACACGTACTTATTTGGTGCATTGCAGTTGTACACGTAATTTTGTTTGTGCATTAACATTGCACATGTAATATTATTCGGCATCACTTCGTGTCAATATTTAAATTTAATATAATTGCGCGATATTCCTTCCTGAAATGCATTGATGGTGCATTTCTAGCTAAACACGACTCTCTTGTGAGGAAGTGCATTGATGGTGCACTTTCTCTTTCCCTTACTGCAATATCTTTGAACAATTACTTCTCATTTCTTTTCTTGCGTTACTTTTCACATGTGTTGGAAGTTGTGGATGTTAGTTGCCTAATGTCGAACGTTGTGCGGAAACTCTTTAAGGAGGGACTTAAATCTTCGGGACGAAGATTTGTTTCAAGGAGGGAAGTCTGTAACACCCCGTATTTTTGGGAAGTTAAATAATTAAGGGTGTTACGTTTTATAATGTAATTGAGGGTTTTATTAAGGTTTAATTGGAATTCGATTGAGTTATTATGGGATTTCTGATTATAGAATTACACAAGAGGATTCGATAGCCATTCGGATTTGGATCGGGTTTGTGGATCACGCAACCCATCAAACTAGCTAGGTCCAAACCCGAGTCTACCGTAATACCCATTTATGAAAAAAAATAAATAAAGAAAACCCTAGCTCCCCTTGACAGTCATTCGGCCCCCCTCTTCTCCATCTCTCTCATTCTCTTAGCCTCGACCCGCATAAGATTTCAGCACAACTTTGTCAACTTCAAATACACACAACTCTCACATACAACCTTTTATTAAGACGTGGTTTATGGCGTTAGAACCGTGTTTTTGATACAAATCCATAGACATATAGATCGTGCCAAGATTCCATTGGATGCTCTCTGTAGAGGTGTTTTAGTGGAGCTGTGTCTATTTACCCGAGAACTGTTCCGCTCCCTCGGTATCTTGACGATTCCCATTGTCTCATAAAGTATTTTGGGACGATATTTTGTGGAGATGTTCCTAACTCTAGTTTTAACAACATATCGAAAATTGGTAAGTCCTGTATTTGTATATCAAAAGTTATATCATAATTCGTGGGTAAACCCTAATTCGTGTCTATGGTTCAGTGTGAGGTTGATTCCCGTTGATCCGCTTGGATTTTGTGGACGAAATTTGGAGGGGACGTTCCTGAGATAACCTTTTATGACATACTAAAATTTTGTGGCCATCCGATGTTGGAGGTAGACGTTATTCATGTTTATTTACTACTGTCTCCTTTTGTATTCGTGTTAGATTGATGTTAATTGTGAGAATTATGACTTATGGATTCACCTTGTGAGTTAGGGGATTATCTTTTGAGTTATGAGATTGCATTGGGGGTATTGGGTCAAGTTGATACAACACAAAAGTAATTCTTGTTGGTTATTGTGTAACTTAGATTGTGGATTCAAAGAGATGACCTTTGTGGACTTTGAGAAGTGTAATTAGAGGAAACTTGCCAATTGAAGGTAAGAACGTTGACCCTCGTAAGCTTGAGCTTCATTTCACATCATGACAATCCTTCGCATTCATCTTTGCTTCAATTTATTGCTCATATTCTATAACTTGAATATCTATCGCCTATTGTCATTGTTTATCTATTTTGATCACCTCTTGAGCATCTATTGACCTCCTACATTGATTATTGTTATTGATCATCTATTGATATTCTTGTTCCGGCTTTGGCCGTTTATAAATCAAGCTACTATGCGCGAATAACGTACTTAAGACGGATTAAAGATGTATCTATATATACATATATAACTATACTTGTTTTATGATGTTTAAACCACCTAGAGCGATTAACCTCTGATCAAGGTATATGTAGCTAGGCCGGAGATCAGCTACCGGTCTCCTAAATGACTTCCTCTTAGGGACTGTGCGTCCTACCGTCCCCCTAGGAGGGGTGTGCACACTCGGGTCTTTAGGATCGTTTTATTCTCGATGCTCTAGTGTTGGATCGGCTTGGGGTAGGACCCTTGCGCAAATAAATTACTTAAAGAAAGATAAACAAAGATTATTGTGGTGATGAATACCACGTGCGCGCTCTACACGACTCGTGTCTTGGGTACACGAGCCGTGTCCGTTGTTACATTGTATTTTCGAGTTCACTGACTTGAGCACGACCGTGCCAGGCCCCGTTTCAGGCTCTTGCCTCCTTTGCGTAGCTTTGGCTATTCTTTGTTAGCTACGCGCCAGTAAGGCGCGTATCTTAATTCTTTTGTGTCCCTTAAATGTCTTACTCAGCCTGTGCTGACGTTCTTTGTTTTGGGTTGTGTCTGTACCCTATTCTGGGGCCTGTGTCATCCTTTTGGTGGCGCAGTTGACAGGTTTGCAGATTGAGATGCATTGTATGGTTGAAGCGTCATTGCATGTTGGGCGTTTTGATGAGTCGTCACATATTTGCATTGGGGACGATTTGTAGTTTATCTTTTGGTTTAACTCCCGATTTGTAGATTCAGCTAGAAGTCTTCCGCTGTCATTTGTTCTTCTTGTTTTAAATTAGCCTTGTCGTTGACTTGGCAGTCAATGGCGGCATAACAATCCTTTATTTTTGTATTTAAAGATAGCGAAAATTTAGGGTTGTTACAAACCCAATCCAACCCGTATCTCTCAGCTTATTCTCTCTCCTGATCCAAAAATCCCCAAATTAAACCCTAAAAAATCCCCAAATCAAACGTCCAGAGATCGAAAATTCAATGGAACTACAAGGATTCAAGGCTTCGATTTGCTCTGCATCTTCAAAACAACGTTCAACAAGGTAATTTACAAAGTTTTACAATCAATTAAACATATGAATTTCGAATCATTCGATCAATTTTTTTGATTCGAGTTTAATTATTGTTAGTTTTGATTCGAGTTTTCGTAAGATTCAATCACATAATACAATTTCGCAACTAAAATTTTGAATCGTATTGAGATTTTTCGACAATTTGGAATCAATTTCTTGCAATCTTCTGAAATCTAGGAATTTGGAATCATACTGACTTCCATTTTTCGATATTTAGATAGAATATGCAATCTCACAGTATTGTTGATTGAATCACACATGTTCTCCTTCAATTTCAATTTTCAGATAGAATTTGCAATCACACATTATTGGTTATTGAATCACACATGTTCTCCCTATTAGTTAGTGTGTGTGATTTTATTTGATAGGGTGTGTGATTTTATTCGAGAGGGTGTGTGATTCAATTTGCTAGTGAGAGTGATTCTTTTTGGATAGTGTGTGATTCTTTTGGATAGTGTGTGTGATTGTATTCGACAGTGTGTGTGATTTTATTCGAAGTGTGTATGATTTAATTCGTTAGCGTTTGTGATTGTATTTGCTAGTGTGTATGATTTTATTGGTTACTAAGTGTCGTTAGTGTGTGCGATTCTATTTGTAAGTGTACTATGTAAGTGTGATTCTATGTGTTAATTAGTATGATTCAATGTGTTAAGTGTGTGATTCTATTTGTAAGTGTGTGTGATTCAATTGGTAAGCGTGTGTGATTCAATTTGTTAGTGTATGTGATTCTATTAGTTAGGGTGTGTGATTCTATTAGTTAGCGTGTGTGACGACTTTATTTGAAAGTGTGTGATTCTATTAGTTAGTGTGTGTGATTCTATTAATTAGGGTGTGTGATTCAATTTGTTAGAGTGTGTGACTTTATTTGATAGTGTGTGCGATTCAATTTGTTAGCGTGTGTGACTTTATTTGATAGTGTGTGCGATTCAATTTGTTAGCGTGTGTGACTTTATTTGATAATGTGTGTGAGATTCAATCTGTCTCTGTGTGTGATTCCATGAGTTTCTCTGCATTCTCAGGAACCGTGCTTTGATACTCTCTTCTCAAAATTCAGCCTTCCAAGACTGCTATTGCGCCTGTCAACCCTACGCTTCTGCCTCAAGTCAACTCCTTTCGCTTTTTGCGAATAATGTCAGTTTTTTCTTCTTGTGTTATGCCCTTTGTGTTTACTCTGCTGTTTTTCTTGTCCACGGTCTGAATTTGAGCGACAGATTTGTGCACTAACTATTTACTGCACCAACATTGATAAGAAGGTGCTACTATTTAACAATTTCAACCTCTGTCATTATGTCAAATGTTATGGAAGTTAAGATTTTTGTTTGCTTGAGAATTAATGAAATACTAGCTCAATTGGTATAACACTTGTGCAAATATGCATAATTGTTGTAGGTTCAATTCCTACATGAGCTCTCTAAAAAACGATTCTTCTTACATCTATTCCGACTTTCAGATGCCATAACTTTTTATTCTGAAACATTTAAGAAGCCCACTAGATATCAATGGGTAGCCAAAGATATTAGTTACCATCCAGAACAAATTGCATCCCAAAGTTCACTAAGAATCCAAAGTTACTAAGATTTTAGTGCTATCAGGTCTGAAGTAAGTCGAACCAACTGCGCAACTGTGTTCAAAAGCTTATAACAAAGAACAATGTGGCTCACAAAAACATATGTGCATCCACAAACTTCCTTGTGTAATGTACAAGGGTAGATAGAATTTCAGATCTTACCTGCAGGGAAAGAATGACATTTACAGCATCATACAGGCGTTCTGGTTCAATTTTCTCCTCCACAAGTCCGGGTTCCATTTGCGAGAGTAGTAGTGCAGCCTGTGGGAGAAAGTATAATGTACAACCCTAGTACTTATTCTTCACGTTTCATATATAGTGTTGTTTCATTTTGATTAGAAAAAAATGGTTGGTGTAGGCTGTCTGGTGAAAAATGTTAAAGTGTCCTTTATTAAGTACCTTAAGGCCTTCGGCTGTGCAGTCAGAAACCTTCCAGCCATGATCCTGCATTGAGAAAGTCCAGCCACCTTTCGAAATATGTCTATACATATCTCTGAAGTTTCCTGAAGGATTTTCCCTGACCTGATGTCAGAAAGGGCACAATACAATTAATTGAATATAACTTGATTTTCGGTGTGATGAAAACCTAATCATGTGCAGAACTTGCAGCATTGGGCGAAAATAGCACACAGGGAGGTAGGATGTTTCGAAAGTACCTGTGAGGCTTTAATAAAATCATGTGCTTTTCTAAGCGTTGGTGCATACTCTTGAGTGAACCCACTTGCAAATATTGCTTGGATGGCAAGGGCTGCATCCCACATTTGAGACCCAAAACTCTGCGCCAAACAAAATACTCACTGATCAGAGTTCAGTGATTTTTTTACCAGTGTTTTTGCTGATATATAATTTACCTGCATTTTCATGCCATCCTCTGCAAGCCAACAGGTAATCAGGAATTCTGGCTAGATGTTTCTTGTATGCTTCGGAACTTGGATCTTCCACCCAACAAGCTACTAAACAAACAACCTGCACTGCAATCATTTTTGTTTGGTAAGTAACCCTCCTTTGCTGTTAAATGAGTACCTAGAGTACTCTTGTGGCAGTGTAGTTCAATAGTTTATGAGTATGACCTTTTCCACACAACCAATGCAGAGGTATCTGCTGTTGATGTCCTCATAATGTACGTGCTGCATTGCGATTTTCATGGCCGTCTCTCTCAGCTTCGAGAAGGGCCAACGATTAAGTACTGGCTCGACAATGTGATGAAGGAATCCCCACACCATGTCTTGTACAAAAGGATGTGGATAGTGCAGATCTTCCTGCAAACGTATGGGGCTTATATAATTACCACTTTTGGAGGATCATACAATAATTTTCTATGTTACCTCGACACTCCATATACCTGCCATGTTCCATGTACGACAATTAGATTATATTGTTAAAAAAAAATTGTCTCTGAATGAACTTATACCTGTATAAATGTATTTCTAGCCTTGTTCCAGTTTATTTCATGATATGGCTGAGTGTGAAGCTCTCTTCTCAGTGACTGAATTAGATCAGTGATTGGAACAACGAACCTTTTCCCGTATAAATATGACATTGGCATATAAACCAATCTACAGTAGCTTAGCATTTTCCCTGCATTATAACTTAGATAAGTCGATCATATACCGAAAATTTAGTACATCATAGTCAAATGAGATAAAGTTTGTATTAGACCGTCTTACTATCTTTCAAGATTAGAATCATGTAAAGTTTTACCATACATGTAACAACATATCAATTTTTTTTTTTTTGCTTTGATAATTTACGGTTTAATTATGAGACTATACAAGACAATAATCAGACCTAGCTAGATTGGAGTTAAGTTTCCAGAATTCTGTAGCTGACGTGGGAGTTGAACCCACACCTCGTGTATTACACGATGCTCATCCAATTGAGCTAGCCAGCTTCAAAGAGAAAACAAAAGTACAAAAAAAATTAAGCATTTATAAAGTTGTCCGCTTTCATAATCCAATCATAGAAGAAGCAGCTCAAGTTCTATCATAACACATCCTAAGAACAAGTCAGTATTTAGGAGAGCCAGTTGTGAAGTGAATCATCATTGCAAGCAGAATTCACTTAATCCACATATGCAACCACCTAACAATTTCGACCATAAACCTGCTCAACCCAGCAGAATTCACAAGCAAAAGCCACACCTGGTTACTAAACCACAAAATTCCAGCCAAACAAGAAATAAACAAACCATAATACTACTCCAGTGAAACAAAATCGAATCTTGCAATGACATTTGATTATTTGCCACATCAAACCTAAAACAATCAAACCAGAAACTGCAACTTTCACAAGAAAATCAATTGTCAAACACAAATTACAACAATAAACTCAACAAATCAGCAATATTCAGATAAAAACCTTGGAACATAAAATTCAGACGAAAATTAAATCACAAAACATAAAAACGCACCATAAAATTAATTCAGACGAAGGAGATGCTATACCTGAGAGGTAGTAAAATCGCTATATGAACTCCGATAATAGACCGCTGCCGACATCGAAAATGTTCATCCAAATCATCCAGAAGGCGTATAAGCAGCGTAAACCCTAGATTTTAATTAAGATACCAAAAAAATGAATCGAAACTCAGAAATCACTCGATAACATCATAAGTTTCAGAGATCACAATAAAAAAAAAAAACAATCGATACTAAAACAACCCTAATTAATCTGATCGAGGAGACAGAAAAATAAAAGAAGACCTCCAAAATCGCTGCCAGAGTCTCGATCGCCACCAAATTCAGATTTTCAACCGCCGGAGTCTCGAACGCCGCAAAATTCAGATTTTCCGATAAGAAAATCACATTGCTTAATCTGCAAGATTATTCAATGGAATCAAATAATCTGATGAAAATTAAATTCAAAATCGATAAATTTAAATTAAGAGAACTAGACCTCTTGTATGATCACGGTGACGGCGACGACGCGACAAAGGCGGCGGTTGCGGCGTCGACGCGAGGAGAGGAGTGAGAAAATGTCGAGGAGGATGATTAGCGGCGGCTTGATCCGGAGGGGAAGTTAGGGCTGATGTAGACGGAGATGTGCGGCACACACGACAGCTACGACGACAGGGAAGGTGGCGAGTACGACGGCGAGAAAGAGAAAGTGGTGGAGGGCAACGGCGAAGCGGAGGAGAAAGAAAGAAAATCGTGAATTGCAGAGAATTTGGGGAAAATGAAGTTGAGGAGAGAGAAATTGAAATTGAAGAAATGAGGAGAAAGGCTGTTTTTCTGAGTTTTATATCTCTTATACAATTGACGGTTTTACCCCTAAGGGGTGGTGAAATATCGAGCGTCGGATTAGATTGGATGAACGGCTGTGATTGGGACTAATGGACTCATTCAATCCTAAAGGACTCATTTGATCCTATTTCTATATATATATATATATATATATATATATATATATATATATATATATATATATATATATATATATATATATATATAGAGTACAAGATAAAGGATCTTGTGAGCTACCACTCCCCCAACATGGAGGTTGGGGGTTCGATCCTTATCAATGTGATGTGGGCCCTCTTGTAGGGTCCCCCTGTCGGGTTCATGCTTGGTTTCCAGCTGTTCAGCTGGGGTCTTCTTGTGAGCTAGATCCCCTAAATAACCCCATAACTCTACAGGGACTGAGCCCTCCGGGGCTAGTAAATTACCGAATAAAAAAAAATAGAGTACAAGATAACTTCATTTTGTTCCTTAATTAAGTGATATTCTTCTGAATAAATCAATAAAATTCAATAATTCGCTTTTTCAAGTGAGAATATCACTTAAATAAGCTAGGTATTGGAGTTTTATTATATTATGTGCCATGTATGTGGGCACTCGTTAGAAATCCTGATTAAAGTAAACTAGGATGAAAGCATGTGTGTTGCACGATTCTCTTAATAATAATGTTTAATCATGATAATAAAATTGAACCGATAAATATCTAAACCTTACTTAGGATTACTTGTATTTTATTTAACCCGTGTAGATCGACAATTACTTTCATTATAAACCTGATTTTACAAAATTGAAAACTTATAGGAGTACTTACTCCAATAATTAGATATAATGGATACTAATTTCAAACTAACATTTCTTATAAGCATTTAGCAAATGAGTATTATTTTCACGAAAATTAAATTTTGTGGGGTATATCATGTAGACAAACATGCGAATGTAGACAAATTATAAAAAAGGACAAATTAATAGTGAGTTTTATTTTCAACAACATACTCCCTCCTACCCAAAGACATCTTCCTGTATTCCTCTTTGGGACGATTCACTAACATTTTTCTCTTTCAAAACTTACCCTTTTTGACAATTTTTGTTGACTAAATTACCCTTTTAATTTTCTGTTTAGTGTCCTAATCACTAGTAAAAATCCCACAACCTGCCTCCTCTCTCCTCCCAATCACCATTACCACCGATCGACACTTTCCTCTTCAACTCCATTTAGAGTGTAGAGCTTCTTCACTTTTTCCAGCTATATTTTCAATTTTATTTCTTGATCTTCAATAATTTATTATAAAATAAAAAACTAATGCTCATTTTATCGGTGATCATGAGCACCGGCGACAATCCACCATGACCACCGATAACCTCCCTGTCTCAACCATCACCATCACCGTTGAACGACCATATTTGTCGCTAGATTCGAGGCGAGCCAGTGAGGAGAGATGGCTCGTGTGCGGAGGGCCGATCAAAGGCGTGCGAGGCTGGTCGGAGGAAGAGGCGATTTCTCGACTTATCGTCAGTTGGGTGATTCGCCGGTGGGGTGAATGTGGTGGGTTACCGGTAGGTGATTCACCGGTGGGGGTGGATATGGTAAATCGACGGTAAATTTGGTGGGGGATATCAGTTGAAGGGTGTGAGATGAAGCGTGGGATTAGAGATTTAAACTTTCTGATTTGCTTAATTAATTGTTTGCTTATTAATATATTAAGGTTTGTTTTTTGTGTGTGTTGGTTTGTGTGTCCTACCCAAAGAGGAAAATCTCTTTGGGTAGGAGGGAGTAATATTTTTTGATGATATTTTTCTTGTAAAGTACTACTTCTTTATGATGTTTTTTCTTCTAAGAAAGCACTACATTTAAGCCTTTTTTAATACTAACAATGATGTATTTTGTTGGCTTCAATTATTTCAGTATTGACCGCGTACCTTAACGTTTTCTTCGTTGTTTTTGTCGTCTATCCCTCTCTCAACATTTTCCTAAATATAAAATATTAAAAGTAATATATAAATGGTGTTTAAAATTGACAAATACATTCATTTTATGTGTGATCACTAATTGCAACATACTGTAATGCTTAAAATAAATATTTTTTCCAGGAAAATTATGTTGAGGGTTGTGGGTAAGTACCAAAGGAAAAGTGAGATGATGAGGTGATGAAGATGATTTTATTTTTTTTATTTTTTTTACTTATCAAGTGTGAAATTTGGACAAAAATTACTTATATTGGATTGGGTCAAAATTACTGATTGCCACTTTCCCAAACCCGTTTTTGAAAATTTACATTTCTAAACGGTACAATTAAGTCATCTCAAAATTTGTGACGAAAAAGTAATTATAATTGATGAAATAATATTATAAAATTGTTTGAAATTTTGGACAGTTATATCGTGCGTGGTCGATGTCCTACTTGAATACATAAACGACCTTGGTTGTAGTTTTCACAACTTTGCTATTTCTCATGTTAAACGGGTGAACAATAGAGTAGTTGACTTTGTAAGTAGGCTTGGTTCCCTTGGTGGACAAGATTTATTTGGTGTAGATACTTTTCCAGAAGGGGTTACAACCCTTGCATAATTTGACATGAATGAATATCCCCTTATCCCGTTCTTGCCTTAAAAAAAAAAAAAAAAAAAAAAAAAAAAAAGTAAAATGTTATTCGCCGCCCAAGTTTTCGCAACCTTTTCCAATTATGCCCTTTCTATGACATACAACTTTTCTTTCATCTTTTCTCTGGGGTTCCGATTCCCTCAAAGCAATTAAAGGAAACATCATCACCACTTTTTCCACCACCACCATTACGCGCAAGTTTGAATCAACATCGCAATAAATCTAACGATTACTACAATATCTGAACTCGTAGATTTGTCTGAAAATGAATCCTAGTTATTTATCTTGTTAATAAACTCAAGGAGCCGTCGTCACTAATGAACGAATTCTCGCGACTCCTCAGTGAATAGCGCAGACGTGTAGACCACATGTCTCCACTCAGAGAACAAACGTGTTGACTAGATGTCCACTACCCCACATATACGTTTAGACCACACGTCCTCTGTGTGACGATGGGCATGTTGACCAGATTGCACATGGTACCCTCGAACTTTTAACATGTTGCACATTGTACCTAACTTGCCAAATTTGTGCACATGGTATTTGATACAACTCACTTTAGAGTGAGTTTTGTGATGTTTTATTTGAGTTTTCACTTCATTTTCGGACAATTTGAATGCATTATTCTACTTATCATGTTTTGTAAGCTGAATGGAAGAATATGCAAGTTTTGATGCCTAAATGCAAGCTCGGTGATTAATGACGTGCGCTATGAAGATCTCGAGGATGCTAGAGTTCCGAAAGGTGAAAAAACCAACAAGTTGGAGCTTTGGAAGAAGACCCCGGATCAGAAAGGCTTCAGACGACTCGTCCAGGATGTGAGACGAGTCGTCCGAAGGACGCAGCCGGGCAGAATCCACTTAAGACGACTCGTCCCTCTTTCAGACGAGTCGTCCAGAGGTTAGACGACTTGTCCCAGGTGCAGACGAGTCGTCCAGCTACTGTGTCGGCTTATTAGACGGGTTTCCTAATCCCGTTTTGTAATCTTTTAGTATGAATATCTAAACTTCGTTTATTATTATTCATTCAGTTTTCTCAAGACCTAAGTAGTATTTTGAAGAATTATGCAAGGCTAAAGACCTTTTATTCTCGGATTATTAATCGAAACTATTATTCATCGACAATTGTGAGTTTGATTGTTTATTCTCTTGCTATCATTGTTATTATTGATTGATTTATTGTTAATTAGGTGTACAACTAGTTAGCCATAGGTTAAATCATATTGCTAGATTCTCAATTAAAGGATTAATTGTTTGATTGTTGAATCGATTAGTAGAAACTAGGTCTAATTGCATGCTAATCATCGTGATTAGATTTAGGGGAGAATAAACATATTAATTGAAGATCGAAACCGCGTGTGTCTAGATCTTATTAATCTTAGTTGATATCGTTTGATTGCTTTATGCTTTCGCTGGAATGAATTTAGGCGCGCGTCTTTGTTATCCACCGATTAGGGCTATTAGGTAGGGCTGATCTCTCCTCTTAGCTACAATTAAGAAATGATAAGAAATTATATTTCTACAACTAAGTACTCAACGGATTAGGATTAGTTGATAATTAGGACCAATTAGGTGAACGATAGTGGGTATTAATTGTCCGAGATCTTTTCCTCAATCGATTTACAAATTACTCTTTTGCGTCTAGATTACTTGATCACTTACACTCAAAAACCCCCCATTTTTTACTCTACATACATTGATAATTACCGTTCACTGTGGATACGATCCCACTTGCCCATTTACTACGTTTATAGGTTTGTGTGGTAATTTATATTTGTTAGGCATACGACTTTAGTCTGTCAGTATTCCTGAACTTACTACTTTGTGCACATGTAGTAAATTCCGTTAGATTTTTCCGTTAAGTGATGATGTCTTGGTTAGTAAGGTAAATTATTTCATTAAATTTACTAATTAAATTATATAAATTGATTTTCAATTTAAAAAAAAAAAAAAAAAAAAAAAATTTAGACTTTTAAAAACAAATCCAAAAAATTATTTCATGAACAAACACTCCAAAAAAACTTGTTTTTTCTTAATTTAAAAAAAAAAAAAGTATTCATAATTTTTGTACATGATACCCTTCAAATTACCACTTTGTGTACACGTTATCTTTGAGATCATAATATTTTGCACATGGCACCCCTAAAAGTAAGTCTTTTATAAATAAAAACTTTTTTTTTTTTTAAATCAATTTTTCTAGAAATTTATTGAATTTGTTTTATTAAAATAGAGGAATTCTACAATGGCTACCACGCCTCAGTACCCATTGTAACTTTGAACCTGAAATGATTTTAGTTCCATTTATTAAATTCAGATTAATAAAAATAAAATAAAAACTCACCCCAACGCCTCAGTGACTAGACCAACACCATCATCAGCCCCGATGGACGCCTCCCCAGTCCCCACCTCCTTACCCAAACCACCCTCCTAATACCCCTAATCACCATGCACAACCACCCGCCAACACCAACCACAACCCTTAGCTACCCTCGACACCACCAACATGGACGTCGATACAGGGAGTGGCCAAAAACTGAGAGGAAAATAGAGGATAGAGGGAGAGAGAAGAGGGTCGTGGAGGGTGGAGGACAAGGAGCGGGAGAAGGTGGTGGCCGGCGGGGCCTTGTCGGTGTTGAATGGTGGTAGTCGCTGCGTGAATGGTGGTGGTAGTGCGGGCTCTTGTAGTGCGTGGTGGTGGGAGGGTGGTTTGGGTAAGGTAGGTGGTTCTTGTAATACCCCGGCTCATCGTCTGAGCCGAGAGTAGTTACCTATGGTAGCTTGCCAGGCTGTGGGCTGACCTCGCAGACCAACACAGGTCCTTTCGGCGCATTTTTGTAATACCCCGGCTCATCGCCTGAGTCGAGAGTAGTCACCTATGGCAGCTTGTCAGGCTGTGGGCTGACCTCACAGACCAACACGGGTCTTTCCGACGCATTTTGACCTCACTCATGCACACCCTGGGAAACTTCCCAGGAGGTCACCCATCCTGAAATTACTCCCAGTCCAACACGCTTAAATGTGGAGTTCTTATCACATGGGATTCCTAAAAGGAAAGTCGACTTTGTTGGTATGAGTAGCATTATCAATCCTTTTTAAGCACCTCATATGAGCCCTTAATCTCTTGGTAACTTCCACTGAAATCTGGGGTATTACACCCACCCCCTGAAAGCAACGTCCTCGTTGCGACTGGCAGCCAACCATAGTCTAGCTCCAGGATCTTCCCCCGCTAGGCTGTTGACCTGGGTGCTCCTGACCACATGATCAACACGCGGTCGCAGGGTTGCGCTGATACCATTTGTAACACCCCGGCTCATCGCCTGAGCCGAGAGTAATCACCTATGGTAGCTTGTCAGGCTGTGGGCTGACCTCACAGACCAACACGGGTCCTTCCGGCGCATTTTGACCTCACTCATGCGCACCTTGGGAAACTTCCCAGGAGGTCATCCATCCTGAAATTACTCCAAGTCAAGCACGCTTAACTGTGGAGTTCTTATCACATGGGATTCCTAAAAGGAAAGTCGACTTTGTTGGTATGAGTAGCACTATTAATCCTTTTTAAGCACCTCATATGAGCCCTTAATTTCTTGGGAACTTCCACTGAAATCTGGGGTATTACAATTTTGACCTCACTCATGCGCACCTTGGAAAACTTCCCAGGAGGTCACCCATCCTAAAATTGCTCCCAGTCAAGCACGCTTAACTATGGAGTTCTTATCACATGAGATTCGTAAAAGGAAATTCGACTTTGTTGGTAAGAGTAGCACTATCAATCCTGTTAAGCACCTCATATGAGCCCTTAATATATTAGAGATCTCCTCTGAAATCCGGGGTATTACATTCACCCCCTCTCAAGAAAGCAACGTCCTCGTTGCGACTGACAGCCAACCATAGTCTAGCTCCAGGATCTTTCCCCCGCTAGGCTGTTGACCTGGGCTCTCCTGACCACGTGATCAACACGCGGTCGCAGTGTTGCTCTGATACCATTCGTAACATCCCGGCTCATCGTCTGAGCCGAGAGTAGTCACATATGGCAGCTTGCCAGGCTGTGGGCTGACCTCACAGACCAACACGGGTCCTTTCGGCGTATTTTGACCTCACTCATGTGCACCCTGGGAAACTTCCCATTTAATATAATACCCCAAATTTCAGAGGAGATCCCTAAGATATTAAGGGCTCATATGAGGTGGTTAAGAGGATTGATAGTGCTACTCATACCAACAAAGTCGACTTTCCTTTTAGGAATCCCATGTGATAAGAACTCCATAGTTAAGCGTGCTTGACTGGGAGCAATTTCAGGATGGGTGACCTCCTGGGAAGTTTCCCAGGGTGCGCATGAGTGAGGTCAAAATGCGCCGAAAGGACCCGTGTTGGTCTGTGAGGTCAGCCCACAGCCTGGCAAGCTGCCATATGTGACTACTCTCGGCTTAGACGATGAGCCGGGATGTTACAAATGGTATCAGAGCAACACTGCGACTGCGTGTTGATCATGTGGTCAGGAGAGCCCAGGTCAACAGCCTAGCGGGGGCAAGATCCTGGAGCTAGACTATGGTTGGCTGTCAGTCGCAACGAGGACGTTGCTTTCTTAACAGAGGGTGAATGTAATACCCCTGATTTCAGAGGAGGTTCTTGAGAAATTAAGGGCTCATATGAGGTGCTTAAAAGGATTGACAGTGCTACTCATACCAACAAATTCGACTTTCCTTTTAGGAATCCCATGTGATAAGAACTCCATAGTTAACCATGCTTGAATGGGAGCAATTTCAGGATGGGTGACCTCATGGGAAGTTTCCCAGGGTGTGCATGAGTGAGGTCAAAATGCGCCGAAAGGACCCGTGTTGGTCTGTGAGGTCAGCCCACAGCCTGGCAAGCTGCCATAGGGGACTACTCTCGGCTCAGACGATGAGCCGGGGTGTTACAGTTCTACCTCTTGGTTTTGTTTATATTTGGTAGTTCTTCACAAAACAATAAAATAAAATAAGATGGTTTCCCAAAATATAGTGAAAGTTGGGGGTGGTTCGCCAAAAAATTTCCATTATCCTAATAATGGGTAATTAACCCTCTTCTATGCCCTAAAAAAATAAGAGGGTTTTTTTAGGGTAAATACGAGGGGTTATTATAGGGTAAATAAGAGGGTTAATCATCGTTGTTAGAATTAAACTATTTTGTTGTAAATTCAAAAAAAAAAAAAAAATCAAAGGAGCACCACGTGCAGTGGAGGGTAAAGTTAGGGGGCACCATATGCATTGGGGCCTTGGGGGCAAAGTCAGGGCACTTTGTGCACTAGAGGGTAAAGTTCAGGGGCACCATGCGTATTAATGTTTGTAAATTTGAAAAAATTTCACAAATTTCGAGTATACGTGAAAATAATGTTTTTTTTTAAAAAAAAATTTACTATTTTTTAATTAAATAATAAAGTATCCCTAATTAAATTTTACGCCAACAACTAATCAACGCCACGTCACCAGTTAACATCCAGGTGGCTGACGTTGTTAACGGAAAAGGGTAGCATGTGCCGGCAAGGGTAAAGTTCAGGGGCACCAGAGTGTACAAATTTCAAATGTACGGGCACCATGTGCATTCTAACATAGTCGGGGCACCACGTGAATTTGCCTAGAAAAAAAAAAAAACATTTTGCATGAATGTTTTAATACATCCATTTCATGTTAGTATTCCAAATTTTACGAAAGTTTCAGTTGATATAGTTTCTTAGGTCTCTTTATTTGCCGATTACATACCCGGCCTTGAAATTGCCATGCGACCTCGACCTATTATTATTGACCCGAAATTCGAACTATTAAAGCGGAGATTTTCCTCATCATTTTGAAGCCTTGCTAATTGAGCAGAGAATTCGTACAATATAAGCATACAAGTAGACAAAACGTCGACACATGCATGCAGCCCACAGAAACCATATTATTATGGGTGAAAGTTGAGCATGAATAATTTGCTTAAGTTGACGTATATACGAGAGAAGATATATAAAAACGAAGGGCGTAAAGACATTTTATTCAACAGACATTTCCTCGAAGTTTCGTCAACATAATGATGATCATAATCATGCTCAGGCACAGCATTGATAATTGATTAATCGATCATGGAAATTAAATTGACTTGTGGCTACGCAAACATATACTAATATAGTACGAAGTCGGAAGTACAACTAATTCCACTATCAACTGGACCTCAAAAAAATAAATAAAAAAGTCCACTATCAACTGACAACTACTCGACGTCCTCTACATTTAGGCTTGTTAACAATTGCTTCGGATGTCTTTTAATGTGTATAAGAATTTAAACCAAACGTTAGTAATTAAAAGAGATAAAGAATGTATGCATAGTTGCATACCAATCCAACAGTAGTGACAAATTATAGGGATTATCAATGTTTTTTTTTTGGACCGATTGTTTTGGCACCTCAACAATAACCCAAGAGAACAAGCAAAATAATAAAAACAATTTTCAGTCTCACTTTATTCCGAGTATAGTTAAGAAGATTTTATTTTGTACAATGTTACAATGCCGATTTTTTTTTCTTTGGACCAAGGATACAACAAGGCCACAAGGGTTAGGGAACATAAAACATAAGATTATAGGAGTAAAAAATTTCACACTACTCCTCTGGTGGTATTTAAACTTCACACTCTTTTTTGGGGTCTTGCCTTTGTTCTCCCCATTTTCAAAATATTACGTTTTTTTTTCAAGGTAGTAACTAAGAAAACAAGATAAAGATGTTGGTGTTTTTTAGCATTTGAATTTATTTGTTAAATGAATCGTTAAAAATATTCATTATTATTTTTTACAAAATGTGTAAAATGTCATGAGAAGTCTCAAGTCTAAATAGAACGGAGGGAGTACACAAGACGCTAACACTGATAAAACCAAGCAAGCGAACCTTAGGAATGCTATGTTCAAAACCTCTGCCACTAGATATATAAAATTATGGGCTTATGGCAACTAAACCATCCAATAACCAAAAACTGCTTCTGGTGGGAAAAAATTGTGGGAGCCACTCGACAATGCCGAATTTCAACACTACGGTATTATGGTTTCAAACTCAAGACATCCGGTCATTATAGTATTATTATCAAGGCCTCCAACTCAAGATATCCGGTCAAAATATTATGACCTCTCACTTGATAAACCAAGATTCAATAGTGTTTAAGGTAGTCAGTAGTCCTACTATCATAATAGCCAATCTGCCTTCTTCTATGAAAATGATATCCAAGACTACACGAGAGGGTGACATTACCTCAAAAAAGAAAAAAAAAAAAAGAAAAAAAAAGAGGTTGACATAGTGCCGCAGTTAGTGGTGTTGGTGTCCCTAAACCCCCTCCAAATTTCTTTGCGACGTTTATGCGACAAAACAATTTGGTTTGATCATCGGCTATAGAATTGATAGATACTCCACAAAGAAGAGCCTGTAAAATCAGGAGATACGTAACATCGGCTTCCTTAAGGAATGCTTTGGAATGCTGGACGAGTAATACGGGAAGTTGAGAAAATGTTTGGATTACAGCCCAGCACGAATAATTTCGTTTGAGGTTTGCACTTGGACGAAATTTAGTATACCTGGTATTAAGAAAAAAAGTACGCTTATTTGAGCACTGCTAGCTATATCTAGGAGTGGTTTAAGCCCATAATCATTAGTTCATTACTCCATATTCAAAGGATTACTGACGTAAAAGATGTCCCAGCAAATAGCAAACTTCTTGACATTTTCCTTGGGAAGATCAGGAGTTTGGCGAAATCCACTGGTTAAAATTGCTCTTTCCAGATTTAACATGGACCACTTAGGAGAGCACATCAAAGTTCCAAATAAAGAATACGAAAAGCCACAAAGGCTAACATGTTTTTCACAATGATAAATTAAGATGAGAGCACATTCTACCAAAATTTTACTCACTAGTAAGCTTAGGAGCATCTGTGATCAGCTTGCACAGTTGCAGTCCATTGAGCTGTGAAAATCATTCATCATCGTCATCGTAGTTAAACTTCACTGAATGTGTGTTCAAATCAATTACTCCTCCCCTGTAACTCCCGCGCTTCTTCTTGGTCTTCTCATGGCGGAAGTCCCTGTTAAGCAAAGGAAAAAAGATGCTCATAAATCCAGTCCGTTCAGATTCAACTAGGAAAACAAAAATCCAGGTTCCATAGGGAACAAGTTAAACAACCAGGAACAAAGTAGATTCAATTAATGATCATAGGGCTGCAGCATGCAGGAAGTAGGCGTAGAGATACTGGATACATTATTGTTCGGTCCTTAGGTCTCTAATAAAGGGGGCTATAGATCAAAGTAAACAGTTTCCGAACAGTAGAAGCAGAATGGTTAGAACATACCTTCCTCTAACCTGCCCCAAAACTTCTTGGGCTTTAGCACCGTAGCCTGAATCTGCGCCACCCTGCATAACATTGAGAACATAGAAAGGTGTTAACACAACATGTACTTCAATACAATCTTCTATCCTACAATTTTAGGGAGCAGTAAGTGATAGAGGAGGAGCGGATGATATTGCAGAGTCATCGAACCTTTGCCCAGTAGGAATTATCTTGAAGTCTTTCATCAGCAAACTCTACCTCTTCAGGTTTTACTCTTTGAAATGCCTTTGCAGAAGTAGTCTTGGGCTACACAACCATGTACCAATGTTATGTTTGTTTTCACAACGCCCAACATAACATCATAAAACTGACGACCCAGGGGGAAGGGGGGGGGTCAGCTTTGCAGGATCACAGAAGACAAGCATCAGCATTTATGCAGACTTCAACTTAGCAACTAGTCAAGGATGAACAGTGAAGCGTGAGTGGAAAGCACAAAACAAATAGGTCACTGAATCAATGAAGCAACACAGTATATGGGTGGCTAGTAAACCTACTTATTCTAACTGGACTAGAGCCTTGGCAAAGGTTTCTGTTGGGGGCTGTCAACTGTAGAACATAATGGAGCAGTAAGATGAAAAGCTCCTCTAACTGATACTTGAAAGATAGATGTTGACAGGGCAATTACTCCAGTTAGAGGGTAAGGAGGCATGAGGAGTGTTGCAAGAAACCATAATGGTAGCCTCATAGTTGTGTCTGTCATTGCGAAATGGAAGTCGTGTACTCGTGTTTAGTGAGGCAATGGAGATCAGATCAAAACACGGCTTATTTCACAATACGGGCTTTTTATCAAAGAGGTAGGTATTGAGGGAAGAATGCAGTTTTAATTGGAACTCATAGACTCATAGTTGTGGGACTTAGAAGACAGAGTTCATGAAAAGTCAAGACACAAAAGGGCATGAAATTGATCGGCAAGTGAGAACATTGCAGAGAGACAGCGGTTTTCTGTAAAAGCAGAGGTATCATTTCCACAGTCTATTCTGTTAGTACATATCGGCAAGGCCATGTTCAGCGCAAGATACTAAGTGGTTAGTCAATAATCCTCCACCACATAAAAGAAATGACATATGAAGCATGGGTCTCTAGCAAGTTCACAAGTCTACAGAGCTCAACTTCACAAAACAGCAAAACTAAGGGATCCAAATCATAAAAGGAGGAAAAATAAAAAAAAACATAGAACAGTAAAATACCTCTGCTGAACCATTAATCTCCTTTATTTTCTCTTGCTTCTTAGACTTTTGACTCCCATCTTGTTCCAAGACACCATTGGCAGATCCATTAGAAGTTTTGAGAGATTTGGATATTTCATTTGATTTATCTGAATTATCAGTTTTCCTACGCTTGGAATCATCCAATGTTACTTCTTCAACGTTGCCAGCATCATTTTCCTCAGAAGACGGCTTCTTTCTTTTCTTATACACCTTATTCTCCTCACCAGCCTCAATAGTTCCATTAGATGGACCACTGGGATCTGGAACATTTTCTTCTTTTTTCTTGCTCCCATCTTTCTCTTTCTTTGCTTTCTTCTCTTTCTTTTCTTTCCTTTCCTTCTTCTCTACGTTATCTGTGGCAACCTCAGACTTCTTTTCTTTCAAATCCTCGTCCACATGCTCAGTATCATCCTTATGTTTCCTTTTCTTGTCCTTTGATTTCTTTGCAGGGACCTCCTCAGGAACTTCTGCAGGCTTTGATTGAGCTTCCTTAACAACTTGTTCAGAAGCATCATCAGCCGTTTTGCTTTTCTTCTTCTTCTTGGATTTCACATTGGCACCTTCCTCAGCGCCATTTTCAGTAGGTGGCTCTGACTTCTTCCCTTCGTTACCACCATTTTCTTTTGTTTTCTCACAATCCTTCACAGATGCATCAACTGTTTTCTTGGTACCTTGCTCATCCTTGATGCCATTACTGCAAGCAACAGACACTCATCCATAGTTAGAGTCGAGGCCATCTATCTAGTCTAACTGGCAACTATATGGGATAAAGATCGAACAAATAGAAAATATAATGCTACTTCCAAATGCAACAGAATTTCACTGTAAGACCCAAGCATCAGATTACAGTAATAAGAAAAAAGCATGGCAATTACAATAATATTCATTCACTAAACAACCTCAACAAAACTGCCCCGCAAATAATATGCAATACAACATACCCGACAAGAACCATCAATCATACAAACACACAACTTGACCTTTTAGAGGCATATTACATCCACAAAAACCCAATAAAAATCCAGCTCCACTTAACCCCCAAAAAAGGAACAATGTTGTTGTTTCCTTTCATCATTGCTATTGAACCTTCCTATTCTACAACGGATACAACACTCCGCTGCTCATATGGTCATGCAACACGATAAGTAATCGAGTATAGAGTTCTTTACTTCCCTAGTACTAATTCATGAGCAATTGGGGAGGGGGCACATTACTCACCACAGGGTGAGTGACATATTTCACAGTAAACCTCCTACGAGGCCGAACCTACAAGTTTCTCAAGTCTCAACAATGACCACTAGTCCACTAGCTCAATACTACCTCACAGTATAATCTCCAAGACTCTTAACTACACAAACACAATGTTTATTTACGGAAAAAAAAAAACATAAATCGAAAAATTCGACATACCGCGATTTTAGAAACTCATAACACACTTCTTCAATGTCAAGCACACTCCCTCCTTCATCTTTCTGCAAAGTACATAACAAAAATTGTCAGTATGTGCAACCAAACACGAACAAACATAAATTTACTAATGTCAGCTGCTTTTTCTCGAATTGCCCACCAAAAAACCAAACATCAAATCACTAATTGCAGCTTCTTTTTCTCAAATCACCCACCAAAAACCAAACATTAAATTACTATATGCAACATTAGATGCCCTTTAAATTTATCAAATGGCCACCAAAAACAAACAAAAAAAGATTAAAACTTTGACAATAAAACATAAAAAGAGGTAACAAATTGGGATAAAACGAACCTCAAATTGAGCTTCTTTGAGGAAATATTTAAGGGTTTTAAGGAACCCATTTCGTTGAAGGAATTGAGAAATTGATTGGAGAAGAACACCCATTTGGTCACACTTTTGAAGGGTTTTCTCTTTGATTGGATTCATGTTTGTGGACTTGGAACTAAAATTAGAATTGAGTAAAACTTGACGAGGAAGGAAGGATGTAATTAGGGTTTTTGATGTTGCTCTGCTCTCTTTCTCCGCCGAGCAATTGTGCATGGAGAGAAGAGAGAGAAGGTTCTGGAAGTTAGGGTTTAAGGAAGTGGAGATTGTGTCTCTCTTCTGCCCACTGGTGGGTGGGTGGGTGGGTTTTGTGTCCGAAAGTGGTAACTTGGGGTTCTTCGGTCGCACTCTTTTCGTTACCATGAAAGTCTAAACGTTAACAAGTTATAGAAACGATAGATGCAATTAGGATATCTAATCTAATCTAATACTATATATTAAAACCTGAAACCAAGTCCTTCCTAGGTTGACACTTGGCATACATTAATTAGATAGAGCATAAAAATAGTATTAAAATACAATTATTGATTAACATATGGTAATAAATTATCATATTAGCTAATTTATGGAAATAATAAATATGGTAATTTAGTTTGTAACATGAGATATAAAAGATAGTATTATGGTGGTTGGCTAATTTATGGTAATAAATTAATTGGATAGAGCATACATTAATTGGATAGAGCATAAAAATAGTATTAAAATACAATTATTGATTAACATATGGTAATAAATTATCATATTAGCTAACTTATGGAAATAATAAATATGGTAATTTAGTTTATAACATGAGATATAAGAGATAATATTATGGTGGTTGGCTAATTTATGGTAATAAATTTGAATATGATGTGATATAACGGGTGACGGAATAATAGTAGAATGACATAATGTAACATGTGACGAGATAATGGGATTGAAACTGTAAAATGGGTGACATAAAAGTAGAAATATGATAATACGATGAGTGAGTAAAAATATATAATAATAAAATATGACGGGGGACAAAAGTTGATTATAGTACCCTACTACCCTTCATTGTAAAATTAGAACAACGATAAAACATGTTGTCTTTTTTACAAAACGAGTATAAACATTATAAATAGACAAGCCCGGGCGTGGCACGGGCATGCAAACTAGTATATAGTGAGACACGGTATCGTTTAAGTCATGATCAAAATTTGTCCGAACAAAAGAGCTAAGGGCTTGTTTGGCGTCGTTTTCTGTTCTCTGTTTTCTGTTTGTTTGAAAAGCAAAGTCCAGTTTTAGAAAACCAGAAAAAGTGGTTTTCAGTTTTCAGTTGTCAGTTTTTATTTTTTGTATGACTACTATAAGAACAAAAAATTTAAAGTTAATTTTGTAACTCATTTAACTAAATATTTTGCGCAAAAAAAACCAAAAACTGAAAACAGCAGTGATACCGAACAAGCCCTAAAATTTTAGGTACGTGAAATACGACACAACAAGATAATGGTAAAATCGATCTCTATTTATTTAGTATTTTTCTAGAAAGTCGAAACTAACATCATGAAATCAAAGAGAGTTGGTTGATTAGATTTTGATATGGGTATTTAGGGCTCGTTCGGTATCACTGCCGTTTTTAGTTTTTGGTTTTTTTGTGTAATAAATTTAGTTAAATAAGTTACAAAATTAACTTTAAATTGTTTGGTACTATAATAGTCATATGGAAAATGAAAACTGACAACTGAAAACCATTATTTCTGGTTTTCAAAAAAAGGGACTTTGGTTTTTAAAAAAATAGAATACTGAAAACAAAAAATGATACCAAACAGACCCTTAGTAACCTTTAACGTTTTTGGCTCGAAGAGCAGATTCTGAATACGTATAGGCGCGTATGAGACGGAGGTCACTAGGAGGATTCGTGTCATACTGATTGCGTAACCAATTCATCACACCTTGTAATGAGAAAGACTAGTAGTATCCCAGCGATTGCGGAAAAATGGTTTGCAAAATAGTTCCCAGAGGTGAAGGGTTTGAGCCCTGCTCGAGGCAATCCCCCGTCTGGCCGCCTCCCATGGAGCGTAGGATTATACGATCAGCCCGTGACTAATTTTCATACGTTAGCCTAGTTACAGATTTTGGAGGCGAAAGAAATCAAAAATCTTGACTGTGATTGTACACGGGTTTTGCAATTGTCAAATATATACCAGATGAACATAGAACAGCAGTTTCTACCCTCGATTGCACCTCAGAATTCAGAAATTGTCTTAGAAAATGCTACTCCCAGAGTTTAGGCTAGGACTCAGGAGGCTAACATGTTCTTGATCGCTCTATTTCAATCGTCACCTTGCACTATGCCAACGACAGCAGATATGGTTCAAGTTCACTATGGCATTAGATCAAGCATCAAACATAAAGGTCTCCCCATACATTTTGAAGAAAGGATCTCATATTTGGGCAAAATCAACATTAACTCATTTCAACATATCAAACAATGTCACAAGAACTAAGTGATCCTATAGTTTACACAAACTAGAAACAACTCCATCAATCCACACTGCAATTCGCACGTCCAAATTTGCCAGACATATGGGTCATTCGCTTTCCATCACGCTACAGACAAATGCCACTCTATCATATCAAATCAGCAACATTCATTGGCATTTCATCAATTTGGGTGCTGTAATATTGCTCAATGTCTCTTAGGACCTTGATGTCGTCGTTCTTGACAAAGTTTATAGCAACACCCTGCAACGTTTTACACCATTAGCTGAGAAAAACTATGCAGTGCTGCAACTACGACAGCACATGAAACAAACAAGAAAGAGATGCGCGATGAACACAAATGAAAACAATATATAAAGTCGATGCCCTAGGACGTTTTACACCATCAGCACAGAAAAACTATGCAGAACTGTAATTACGACAGCACATAAAATAACAAACTTAGAAGAGATGCACATACAAGTCAAATGAACAGAAACCAAAACAGTATAGCAAGAAGTGGCCCAGGCACACCGAATCAAAGTTGATCCAACTATTACGTAGCCATGTGGAAATAAAAGAGCGTTTACGAAGTCAAAATTATCTAATCTAATTATTCAATTTCAAAGTGGCCAATCAATATATACCATTCCCATGAATAAATGAGGCATAAACAAATTCATGATGAGGGAGATACCATGACGCAAGGGAAAAGTAATACAAGGAGATCTTTGAACAAACTTAACACACATAGGAAGAAACCCTACATGCTTCCGGGAACGCTAATTCCTTCTCCTTCATAAATTTCAAGGGGAAGACTAAAGAAAAAATAGCATAGCTGAGCAAAACAAGATTTTAGCAACAGTCAACACTGAAGAGTGAAGACAGCCAACATAATCTCTCACCGGAACCACTTCTCACAGTCGCTGTTATATGAAACAGATTCACTCCTGTAAACAAGTTGTTCACGAGAAGCTAAGATCTACACCTCAAGTATAAACATGTCCTTGATGAAACCTTTTCAAGAAGAATGGCCCAACTTTTGGTCAAGGTAAGGTTTCAGAGCAGTGGGGAATTAGGAATGTCTTTCTAAAGGCTTTCTGTGAGGTGAATTTTTTTTCTTAACAAGTAAACTATGATATCGATTGAAGGACATCAAGGGGTTGACTCCAAGTACAATAAGACACCACTAGGTACAGCAACTTCACAAAGCATAACTTAAACTACAAGGCGCACAAGCAATATCGTCCGAACTATGATAATTATTTTCTATCCAAGCCAGAGGAACCATTTTCCATACCTCACTAATCCAACCATCTTTTATCCTTCTATTCAAACTCAAAAGAACAAGTTTAACCTCACAAGGGTGAACTCAACTCGAGCCAAAAAGAGACGCAGATAAGGGCCACGATGCTCATTGCCAATATAGAAACAAACATGGGCATGAAGCTAAAAAGGGTGCCTACAACTCCCCTCGACTGTAATTATTGAAACTACAAGGAAGGGCAGAAGTTTCCACCAAGTATCGGCTCTCATTCATGAACAAACACATTACAGAATGACTCTAAAGAAATTAACATCTATATTCTGAAACTTTAATAGACGACGAAGATATTATAGATCAGTAGATAACCCTTGAGTTCACAAGAGCTTAACACAGAATAGGTGACTATATTACTGCTACAAAATAAACAAATACCTTGCGTCCAAAACGACCAGAGCGACCAATCCGATGAATATAGAGTTCACGATTGTTAGGTAAATCATAGTTGATCACCAGTGAAACCTACATAAATGAATAAGACAGTTAACATCATAACATCACCTCTCTTACAAAATAAAGTCTAGTAAATAAGCAGTATGCATCAATAAAGCAATACAAATTTCCCAGAAAAGCATGCAAATTACTAACTCATAATGTACCTACACTCCAGAGAACTCTATGAAGAGCAATCATGCAAGACACAACTGGAAAATACATTTTAAATGGCTTAACATAAGAAATATCTTGACTTGTTGCCTAGTCTCAAAGGAAGAGGGGGGTTGTCTAACTGAAGTGTCTTACAGTCTTGTTTGTGGGTAGGTAGAGAAAAGCACTAACAAAAGGGATGTGAGTCACACCAATCAGGGGGCAGCAAAAAAGCCCCATGTGATATAGCAAGGGCAAATTTCTATTACTCCCTCCGATTCTTTAGATTTGCCCCATTTTCCTTTTTTGGATGGTGCAATAGATTTGCCCCATTTCTATTTTTGTGTGCCATTTGTATAGACATAAATCCATTTTACCCTTCATTAAAGATTAGACAAACCCATGTGCATATGAGACAAATGCCCTCTAGTGTAAAAAACCAAAGCCACCCCACTACCATTAAACTTTGTGCCCAAATGAAATGGGGCAAATCTAAAGAATCGGAGGGAGTATAATAAAATCCCACCTCCTAACTATAATGTGGCTTCATGAATGTCAATGGGTTGATGGAATTCCTGTTCAAATAATCAATCTACTTAAGCCATCTAACTATTTTGATCTACCGACAGTGTCATTGTGGTAAACGTGGAGAGCATTAGATGGGTTCATAGGATATGCACACCAAAGCAGCCAGTTGGAAAGTTTGCCAAAGAAAAGAGCTAAATGCAGCTGTGAGAAGCAACAAAGAACAATTAAAGATGGACATGCCAGATAAATGGGCTAATGAAGGTTGGCACATATCAAGGAAAGACCATCATCACTATACATAAAAACTAGCCCAAACAAGATATTAGATTACCTGATGCACGTCAATTCCTCGAGCCCAAACGTCGGTTGTAATCAATACACGAGTAGTTGCACCGCGGAACTCAGACATAATAGCATCTCTTTCTTTCTGGGGCATGTCACCATGCATCGATGAAACAGTGAAGTTGTTGCTGCGCATCTTTTCAGTCAGCCAATCCACCTAAACCACGATAATATAAATCAAAATGCCGGTTGAAGGCAAGTTCCACAATCACAGCTCATTGTAAAAATATGATACAAGAAAACTTGAGTATAATAAATTGCATACAGAATTACAGAACATTACATACCCAGCCATTTGATATTTGTTTCCAGCTATCTTTATGATAAGAATAAGAACCTTGTACTCCCTCCATTTTATTAAGTTCTTTGCATTTGGTTTGAATTTCTCTCACATTTTCAAATCAAATGCAAAGAACCGAATGAAATGGAGGGAGTAATAAAAGAGACAGGTAACAATAAAGCAATAGACAAGAAGGCCCGTCACAAAATTTTCCAGAGTTTATCATGCTTTCTTCCCTCTAAAACTACTCAATCAGGAAATACCGAGACATGCAATTGCTACCTGACACCTTCCTAAATTACCAGGAACATCCTTTTCACATAGTACTTCTAAATACATAGAATACAGAACACAGAAGCCAGGACAAAGGATACATAGGTGATCAGCTAAGAGTCTGATGACGTAGATCATCAGCTACAAGAGATAGGGCTAGTAAAGATATTACCTTCCGTTTTGTGTTGCAAAAGATAACTGCTTGCGTAATAGTAAGAGTATCATAGAGATCACAAAGAGTATCAAACTTCCAGTCTTCTCTCTCAACAGCAACAAAAAATTGCTTGATACCCTGTCATGTAATTTGACAACAATTTTAAGCTTGAAACTCTGCATTTTCAAATCACTCTAAGCGTGGACACGATGCACTAACCTCTAGAGTCAACTCATCACGTTTCACGAGGATTTTAACAGGATCTGTCATAAATTTGTTGGTTATCTCCAGAATTTCATTGGGAAGAGTGGCAGAAATCAACACAACCTACAAGGCAAAGAAACAACACACATACTTGAGACCATAAGTAAAGTTGCACAGAAGGATTAGTTTCAAGATATCAACATGCACCAAAACCACAGACCAAATTCTATTCACAATCCTGATGGATTTCCACAGTAGGAAGTGACCAAAATACAGGTCTAAGCCCCAGTAATAGAATCATTTTACCACAATCTGGAGTTTAAAGTTAAAAGGAGAATAAAAACCATTTAAAAAAAAAGGTCCTTTGCCCTTGGATGTAGGAGAGACATGAGGGGGGGTGTGAAATGCGGGAAACAAATCAAAGTTAACAGATATACACAACCATGTACAAGAATCTACCATAGCAGCAATTGTACACAGTAAATTCATTTTTCAAGGTATCCAAAAGACGAGAAACTTCAGTAGAAGAATAGCGATAAACTGAACTATACTTGTTCAAGTAGCCCTTCACGTAATCATTGAATCCCCCTTCCCCATCCCACACCCCCCCCCCCCCAACCCACACACATGCACACACACACATTGCATAGGAAGAAAGCTACATTGAAAGGAATTGATACCTGAAGCTCTGGTGGAAGTGACCAAAATACAGGTCTAAGCCCCAGTAATAGAATCATTTTACCACAATCTGGAGTTTAAAGTTAAAAGGAGAATAAAAACCATTTAAAAAAAAAGGTCCTTTGCCCTTGGATGTAGGAGAGACATGAGGGGGGGTGTGAAATGCGGGAAACAAATCAAAGTTAACAGATATACACAACCATGTACAAGAATCTACCATAGCAGCAATTGTACACAGTAAATTCATTTTTCAAGGTATCCAAAAGACGAGAAACTTCAGTAGAAGAATAGCGATAAACTGAACTATACTTGTTCAAGTAGCCCTTCACGTAATCATTGAATCCCCCTTCCCCATCCCACACCCCCCCCCAACCCACACACATGCACACACACACATTGCATAGGAAGAAAGCTACATTGAAAGGAATTGATACCTGAAGCTCTGGTGGAAGGTATCTGTAGACATCATAAATTTGGTCCTTGAAACCTCTGCTCAACATCTCATCAGATTCATCCTGTCATGAAGGAAAGGAACTCCTAAGTTGAGCAGGTGTCTAACAGACACACAACACCTCAAAAGCAAAGCCATAGAATGCCCAAACTTGTGACGAAGAAAATGTACACAGAATCATCAAAAAAATTCAAAAGCCAAATTCAGCAACTTACAAGAATCAAAAGCTTGATTTGTCGAGTTTTAAGAGTTCTCCTCTTAATCATATCACACACTCTTCCAGGAGTTCCTGAAACAACATGAACTCCACTTTCCAATTTTGAAATATCCTCACCCACACTTTTGCCTCCAATGCATGCATATGCTTGTATGCTCATGTGTTGACCAATGGCCATAATAACTTTTTCCGTTTGAGTTGCCAACTCCCGAGTAGGGGACAATATCAATGCTTGGACCCTGGAAAATGCATCAAAGAACAACATACTGATCAGTTGCTGTCAAAAGAAAAAAGAAAAAAGAAAAAAAAGAGAGAGAACACACGGAGAAACGTGTGGAATAGGAACGCACCTTACTTTCTCAAAGAAAAAAAGTGTATAAGAAAATTACAAGAAATGAAACAAGGGAGCTATTACAAACCCCTCTAATTTTTGTTGTAAAATTGTGACAATATTTCCATAAGAGACACTATTAATTATGATGGTGGTTCGAAGAGGGGCTTCTTTGCCAGGGGATGATTGTCTTGTAGTTTGTGGTTGCTCGTGGACTATATGTCCACCCTTGTTTAAACTAAATTCACCGAAAAGAATAGGATTTCCATAAAGGCCTCCGCTTCTTTTGCCCATAAAGAGGCAATTAAACGACCCTACCTAAAGGAAATTTACACTATGAGGCAATCCTGAGTAGATGAGAGAGCTCCTTGACAACCAAATATGAACAAATCTGGCCAGAGATAGAAAATCAAGAAAAACAACATATGGATTCTGACAAGTAAATGACCCTCCCACCAAAAAAAAAAAAATCTATGGTATGAACCGATCTGGAGAAGATGGGAGAGTTCCCGTCCAACTGAAATTCGGACGTAGCAGAGGTTGGACTCTTGGAGTGAGCAAAAAACATAATAATTCTGAAAATGCAAGAGGGAGAATTCCTAAAACTAATGATATGCATCAAGGCCTACCCACTAAACCATCGAAACTACATCCAACAACAACAACAACCACTTTTGATTCCGGGTTGCAAAAACTACATTCACTCAAATTAAATATAGTGGCAAATGCTAAAACCTACTCTCTGTCTTTCTGATACAATGGAATCAAACTCATCCTCTTTAAAAGTTCCATTAGAAAGAATTCCAAGGCCAATCTTGACGCGGACACCTTGTATTTCTCTCTCATCTCTTCTTCAAATATTCCATAATTTCAAAAAGAAACGGAAAGAGCCCATTGAACATTTGCAACAGCTCATTCTTGGCAGTAAGAGAACCTTTCATAACTTTCTCTCACCTACCCTCTCGTTTAACTGAGCTAAATGGGTGCTCAACCGCTACCATTGAGCCATGTCCCTTCTCTCACCAGAGTATCGCAGTGTTCCACCTAAAGGCCAGCTCACAGATCCCACTTATTTCCAAAAGCTATAACAATTCATACGACACCTTGGTTACAACGAGTCAGAAAGTCATTCACTATAAAACTTTTGACTCACGTCAATTTACACCCAAAAAGGTAACATCTTTTTTATCATGGTGTCACAAACAAACTCTTCTTCAAACAGAGATAACCAAAAGGAAACTATTTCCACTTATCTGTAAGCCTTAAATTCAAAGATCACATCAATTAAGAGTGCTCATAATCACATATTAATCATATTCCAAATTCCCACCTTTTTAACTCCTTAATACATTCAACTACAAATATGAATGCCCGCCAAAACATACCAATCAATAAAAAAACATGCTTTTACACATGACATCTCATCGCGATATCCATCTATTTCGTCTTCACATAGAAGCGAACTCTTTTTACTTTTATTTATCAAAAAGAATAATACATGCTACTACCTTCCCAAAACATAATGCGTTGCAGTAACAATTCGACCACTATGGAAGCAACAACAGCAGCAGGCGTAGTTTAGTTACAAAACCCAATATTTGGTCAGAAAGTAGCATCATATCATATAACAACAAGTAGTAGCATCAAACCGACCCTTCGTTTAACAGTAATAATGACAAAAGCAAAAGAGCATTATTAAAAAGAACCAAAAGTCCAAAACGATTGCCGCTTATTCAGCGCAATAATTATCAATCACACCTTCATACCACCCAATAAGGTAAATAAACAAGCAACAGACAGCACCAACTAAACTATCAAATTAATTAAGTTTAAGAGACCCCCGAAAACTAGAAAAAATTAAGCTTTCTCTGTTCAAATTCACCAACAACCGTCAACCTCCAATAAAAACTCCCGAACATTAATCAATCCTCTACACAAACACCTCCAACACGCCAACGAAATCAATAAAAACTAGGGTTACAACCTCAAAACTCCCAAAGCTCGCGACTTTCTTAACAATGAACCAAATTCAAAATTAGGGTTCTCTCTAACAATGGACCAATTTCAAAATTAGGGTTACAAAACCCAAAAAAATAAAAATCCCAAAAATTAAGAATTAAACCAAATTAAAAAAATTAGGGTTTTACTACTAATCAAAGAAAAAAAATGAAAGGGTGGAGGAGGAGAGAGAAAAAGCATACTCGCGAGCAGAGATGTCAACAATCTGGCAAACAGCGAGGGAGATCATGGAGGTTTTTCCGGTACCAGACTGAGCTTGAGCAATGACGTCACGGCCCTGAATGATGGGCATGACGGCGCGCTGTTGTATAGCCGATGGCTTCTCGAAGCCGAACCCGTATATTCCTCGTAATACCTCGTTCTTTATCCCCATGCTGTCGAAGCTTGGATAAGGCTCTACTCCTTCTGTTGTTTCGAATTTCAGCTTCTCGTCGTCTGGTCGACGTCCTCTGCTTGACCCTGACGCCATCGCCATGTTAGCCGCCGCTGTTTGATTTTCTTGTGGTTTTTGTTGTGGAGGAGAGAGAGAGAGAGAGAGAGAGAATGTAAAGGAAGGGAACAAAGGGGTTGATTTGTGATTTTATTAGTATTGGTGACGTTTTCTCCGACTCACCGTATGATTCTTTGTTTCGATTTACAATGAGGGCACGAGACTGCGAGAGGGCTTGTTATGGTAAGGTTCGGCTTCGACGTGACTACCCTTGGTTAGTTTGAACCCTGCTCTCTAATTGGGATATATAAAAGCGGAAAATTCACGTGTTATATTTGAACTTTTACAGACTGCACATGCTATTTAATTTGACAAATTTGTGCATATGATACCTCTGAACTTACGACTTTGTGTACATGGTGCCCAAATAATAACTTCCTTTAGATTTTTTCCGTTAAGTGATAATGGTTGGAATATGGGTCAGAATTATTGAATTTTGAAGGTGTATATCTTCGTTAAACATGCTTTGATACATCTACATTTTCATGATTGTATAATGTGCTTTGGTTAGAGCATGAACTGTTTTAACCCTTTTACTATTGTAAGTCTGTAACTATGATTAGGAGTTGGTGATAACTTTGTTGCCATGAATTACAATGTTAATTCATTACTATTGAAATGTTGTTGCATAAGTAATTCTGGTCCCTAAGTAGTAAGGCCAGTTACTAATTAATTTGTATGGCTAATACGAATCGTTACCCAACTACGAGCGAGATTAGGATGTCTTATATAGATAGTGTCCTTCTGCCCTACCCTTAGAAGTGGGGCTAGTGCCTTGGATAATTATGATAAAAATGCTCTATAGTTACTATCGTAGACTATTGTCTGGACATCGGTGCGTCGATGATTTATATGTTTTAATACTTATGGATGCTTTAAGCTTTATTAATGAGATTGATATGACTTATCTTATTGGTTTACTTGATTGATGTGTTTATTGTATGCTAATTGCATTATAATTTGGAGTTACCAAGTAGACGGGAATGTAATTATAAATAATTTGTTAGTATAGTTTATATGCACCTCATTCACAACTACTACACAAGAAGAAACAGCCCAAACATGAATCAACAACAACAATATAATGGATTCCACCAGTTTGCCGCTGATGTGGTCCAATTGCTGCAAAACAATAACCAACAATTGTGATTCATTGGGCTAAGAAGATATCCCAGAGAAAACCTGATTTCTATCTATTATGGGCGTGAGAATCCTACTGAACTTGAGAATTGGATAAGGGATATGGAGAAAAAATTTAACACCATTAACTGTCCACCAAACCAAAAGATAGATGGGTTGTCTTTTACTTTAAAGGAGAAACTAATATTTGGTGATCAGCTACTGGGGTAGCACTCCAAGCTCAACCAAACTTCAATTGAGATAGCCTCAAAGATGCCTTGAGACAAAGATTTTACCCTGAACTTATTAGATAAAGAAAACTCTCTGAATTCCTAACATTGAAACAAAACCAAGGAAGTGTGAGTGACTACTATGCCAAATTTCTTGAACTTTCTCGCTTTGCAACCACTATTTTGCCTGATGATGCTCCCAAGGTCTCTCTATTCATTGAAGGACTTGATTGCAACCTTTAGGAAAGCATGGTCATAATGAACTTTGATGATGTGCACGAGGCCTATGGGAAAGCTGCTAGTGGGTGGAGAGTACATGAGCTAAAGGAGGAAACCCGAAACAAGAAAAGAAAATTTGAACCCTAAAATTTCAATCTGATTGAGACTGATCTGAACATTAACAATGGGAATGAAAAGGGGGGAAACCAAACACTTTGGGGGGGGGGGATCAAGGGTACAATAAGGCCTCATTTGGTTCAGTTTTGGAATCAGGAATGGGTTTTATTTTGAAACCATCTGGTATGGATTTGATGATCCTACAACCCAATTCCTATTAAAACTTGTTTGGTTAATAGTGTACTCCAGCCGAGCCCCTCTCACCAACGCAAATTAAGAAAATTATAAAACAAAAATAAAACAAAGTGACCAAGGGTGCTTTCGTTTTTCAGAAATTGGCCACCATAGTCATCAATCTCATCATCATCTC
This sequence comes from Spergularia marina, assembly GCA_963680865.1. NCBI lineage: Eukaryota > Viridiplantae > Streptophyta > Magnoliopsida > Caryophyllales > Caryophyllaceae > Spergularia > Spergularia marina. The sequence continues at coordinate 10,427,028 of OY804546.1, read as the reverse complement.
ATTGGTCCATTGCTACATCATCAATGGTGAAGACCGAACAAAGTACAGTATAGATCATCCCCCTTTTTTTTTTATTATCTTGCCTCTTTAATCTCTTGAAATTTTAGATTTGGCGAATGCTTAAAATAAGTTTGGAGATTAGTTGTTCTGGTTGTCTTCCTAAGGTGGCCGGACTGTCGTCGGCTGCTCCGCCTACAATAGACCGATGAAGCTATCCTATGGTGGTAGACTGGTAGTTGATACAAGTTGGTGAATTTCGATCGCCGGAGGTGTTAAAGGTTATCATGTGGTGGTCGCCGGAGGCGATGAAGGTTATGGTGGTCGGTGGGTCGATCGACCAGTGGTACAAGAAAAGGTACCACCATGGTTATGGAGTGATTGATCGACGACAATGAGAATTATGTTTCAATGATTTTTATTTTTTATTTTTCTTTACCAGGTTTCAATGAGTCAGGGGTGGGGGAGGGGATTCAGAAACCGATTCCTATGGGGTTTATAAAACCCATACCAGTGGGCCCCGCATGAAATTTTTTTACAAACAAACACCAAATTTTGGGTTTATAACCCCAAACAGATACCAACCCGATTCCATTGCTTGAACCAAACGGGCCCTAAAAACTTTGGTGGGAACAACTTGTAGAACCGTACCCAAGACAAAAGGGCTGAGCGTCACTATTTCTTTAAGAAATGTAAAGGGGATCATACGGGTGCTGACTCTTTTCGGACAACCTGGCCTGTCAATTGTATTAATTGTGGGAAACGAGGGCATAGGGCATATGAGTATAGGTTTAAAACTCAAGACCAAATGGAAAATGGTAAATATGTGGAAAACAATAAGGGGAACCAAAACTTCAATCAAAACACATACAACCTTAATCCTCGCCCCCAATAACCAAAACTACAAACAACCCTCGTCCCAATTACCAAGACAACCATTCAACCCAAAACCAATTCTCGAATAATTACCAAGAGAACAATGCTAGATTCCAAAGTAACAACGATGGTCAAGTTGCCAACGGTAACAACAATGGAAATGCTACTAGAAATGCCAACAAGAATACTCAAGGAGGAAATAACCAGCGCAATTCAGGTCAAATCTTTGTCATGAATAGAGCTCAGGCTAATAATGAAGCCAATGTGGTGAATGGTACTTCACTTGTAACACTACGGATATGGAAAGTGGATTATGGAGTTGGTTTGTCCGACATTGGAAAAATAAGGCTCATATGATCAGTTTATAATATATTCCTACCATCATACTACCAACAAGGCCTTCAGAGCCCAAGCGAGAATTTATGGGCTTATTGGTGACTTCCCATCTTATTGGGTTGTGTTGCGACGTATGATGGATCGGGCTGTTACAGATGGTATCAGAGCAACCCTGCGACCGCGTGCTGAGTGCTGGGGTTAGGCCCAGATCAGCCGTCTAGATGGGGGGATCTTGGACCTGTGTTGATGTTGGTATGGTTTGGTTTAGGCGCAACGAGGACGTTGCGTTCTCTAAGTGGGGGAGTTTGTAACACTACTGAATATGGAAAGTGGATTGTGGAGTTGGTTTGTCCCACATTGGGAAAATAAGGCTCATATGATCAGTTTATAATAGATTCCTACCATCATACTACCAACAAGGCCTTCACCTTTTAGAGCCCAAGCGAGAATTTATGGGCTTATTGGTGACTTCCCATCTTATTGGGTTGTGTTGCGACGTATGATGGATCGGGCTGTTACATCACTGGTCTAAGATACTCCTTCCTTTGTATTCTTTGATTCTGGAACCTATGATTATAATGTTTTATTGTGTCTTAGCTCATGCTAACTAGAGTTACAAGGACACAATAAAACATTATAATCAGAGGTTCCAGAATCAAAGAATGTGATACTAAGTTCGCTCATTTCCAAATAAAGTCATGCATTGCATTCATACATATATATTTTACGAATTGATTATATTTCTTATGTGTTACGACCTCCATCATAGGCGGATTCAAACGCCTCTAGGGTTGCCTTACCGGTTTGGCATCGTCCTCTAGTAGTATCTTATGCATGCATGTCGTTGAAGGGATACCAGGATGTCAGCAATCGTCCATCCAATAGCTAACTTCCTCTCCTTCAACACATTAATCAGCTGGCCCTCTTGCTCCTTGGTCAACTCACTAGAGACAATTACTGGCAATGTACCTCCGTTTCCAAGAAACACATACTTGAGATGATTCGACAATGGCTTTAATTCAATATTGGGTGCCTGCACAACAGAAGGAGCCAACTTTTCTTTCGACACATCCAAATGGATGACCCTTGAGTTAGAAGGCCTCATAAGGAGGCTATCATAAGTATTTAAACTAGCAATCATCTCCTGTAGGCAAGTAGACAACTCAATATCTAGCGTATCATCTACTATTTCACCATTCAAAGTATTGATCAAGTCATCGTCAGCAGCATGTGCGTCAAAAACATCTTGCACAACATCATCAAGCACATTCAAATTACACAAAGATTGATGGTCGGATGGGTATTTCAAGGTATCATTCAAATTATATTTAACTATGTGACCATCTAATTCCATAGTTAGTGACCCACTAAACACATCTATCTTCGTCCAAACTGTTTTAAAAAACGGTCTACCAAGTAAAATTGGTGCGCTGTTCTTATCATGATCCATTTCCACAACATAAAAATCAGCAAGAAAGATCAAACTATCAACCAAGACAAACACTTCTTCAACTAGACCCTTAGGATAGACAAACGATCTATCAGCAAGTTGCACGACCACATCAGTTTCAAGTAATGGACCAAGTTTTAAAGACTTATACACAGAATATGGTAACACATTAATTAACGCTCCTAAGTCTAACATGGCACCATCAAAGCTAGACTCACCTAAGGTGATGAGGATAGTAAACATACCTGGATGACCATACTTAAAGGCATCTTACGTTGGAAAAAAAGCGAAAACTTGTTCACTTACTTGAACTCGTTGTTACCCATCAACTTGTAGCTCTTTTGGACTTTGGTCAAGTCCTTGTAGACCTTTTTCCACTTGGGAAACAATTGACAAAGCTTAAGCAACGTGATCTTCACCATACAACGGCTGAATGTTGCATACATCTCATTGTTACACTTGTAACACCCCCAAATTTCCTTTCTTTTTTAGAAACATTTTTCAGCGAGCCAAAACACAATTAAGGAAATTCAGATGTGTCACTCCGCACTCAAGTCAAAGACCCGAATGCTAGGAGATTTCAAAAGCCAGAATATAAATGTCTAATAGTCTAAATTAATCTATTACAATCCAAAAATTAAATTACAACAATCCGAAATCCAAAATACGAAATATGAAATAGTCTAAGTATTATCAATAGTCTATAGCTTAAAGCCTAAGCTTTATTTGATTCAACTACTATCTAGTGAGTCGTCGTCCCCGCAATGTATCATCTACTCCATACCTGTGGTGGATTTAAAACACAAAAACCACAGTTTGAAAAGTCAGTGAAATTGAGTAAGCTAACACCTCAACTCGTAGAAAACTCAAAACCCTTACCTGACTTTTTAAAAACGTTTTAGTTTTATTTTCGAAAACCACACTTAGCACATTATCACATAAACCAATTGTAAGACAAATCAAATCACCAAAATAGAAGTATCACAATCACTACAACAAATGTATAACAATTCATAATATAATCCAAGTCATTCTTTACGATCTTTAATGAGAAACTCATAGCGAAATTTATAAGTGGGACGAGTCGAGTCTTTGTCAACTCATCCAAACCATACCATTCATATATTGATAAGTGGGTGAGCCGAATTTTTACCGAGTCACCAAACCATACTATCATATACGTGGGTGAGCCGAATCTTTGCCGACTCACCAAACCATTATATACGTGGGTGAGTCAGTTCTTTGCCGACCCACCAAACCATACCATACAAGACTACTAGACCTTAAGTGTGCACACCCTCTATTAAGTATTGCCAACCCAATAAAGTAGTACTAGAGCCAAGCCCACTTAAAAACCGATGCGGTGGGGCAATAAAGTGGAGTCGATGCGACTCAAATCAATAATCATCGTGATTCCTCATACTTTATTTATTTAATTTGTTTACAATATCGGTCATTTACACAAACTTATATTTCAATCATCATACAATCATTCATAATTCAGCCATATTAATATCAATTGCACACCCATTAATCATAATTCCAACAACATCTTTTGAATCATAAAGCAACAATATATCAATGCAATAGTCAAATCCAATTCAATCAAGATACGATAATCAAAACAATAAATCGTTCTCCACCTAATATGATACTAAGTTTTCATCCAGCACACCAATCACTTAGCATATAATTTTGAAAGGTTTCTACAAGTTTAAGAAAGGTTGAGCATGCTAGCTTATCTTTTCAATGCACACAAGAACACGACAGCACAACGATCACTAGTATTCTTCGTCTACGAACTCGAGGTCTACAATTACACAACCAACAAATCTCAAATCAATACTAATCTCCTCCAATCATTCATCTAATAATTATGTAAATCTTATTCTATATGCAATGCTCATGACCTCTTAAATTTTTAATCCAACAATCAACAATTAACTAACAATTTCAATTCTAATTCCATAGTTAACTACTATTACTTAATTAACACTCAATTTGTTTTGAAAATTCTCAAAGGCTTAAAATTACTTTTAAAACAGAATCTAATTCATGAAAACAAACTTTTAATTATTATTATTTATTTAGGATTTATTAAAACAATTTATATTATGTTTTAAACATGAAAAACATGCCTTAATTACACCAAATTATGGAAAAACGAATTAAATTAATTTAAATCTGAAAATCAGATTATAATTCACCAAATTAACACAATGTCGAAATACTAGCCACCATAACTAATTTGAGCTAATTAATCAAATTAAGAACAATTAACCCAAACTTTCCCCCAAATTGTAATTTCTATAAACTTGAACAAAACCCCAATTAAATCTCAAGACAAATTCAAGAACCCTAATTAACAGATTATAATCATGCTAGAATCATAATTCACGAAACTAATTGAACTTAATTCGAATAATTACACTAATAAAACCCAAATTCGTAATTAGTGAAAAATCAACATAAAACCATCATCAAAATCAAATCTTTATGCATAAAACTAACCCTATTCGATTACCAATACTTATAACATATATTAGAACTGATTAATCATGATTTGAAGCAAGAAAACGAATCGAAACTAATGATTACTAAATAAAACGAAAACAGGGGAAGAAGAAGGGGACGTGTTGCTCACGAAATTGAACGAGGAAAGAGAGAGAGGACACGGTGGTCGGAAGATAGGCGCTGCGGCGAGCAGCTGGACAGGAAGAGGAAGCGATCGGCGGCGGCAGTTGAGAAGGACGAGCGAAGAAGAAGAGGACAGGGGGGCGCGTCCTCTGTTTTATATAGGGGAAGGGGGGAGGTCGGTTGGGTTTTTTTTTTTTCCTTTTTTTCCTTTTTCCTTTATTTGATTTCTTTTTGGGTTGGGTTGGGGTATAAGTTGGCGTTTGGGCCAATGGTGTCGATTTCGGTTGATATTGGTCCATTGGCTATGTCTGACCCGGTTTAGGAATAGGACCCAAAATAGAAATCCCGATTTTAGAAATCATTTCCGAACTCATTTTGAAAACGACTCACAATTAACATTTAAAATATTTTGCACTCCAATAATCTAATTAATAAATCTAAATTATTAATATAAAATACTTTGAAATTTCGGGATATTACATCCTGCCCCCCTTAAGAAAATGTTTCGTCCTCGAAGCGCAAAGTAATTAGGTGAACTCGTTAAACAAACACATAACACATACCAAATCATATGATGCAAATGTATGGATGCAATGCATGCTCAAAGTAAAAGAACGAAGTTAGTATCACAACACTCATACTTGCGTGTATCCTTCAATGCATCGGGAAATGGAGTAACTGGCTTGTATGTAGGAATATCAGGTGCCACATGTGTATCTATCTCCCCCCGGAAGAATTAGGGGTGAGCTCCGTCTCAACCAAAACTTTGGAGTGAACTGCTGGAGATGGTGTCGGGGACGACTTGTCTGGATCACAGATGACTCGTCAGGATCACGGACGATTCGTCTATCGCCTTCGGATGACTCTTCTCTCATGGGACGAGTCGTCTTAAGCCCACTGTTCTCTATCTCGTCTTCTTCTTCAAGAACAACCACCTTTTCCTTTTCACCCACTGTCTTACCACTCCTTAACGTCATTGCACTCACATTTTTCTTCCGCACTTCTGTGTTTGAGGGTAGTCGATGTGTATCTTTGGCTTCCAATATTACAATTGCGGTGGATAGTTGCCCAAATTGATTCTCCAAATTTTGGATGCTCGATTGAGTTTGTTGTTGAAACTGTTGCATACCATTATGCATGTAGGTCATGTTAGTGGTCATAACACGAATCATCTCCTCCGTAGACATAGGCTTATTAGATGGATCTTGCGCTGGCCCTTGTGGTATAGGCTGGAATGTTCGTCCACCTTGAGGACCAAGGTTTGACCCTCCTTGAAAGTTGTTAGTGGGAGTTGACTACTTGAACTTAGGATTATCCTTCCATCCTTGATTGGAAGTATTGGAGAAAGGATTATACTTCCTTTGAAATCCACCTTGATAGCCCACAACATTCACCTCTTTGACATTCTCATCTTCAACAATGGAAGGGCAAACATCAGTCGAATGCCCTTTGGCATAGCATAATCCACAAGACTTCACTGGTGTTGGGGCATCTTCACGCATGAAAGCTTTCTTCATGGATGATGGCTCATTCACCTTCTTCTCCACGGATGTTTCGGTACTAATAGCGTTCACTTTCCTTGTAGACCGCCGACCATCAACACGAGCTTGGTCTTGATCCGACAATTCGTTAAGTAAACTCAACGGCTCAAAGGGAGTCAATTTATCAATACCCCCTTGACTTGCAGGTACCACATGGCGTTGATCTCATCCTTAAGGCATTGAATAAATAGAGTATGAGATTCTTATCTTTAAATCCATGATATGGGCAACTCGAGCATAACTGTTTGAATCTCTCCCAATACGTGGAAAATCGCTCATCCTCTTCTTGCATAATGTTGCTAATGCTCTTCTTCACTTCAAGGAGGAAGATTTGGTAGCCGGAAAGTAATTCTGAATGTACGCCTTCTTCATATCTTCCCTTGAAGTGATGTTGTTCTCAGGAAGAGTATATAATCAATCCATCGCTCTTTCCTTCAGTGTGAAAGAGAATGCTTTCAACTAATAGTCATCAATCTTGACCGAAGCGGGTTTTATTCCATTACGATAAAAAAACACATCCGACACATGTCGATTAGGATCCTCAAATTGACCCCCATGAAAGTGTTGGAGTTGGGGTAACAGTGCCCGCTTGATCTCTACCGATTTACCCACTTCTTCCTTTGGGTATCGAATGCATGATGGTTGTCTGGCGAGATTTGGGGTTGTAAGTGTCCTAATACTCACATCTGCAACTTTATCGAACTCTGAGTGAATGGTGATTCTCTAAACGCTTTCCTCGCAGCTCGCAAAGTTCTTTCTATTTCTGAATCAAAAGGAACAAGAGGCTTATTAATAGCACGGGTGTGGACCATAAATGATCCACCACACACACAAAAACACAGAAAGACAAATTAAACCGCTCCCCGGCAACGACGCCAAAATTTGACACGCTAAAGTCGTACGCCTAAATCAAATATAAATTACCACACAAACCTATAACGTAGTAATGGGCAAGTGGGATCGTATCCACAGAGAACGGTAACTATTAAAGTATGTAAAGTAACCAAATGGGGGGGGGGGGTATGATTGTAAATGATCAAGTATTCTAAAGCAACAAGAGTAATTTGTAAATAAATCCAGGAAAGAATCTCGGATAATTAATACCCACTATCGTTCACCTAATTGGTTCTAGTTATCAACTAATCCTAATTCGTTGAGTACTTAGTTGTAGAAATTTAATTTTCTATCGTTCCTTAATTGTAGCTAAGAGGAGAGATCCGCCCTACCTAATAGCCCTTATCAGTGGATTACAAAGACGCGCGCACCTAAATTCAATCCAGCGAAGGCATAAAGCGATTAAACGATATCAACAAAATTAACAAGATCTAGACACAAGCGGTTTCGATCTTCAACTACTATGTTTATTTCTCCCTAAATCTAATAACGATATTTAGCATGCAATAAGATCTAGTTTCTACTAATGGATTCGACAATTAAATAATTAATCCTTTAATTGATGAATCTAGCAATATGAATCAATCTAGGGTCAATTAGCGGCCTACTAATTAACATTTAATCAACACATTGATAATAAGATTAAGGTTATGTTTGGTAAAACTAGCTGAAATAGTAGTTGAACGCTGAAATAGTAGCTGAATGTTGAAATAGTAGCTAAAAGTTGAAATAATAACTGCAATAATAGCTGAAAGTTTTTAGCTAAGAGTATTAGGAGTGTTTTGGCAGAATTATCTGATATAGGAGCTGATATATATAAAATTACATAAAAATGCATTATTTATTTTTAATCTCATTCCATTTTAGTAAATAATTGAAGGTAAATTAGGAATAAAATTATGATAAGCTAGCTTTTTAAATAAGTTACATGAGGTAACTTCTTAAATAAGCTAGCTTATTATTTAAGCCAGTGGTGTTACCAAACCAACTTATTTGGTCAATGTACTTAAAAAAACTTGTCAAATAAGCTACTTTGGCCAAATAAGCTAGCTTATTGTGCATACCAAACATAGCCTAAGAGAAATAAACAATACTCAAACGAAACTAGGAATTAGAATTAAACTCACAATTGACGGTGAACAATAGTTTCGATTAATAAATCCGAGAATGAATTCTTTAGCCTTGCATAGTCTTCAAAACTAAGCCCTAGGTCTTGAGAAAACTGAATGATCAATAATAAACGAAACTTAGGTTTTTATACTAAAAGATTACAAAACGAATTAAGGAGATCCAAAAATACGTCGATACAACAGCGGGACAACTCGTCTGGGCTTCGGGACGACTCATCTGAGGTTGGGGACGAGTCGTCTTAATCTCTCTGATCCACTGCATCCTTTATACGACTCGTCTGGCTTCCTAGACGAGTCGTCTTAAGCTTCTCTGATCCGGAGCCTCATCCAATTACTCCAAAATGCTAGTGTTTCACCTCCTAGGACCTTCAACACTCTCGGGATCTCCATAGCTCATGTCGTTCCTTCCCAAACTTGCATTAGGCGTCAAAAACTTGCATATTCTTCAATTAAACTCACAAACATGATAAATAGAATAATGCCATAAAATGATCCGAATAAGCCGTGAAAACTCATATAAAATGCCACAAAACCCACTCTAAAGTGAATTGTATCAAGCAGTGTAGAGAGACTCTATCTATGTAGATGGCTTAATCTGATTTTTTTTTCCGACCATTTCATCTTGGTAGGCAAATGTCGTAGGTTGCACCAAATTAATTCAATACTCAACCTAAAACTATGTAGTAGGGTAAGTAGAGTTCGTATCCACAGGGAACTAGGTATTGTCTAGGTATGTAACGTTGATTAAGTAACCAAATTTGGGGGGGTTTTGATTGAAAGTTGATTGACTAAGCAACTAATAAAACAATGAACAAGTTGAATTCAATTAAAGAGAAGTCTCGGTTTATGTTTCAATCCACCAACAATTATCAATTGATCATCGAAATTTACCTAATTCAATTCTGTGAGCAAACCGTTGCGAAATCAAAATTCCTATCCTTCCTTTAGTAATTAACTCGAATGAATCAGCATATCAAAGTTAATCCTAACTATTAATCAACCTAGAACACGCGCCTACATATATTTCAATAGAAGCAATAAGATCTAGAAGAATGTCAACGAAGATAATAAATTCAAACACACACGGCTTAAATCGAATATAAATCAATACTCCCTACAACAATCTAACGTTGAATCAGCAATTAATTAGAAAAATGCAGTTGCTACGAATTTAGCGATAGAAACATACAAGTACTATACTAGTAGCGCTCCTTGCAAGAACAAGTATAAATCATGCAATTTTAGGGCTAGAGAATTGAAATTACTCACAAAGGAATTGAATAGATGAAAATCTGACGATAATTGACGGCTTCAATCCACAAATACCAAGTTGGGAGATTAGTTCTCCATTAATCTTCAATACAAGCCTCAATAATAGTCTCAAGTTGCAAAGTTATGAATAAAGACGTAAAACCTAGGTATTAATAGAGTATAGGAATATAAAATGTGGAAAATAACAAAATACGGAAACCGAGCTATCGTAGCCCACCGCGGACCGACGGAATTAAGCCGCGTACCGCCGGAATTAAGCCGCGTACCGCGCCAAGCCTTCCCGCGGACCGCCGTATTTCAGTCGCGGAGCGCGCCACACTTTCCGACCTCGTTTTCAAAGTCGCATAACTTTTTCGTTACTTATCCGGTGAAGGCGTGTGACCGCTTTTTGGAAAGGTAAGATCATGAACTTTCATATCCAATTGGTTTCATTGAAAATTTCCAAATATTCTGAGAGATATGAAGCTCCAAAGTTTCGCTTGCGTAACCGGACCAAATGTTGGCATTCTTGAGATTCCAATTGATTATAATAACCACTAATTCTTGTATCAAACACAAATCACACCAAATAATATAATTAGCAGTCAAATGATCCAAAAACCAACGTTAAACACCTCAAAAACTCGACTTTAACCACAACGAAATAGCGCACACCACATCTTCTCCCAAAACTTTTTCATACTATTATTTTTTAGTTTTTATTATTATTATCACTATTATTTTTTTTTACATATTATTATTATTATTATTATTATTATTATTATTATTTTATTATTATTATTATTATATTATTATTATTATTATTATTATTATTATTATTATTATTATTATTATTATTATTATTATTATTATTATTATTATTATTATAAAAGTAATGGTATATTGAATGAAGATTCAAGAATAATTTACAAGAAATTGTTGGGGAGCCGAGATACTATCTGAACCCCCACACCTATCGCTATTGAAAAACCAATCCTAGTAAAAATGAAAGCTGCAGCCTGTGCACCGATATCCTGCATTCTGGAGAACTGCTGGATCCGCTTGAGCAGAGCAACAACTGTTGGCTCCAACTCCCCCATAGAGGAGAAAGAGAAGGGAAGGAAGTCATAACCCAAAGCAGCGTACTTCGCCTCATACTTAGCACGCTTACGATTGGCCGCTTCCCGCACCACCTTACCTTGTTCAAAGTCAGTCAATCCCGTCTGTGTCAAGGGCGAAGACCCAGTCAAATCGACTCAAACGTCACGCCCGTCAGCCCACAAATATAGCATCATGTCCGATGGACGAAGAGGTCGACCATTAGCGCCAACCATGCCTAGGGGTGTAACCGGTCTGATCAGATCTCGAACTCGCTTAGCTCGAGCTCGGCTTGTTTGAAATAGATCGAGCTCGAGATCGGCTCGTAGCTCGTCGAGCTTTGGAAATTAAGGCTCGAGCTCGGCTCGTAGTGTATGTTGCGAGCTCGAGCTCGGTTCGGGATCAGTTCGGAAAGAGGAGTTTTAAAGATGATAATATGATATTAACAAACCAAACACTCTTGATCCTGTACTACTTGAAAAGGAATACAATCGTTACAAACATGCAAACATTAGAATTCAAAAGAAATATAAGAGTTTAAAACATTAAGGTAGCTAACAAGCAGAGACAGCAAAGTCCATTACAACATTATCTTATCGAATATCTTATTTCTAATCCAATGATCCGAAACCGGCAACATTAAGCAACCACCATTTATTGAGTCTTGCAACACCTATTAACAGAGCACATCAATTACATTTTAGAAAGGTTAGAAAGATAAGAATATATATATATATATATATATATATATATATATATATATATATATATATATATAAATGAATACAATATCAAAGGACTCATCAAATCGTCAAACGTACATCGGTACATAGAGTATCAAGTCTAGCAAGTAGCAGCAATTACCATCTCTTTAATTAATTTGGTATAATAAGTTCCTGAATACTCTCTTCCTTGGAGACCTGGAATGTACAAAAAACATCTTAATATGAGAGGTTAACTTCACTAATTCACTAGTTAATTAAATTGCATATAATGATATAACAAACTAATGGCAAATAATACCTTGCTCTTCTTCTTTACTCCATGTAAAGCACGACACCAATCACCAGCACAAAGTAACACTTCAACAGTTTCAGGAGCTAGAGAAGCACGATATGGGTCGATCACTCTACCCCCCGCACTAAATGTTGCTTCTGAAGCAACCGTAGTTATTGGGACAGACAAAACATCACGGGCCATTTTAGATAAAACGCGATACTTTAATGTCTCAGTGCTCCACCACTTGAGAGCATCAAATTTTAGCGAGTCTTGACCCTCACAAGAATAAGTCCCCTCATCCAGATATATATCAAGCTCAGATTTTTCAATTTCATGGTTGGAAGTGGACTTCAAAAAATTAAAGACATCATAGCAACCGAAGTCATCTTCATTTTCATTGTTTCTAATGCCATCGATGGGACTAGTGGGTATATTTTCCTCATGACCACCCTCACAAGAAGCTTTATAATCAGCAAGATATTCTTCATAAAGGTCATACAATGCCTCTTTAAGTTTTAAAACATGCCCTCTGAGTTCAGTAGATGAATACATCCTAGAAAAGACAAATTCAACACCTCTCAACTTGTACCTAGGATCTAAAATAGCACCCAAAGCCATCAACAGATTACACTCACCCCAATACTTGTCAAACCTTTGTTTCATATTTTTAATAAGAGTACGCATCCATTCCTCCGAATCATGCTCATGTTTATCCAAAGTCATTTTTATTCTATATACCTCCATGAGAAATAAATTAGAAGTTGGATAATCAGAACCTGAAATTATATTAGTGACACTTTTAAAAACTTTGAGCACCTCGCACACTTTTTCAACTCTCTCCCAATCTTCGACACTAGGACAAGTACTAAAACGCGTATCTTCTTCGGCATAGATAGGAAACACATCCTTGAATTTGAGAGCAGTAACCAGCATGTCATAGGTAGAATTCCATCTAGTTTTATTCTCTAAAATCAACTTCCTATGTGGCAATTGCAATTGCTTGACTTTTTCAGCAAATAACAATAACCTTTGCTCACTTGCCCTTATGTACTCTACACTATCATGAACATTTTCAACAATATGATTTATGGATTGTAGTCCAAATTGAACCATAATGTTTAAAATATGAGCACAACAACGCACGTGAAAAAGTTTACCATCACAAATCAATCTTTTGGTTTTTGAGAAAGTCTCCTTCAAAATCCTTATGCAAGAATCATTAGCAGTAGCGTTATCGACCGAGATTGTGAATACCTGTACCAAAAATATAAAATATGTATATTAAAAAAACCAGCAAAAGAAAAGGCAGTAGTATACAATGAAAAAAAAAAATTAAATCAAGACAAGATTATGAATTTATGATGATGAAAAGTTGGCTTATCTACCTTGTTTTCAATGCCCCACTCCTGCAACCATTTGTATATAGCATTTGACAATTGAAAACCTTTACGAGGGGGAGGTAAATGAAAGAAATTCAAGACACGCTTTTGCAACTTCCAATTTAAATCAACAAAGTGTCCAGTTATAACCATATATTCCATCTTTTGTGGCGATGACTGCCACAAATCCGTCGTTAAACACATCTTTCCAACCTTTCCTAGAAGAGTCTTTAGTTTCTTCTTTTCTTGATCATATACCTTGACACAATCAACTTTTCCAGTTTGGCGCGAAATCTTTGTCCACTCAGGTCGTGCCCTCTTCATCATTAAGTTAAACCCTTCCTCCTCTAGTATCGAAAACGGATGTTTATGCATAAGTATCCAATGTGCATCACCTTCTCTCATTCTTAGCATATCAAATTTTCCATCATGAAGAGGGGGAAGAGTTGTTTCGACATCACGTACATCATCGGCATTTGGATCAATGGGCTGAAAATTAATCTTGCTTTGTTTCCTCGCATGTATTGTTCTCAAAGGACAACTTTGTACATGCCGAGACAAATGAGTAGTGGGTCCATTTTTCCTGTAACTAAGCTTAAATTTGCAATATTTGCATTCTGCCTTTGTCTCACCATTTGGTAGTTGCAGTACTGTCAACTCACTCCACCATCGAGCTCGTTTTCGAGATTTTTTCACAAAAGGGCCGTCTTCTCCGGGCTTATCAGTTTCATCTTCACCATCAACATTCTCATCAACCTCATCTGAATGTATCTCATCATCGGAATCCTCATTAAGAATATCATCATCTTGTATTTCGATACGCGAATGCGACATGACAAATAATATACTCTCTTTGTGTTGATATACAATGTTATAATTTGAAAAAAGAAGAATGTTCATGTAAATCATGTTCATATAGTCATAATAAGAGTTAAGAACGAGGGATATGGAAGGGTAATTAACTGATAAAAGTTAAGAGGAATATGGAAGGGTTATGTATGTGGTCATCTTTTGGAAAGTAGCTATTCTTACGTTGGAAAACTTGGAATTCTTGGAAACTTAAGTAATTTTTAGATTCTCAAAAAGCAGTTAATGAAATCTAAAGCAACATTATTATAATCCCACATTCCCACGTATATAGTATGTATATGCTTAATGTTTGACTTTTACTAATTTGTATTAAATATAAACGATCCGATCCGATCTTAAACGAGCCGAACCCTATAAAGTTCGAGATCGGGATCAAATACAAGGCCTTGAGCTCGAGATCGGCTCGAGATCAAGTTTGACCGAACTCGAGCCGAGCTTTGACCGATCCGATTTCGAGGGCTCTACGAGCGGGCTCAGATCATTTACACCCCTAACCATGCCAATGTCAACCTCCTTTCCTGTTGAGATCCCAGATCGGTAACAAATATCAACCAGCGTATCACGAACAGCGTTATGCCGATACTTGACGCCCACAACACCCGTACCCGAGACTGCATGATCCCCAAATATATCGCCAACAAAGACCCGCGAGCAAGCAGAGCACGAGTGTTCTATGGTGAACAAAGGTATCCTCAGACGATAGCAAAGAACGCATTGATAGGTCCGACCATTCATAGTCTGACCTAACCCCGAAATCGGGACCACCCTAAGCCAATCAGAACTGTGCATACCCTGCTGAGACCTCCATAAAGCTAACTGACGTGGTGTCAAGGAATAAACAGAAGAGACATCCCTAGCGACCCGTACGAAATACAAATCTGCCAATCTCTTCATAATTCTAGGGGAAGCGATCTCACCAGGATTACCTAAAATGTCGATCTCCATAGTCCTATTAAAAACACCAACAGCATCAGCAAATGCAGATCCCGTAGAGGCGATACCAGCATGGCGAAGAAGCGTAGTCTGCAAGTTAGCAGACTGAATCCGCGACGCCAAAAAAGTGTAATGGACAGCATCCCCGGCCGAATAAATACCAAGCCCCCAAACGAGAAAGGCAAATTAGCAAGCCTCCACTGCCAATCACCAAAGCCCGAACCCGAAGCAACCACGATACGCTGCAAAGAAGAACCTAAGGCCGCATCAAAAGCTAGCTGAGCCGACTAAAAAATACCCGGCGCACAAGTACCTAAAGCAAAATATAGCTTAGAGACCTCAGTCCAAGCCAGAAGTAGCAACAACTCGATTTGCGGATCATTAAGCCTAGCAACCGCATCCATGAGCTCAATGGTATTAGCCACCATCCTCATAAGCAAAGAACTACAAAACCCAAAATCGACACTAATTTACCCACCTAAAAGTTTGACCCCAAGGAGAGGCCTAGCAATATTAGGGGGAAAGACTCTAACAAGCCGGCTCCGTGGATCTTCCGAAGGCCAAAAAACCTCAGTCTTGTCAACATTAAGATGGAGACCCAAACGAGGACCATAACCAAGGTATCACCGACAATATTGCCATCGTCCAAATACCAAGCCTGCAAACACAAGTCGAAAGAGTCTCGAATCTTACATGCCAAAGGGTGCAACACTAAGGCAAAAAGCAGCGGACCGAGGGGTTCATCCAGCTGCACCCTCTTACCTGACAAAAATGTGTGCTCCCCATAATATAAGCACGCAGGGTTAAAGTAACAGAACTCGACCCAACGAGCAAGAGCAGGACAGCGGAGAAAGGACCTCTTGAAGCATAACGACACGATCCACCATGTTAAAGGCATTCCGAAAGTCGACCAATAATATGGAGAGCCCCACCTCAGCTCCACGACCCTTAACCAAGCGGTTAACAACATGCAAGACCGCCTCACCTCCTTCGGACACACCAACACCAAATTGAAGGTCAGCAAAATAATCACCTAAGGAAGGATCTACCAAGTAGGCGCCAACCTTGGGAACCAAACGCCGCCACACCGTACCCACAACAATAGGGCGAATACTACCGCTTGGTTTAACAAGCGGGGTAAGCGGTGCACTAGCAACAAACGGACCTAACACAGCAAGACACTTCCCCTCAAGCAAAAGGTTAACCACCCGTGTGATAGAGGCAAGCAGCTCATCGGAAACCACCACAGCGGCACCACTCGAACAATCCACAAGAAGTTCATATTATTATTATTGTTGTTATTATTGTTGTTGTTATTATTATTATTATTATTATTATTATTATTATTATTATATTATTATTATTATTATTATTATTATTATTATTATTATTATTATTATTATTATTATTATTATTATTATTATTATTATTATTATTATTATTATTATTTTTATTATTTATTATTATTATTATGGTATATTGAATGAAGATTCAAAAATAATTTACAAGAAATTGGTGGAGAGTCGAGATACTATCTGAGCCCCACACCTTTCGCTATGAAAAAACCAATCCAAGTAAAAATAAAAGCCGCAGCATGCGCACAGATATCCTGCATAACTGTTGGATCCGCTTGAGCAGAGCAACAACTGCTGGCTATTATTATTATTATTATTATTATTATTTAATGACTTTCTAAAACTTCTTTTGAAAGGGTTTCAATATTTCTAAATGGTTCACTATGATTTTGAAATTTTGTGGCATACACAAGACGGTTACTAGATGACGATTCATGTTAGCCGACCCCAAATTATTTTGGGAATAGGCTTGGTTTTTGTTCTTGTTGTTGTTGTAAGATCAAATAATTCTAAAATAACAATTTAAGCTGAAATCGCAATAAGTTGGAGTTTACACCTAGAGTCATGTTAAGACTATGCATCTAAAATTCTGAGTAGGCAATCATGGCTACATAAAATAAAATATGTATAATTGAAATTAACTATATAATAATCTTCTTCATCAATAATTATTCAAATATTACTAAATTTATGAGGTACCAAAATTTGACAATTACTTCTATATACTCCCTCCGTTTAAATATAAAACGTGTCGGGTCAGGACAAATTTTTTAAGAAAATTAGAATACATAATAAGCTAAAAGGCCTACTTGGTACTATATTACAACATGAGGGATTACTCCACTTGAATTTTTAATCAACACAATAATAAAGTATGAGTCTTTTGGTCTTCACATGTTACCGTATAGGAAATTTAAAGATTAACACCTTAAAATAGAAAGTACAAAATTTATAACTGAACAAATGGAGTATGCATTATACAGATTTAGCTAAGTCATGTGGATAACTTTGAATTTCATATGTTTAAACTCATCAAAGTCTCTAGAAATAATATCTTTCTAAATTTATATAAGTAGAATAACTATTGAAATTAAATCACGACTCCGGCCAACGCACACGTCAAAGTTGAGACTCTTGACTTCATGAGACATCAGTTTGCGTATAGCGGACGATTGATTTTGTAATGGACCATACTAAACTAGATTTTATTTATACCTATAACTATGTACTTATCAAATATTTTTTCTACTGCAATGTCTATATGTCATGTCCACGACGCTTTGTTATGCACCAACCTTTCCGCGACATATTTGTTTGCACGTTTTTCATGCTTATCAGAACATGATCGATAATGGATTTCTATCTGACCACAACATCATCTTCATGATAAACAACATAGCAAATCATGAGATAAATCTCTTCCGGGCTGCATGTATGACACTCTAAGAATGATACAACTACCTCCATATTATGGTCCTGACGTTTACCAAGGAGTAAATAAAGTTTTTTTAGATTATATTGAACTTTGCCTTTAATTTTATTTTTATTTTTTTGTTATTTAACGTGTTGATTGATTTATAATTTGGTGTCAAATTATACGTGCAACTTTGCATAACCGTTATACAACCTTCGTTGTTGATGGAATCAACGACGTCACTGAGGCAATGGAAAGGATTTGGCTACAAGCAATGAAGATTTCATTTTCTTTTACTTCTTTGGCCATGAGAATAAACATGAGATTTGTAAGTAAATCTTTAATATTTGCTAAATTGATTGGCAAGCTTAAACATTGTCTTTGACATGTTATTAGAATTTTGGATGCAAATTAACATAATGAATTTTTTTAGCAACCTCATAATTTCAGTAGAAAAAAAAAGTTTTTGACATGTCTTTTTTAAGTAACGTGCATTATTGATAAGTATGTTGTCATTAATCTTAAAGATAATATAAGACTTTGTATATGAGTTAAACTATACTATTCGTAGGACTATAGAGTTTTCACATAGTTGAATTGGTAGGATTAGTAGTGTAGTGCAACTACCAAGTTATGTTAAAGAAGAAAAACTACCGTCTTATACGATTAGTAAGTATAGATCATTTGAATGATGGAAACACTACTAAATTATTTTAGCCTCTATCTACGACACGACTTAGTTCATAAATAAAAGTCATCGCCTGCTATATAAACTCAGACAAACAATCTCAAATCGAAAGAATCGACTAATATGAATAATATAGATTACCTTCCCACGACCAGGCACAAAGGTTCTATAATTTGTTAAATTTTTGATGATGTCATTTACAGTCTGTCTATGTAATCAGCTACTCATCTCTATGAATCCATGATTATTGTATTAGTCATCAATCGACTTATAATCTATTCAATTGAGATGTCAGATCATTGTGTTTGTGACAAGAGAGCTTATTTGGGTTCAAATCGTCTCCACGACCTATTAGGATTTAACAGAGCATATATATATAATTCAAATTAATAAAACTGAATTAAAAGAAAAGTTTAATCAAACTTAAACAATGAACTCAATTATCCTATATGTGAAAGTAATACACTTATTAATTATACATAATATAATCTAACACATGTCAGACATACGCCTCAAAACCCATAGAGGCAATATAACCATTATGTTTGGTAACGACCCGTCTCATCACCTGAATCGGAAGTAGTCACATATAGCAGCTTGTCAGGTTATGTACTGACCAACACATCTCCTTCTAGCTCACTTTGACTTCACTCGTGCGCAGCCTGAGAAACTTCCCAGAATAAAATCACCCATCCTGAAACTACTGCCAGACAAGCACACTTAACTGTGGAGTTCTTATCACAAGAGTTGTCTAAAAGGAAAGTTGACTTTGTTGGTACTAGTAGCACTATCGATCCCTTTAAGCACTCATATGAGTGCTTTAATCTCTTATAAACCTTCTTATAAATCTGGGTATTAAATATTTAGCCTGTGATAATGGCGTGGTTAAAGGATCAATGATATTTTGGTCTGTCCTAATCTTAATTACAAATCGATATATCTTCTCTTTTCATATTCTCTAATTACTTGGAACTTCTTGAGTACATGTCTATATTATTCAGTAGACTTAAGCTCTTTAGCCTGAACTATTGCTCCACTATTATTGCAATAAACTTCAATAGGATATGTTGCTGTAGGGACTACATTCAATCCTTCTAGGAACTGCAGGATCCAAAATCGCCTCTTTTGCAGCTTTTGATGCTACAAGATACTGAGCCTCCGTTGTGGGATCCGCAGTCACCGATTGCTTGGTGCTCTTCTAGTTTATGGCTCCATTATTCTGTATCAAGACATAACTAATTGAGATTTTGAATGATTGGAAACTAGCATCCGCGTAACCCTTTACACGTATCTCAGAATCCCCTCCAAAAACTAAGAACGTGTCCTTAGTCCTTCTTAAATATTTAAGGACTTTCTTAACTGTTATCCAGTGGCTCTCGCGTGGATTGACTTGGTAACGACTTATCATACTTAGCGCATATGACGCATCTGGACGCATATACATCATGTCGTACATGATTGAACTGATTGCGGAAGCTTATGATATTAATTTCATGCGTTCAATATCCTTAGTTTCAGTTGGACACTTTGCTTTACTCAAAGTATCCCAATTCCCATAGGTAAAAAGTGTAATAACCCAATCCATCATACGTAGCAACACAACCCAATAAGATGGGAAGTCACCCCTTATGCCCATATATCCTCTTGGGGCTTTAAAGAGTGACTGCCTTGTTTGTAGTATAATGGTAGGAATCCACTATAAACTAATCATATAAGCCTTAGTTTCTCAATGTGGGACAAATCAGTTTCATTAACCACTTTCTATAATTCTGTAGTGTTACAATCTCCCCCACTTAAAGAACGCAACGTCCATGTTGCGCCTAAACCATTTTATACCAATAGTCACAAGCCGAATATCTCCCCTGCAAGGTGTCTGGTCTGGGCCTAACCCCAGCACCCAGCAGGCGGTCGCATGGTTGCTCTAATACCATCTGTAACAGCCCGATTCATAATACTTAGCAACACAACCCAATAAGCCCCCCCTTAGGCCCATATATCCTCTCAGGGCTTTAAAAGGTGAAAGCCTTGTTTGTAGTATAATGTTACGAATCTCTTATAAACTGATCATATGAGCCTTACTTTCCCAATTTGGGACAAATCAATCCCATAAACCACTTTCCATAATCCTGTAGTGTTACAAAAAGTCTCTTTTAGAGTCTTTCATAGTGAACCTTTCAAATCAATATAAGTTTCTTGACTCAACATTAGTATTATTTTTTATCTATCTCTATAGATTCGAAGACATAGGATGTGTTGCGTTTCTCCTAATCTTTCATCTGGAAATGTTTTCCGTTCCATTCCTTAACGGTGTCGAGCATGGAGATATCATTCCCAATGAGTAACATGTCATCTAGATATAGGATTAGGAGAGTTACCTTACTCCCACTAAATTTCATGTATAAACAAGGTTACCCAACACTTCGAGTGAAACCATTTTGTTTAATCACATGATTGAACCAATGGTTCCAACTCCGATACACTTGCTTAAGACCATAAATGGATCTCGTAAACTTGCAAATTTTCTTAGGATTGTTTACATCAATAAAATCCTCAGCTTGTGTCATATACACTTCCTCTTTCAGAGTCCCATATAGGAAGGTTGTTTTAACATCCATCTGCCAAATTTCATAATCATGATAAGCATCAATCGCTAATATTATGCGAATAGATCTAAGCATCGCAACTCGCACAAAGGTCTCTTTATAGTTTAAACCATGAACTTGCGTGAATCCTTTTGTAACACCCCGACTCATCGCCTGAACTGGAAGTAGTCACCTATGGCAGCTTGTCAGGCTGTATACTAACCCCACAAACCAATAAGGGTCATTTCGACACATTTTGACCTCACTTATGCGCACCCTAGGAAACTTTCCAGGAGGTCACCCATCCTGAAATTACTCTCCAGTAAGCATGCTTAACTGTGGAGTTCTTATCACATGTGATTTCTAAAACGAAAGTCGACTTTGTTGGTATGAGTAGCACTATCAATCCTTTTTAAGCACCTCTTATGAGCCCTTAATCTCTTATAAGTGTCATCTGAAATCTTGGGTATTACACCTTTAGCTACCAGTCTACCCTTAAAGATATCGTAATTTTCATCTGTGCCGGTCTTGATCTCAAACATCCATTTGCACTAAAGAACCTTAAAGCATAAAAAGATGTATAAAAATAGTTTTTATACCTTAATTAGGAAAAATATTGACCAAAACCTTCAAAGAAGGTTTTTGAGCTACTAATTAATGGGGATCCTCCCTTAAATCTTGAGTTTTCAATATAGAAAACATCTTCCAAAATGCACCAAGTATCCCTCCAAAATTCACCCAAACACAAGCTAGTATTATTAGGTGAATTAAACCCTAAAACCAAAATAAAATTAGCTAACACTTTAGCCAATGTTACTATAGGTTTAGATAAGTGTTTTTCTAGCGCCCCCAAATTTCCTTTCCTTTTCAAAAACATTTTATCGAGAATCAAAACACAAATAAGGAAATTCAGAGGTGTCACTCCGCACTCGAGTCAAAGACCCGAATGCAAGGAGATTTTAGAAGCCGAACTACAAAATGTCTAATGATCTAAAATAGCTATTACAATTCATTAACTAAATTACAACAATTCGATATATGAAATATGAAATAGTCTAAGTACTATTGATGGTCTAATGGTTGAGAGTTTATATTTGTTTAGTCCAACTAATAACTAATGAGTCGTCGATTCCCACATGCATCAAATACTCCAAACCTGTGGTGGATTTAAAGCACAAAACCAGAGTTGAAAAAGTCAGTGAAATTGAGTAATCTAACACCTCAACATGCAGAAATCCAAAACCCTTACCTGGATTTGGAAAACTTTTTAATTTTTATTTTCGGAAACACACTTAGCTCATAAACATGTAAATCATCCAATAATAATTCCAATACAACAGTCAAAAGTCATACTCCACAATCCACCATCCAATTCATCATTTACTAATAGCATAAGAAACATTCCATAATCCATATCCAACAAAGCAAAGATTAACGATAAATAACAAATTCATAAGTCACAAGTCATGAGCCATAATTCACAACTCATAGTTCACAATCCATAATCCATAATCCATAATCCTTATTATTTAAAAATGAATTGAATCTTTTGCCAATTCACCCTATCAACCATAATCCATAATCCATAATCTATAATCCAAGACTACTAGACCTTAAGTGTGCACACCCCCTACTGGGTGTTTTTAACCCAAGTAGAGTAGACTAGAGACTAACCCTCTTAAAGATCGATGCGGTGGGGTAATTAATAGGACTCGATGCGACTCAAACCAATAAATAAGAGTTCTTTTGACTCAAACAAATAAATAGGAGCTCTTTTGGCTCGAACAAATAATTAGGAGTTCTTTTACTCCGTCTAAGTAACCAGTTTCTTATTGAGAGAGAGAGTTGATGATCACAAATCATATAAAACGATACCAACCAACACCATAATATAAATTGGCTATGCGCCACAAACCAAACCAAATCAACAAATTCAATACACCTTCAATCTTACCTTTCAAAATAACATATTTGTCACAAGTCATTTCATATACCAATATCAATACAATAAATCCAACCTATCGAAATACAACAATCGTATATATTGAATTGTTCTCCACCTATCATGATACTATGTTCTCATCCAATCACACCATTCACATATAACACATAAATTTGAAAGGTTTCTACAAGTTTGAGAAGGGTTGAGTATGCTAGCTTACCTTTTCAAGCAAACGGAAACTCAATAGCACAACAATCACTAGTATTCCTCGTCTACGAGCTTAGGCTCTACAATTGCACAAACGACATTCCCAAATTAACACTCAATCTTTCTCAACCAACTAACCAACTATATTCCTATATGTTAGTATGATCCTATATGCAATGTATGAACATGACAATACCAAATCCAAACCAACAATTACCAATTATCCAATAATTATAATTCTATTTCAATAATTATCCAATATAACTCAAATAACACCCAAATAAATTATAAAAATTCCCAAAAGCCTAAAATTAGTTTAAGACAGAATATAATTCATAAAAATCAATCCTTAATTATTATAATTTATTTAAGATTTATTAATACAATTTATATTATGTTTTAATTATCAAAAACGTGTTTAAATTACGTAAAAATGAATTAATTCAATTAATTTATGAAAATCAGTTTAATTTTATAGTTTCCCCTAATTTTCAAAAATCCTAATTAACATAATTAATTGAGCTAATTACACTAATTTAGTATCAATTACCCAAAATCACAACAAATTACAATTTATACAAACCCAACTCAAATTCCAAATTAAAATTAAGGATACTAATTAATAGGTTATAAGAACACCCAAGTTATACCTTTCGAACTTAATTAAACGAAGTCAAGTAATTAGACTAGTTAACCCCAAAAACGTGATTAGTGAAAATCAACCCAAATCAAGCATCAAAACCAATTCTTTGTGTATAAAACTAACTCAAAACAATTACCCACTAATCATAACACTTATTAGGATCAGTTAAATATGATTTAAAGCAAGAAAACGAATTGGAATCAATGTTTACTAAGGAGGACGAAAACAGGGAAGAAAAAGGGGTGAGGGGCGTTACCCACGGTAGCAGAAGGAGGAAAATAAAGGTGGTGCGGTGGTCGGCCGGCGAGGGTGAACGGCGGCGGTGGCGGTCTGGGCAGGAGGAAGTGAGGTGGTGGCGAGCTGGCGGCGTTCGTGCGTGACATGAAGGAGAAGCAGGGGATGTTTTAATAGGGGGGTGTCGGTTTCGTTTTTTTTTTTTTTTTGTTTGTTTTTTTTTTCTTTTTTTATTCCCTTTTGTTTTTATTTTCCTTTTTCAGTTCTAAGTTCCTTTTTTTCTTTTCTTTTTTCCTTTGGGTTTGACTTTGGGTTTGGGCCAATTGGTGTGGGCTAGTGTAGTTTATTGTAGTTAGGAACGATCCAATTGAAAATAGAACGACCCAAATAGAAATCCGATTCTAAAACTCATTCTCGAACACATTTAGGAAAAAGGACTCACAACCCAACCATTAAAATCATTTTTCCACTAGAATAAATTAATTAATAATACTAATGTATTATTATAATATATACCAAATTTTCGGGATATTACAGTTTTGATCAAGTTTTCATTGACATGCAATGGAGAAAACTTGATCTTAAATGAAGAAGGAGTGGCTGATTTTTGAGAGAAAATAGAGGTTTTCTTTTTAATTTCTCTCTCTAAAATCAATTTGTGTTTCTGTAAAATTGATGTGTTGTGTTTGTTTGACCACAAAACACACTATATATAGTGGTGGTGGCAAAATTACTATTATGCTCTTACTATAATGCCCCTAACATCCAATGTTACATTTGATTTTAATTTGTACACTTATCTATTTAAGTGTTAGTTAATTACTATATAATTACATTATTTTAGCTAAAAATACAACTAATTGTAATTCAAATAGCTGATTGTCAAATTTGACAATTTGCACCAAAACCGTAATTATTCGACTTGAGTTTCGAACTCGTAAACCACTATCTGATATAATCTGTTAATTCTTTAAACCAAACATTAGGGTTTATATTATATTGTATTAAATACAAATATAATATCTTTTGGAGAAACTATTTTTATCGGTGCGACCGAGATGGATAAGTTGATTATTGCCTTGAAATGACAATAACGTCTAACTCTAGCCAGCCAACCGTTATCGATTTACGTTAATCAACTGACTTAATATATTCAATATACATCCCAGATTTATTCCTAATTATATTTAATTAGTCAACTCATTATTGTCGGTGGACACCTACTCCAACATCTAAGTACATGAATTCATGTAAAAAAATGTGCATAAAAAATGGTGAAGATAAGATTACCATCATACAAATAGGAGTTGAAAAATACGATTGTATATTATGAATGTTGCAACACAGTTGGGAGTACACGTGTGTCATACACGTTATGGTCTTGGACTCTTGGTACGAATTTGTACTCTAGGAGTACAGTTGACTTTGTACACTTTAAATTATATACTATTATATTATTGAATGAGTATTCACACTATAGTTGTCGTCAACAAAATAAAGAAAAACTAAACTTTTATTTTTTTCATTGACATAAAGTAAAAAAATAAACCATATTCGTGCGAAATACGAGATGCTCTTTAGTAATTCTATAATTTTCTAGTATAATTATATAAAAATGGCTTTGACACCATTATTTTAAAATTTCTTTGTCAAAAATATGTTTTTTTTTTACATTTAAAATATCAAATTTCTTTAAAAAAAAACATTTAAACCTCACTCACACTCTCATATTACTGTCCCTTTGTTTAACTATATGTTTTTCAATCGTTTAAAAAAAACTATATGTTTTTCACTATTACTTATTTCTTCTCCCTCAATGCTACTTATCCTTACAACACCATAAGCTACCTCTCATGATCAATATTTGCCACTCGAATCCTGAAATCCTTTATCCAACTCCCAAAACCTTCTCCGCACAATTGTAAACTGACACCACATACAACAAAAGAACCCTTCACTTACTCTTTTCCTGACCCCCCCCATCGGGTCAAACAAAATCCGGATCATTTCTGGGTTTGGGTCGGATCATTTCGGGTTGAATTCAGATAATGAAATTCGGGCCAAGTTCGAATGTTTTGTGTCAAGTAATTCAGGTTTGATGTTCGAGTCAGTTATGACTGGTCTAGTTTTAAGTAGTTTTTACTTTTTCTTAAGCCTTCTCCATACCTTACCTGATTGATGATACTAGCATACGTATTTTGATGATCATGGGAGTCTATTGTACGTTTCTTCCTCTTACATTTTGTTCAAATCCATAATAATATTCCTATAGGCTGCCATAAAATTTGAGTAGTTTTTTGCAAAGAAATGTGGAGTATGAGGCGAGATAGACCAATCACGGTACAACAAGGTAGTTTGCACCATAACTTTTATTAACCAAACTCACGCCACCCTCCGAACCACCTTCAACCACAATACGAATCACTACGAAACCCACCCACCATAGCCACCAATTCTACATACTATCTCATCGTCTTTATAATCCATCTCCATCATATCATAGACCAAATAAAACTATTATTCCACTATCAAAGCCCAATATACCATCTCAATCATCCCAAATTCAATTTCAAATATCATCTCAAATATCTCAACTACTCTCAATTTATTGGTATATAATTGGGAGGAAGAGAAATAGTGAAAATTGGTAACTTTTGGATGATGTGGAGGAAAAATAGTAAATCGTTATTCTTGGAAGGTTGGCCAACATGGTGGTGGCCGGTGTGTCGTGAGTTGCTGCCGTTTGTGACCGATGGTGGTGCCGTTGGTGAGGGAAGAGTTTATGGGCATGTTCGGCAAAAGTAGCTGTAGCTAATAGCGCATCTAGTAGCTGTGCCCGGTTGGGTACGAGATATTAAATGCTAGTTGTAAGTTAATTATTCAAAAATGTCTACAACCATCTAGACGAGCATTTTGTTATTTTCGTTTTCTTTAGACGTATTCACAAAGCAAAGACTTCTCTATTTGACGTCCCTTGGAGGCTTGGAGCCTTGAAGACAGAACACGAAGTGAACAAAAGGGCAAAAAAAGAAAAAAGAAAAAGAAAGAGGACAAAAGAAAGAAAGAAGAAAACAAGTTACGTACACTTCCTGCAGTTTCCTTTCCTTTCCTTTCCGGCGACACGATCTCCAGTTCAGACTCTATCTCTTAATTATTCTCCCACTTTCTCTCTCCTCCCACCGACCGTCCGATCAATTTGTCATCATCATCTTTCTCTCTCCTCATCATCCCCAAGTCATCGTCATCAATTCGTCATAAACCCTAACTTTCTCAATCTTCCCCAAATCTCAATTCTCCCTCGCTCTCCCCTTTTTTCCTTGCTTAAAATCAATCAATTAGTCAATTAATCCGATTTTCGGAAAACATCTTCTTCTGACTTCAATTATAATTTGAATTCGAGCTGTTGATGGAGAATCAGGGGTGATGATTGCGGAGAATGATCAATTTTGAAAGTAGCTTCTTCATTACATCACATGATGTGGTTTCCCTTCTGGAAATCCCGTAATCGTTTCTCCTTGGAAGAACTCAGGTTTCCCAATTTCTATTTTACTCAATTAATCGATAGTTTAGTGCTAATTTCGATAAATATCGATTTTTCGATTATGTTGTAGTAGCTAAAGTTTGCACCTTTAGTAGTATTTGTCTGTATTTTGTGGTTATGTTGATGAAGATTAGCTATAGTATCTTTTCGTATACTCAGCTTGATTACTGTAGAAATATTTCACCAAAGTTTGGACCTTTTTTTTTTTTTAAAAAAAATTTTTGGGGAGGTAATGCCAGTGAAAATCACTGGAATTTTGATTTCTGAGGGAAGCTAGATATGACTGTGATGACTATCATGGGGAGATACTGCGAATTTTACCTTGTGATCGAGCAATGTACTACCCTCCGTTCGCCTATAAACTGCATAGGGCCACTCCGCACGCATGTTGTGGAAGGTGTGCCCACTAATCGGTTAATGAGAAGTTCAAAAAATTGGATGACGGGTTAGATATAAGTCCAAGCTAACCTTACATGCAATTTTATTTGGAACTTTGATTAAGCGATTAGTAGATACGCCCTCCTCAAAGTGCTTGTCAAGCGGCCCTACGCAGTTTATAGGCGAACGGAGGGTAGTAGTAGATAGTAGTGTTGGTTGCTCGTGCACTACTTTGTTTCGCTAGTTTGTTGTGTGGTGTGCATTGATGCCACACTATGTGCGGAAGAGCACAATGCAAATGAAATTGGGTTTTTTTTTTTAATAAGAAAGAAATTTGGAATCATCTTCTTGTGTTGTGTAGTAGACTAGTAGTTGGGGTCGATACGATTCTCGATGCACTCGGGTAATGTTGATGTTGTTGAGACTTCTATATGAGTAGTAACCTTAGTTTGAAGAAATTTGGAATTATTCGACCTCCCCTTACCTCGTTATTGGTGGGAGCTTCAAGACATTGGGGTAATGTTGATGTTGTTGAGACTTATGTGTTAGTAGCAACCTTAGATTAGAGACGAGTGAGTTCTCGTTAGCCTATGATGTGTTATCAACTTAACTCCGTTGCAGAGATTATTTTGAGAAGTAGACCTACCTTGTGCTTCTACTGATGCTGTTGGCTAATTGTGTTTTCCGCTTGATGCAGATATTTAACTGATCAGCTTCAAAAGGTTCAAGTTGTGAATGAAGTTAACAAGGTTAGTGGATCATGTATTCTTCTTTCTGCAGCTGACTTTTGTGAGAACCTTCTGAAGAATGTGTCTGTTTTCATGAAGGATTTCGTTATTGAGGCATTGAGATCAATTGCGGAATTGGTAACTTATGGTGACCAGCATGACGCTGCTTACTTCGAGTAAGATAAATACTTCCTTCGTACAATTGCAGAAATTGTGTTCTTAATATGATCAATATTTTAAAAAATGTTGCCCTCAAAAAAAAAAATATTAATATTAAAAATGTTTAGATTGCAAAGCATTGAAGGCTGAAAAACACCAGTTAAAATCTTTTTTAAAATTAAGTAATGTACATTTTTGTTTAGGCGAAGAATATTGAGAATACTAGATTGCGCTAGTAACTGAGCTACGTAGGGTTGGGCCTTATCGAAACCATTATATTAGAACACTTTATCTTTAAAGTCTATATGAAGAAGGTCAAATATTTGCAACAGTATAACACAGCAACCCTCATTTGTTGATGTCATTGCCCTTTGATTAGATTAAGATGATGCCAGTTTATGGGTGGAGACTGGAGTGCAATAAGTTTCCCCAAGCTTGTTAGAGACTGTTACTCATCTGTTAATCCAGTAGCTTTATATTTTAGGAGTGTTTGCCAATTTTGGAGAAAGCTTTCTCCAAATTATTCTTTTGGCAACCTGTCAAAAGCAGCAGTAGTGCTTCCCCTTACTTAGGTGAAGATTCAGTCGTTTGAAATGCAAATTGTGTGTTGAGACATGACTAATAAGTGGTTATCATTTATCAATATAGAAAAATGAGTCACCAAGAGTCACTTATCACCTTCAAAAGCCATTGTGGGTAAAAATTCTCCTGTGGAATCATTGGAGCTCCAGATTGGTTGCTTTATTGCTAATGTGATTGGTCAATATCTTTTTCCATCCAAAAGGGTTGATGAGTGTTGATCATTTACTTTCACTTCTATCTGATTTTTCTTGCCTATATGTTACTCAGACTCTTCATTTTACCTCACGTACCCATGTCGGACACTCGACACTTGGACATGGGTATGCCACTTGGATCCTTCATTTTAGGCAAAAAAACAAGTGGTTATTTCATAAAATAGCCGAGTCCGACACTTGGATCCATACCCGTACCCGACACTCGTACCCGAGTCTGAGTAACAGGCTAGGCCAGCATCCTGTGAGTAAAATTTGTATTTGTCATTGATCTCCCAAGGGAAGGGGAGCCTTGGCGCACCGGTAAAGGTGTTGCCGTGTGATCGATAGGTCACGGGTTCAAGTCTTGGGTGCAGCCTCTTGTCAAATAAATTGACAAGGGAAGGTTTGCCCTCATTACACCCTTGTGGTGGGACCCTTTCCCGGACCCTCTCTTAGCGGGGACGCCAATGTGCACCGGGCTGCCCTTTATTGATCTCCCAAGGGGTTTAACCTAGAATTGTTTGCAATCAGAACGTATCTTCACTTAGAATGTCTTTTATAACCTCTGCTGCATATCTATTCAGGTAGGATTTTTAGGTTTTCGTAATCATTGTCTACCACAGCTTGAATATAACCCGAGTAAGTCACGTCAAGAGTTGCGAGAAAGGAGATTTCAGATAGATAGTTATAATGTGATATCTGCTTGTTTAGACGAGGGAGGGTGTGTGTCACTACGGAGTGTGTACACTGGAGAGCCTTGACTAGTCATCTGCGATGTTACCCTTTTTTGACAAGATATCAAGAGGGTATACAGAAGGGACACTTAGAATGATGCCCATTTACAAGATGACATAAACTCATATCTAAATGTAGGGCAGAACTGCAGATGCATAAACAAAAAATCACGACTTTAGACATCATGTACAGTGAATTTTGCTTAGAACAAATTGCTGGACTCCAATTACACAACAATTTCAAGAAGGAAGATTTACTTTCTTGGATAGACTCTCTTTGGCCTGAAAAACTATTGGGATTCCTTTCTGTCCAAACGCCTCGCCACATACAACCATTCCCCACACCTCATTATTCCATAACTTCTTCAACCTTATTTTCATCGCCACAATTACATTACAACTCCACACACCATGCAAAGACTAAGAAATACTAGTATATACCAAAGGACAAAGGATGTGTTGAATGGACTCGATATCTGGTTTGCACAAACAGTAGCGACTAGCTAGGATAAGATGACTTCACTTCAACATCAAAAGGCAAGCTTTCGAAGAGGTTCTCGAATTTCTGAACAGCCCTTGAGAAGTTGCCCTCATGTTTTCTTTCCAAACTTTTGAATAACTTTGTACAGACGAGGAATCATTCTAAGGAGCCAAAATTGGGAGTCGGGCTACTTGGATGTATATGTCTTTTACTACCTGTGGCTTTTTGTGAACAGAGCTATAAAATGTGGCTGAACTATAGTTCTATTCTGTTCTAGCTGACAAGTTCCGTGACGAAGCATTCTGATCATCTTTCTGGATAATTTGCAGTTTTTTTATGGAGAAGCAGGTCCTGGGGGAGTTTGTACGTGTATTGAAGATCAGTAGAACGATCATGATTTCACTCCAGTTACTTCAGACAATGAGTATTATGATCCAAAATATAAAACATGAGCATGCGATATGTAAGTTCTCACTGTGGGAGCCAGTTAGCTGTATCTTAAGGTGCTAGTTTATTATCTGCAAATGAAGTAATAATCTGTGGTTTTTGCAGATTATCTTTTCAGTAATGAGCATATTAACTACCTCATAACTTATTCGTTTGACTTTCGAAATGAAGAACTCTTATCATACTACATCTCCTTCTTGAGGTCTGTTGTCATATGCATTATGTTGATTCTATCGTTAAGATGCTTGTTACAAGGGCTGATGACTTTTTTGTAATTTGTTACTGAAGGGCTATAAGCGGGCATCTGAACAAAGGCACAATATCATTGCTTGTGAAAACTCGGGATGTAAGTTCAGTCGTGCTGTGTGAATTTGAGATCGTCTGTTCAGAGTCTCTGAATTCCTGTCTTGTGTATATTCGTGCAATTATTGAAATGCAATATTGCACAAATATACTTAGATTTATACAATAATACTTTGCAATGTTCGAATGTTTTCTCTGTGAAATGATGATAAGTCATAGGTATTAGGATTTGCGGTGTAAAATCTTGCTATTAGTATGATGTTTGTGAGAGGCTACAATTTGCGGCTAATGTGAATGCTTATGATCTGACTCAAAAACATGAAAGCCGTCCCTGAAAGCTCTTGTCAATGGGTGTGTGAGGAGTGCGGAGGGGGGGGGGGATCAGATGCATACAGCCTTACCTTTACGCTGAAAACATAGAGAGACTGTTTCCAAATGATCCATATCAAAATTGGGCCATGATTGGTTATGATGAGACTTGAATGTCAAATAATTGAAAAACAGATGTCATTTGACTACGGCTATTACATATTGATGACTTTACCTGCCTCCTTTAAATAACGATCCTTAACTTTCTCTGTTGCTGTTGCTGTTGTAGGATGAAGTTGTATCTTTTCCGTTGTATGATGAAGCTATCCGATATGCTTTTCATGAAGAGAGTATGATACGTATTGCTGTACGTGCACTAACTCTCAATGTTTACCATGGTCAGTTTTGTCTTCTGTTATCACTCGCTAATTGCTAGGTAGCTAGAGGATTTCTTCTCTGTTATTGTAATACGTTTTTTTTTTTTTTTTTTTTTTTTTTTGTAAATTTCTTTCTTTGTTTGTAGTTGGAGACGAGAGTGTAAATAAATATGTCACCAGCGGACCGCTAGGCGAGTACTTTTTGGATCAAGTAACTTTTTTCAAGAAGCAGTGCGTCACGCTCAATGACTTGGTCTTTGGAGCTTCAAAGTGAGTTTCTAAATTTACACTGCTGCATCAACATGAGGACGTCCAGTTGCCATCTTTCTGAGCATTTTTTCTTCTATTTGAGAACAGGGAACCTAGTCAAGTAATGTCTTCCACTATCACTGCTTCCATGGATGAAATCGAAGACAACCTGTATTATTTTAGTGATGTTATCTCAGCAGGAATTCCCGATGTTGATAGGTTGATTACGGACCATTTGCTGCGGCTTTTGATATTGCCGTTGTTGCTGCCTTCTCTGACAATCGAAGCTGTAAGTTTTGCTCTTGTAGGTTTGACATTGCATAAACAGCTCTCTTCGTTGGGTTTTTGTGCCGTGCACCTCTATTTATGCATTGTATGTGTGTCTGTGGTTCTTTTTTTCTTTTTATTTTTTTTAAACAAACAATAATACTACCTTTCAGATTTTTGCTATATGGCAATGTAAGACTTTGCGATTCACCTTGTGGTACTTTTATGAAACTTCTCTTTTTGTTTTGTTTTTTCTTTTTTCACTCTCTTTTTTTTCCTGGTCTTTCAATTGACCATGCAAGTTGCAGCTAGTACTTGGAAGATAAGTCAATTCAAATGTTTTATTGGTGGTCATTTGTGTCTATAACAAAATTCAACATTTGAAGTAAATTTGTTTTACCTACTTTTTGTAGCTTTTGTATTCAGGATATGCGAATTGGAGCAATCACGTCACTGTATCTACTTTGTTACATATTGAGGATAGTCAAAATCAAAGATTTGGCAAATACAGTTTGTGCATCTCTGTTTTGTCCGCGAGAGGTCTTTTTATCCCTTCATGAAGTCAAAGCAAATGGTGATTTGACCGTTTACAAAGTTGAGCGTGTGTCATCTGGAGAGCGTAATGGCTATACCTTAGAGTATGGTAGAAATTTGGAAGTTTTCATTCCGAACAATGTCAGCGTGCAAGATAGTTCTGATGCTGTGCATCTGTCCCTGAGGTAGCGTTTATTATCGTACTAACTACATTGTCTTGATCTCTTTCTTGCACCGCCTGCGTCATGCCACTTTCTGCTTATCTTTTGCTTTCTCATTGTCAAGCAATAGTTAAATTTATAGGAGAGAATGAGTAATGTGCTAGTTACCATGCTGCCTTATTATGGGGTGAAGGTTCGTGTGCATCTCATTCTGGAGACTTTCATTTTGTCCTTTAGTTTATGTAGTATGCAACACTAGTACGTGCTTTTGGGTCAGTTATAGAAAATGTCCAGTTTTTGGTTTAGCCTACTTTCTGTCAGGGTTGCTGATTTTATTTATTTATTTATTTATTTATTTTTATTTTTTTTAAGATGAAAGAAAATGTTGTAGCAGTAGATAGGATTGTATGTCAAAGAGTAAAAGAAAGCCTGACAAATGCAGATTTATAGATAGGTAAATATATCTATGCTCTAAGAGCGGCATCTCAATGAGTAAGAAAATAACTGCAACTCTAGGTCCATAGACCCGTTTTCTGACTTTATAATCAGTCTCTTTCACTTGGACACGTTTCTTGCCTTTTTGTTGGAGGACATCCAATTTAGCTTCATTCTCTAGTGTATCAGGAGAATGCTCATTGCCTTG
This sequence comes from Spergularia marina, assembly GCA_963680865.1. Lineage (NCBI taxonomy): Eukaryota > Viridiplantae > Streptophyta > Magnoliopsida > Caryophyllales > Caryophyllaceae > Spergularia > Spergularia marina. Next base: position 10,392,485 of record OY804546.1, on the reverse strand, counting down.
TTACTATTAACAGTAGTGGATCCAAGGCGCAGGAAAATGCTGAGTAATACAGAAGTTAGTTGCTACCAGCGCCCTTAGCTGCTTCTTAAGTAATCTCCAGGAATAATAAACTCCGAGCAATCTGAATTCACTAAAGACAGTGAATCTTATTGTTGAATCTGTTTCACAAATCTCAGTATGCTGCTATCAATCTTGTAGTATCCCATCTGGTTGATCTTGTCTGTATTTCTTATTTATGCCCCCTAGTGCAGTACAAGTTTTTTTTTTTTTTTTTCTTCTAAATGCTATGATATAGGTCAGTCTGAGGGGTTGGTTTATGCGAAACATTCGTTTGCGGAATGACTGGTATTTCAAGACGCTTTTCTAATTGCGTCTATTGGATAAACTTCTTATGTCATCGCTAATTTTAATGTGTGATTCAGATCAGATGTTGATGAATTTGTGTTTGGAAAATTGGGTTTTGTAGGGAGGCTGTACTATCTTATCTAAATAATGGTAGTGATATGCAAGCTTTGGGATCGTTAAGTTTACTGGCTACATTGCTGCAGACTAAAGGTAACACTCTGACATTAGGACTTACTAGATAATGAATATCATGCTGGTACTTTACTAAATTCTTTATCTCATCTTAGAACTGGAAGAGTCGATGCTAGATGCACTAGGAATTCTTCCTCAACGCAAGCAACACAAGAAGCTCTTGCTGGTGAGTGTGCTTTAATAAGCCCCACATTCCCCTCCCCCCTCTCTCTCTCTTATGTGCCCGATGTATGCTGTAGATGGAGTCATTATTACATTATCTTAATCTGCCTGTTTCAACACAATTTACTGTAGATTTCTGTTGTCTATGTTAAAGGTGAAGGTATTGTCCATCGACGTGGAAAGATTGTTGTGGCCCCTTGTTATTTTTTTTGTGAGAAATTTGTATTCTTGAGTTTGGTTATTCATGGTTCAAACTGGATTCACAAGTGAATTTACGGCTAATTTGAGAAGGCTACTATGAATTAGAAAGTAACGTTTACGTTGCCTTTTCTCTAGGAGTTAGTATATTTGATATACTTAACTTAGGCATCAATAATGCATTGTTTCAAAACAAGGTAGAAATTTGGAATGTGTTAAGAGTAATTGGAATTCAACTTTATTAACTAACTTGAGTTAGTGGACCAGGAAGTATGTGTTCTTTTGAGTGAGTATAATGGTTCTCCAAATTGCTCTCTGTGATTAAAATGGGTGTCAAGATAGGAAAGCACCAGTAAATGCATCAGTACAAGCTTGCTATACAACATGAGCATGTGATACAAGTTTGCGTTGGTGCTGTGCTAAGGGTTATCAATTTATCATGTATTGGATTTCTGAAAACTTCATGATGTATTCTTTTTTGGTTTACTCCACTTCCTTATGTTTGCTTTCTTTTTAGGTGAACTTTTTATTCTTAAACGGGGGTTTTTTTTTTCTTCTTTGATCTGAATATCAATCTAATCTTCTCTATCTCTGGGAATGTGCATTCCACATGAACGGTTATTACTTAGCCATGTGCACAATCTTACAGTACTTTTAGGGTCCAGAAACTATCTTTAGCTTAGTAATATACCCAATCCTTGAACCTCTTCATTACTGTTTGAACAAGCAAATATCCTTAGCTAGTGGGAGTACCAAAATTGATTCAAAGATCTTTTATCACCCCCTGCCCACCAGAGATAAAGCTATCAATTATCTAGCGGGTCTTTTATTATTTATTTTCTATTTTGTTCTTTTCCCGTTGGTAAAAGGATTTTGTTTATGTTGATGGAGGAGTAAGAATCCCTTTTTGACTCTGCACCATTGATTCCACTATTACTAGAAAACAGGAATTTAAGAGTTCCTTCATATTCATAGAGATAGGGTACATGATTATCATCTATAATTATTGTTGTTTGTGGTTTGCAGCAAGCTTTGGTCGGTGAGAGCTCGGGCGAAGAACAACTATTTTCTTCAGGAAGTAATTCGATCAAGGGTGGTTTTACTAATGAGCTGGATACCTACTTACAAAGACTTGAGGTATTACAGCTTCCTTAAAGTGTACCAATATTTGCCTTTTATTTTACGCCATAGGAGTAGGAGGAAGGGTGATGGCCTTGAGGAGCCGTAGTCAAGATTGGTATAAAAAGCAATTGACGTTAAAAACTTTAGCCTGGTGTGAAATTAGGAGATCTACGTAAGATTGAAATTGTGGTAGTTAACTAGTTGAGAAGTCTGATGGGTAGATCCAAATCTGACCTGAGAAGAACCGGAACTCTTTGATATACTCCCGTTATATCTCCCACGATATAGCTTATCAGTTCTTGCATTCGTTTTGAAATATTTAGAGAAATAATAGAGTTAAAAGCCTCACTATTCGTTGGTCTTGGAATATGGAATAAAGCAAACTGGGTAACAAAACTGTCTGCACTTGTATTGTGAAATAGCAATAGTCAGTATGATTGTCGACGCAATTTTCATTAAGAGTCAGTTTTCTATGCTAGTCAACATAGGGGTGAGGCCGCTTCCAATTGGCAGGAGCCTTTGAGGCAACTGGGATAGGGATGTTGTTTATCTGGAGTGAACCAGGGACAGATGAAAAAGAATGTGGTTGGTTGATTTTGATCTTATAGGATAATATTTGGTCATTAAATCTAAAAGTACCAATGGAGCGAAGATATGCAAGAAAATAAGTTTGCCAGAAACATAAGTGAAAAATTGTATTTCATTAATGCTTTCGAGATTATTTGACCCGAAGTCCCAAATACACCAAAACACAGAACATGGGCTCATGGCACAGCTGCGAAACAACTCGTTAGTCCTTCCCAGTTTTTTCATATCCCACTTGGAAATCATCATGAGAGTACTACTTGCGAATACATTACTGATAACAAACAAACGAATTTGTGGAGTTAATGATAATGATTTGTCTTACCTGAGAATTGCATGTCTAAGGAGCACAATTTCTTTGAGATGCACATAAGACGCAACTATGGAGGTGCATAACTATGCAATTTGCATCTTTTTTTCCCTCTTTATTCAACCCCTTCTCTAAGTTCTCCATACCAAGTCTGACTCTTAAAATGCTAAATTGTGCAAGATGGCCTATGGCCCACAATTATATATTTATACAACATTTTAAAATTTACTAGCTAGTGAAGTGCGCCTCAGGCCCTGGGGTGTTGGGTCTTAATCGTCTAAGTGCACTGCACGCATATTCAGACGATGTTTGATGAGGGAGTATTTCCTCTCTCTACTTTTTTCTTCTCTTAATAGAGGTGGGCCACAAACATGTGATTCTACTAGGCAATCTCATACCCCACTAGACCAAGCCTAATTCGATGAGCTATATATGTTCTGTGTGCTATCGGAGTCATTTATCTAGTGCCGTATATTTTTCTTGAGATGGACGAAAGGTATCACTGACAATGGGGCAGAAATATGTGTACCAGAAAAGGATATAATTTGTCCCTTTACCTTTTGAAATTACAGGAATATGGAGTTTCTCGATCCTCCGTTGATAAAAGATCAAGCCCTCGTTCATGCAGATTTCAGGTATAAGTCGTTTGATATTCTTGCATTCTGTCAAAAATGTTAATGCTCAAGGCTGATAGCGATAATCAATCACAGCACATCTCTCTCTCTCTCTCTTTTTTTTTTTTTTAAAAAAAAAAAAAAAAAAAAACACATCTGGGAACACTCTCACATGAGATGCATGTAAGTTTGGTGGTGATGAATGTGAGCCTTCTTGCTGGAATGCTTGGTACCTGTACATTAGATAGTCATGGATTATGCACATGTGAAATACTTCAGATTTGGAACATTTATGTGTAATAGTTGGTGCCATTGTGGATGCCTCAACCTACAAGAGGATCGGTTTAGAAATGAGATGAATAGGGAGAAAGTAGGGGTGTATCCGGTTGAGAATAGGATGATGGAGAGTCACCTGAGGTAGCATGGCCTTGTGAGAAGGAGACCAACAGACGTGCCGGTTACAGGACTTGAGTGGAGAAGTGGTAATATCGTGAGGAGGGCACTTAAAATGATTTGGATGAGGCATGAGGCTGATGCAAGGTGAGATGAGTCTTTTGGGTTTGTGAAGAATATGGCGTTGGAGTGTTGGACAGGGCGGTGAGTAGTGACAGGATTCATGTGGAGGATGGTGTTTGATTTTTTGGCTGTTTTTGCTTTGTTTGATTTCCAAACTTTTTCGAAGAGGTTTCTCTAGTTTTTCTCTTAACTTTTTGGAAAACTTCTTTTGATGTTTGTTTTTAACTTTTTCCTTAAATGTTCACCACTTTTTTGCTTGATTTTATCATTGTTTCTTGTTGTTTCTGTTTTCGTTCTTTTAATTTTCAAACTTGATTTATGTGTCAACACTTTTTTAGGATATATGTTCCTTTCACTATGTATGACGGTTTAAGATGATGCCTTGTGTTTGTTGTGGTTGGGTAACTAAAGTTTCTGATAAGAAGTATACCTAGTTCTTGGGCAGTGCAGGTCCTTGTCTATCTTTCTATTTCCCCAATCCCTTTGGGAGGCATTTGGCTTTAACAACTAAGTACTGCGGTAGTCAGATGAACTCCTTTCACCCTTATTATTCAACTATTAAAGGCTGTAATATATGTAGGCTGTATAGAAGGCATCTGGATGTAAACTAATACACTTAACCATATGTTGTAAGCTGTGAGACATTCCTGTTTTTCGTGGTCCGGATTAAAAAAATGTTTCATCATAGGCCCTCTTTTTCTTTGATTAAGATAGGATATTATAAAGTGGACATCAAGGGGCTGGGGTGGCGATGTGTATGTGATTAGGAACTAGGAATTATGCTCTCAAGCTATCATGAGTGACTTCATCCACAATAAAAGAGACATGTCAAGTGACGGTTGAAAGTAAGACTTGGCTCTACCATTGAGCAACTCAAAATGCAAGATGGAACTGTTGGGGCTTAAAAGTAATTCCATAAAAAATGCGATTGTTCTATTCATTTGAAGCAAACCGCCAGCTGAACCATCTTCAAAATTTCAGCAACCAACCTTGTTTTATCTCGTCTTCCAAGCTGAGGGAATGTCTTTGTTTTGTGAGGGTGGAACCAACTCCATCCAGAAAAAGTTTCCCACAATGAGAAGACCTAAGGGCAAGAGAGCAGAAGATGAGGCAAGGAATATTGACTAGCCAAGCAAACTGAAAAGTTTCCTTTTAAGCTTGGCTTCTGTTGGGATAATCTTTTGATATGCTGCCAAGCAGTAACGTATGCTTCAGGAGGAGCTTTTAACTTCCACAACCAGTGGCAAGGAAGACCTCAGGGGCAGGCGTTTCAAGAATTCTGCAGCCATTCTTAACAGAGATCCCTGGTGTTTTTCACTGTTTCGGATATACATGTCAATCCTAGTCCGTCATAAGTTTTGGAATAGGCGAATAGCTACATACAGCACACTTTTGGTGTGATTCAAGTAAAATTAAATGTTTGCGAAGTGGCATTTCGTTCATGTTTTGTAAAATGTTGGTTTTTATCTTAAAAAAGAATATATATATATATATATATATATATATATATATATATATATATATATATATATATATATATATATATATATATATATATATATTTTTTTTTTTTTTTTTTTTTTTGTTGCACCCACTTGTACCTTTTTGCTCTTGGCACCTTGTTAATTGTTGTGTAACTTAATATTGAACATTGTTTAAGTTTGATTTGAGTTTGGCTATGTAGTTTTAGGGGTTTTATAACTAAAGTGTTGGCCTTCAAAGATTGAACTACCTTCTGGTTCTTTATTTCTCGTCTTTTCCAGTATATTTGGCTTCTGCAAGCTTGTTCAATGCTCTGAGAGAGCTGTTTTCGGCTGTATCTGACTCATATTTTTTTTTTGTGTCAGGTGCTTGATGCTTTGGTTAATCTGTTATGTCGATCAGATATATCAGCTGGAACATTGTGGGATGGTGGTTGGCTCTTGCGCCAGTTGCTTCCGTACAGTGAGGTTGAATTCAATGGACAGCATCTTGAAATACTAAGAGTAAGAATTTCTTCTTGTGAAACTACATTGCCATTAAGCTGCGACTTAATTACCGCAAGTATTTGGCATCAAATAAGAAGTATTGCTGTGGTTACAATTTGCTTTGTGTTAAAAATCCCTCTGGCTGTATTTGCATCTTTGCAGTAGCCGCTTCTTTTCCAAAAAGAGTATCGACTGGTTATTGACTATCCCTAAATGACAGTCTTTTCCGCTGGAAACTGCTCTTACAGACTGATTATCTGTATATTTTTAATGAAAGCCTTTTCTTCTTAAACCCCACGGTTAGCACAGCAGACAATAGGGAATAAGAGCAGCCTCAGGTGTCTTGTTTCTGTTTCTTAAACTTCTCATCAGTGATCAGGTTTTTACCGGTCTCTTGAACTTCTTAACCACACTCAGATTCTCATTCCAATATAGACATGCTTTTGGTGTCGGGTGAAATATTGGTATACATCCCGGACTTCTCAGGAAGATATTGGCTGATATTTTTAATGTGTATGAAATATCAGCCGATATTTTCCCGTTTATTGGGACGTCGATATTTCAGCCGATATATTATATTGGCTAAAACCTACCTATCGGCCGATATTTTAAACCGTGACTGCTAGATATAGCGTACACGAACAAGCACGTAATATCTATTCATCTGGGAGCATGCAATGCATCAGCCACTAAGGTGACTGAATTTAAGATACAGTGGGCTATAGCTGGATCGGGTTGAACAGGGTTATGACCCGCCCACCCCACCTGTTGCTTCACAGGCTCAACCCCGCCCATTGATCAAGTCTATTGAGGATTTGAGGATGACAGCTTAGAGCAAGTATGACAAGCACAGGCAATTTTAACTTGTTTGTACTACAGCACATCCGTCTTACGGGATTGACTAGGTGCTAGATAGAATGATAGAATCTGCAGAGATTATCAAAGGGAATGCACACGAGTTCCGAGTCATCTCTCTGCCAACTGTCATGAACATGCACAAGCGTTGTTTGCAAGTTGCTGTTGAAATAAATTGTAGCTGTTTTGATGCAACTTATTACACCTGCAGTCAAATTGAAATCCTGTACATTACTACAATGAATTATGTGTACTGCATTGTCAGGAATCTTTCAACAAATATTCCAGTCAACTTCTCTTGGAGACTAGTGGAGTGTGGGCAGATTTCCTTGTCTCACTTATTTGTGATGAGTGGAGAAAATGTAAAAAAGGTAACATGATATCAACTGTCATTAGATTATATTTATTCGACCGAATTCCTAGGGTTTCTTTGTTCTGAGATATTTATGTTTTGTAGCTATAGAGTCCTCTTCACCCCGGAAAGAGCTCAGATGCATGCTGTGTCCATCATATTCTGAAGGTAGTTTAATTAGATCGTTGTAATTCTAATTGTCTTTGTTAGCATACTATGTGGTGCTTAAACTGAGGTCTGCAACATCCATCCTCCGTACAGGTGTCATTCCAAGTGAATCGTTGGCAGCTGGAGAGAGAATGTATGAAGTTGTAAAGGTGAGGAGGAAACTATAGCACAGCTTGAGTGTTATTTCTACTTTAAAATGTTCCAGATTGTTTGTGCTGGTTGTCCTCATGTACTCTTTGGTGTTGAAATTTCATTGTAGTTGAGATGTAGCTCTGTCGCTGTCTTTGTCAACTATAACATTCCCCTCTTTTTTCCCCTAAAGAAAATACAAATAGTTATTTTTATTTTTATTTTTTTATCATAAATAAAAAACAAAATACAAAAAGTAATTCCTCGTAGGCAATGATGTCTTATGTAGTTTTGCTTACTTCCTAGCTGCCGAGAAAGGAATTATTACAAGGTTACTCTGTTTAATAAACAGCTGGACCTAGTATATGTGTGATATCTGTTTGCCTTTTTTATTCAGGCTTTTGTGCTTCTCTGTCAACTGCAAATATTTTCACAAGGCAGAACATTGCCCGATAATGCACCAACATATCCCCCAGCTGATGTGCCTGAAGACTCCCGTGCTAATGCTATTGGTGTGGATAGGGCTGGTCCTAAGCAAGGCATTGAGTTGAAACTTGGTTAGTTTTCTAATTCTGTAATGCGTAGCTATCTTCGCCTGAATAAAGCACTGAAATGTATTGTTTGCTATTACTTGCAGAAGATGCAATTCCTTGCAGAATTGCATTTGAAAGGGGTAAAGAACGTTATGTTTGGTTTCAAGCTATATCAAGAGGTTCATCAGGTTGGGTTATGCTCTTGGAAGAGCTTCCTTTGCGGTTAAATGTGGGAGTTGTTCGTGTCGTGGCACCTTTAGCAGCCTGCAATGTACGTGCAACATATCACTACCCACACTCATAGCTTCTCTATTGCAACTTTTGCTCTTCTGTTCATGTATCTCATCTGAGTTTGCCACACTATGTATTAACTTTTTCGCTTTTCTTGTCCACCTTGTTTGTACCTCAGCCCAGAGTGGATGATAAGCACCCAAGATGGTTGCATCTAAGGATCCGTCCGCCTACTTTACAGGGGGCAGATCCTTTGAAATCTGCTCCATCCGTAAGACCGAAGGGACGAACTTTGGTTGATGGAAAATGGACTCTAGCATTCAGGGATGAAGAATCCTGCAAAGCTGCTGTGTCCTTGATTTATGAAGAGTTTAATTTGCAAAGTCAGGAGGTACAACGGCAGTTAAAACCTCTTTTTAATCCTGAAAATTGTACAGATCCTTCAACCCCTTCTTTACAAGCTCCCGAAACTCCTTCAAACCAACACAATGCGCTGTGAGTTGTTAAGGTAATCACATTGTGCGTTGTAGATAGCTTTGTCATAGTTATAGTGAGCCCATCCTTCTGTACATGTTAACTAGGGATCTTTAGTTTCACAGTTTAGATCGATTCCAGTCATTACGCCATTCTTTGTGCAATATCTTGCGGCTTGCCTCCATATAAAAGTAGCGGGATTTTCTTCCCTTGGGAGCTGTCGATATGAGTTTTTTCTGTTGTATAACAATGCCATGTATTGAGGCGAAACGAATGTATAGTTGCAAGCATGTTTTTGCTGTTGATCAGGTGCGCTGTCTGTTGTGACTGCATGCCCATGTTTTGTCAATAAATACGCCAACATTTAGTTCACTTGCTTTGCACAAGGTAAGAATTGGCAACATAGTTTACTGTTGAGTGTTGAGTAAATGCTCCATTGAGTTCTTTATCTTCTTCCTCTTTCATTTACACGGTTTTGATGGTGGCTAATAAGACTTGGTGGAAAAGAAAAATAGGCAGCCATAGTGTGGTCATACACCACTACCTACAAATGTACTCGACAATAGTCTTCTACCATTCCTATTATATGAATTTCATTTGAGATATAATATTATTGGTGGAGTGTTGGAAGATACAAGTGAAGTGTCAATAGTTGTTCTTGTATTTAAATGGGAGATTATTGGGGCTACTAAGTGAAATGTCAACTCATCAACTCTGTCATATTGGGGCTACAAACATACTGGGGATCAGTTCTCCTGCTGCCAAAAGGGATCATGAAGAAAATTAGCAGACTTTGCAGAGAGTTCTTTTGGGGAATTGATGAAAATCATGGGAAGATCACATTTATCAAATGGAAGAGCCTCTGCACTCCAAAAAGAGAAGGTGGGCTTGGTATTAAGGAAGTTTTAAGCTGGGCTTGGTATTAAGGAAGTTTTAAGTTGGAATAAAGCACTATATGCAAAATGGATCATTAAATTCAGCTCGACCATGATAGCATTTGGTGTAAGTGGGTCAAAGCTTATTATCTCAAGGGCAACACTATATGGGACACAAATCTAATGGCCGACTGGTCAAACTCATGGAGAACAATTATCAGCATAAGGGATGATATTTGCTGCCTGTCAGGTGATGTAAGCAGAGCAAGGCAGAACATAGAAACTTGGGGAGCTTGCAAAGAGAGGAGCAAGGCTCTCTATAGCTTCTTCAGGGGGGAAAAGGAAACTGCTAGATGGTATAAAACAATTTGGGATTGGTGCTGTGTTCCCAAAAGCTCGATCATTGCTACTCTGGCTATTTACAATGCACTCCTCACTATAGACAACCTACAAAAGCGAGGGATGAGCATACCAAATAGATGCATACTCTGCAAATGTGACAATGAGTCTGCCAACCACATTTTCTTCAGCTGTCAATTCTCTAATAAAGTTTGGACCATTGTTCTGCAATGGCTTGGCTATAACGGCAGGAAATGGAGCATGGTGCATGAGCTAAACTGGTTCAAACATAGAGTGCGCGGGAAGCAACACATGGTCAGGTGTGCTTTCTCCTACACCATCTATGAGCTGTGGATTGAAAGGAATGCAAGAGTGTTTACAAGTAAGGAGAGAACCCCCTGAAAAAACTGCCCAAGCTATCAAGTTCCACACTTGTGTTAGAGCTATTAGTCGTTTTAGTAATGAATTTCTAGACAATTGATGTAATATAGTGGGTTTTACAAGGGTGGCTCATTGCCTCCTTGAAAAGTCTAATTTAGTTTTTCTTACCCCAAGTGGATGAATAAACTAATCTAACTCTTTCCAAAAAAAAAAAAAAAAAAAAAGAAGAGTATCTTTCTGGAGTAGAGCCGTAGAGGGGTAGTGAGATAGGGGAAGAGGATGATCTCTCGGAACTATTCTAAATAGCTCTGAAACGTATATCAAGAAGACTGCTCATAGGCGGACATGCAGGTGATGCAAAATGCTAAACTTGCACAAATGTGTATTTAAATGCTAACCACATTGAACTATTAAGACATTTGGTAGAATGACAGTATACCTTTGATTATCACAGTGCTAAAAAAACCTATAGATGTCATGGATTTGATTACCCCGTCGCCTGGAATGCGTGATGCTAAAGTTACGATTGAAGACATCACACTAGATTTTCTTACTAGTCATAGATTGTTAAATTTTCAAGAGTTAGTAGAAGAATTTGTTACAGTAGAGATGCTCCCTTGTAATCTAGCATAGAATTGTATATAAACAACAATGGTGAAGAAGTGTAATGAGGAAGATAGAAAGAAGGGTAAGGAAGAAGATTAGAAGAGGAGAGGAAATTGAGAGAATTGGAGAGGAATTTGTATTGTATTAATCATAATCTGAGAAATGAGTACAACAATCTTATTTATACACATTTGGAATTGGTTAGCTGTCATTGTCAACACAAATAACCAACCCTAACTGCTTCTAACAAATTCTGAACCGATTTCTAACAAACTTCCAATGTTTTACCAATTGCAACTTAGTCCCTGTATTAGAATCTGAATCGTGAATCGTGCAGGTAAGTACCACAGTGTACCATCGAGAAATGGAATTTCCTCATAATTTAGAAAAGATAATGATTAGATATTTTTGACATGTATTTAAAATAATGTTTTGCAGAGCAACAATCCAATATTATAAAACTCTCACATAAACTAATTTACATGAAGCACTATAAAAATTGTTATAATTGGTGCGACGTATATCGGAAAAATACAATGCACGTATCATTATATTTGTGTCGAAATGTACTTTAATAAAAGATGTATTCACACATATTTATAAAAAAAAAAAGCATAAGGTGCGTTTAGAAGTGGGATAAATTACCACAGCGCACTATTAAGAAATAAGATTTTCTCATAATTTTGAAAAAGATAATGTTCTATCAATCTTGAAAATTATTTAAATACTTTGTACAGAGATAGTCCAATGTTTATAAAACTATCACAAAAGGTAATCTACATGAAACACTATATAATTTAAGCAATGTATATCATAAAAATACCACACACGTATCATTAAAATCGTGTCGAAATGTACTTCAATATAAGATCCATTCACATATTATGATTTTGAAAAACATATAGTTCAGATAGTTGCAAAATTTATTTAAAATATTTTGTCCACATAAAGTCCAATCTTTACATAACTCTCACATATATAACATGAAACACAATATAAATATATAATGTGTTTTAATTTGCGCAATGTATATTAGAAAATTACTATACATGCATAATCAAATTCGTGTCGAAACGTACTTCAATATAAGATTTATTCACACATATTTCTGAAAAGCTATGCATGATTTGGTTGAGATATATCGATCTAGAATAGGATTAAAAGTGGAGATGTATGAGATCAGGGGATTTCAGAGTTGTTTATACAATTGTGGTTTGCAAGATATAAAAAATGATGAAAGTTTTTATATTGAAATAATAAACATAATGATGACACTAGAATGTTTAGTAGGATAGACAGAGCAGTAATATAAGAAGAATTGGATTAACTTGTTTCAAGATAGCCATGCTTACTTCTACCCTGAAGGCCTCTTTGACCACTGCCCCTGTATCATAAGTTTGAATCCTGCACTACAACATGGGAAGTCAAACTTCAGGAATGAATTTTTTTTCGAAATAGGGATCAAAAAATAAATATTAAACAAAATGGGTTGGATTGAAAAATGTTCAATCTGTCACCCCATTTCAGGTTCGGGACAAAACCACCAGTGCCCCTGGTGGTTTTAAGTAGAGAGAAATCGACACCCTCCATGGCGGTTTCTTCACAAAAATGAGTATACAAAATTGATCGGGTGATATTTTACCAAGGGTGAAACCGCCATGGGGGGTGGCGGTTTCACTTACACCGCCACCCCCCATGGCGGTTTCACCCTTAGCCAAAATATCACCCCGATATAACGTCAATTCCAAAAAAAAAAATTAAAAAAAAAAAAATTGAAACCGCCATGGGGGTTTCATCCTTGGCAAAATATCACTTACAACCTCACAGCTACTGTTCAAGACATTTAAAACGCCAGGGGCACTGACGGTTTTGTCTCGAACTTGAAATGGGGTGACGTGCACCCCATAAGATTGAACATTTTTCAATTCAACCCATTTTGTTTAATATTTATTTTTTGAGCCCTATTTCGAAAAAAATTCAAACTTCAGATACTACAACATGTGGAGTAAGGCCCCCGGATTTGAAGGAGTGGTCAAAGAGCAATGGAATACTGATATGAGTGACTGAGTGGTATAGCTATGTTCAAGGTGGTTAAAAAATTGAAAGCTTTGAAAAAACTACTTAAGATGCTCAACAAAACTACATTTTCTAAAATAAAAATTGATGTAGTAAAGGCATACCTAGAATGAATGACATCCAAGTTCAGTTGCACAAAGACCCTGCAAATGCTACACTAAGCTTAGGCCCAAGGAGAGTGAAGCTGCAACTCATTACAGGTTTTCGTTTGATGCAAAGAATAGCTACCTAAGATAGAAAAGCAAGATGCATTGGCTTGCTGAGGGGAGTGACAAGTGACAACATTGCCTTCTTTCATGCCACTATCAAATCCAGAAGATATTGGTTATGGAAATTGCTGATATGCATGGACAGATTCATAAGGATGAGAAGGGCATTCAAGGAGCCTTCTTAGAGTTCTATGAGAACCTTCTGGGCCAAGAAACTCACACTAGCCATGAACATGTCAGGACTGCTAGGAAAGGAGATATTATTGACAGTGATATGCAGAAGAACATGCTAAGACCTGTGACTAAGGAGAAGGTTAAAAAACCAATGTTTGGAATCAAAGGTACAAAAATTTTAGGGCCAGATGGATACTCTAGCCAATTTTTCAAAGATGCCTGGCATATATTTGGTAATTCCATCGCTAAGGCAGTGTTGGAGTTTTTTGAGAGTGGCAAACTGTTTAAACAAATGAATAGCACAATAACATTGACCATGATCCCTAAAAAACAAAATCTAAAATCTGTCACTGAGTTTAGACTTATAGCAAGTTGTAATACAGTCTATAAGTGTATTTCAAAGTACCTTTGTGACAGAATTGGGGATGCTTTGCCTAGCATTATTAGCCAAAACCAAGGGGCTTTTGTTAAGTATAGGGATATTGTTAAAAATGTGATGATCTAGATGCTTGTTGAAAATTGATCTTAGGAAGGCTTATGACGCAGTGCAGTGGAAATTTCTAGAAGAGATGCTTAAGGCCTTAAACTTCCCTGAAAAGATGATCAGACTGGTTATGGAGTATGTTTGTACACCTTCCTATTCCATTTGTAACACCCTGGCTCATCGCCTTAGTCGAGAGGTCACCTATGGCCACTTGACAAGATATGTACTGACCTCACAGACCAACACGGGTCTTTCCGGTGCGTTTTGACCTCACTCATGCGCACCATGGGAAACTTCCCAGGATGTCACCCATCCTAAAATTACTCTCAGTCAAGCACGCTTAACTTTGGAGTTCTTATCACATGGGATTCCTAAAAGGAAAATCGACTTTGTTGGTATGAGTAGCACTATCAATCCTTTTAAACAACCCATATGAGCCCTTAATCTCTTAAGACTTCCCTCTGAAATCTGGGGTATTACACTATTGCTTTCAATGGCTGCTGTTATGAATATTTAAAAGGGAAAAGGGGCCTTAGGCAAGGTGACCCATTACCACCACTGTTATTCACCATTTGCATGGAAGATGTGTCAAGGATCCTCAAAGTAGTAGCTGAGAGAAAGGGACACTACGTCAAAAACGAACTTCAAGAACGGTTCCTCTAGAGCTAAGCAGAATGGTTGTAGAACCATTCTCTAGACGACGGTAAGAACGGTTATGATAAAAACCGTTCTAATAGGTCTTTAAAAACGGTTTTCAGGAAAACCGTTCTCAAAAGTGGAATTTTTTTAGAACAGTTTTACTAAAAACCGTTCTCATATGTACTCATATTTTAAAAAAAAAAAATTCAAGATTTTCTGTTTCCCAACCCAATACCACGATTCCCAACCCGGTACCACGATTCCCAACCCAGAACAGCAGCAATAACAACATGAACAACAACGAGAACTTACCAATCTTTCTCATAAAAAATTGGACATATAACTCCCATCAAATCTTGTTCATATAGAATCACTGGAAATATTACACTGCAAAATTTACAAAATATGCACAAAAACCATTAACCAAACATATAAACCTAACACTTTTTAATTTCTTGGAAATCTTGTCGCCATATGGTCGTCTTCATCTTTTCTATACTTCAGATCTAAGGTTTCCTTCATCGACCTCTTTGCTATCCTAAACACGTGAATAAAAAACACAACTCAAAGCATTAGTATAAAACTTAAGAATACAATAGGAAAAAAAAAAAACAAGTAATCGATGCAATGAAATAAATCGACTCAGAATTAAAAAAAAAACAACCCACCTGAGGCACGGCTCAATTGAATCCCAAACAGAATCACGAAATTAAATATGACATTTTTGTAGGATAAAAATAGTAGATCTGAAAAACGAAATCTGAAATTAGATATTAAAAAAAAAAAAAAAAAAGTAGACCTGAAACCCACAAATTAAATTACCCCAATCTTATAAACCATTAAGAATGATTTTCATACCAAATGAAACACTTATCCAACTATAAAATTACAAAACACAAAAAAGTTGTAAGAAATTTATGATTTTAAACATTTTCTTACCAAAACGAAGACGGTGGTGTTGTGGCCAGAAATTGTTCGTCGGAAAGCGGGAAAGAGAGCGAACGAAAGCGGTATAAGTGGTCGACGACGAGGACAAAATGATGAACTTGATGATATGGTGAGCCGTGAGCAAGAATATAGAGAAAAGAATGATGTAATTAAGAGTGAGAAAATTTCATGAGATGAGAAATAGAGAGGAGAGAGAGAGAGAGAGTTATAGGGGGCGGAAATGACGAGGCAACGTTGGGGAACGGTTATGGAATTTATTTTTTTAATTTATTTCCTTTTTAAAGGTATTAGAACGGTTATGGAATAAACCGTTTTTCCAAAGGCAAACCTAAGAGAACGGTTTTATAAAGAACCGTTTTCTTAATGTTGGTTTTATATGAACCACACATAAGAGAACGGTTTTTAGAAGAACCGTTCTCGTAAGTCTTATTTTTTTAAAATCTTTTTGTCAAAAAATACATTTAAGAACAATTTTTAACAGAACTGTTCTTTTATACTTTGAGAGAACAGTTTTGAAAGTTATTTAGCCTCTAATTAGACTCCTCTAATTAGTACTTAATTATTTCTAATTAGGTTTAGCTAGGAATCTTTAGTTGCATGTAAGACTAAAGCATAAATAATGTATAAAACAATTTTTTATACCTTTATTAGGAGGAAATTTGACCACACCTTCAAAGAAGGTTCTTGAGCTGCTATTAAATGGGGATCCTCTTCCTTAATCTTGAGTTTCCAAGTTAGGAAACCTCCTCCCTTGATCCACCAAAGAAGCTCTCCAAAATTCACCCAAAATAAGCTAGTATAAATAGGTGAATTAAACCTTAAAACCAAAATAAAATTAGCTAATACTTTAGCTAATGTTATTCTAGGTTTAGATAAGTGTTTTGATCAAGTTTTCATTGACATGCAATGAAGAAAACTTGATCTTGATTATGTTGGAAGTAGGCTAAATTTTAGAGAGAAAAATGGAAAATTTCTCTTTCTCTCTCTCTAAAACAATTTGTTTTTGTATAGAAAATGATGTGTTATGTAGGAGATCAAAATCTCACCACCGTCCACTATATATATAGTGGTTAGTAAGTTGGTAAGTAAAGTTACCAAAAGCCCTTATTAACTTGTATCCATTAACTCTTAAAAGTTACAATTTAGTAATAATATATCCATATATAATAATTACTAATTACATCATTTTAGCTAAAATTACAACACTTTGTAATTTAATTAGCTAATTGTCAATCTCGACAATTAACACAAATAATCGTAATTTTATACGACTTGAGTTCCAAACTCGTAAAACACCATCCAATATAATCAGTTAACTCTTTAACTGAAACATTAAGGTTTATATTATATTGTATCCAGTACAAATATAATATCCTTTGGAGAAACTATCTTTATAGGTGTGACCGAGAGAGATCAGTTGATTACCGCCGTCAAACGACAATAACGTCAAACTCTAGCCAGCCAATCGTTATCGATTTACGTTAATCAACTGACTTGTATATTCAATATATCCCAAGTTTATTCCTAATTAGATTTAATTAGTCAACGCATTATTGTCGGAGGACACCAACTCCAACAGGTTTCCCTAAAATACGTTCTCATATGGGTGTTCTCGAAGCCTGTTTTTGACGTAGTGGGATTCAGATTTCATCCTATGTGCAGTAAAAGGCTCAATCATCTCTATTTTGCAGATGATCTACTCTTTTTTTGCAAGGGAGATGTCAAGTCTGTAAACTTACTACTCAGGGGCTTTGCTACATTTTCTGAAGCTTCTGTACTTAAAGATAATGCTGAGAAATCTGACATATATTGTGCTGGTATGGGGGAAAATGTGAAAGATGAAGTGCTGGAGTTTTCAAGGTTTAAAGAGGGTTCATACCTTTTAGATACCTGTGAATCCAGATTATTGCCGGCAGATTAAGTATCATGGACTGCAATATTTTGACTGAGAAGATTGTGCTAAGAATAAGAGGGTTGGGAACTAGGAAACTGTCATATGCTGGTCGACTCACTATGCATATCCATGATTTCTGGGCTAGAGTGTTTGGTGGAGCTAAGTCGTATCACTCTCCAAATTCAATTACAATACTAAGCTATAACTAATGTAGTAGGGAAGTAAGGTTCGAATCCACGGGGAATTATTGAAATATTCGCAATCTAAGTGTGCAATTAAGTAACAAGTAACAAATTGAGGGTTTTGATTGATTGAGTTGTGACCGTAACTAATTAACCTAATTAACAGAAATAGCGAATTAAAGTGGTGATTTATCAATTAACCGAAAGCTTAGCTTGGTCGATCTAATCGTCGCTAGCAATTCTAACAATTGGTCCTCGTTCTTACTCAATTATTTCCCATTAATTACTCTGTTGTGGAATTATAAAATTCCTATTGATCCTTACGTGATAGTAATTACGCGTAATCTGCACTCTCTTAATAACCCTAATTAATGAACAACCTAAATCACTCGATTAGATTTAATTCAATAAGAGCCTTAAGTTGAGACCAATATCAATAGAGAATCGGGCGTATATCCAACTCAGTCTATGCTTTGCCGATTAAGTTAATCCTCTCCCTAATCTAACAACGATGATCAGCATACAAATTACTAGATTAAGTTTCTTACTTTTACCAAGTTAATTAAACACTCGCTAATTAAAAAGGCTAAGTGTTGAATTGTAAACCCTAGGTGATCAATCTAGAACAAATTATTCATAACCGTTTAAACAAGAGGATTAACAATAATTAAGAGTAAAAAAAGGAATTAAGAACTCACAAATGGATCGAATCGGAACTTAGATTAAATCAACCAAGAACGGAAGGATTATTTCTCCATACGATGTACTGAAGGTTACAAAGAATATTGAAATATTGAATACCAATACAAGGGTTCTGAGTTTGCTATTTATACAAATAATAGTTGAGAACAAAATTAGGAAGATAATCTAATTAGGAAAACCAGACAAGAGGTGGCAGCGATTGCTGGAATCGGTTCTGTTCTCCATTCGCGATCGCGGAAGAAACTAAGTTGTCAGGCAATTTTCAAACGGACGTATCTCCCTCGTGATTTGGCCAAATAAGGCTTATGACCACTTCCAGGAAAGCTAAGATCATGAAGTTTCATCTTCAAGTGGTTTTATAGTAAATGTAACACCCCGGCTCATCGCCTAAGCCGGAAGTAGTCACCTATGGCAGCTCGCCAGGCTGTGGGCTGACCTCACAGACCAACACGGGTCCTTCCGACGCACTTTGACCTCACTCGTGCGCACCCTGGGACACTTCCCAGGAGGTCACCCATCCTGAAATTGCTCCCAGTCAAGCACGCTTAACTTTGGAGTTCTTATCACATGGGCTTCCTAAAAGGAAAGTCGACTTTGTTGGTATGAGTAGCACTATCATTCCTTTTAAGCACCTCATATGAGCCCTTAATCTTTCAGGGATCTCCTCTGAAATCTGGGGTATTACATTCACCCCTTCTTAAGAAAGCAACGTCCTCGTTGCGACTGGCAGCCAACCATAGTGTAGCTCCAGGATCTTTCCCCCGCTAGGCTGTTGACCTGGGCTCTCGTGACCACATGATCAACACGCGGTCGCAGGGTTGCTCTGATACCATTTGTAACACCCCGGCTCATCGCCTAAGCCGGAAGTAGTCACCTATGGCAGCTCGCCAGGCTGTGGGCTGACCTCACAGACCAACACGGGTCCTTCCGACGCACTTTGACCTCACTCGTGCGCACCCTGGGACACTTCCCAGGAGGTCACCCATCCTGAAATTGCTCCCAGTCAAGCACGCTTAACTTTGGAGTTCTTATCACATGGGCTTCCTAAAAGGAAAGTCGACTTTGTTGGTATGAGTAGCACTATCATTCCTTTTAAGCACCTCATATGAGCCCTTAATCTTTCAGGGATCTCCTCTGAAATCTGGGGTATTACAGTAAAATTCCAAGTAGTTTGAGAGATATGAGCCTTCAAAGTTGACCTTTGCACAAATCAGCTCAAAACTGCTTCCAATGTCCACATATTCTGTCAAAACATTAGAACAATAATATGAAGTCTGGACCGATAAACAACATACTCATCTCCTAATCATCATATAAATCGTATAAAATATTACTCGAAATCCTAACGTATCAGTGTTCATCATCCCAAAAATGGTCATGAGGAAGATCATAGCACTGTGTATGGGATAGTGGAGAGCATCAGATTAGAAGTCCATTAGTGGCTTGGAAGACTATATGCACTCCTAAAGAAGCAGGTGGCTTGGGAATCAGAGATATAATCATTAGGAATAGAGCTTGTGTAGGTAAGTATGCTATTTGGCTATTCAAGAAAATAGGTGATAACGTGTGGATTAAATGGGTAAGTAGCATCTATTTGAAAGCGAGGAACTAGACTTATTACATTTTTTTTAATTTTTATGTGTTTTTAAATTTATTTATTAGTTATTAGTTAAATTGATTTGATTAAGTTCACTAATTACATGCCACATTAACTTTTAACATCCAAAGCTTAACGGCGTTAGGGAATAGAGGCACATATGGGCACCACGTGCCTATATGTGTAAAGTTCAGGGGCACCGCAATGTACAAGTTTCAAACATAGGGGCACCATGCGCATTCTGACATAGTTCGGGGGCACCACGTGAATTTGCCGTAAGATATATGAAAATTGAAAATAACAAACATTTTTAACTAATCAAGAATTTAATAATTGATCAACTATATAAAAAAAAGTGGACTGCGTGGTTTCCGAATTAAATCCTAGTCGGAACCTCTTCTGATCCAAAGCTCTGTTCCCCTTTGACTTACTTGAATTGCTCGACCCCCCCTCCCAACCTAATTATCCCCACGCTCCACCCCCACAATTACCCGTCGACTCTAGTACTCAACAACTCTCTTCACCATGACAACTATCTTAGTCGCCCCTCTCGCTCGTCGATTTTCCTAGGCGACCTAACCCCTCCCCCCCCCCCCCCCGGGTTAACCCCTCTACACACACCTCCAATAACAAACCGTCATCCCATTAGCAACATTATTATTAAACTCTAATTCCTCCAACCCTAATTATTTCTAGACTCTAAATCCGTGAGTAAATATATTATAATTTTCAAAACTGGAATGAGTGCACTAATTTTGGTAGTCAATAAAACATATCAAATTGATGCATACATCACGCTAATATCCAAATCACATTAGGAAATCAAATTAGTCCATTACATTACATAACTCCTCTAATGAATGCAAGAAAATAAACTTTAGTTCTATTAGAATACATTTGTGTTTTTAAGCATAAATTTTCTTATGTTACGGTAACAGTATCGATGTGGTGTTACCTTCACTGATATGTGGTGTTACCTTCACGGTAGACCAATGATATCATGTGGTGTTAGGATTACACCAAATATCTTCTGATTTTTTAGCTTGTTGTCACGTATAAAGTTAGCAATTAATATGAATTTAATGTATTAAGCACCAAATAATTTGTTTTAATACATTTGAATAAAAAAATATAACGGTGAACATGTCTTAAAAATTTATATCATTGTAGTACTGTGATCTCTAATCACTCCTAACTGTATCCGTGTCCGCACTTATCAGTTTTTGTGAAGATGCCCCACTCTAAGTCAGCTTCTCCACCTGACCTTCTAACCCAATCGATTCCTTTGCTCCACCAGCCTAAGTCTTGTCCATTTTTATAACCAATCTCATTTTTAAGTCCTTCTCCACTGCCTTACATGAATCCATACCAAACATTACCCTACGCAATACTCATCACCCTTTCTAAATATCGACCTCACTCCTGGTTAAAATTAAAAAAAGTTAGCCAACATATTAAACCTTCATTTTTTTTTTTTGAAAAGGTATTAAACCTTAAAAATTGAGTTGTCGTATTATTGGTATTCTGATATGATCCATGAGTATCATGGTTTTCAATTGAGAAAAGATAGTGAATAATTTGCGTTGGAAAATAGATTAACTCAAATATATGTTTTAATCAGTTTCACATTTTGAAGATCAGTGGTACACAAGGTGAAAAATAAGAGATTCCCAAAACTTTCAGGTATACCCCTCTGGTTACCGAGTTGTCCAGCGTGCCCCTGAGGTTTGCAAAATTGGGCTTTTTTGTGTTTTTCACTAACGGACACTAACACCGTTAGCCCTTTGATGAGTTTGATTTTTTTTAAAACACATTGACCACTAATAACATAATTAAAAACAAACAAAAACTCAATTTCTCTCACCTCCCTCCCCAACCCCAACCCAAACCACGGAGCCGTCGCCTCACCACCGCACACTGCACCAACCACCACCTGGGCCATCGCCACCAGCACCACCATATACGCCCCCCTCCCGCGACCACACTCCGGCCACCCCAATGCCTATAAGAGGCACTTGCTTCAAGTGGGACAAGGAGGGAACGGGGTTGCAAATGTGTGTAGCATCTCTCTTGCAATAGCAAATAGGCTATTTTTAATACCTATATTGTGATTGGTTATGTATTCGAAGTACTGCTATATATAGTACTTGACCTAGTTCATGAAGGTAACTTTTAGAAAGTAATGAATGAGATATTTTTGGTCTTGTGCTCATTCGAAATATTACTAGACTTATTTTACCTGATCGTCTAGTTCAAATGTTACATGTGGCGTGTTAGATATGTGTGGTTGTGTTGAATATTTTGGTTAAGTGTCTCTGATGCTATTTTCTGTGTTGTGAAGAATTATAAGAAAACCTGGATTATTAGATTCGTGGAGTGGTGGCCGGAGTGTGGTCGCGGGAGGGGGGCGCATATGGTGGAGTTGGTGGCGGTGGCCCGGGTGGTGGTTGGTGCAGGGTGCGGTGGTGAGGCGGCGGCTCCGTGGGTTGGGTTGGGGTTGGGGAGGGAAGTGAGAGAAGATTGATTTTTTTTTTTTTCTTAAATTATGTTATTATTGGTCAATTTGTTAAAAAAAAAGTCAAATTTAATCAAAATGGTTAATGGTGTTAGTGTCCGTTAGTGAAAAACACAAAAAAAAACCCATTTTGCAAACCCCATGGTAATGCTGGACAGCTCGATAACCAGAGGAGTATACCTGAAAATTTCGGGAACCTCAGGGGTATATTGGAAAATTTCCCTAATATATATATATATATATATATATATATATATATATATATATATATATATATAATTAACCTCTGTATATTTGTAAATATTTTTTACTCCACCATTATGACCTCAAAAAAAGAAAGAAAATAGTATCAAGTTGGTTATTGTGGCACAATGGTAAAATTTATTTACAAATACCAAGACGTCATGGGTTCAAGCCTCATTATTGTCTTTATGTTTGTCTACTGGATGCTTGTTATTAACGTGTCATGCTTTGACACGTGGCACGCTTATGTGGCGATGACATAACAAGTTTATGTAGCAACGTTGCTTGTGAGATCGCAATTTGGAAAACTGTATTGACATGTGGCACTCTTATGTGGCGATGTTTCCTGTGAGCTCGCCATGTGAAAATTTGCGTCGACACGTGGCGATAAAGCCTAGAATCGCGACATGTGTCAATAGAGACGTCTTTAGTAAAATATATAGAATATAGATTACTAATTTTGTGGGCCATCAGATTTAAGCAGATGGGTGGTTGAGATTGGTTCCTAAACTTCCTGTATACCTACAGTTTCTACCTGAACCTAAATATATATATATATATATATATATATATATATATATATATATATATATTAGTTTTCTACCAATCAAAGATTCACCTATACAAAAATCAAAGATTTAAACTTATTGAAATAACGAAATAATATTTCTCGTAGACATTAGTATAGAACGAACACACATTTCTCGTAGACATTAGTATACAAATATTATACTCTCATATATATAGTCTAATTTGTTCGTACACATAAGTGTAGAATGCAAAAAAAAAAAAAAAAAAAAACATTTCTCTATTAAGACATTGTCATTAGCGTTTGATAAAAAAAACTACAATCTCTTAAATGTTACATAACTAAAAAATACTGATAGCTACATTCACATATCAACTACTCCTTAGTCGGCCGATAAGAATAAAAGGTTCCTTTTAACAGAGAAACAGGAGTACGAACATCCTCTACCCCTTCTTGTGCAGGATGAAAGCCTTTGGTGGTGACGCTGATCAAGTCGAAATTGGGGTTTGGAGACTGGAGCGAGATTTATGTTCATGATTACAAAAAGGCTTATATTACATAATAAAAGTGAAAGTATTAGGAGTTTCTTAACTCTTACATGCCAGGATTGGAAAGTCTTTATATCAATAAAATGATTGCATGTTAGTTGACTTTTGAAACTAAATTTTTTTTCTAAGAGATACATAATCCAGATTAAAACAAAAGCAAAAGAAAAGCAATTGTGGAAGAATTTGAGAATATCAGCACTTATAGGGGCATGCAGAACATCACTGTTTGAGGCTCCAATATACTCTTTCTAACTCTCTCGCTTCACTTTATCGTTTACTTCTCCTTCACACATTTTTCTACAACTTTAATGTTCAAGGTACCTTTTCCCCTCACACATTCGGTTTTTTCTAATTATTTCATACTTATAATTTACTCGTGATATTTTTTTTTCCAAGTGCGTGGGTTACTTAAATTTACAATAATAATAATAATAATAATAATAATAATAATAATAATAATAATAACAATAATAATAATAATAATAATAGCATGTTTTGTATAATAGCTTGATATAATACTACGTGGCATATGCTAGAAAAATGGTGTGTAGCATAGTGTCTGATGATTTCAACTACGATCACAAAAATACTTAATGACTTTACATTTGCTTTTAGTGATTTTTGTAATGCATGCAGTTGTGAATGCTATTTTCGAGTTAAAGTATCTGGAACTTCAATCGGACTCCTTAAGATGACTGATCTTTGCGCGCTGGGCCGTGATACAATATCCGATATGCCAAAATAACAAAGTTAAAGATGAGGATATTCGTGATTGGAAGTGGATTTTCGGAAAAGCTAAGTGGAGGAGTTTGTGAAAAGTAGCACTACTTCCTAATTTCTCGAGTCGAGTTTTAGTTAGGTGTCTTATTTTTCAGCAAATAATAAATTTCTTATCATATAAGAAAAAATGATGGAAGTCATGTTTCCATATTTTTATTAAGAGTCTAATTTTCGTATTGTGTTTTTTCTTCTGGGAATCTAGGCTACTATAAATAGCACTAATTTGTATTTTTTTTAAAGAATAAGTTTTGAGAATTAATATCGAAGTGTCGAAAGAGCGTTTCTTTCAATGGGTTCAGGCTTTGAACACAAATTGAGCGACGCAGTGTTAATCCTAGTTCAACATTATTTCTAAATCGCGTTATTAGTGAGTAATAAATCATTACTTAGATCCGCGTCTAGGTTTGATCATAGGCCTTCGGGTCATATCCTTTGTAATTTGTTTCTTTGTTTATTTTTCATTCACAAATAAACCCAAATACAGTCCCACAGTAGTACAGAATACTGATTTGTTCTATAATCCGTATTAAATCCGCTGCGTACTCGTATCAGGGCGTTGGCTCAGCATGCTCGATCATCTTGCGCTTTCTTAACTTACGGTGTTCCTATTTCAATTATTTAGCTTCAACAGTAAGCTGAACATTCATGGTAGAGCTGACAAAAGCTGATACGACACGACAACACGACACGAACCGCACAAGAAAAATAGCGGGTTAGTGTTGCGAGTTTTCAACCCCTTTAATTAAACGGGTCAACACGTCTAACACGATTACCTAAATGGGTTGGGTTGGTGTTGAAATTTCCGACACGAAACAAACATGAATTTTACCCGTTTATTTGTATTTGATATGCTAGTCTTGTCAATTCATATGACCTACTTGACTTTTTAAGCTGTATAGAGCCCAAATCAAAACTCAAATAATATAATTGTGGAAATTACTCTTTTATAAACCCGTCTTTATTATTAATGATGAGTTACATAAGCACAATAGCCTTAATTCTACCATTTTTCTTTAATAAAATGTAATTTTTGTGAACTTTTCTTTTAAACGGGTTAGGCGGGTTGTTAATGTGTTACACATTTAATAAATAGGTCGGGTTAGTGTCAAGGGTTATCGACACATTTAATAATCGGGTCGGGTTAGGTGTCAAGGGTTTTATAACCCGTTTATCTTTGACACGGACACGAACAAGACACGAACACGACTTTTTGCCAGCTCTAATTCATGGGGTCATAGTGTAAAAGCGGTTGACATCGTAATAGTTCATCTTCTTTTGAGCTAACTGTAAACCATAAAAATTTAAATACGAAAATAAATATGGAATACAAGAATTTTGTTATCGAAAGATTGCGTGTTACAACTTTCGTGATTCTCTTGATGCCATCTCCAAGGTTTTTAGGGTTTTTAGTTTGAGGGTCTTATCGACTTATTCTTGAACTGATTTGGGTTGGTTAGGTGACGGGGCTGTTTGTGGCTTGATCCATCTAACCTAGTTTTGTGGGGAAGAGACGGGGCCTTTGTGGCTTAATTCATCTCAACTCCTTTGGGGTAGAGGAGATGAGGCCATTTGGCTTATTTTATCTTTGGCTCCCTCTTTAACCCTAGGAGGAGGGTCCTATTTATAGTTGTAAAACGACTTGGTGGGCAAGACAGATAAAACCTTAACTCTATGAGATATTATCTTTTTGGATAATATTTCAAAATACAAATATTTCCTACCTATCTAAAAGACCTAAAATAATAAAATTTTGGTGTCTTCAAATGCCCCTTCGAGACTTGTTGTGGAGACTTTGACGTCGGCTGCAACTTGGTCTCGAAACTTGATGTAGAATTAATAGAGACAAATTTGATACGCCCCCATCACTTATACAGCCTTGATCTTTGAAGAATGGAGATGAAGAGCGAAAATTTTCACGTCGGGTTCACCAATTCGTGAACCATAAAAATTTAAATAAGAAAATAAATATGGAATACAAGAATTTTATTATCGAAAGATTGCGTGTTACAACTTTCGTGACTCTCTTGATGCCATTTCCAAGGATTTTAGGGTTTTCAGTTCGAGGGCTTATCGACTTATTCTTGAACTGATTTAGGTTGTTTAGGTGACGGGCCGTTTGTGGCTTGATCCATCTAACCTAGTTTTGTGGGGAAGAGACGTGGCATTTGTGGCTTATTTCATCTCAACTCCTTTGGGGCGGAGGAGATGAGGCCTTTGTGGCTTATTTCATCTTTGGCTCCCTCCTTAATCCTAGGAGGAGGCTCCTATTTATAGTCGTAAAATGACTTGGTGGGCAAGACAGATAAAACCCTAGATCTATTAGATATTATCATTTTGGATAATATCGTAGAACACAAAGATTTCCTACCTATCTAAAACACCTAAAATAATAAAACTTTGGTGTCTACACTAACTACTAAGTCTTTTTTGAAGGTGTGATTCTAGGCTGAATACTTGTTATCATCGTAAGAAAATAATATTTTAATAGAGTCGATTTTTAAGATAATATTGTAGTGAATTTTTAATTTAACCTAAAATCTTTTTCGAGGAATGAAAAAAATAATTTTTTTTTTATACAACTATGTGTAATACTGATATATTTTTTTGTATTCTGTTTAATTTTCATTCAACTATGTGTTTTTTTTTTTTTTTTTTTTTTTTTTTTGAAATTAGTCTTTATATTTTAAAGGAAGTATTTGTCAATTTTTGCATTGAATTTTATAATATATTTAAATTAATATTCTATAGTCCTGCTTTAGATAAGCATTTGGAATTCCCGTGTGTTGCACGAGTAAAAAAACTAGTAACTTAACCGTGTTGCAAGCCCAACTCGCGTCTGGGCTATTGGTGTGACTAAAGTCGCGTCTACCAAAAAAAATCCTAAATCCAAACAACAGTAGTAGGGATCGTATCCACAGAGAAATGAGTTGTCAAATGCAATGAATTAAAGTGCCTAAGTAACAATTAATGGGAGATTGAGAGTAATTTTATCAAACTAACTAGAGTGAACAAAAGCAAGTCGTGAAATGCATTTCAATAATAAAACGGATCTTGATCAATTAATTCCCACAACGCACTAACTAATCGGTCCTAGTTATCATTATTCCTCTATCAATTCCAATTTTTCTAACGTGGAAACAAAATTTCCAAATCTCTCCTTAATAATAGATAAAAGGCGTGATCGGCACTACCCAATAACCCTAACTATCAAATAACCTAAGCGCACGATTAGATTCAATTTCATAATAGCAATACGGATTAGAGAAATATCGATAAAGACATACAATACTAACGCACGTTTCGTATTTAACATGTGAGTCAAAACTTTGCCCTAATTCACTAACGATGATTATATACAAATCAATGAATTCGGGTTGCTACAATATCAAGATCAATTAAACAATAGATTCCTTTGACTAATCTAAACTAGCAATCAATCAATCCTAAGCAATTAAACTAGTTGTATACCTAGCAACCACAAAAGATAATTGAATGAATTGAAAGCCAAAGATAAGACAGTAATTGAAAAAAAATAGAAGAAATAAATCAAACTCACGATATTGTCATTGCGATGCTTCGATTAGTAGATCAAGAAATAAAGGATTAGCTCCTCATATAATCCATTGAAAGTCTTATTTTCTCTAAAAAGTCTGAATAATATAACATAACGTTGAGGTTCTAATTTAAATAGTTCTCTAAAAACGTGAAATCGAAAAATACAGAAAAAAGGAAAACCCGGCCATCGCGGTCCGCAGAGCTGACTATCGCGGGCCGCCAAATATCACCGCAGTTCGCCAAGAGCATGGTCGCGGGCCACGGATAGTTCCTGACTCGATTTTTCAAAAGGCTATAGATTTTTCGTTACTTGTCCGTTGAAGGCGTGTAACCATTTCCAAGAAAGCTAAGAACATGAAGAATCATCTCCAAGTGGTTTCACAGCAAAATTCAAAACGGTTTAAGAGATATGAAACTCTAAAGTTGATCTTCTGCAAATCAGCTCTAAGTCTCTAGCAAATGAATGTCCGCCTCCAAAAGATTGCCAAAACAACCAAAATCACATAGAATGTTGTCCATGATACCCTAACACAAATTAGAAGTATAATACATTATTTTGACTGTAAAAGCAATATAAAAACTGGCCATATAGAGCGTATAAACTGAGCACATCAGCTATCTAGTTTTATCTCGTTTACACTCGTTTTATAAAACTGTAGATTTATTTTCGATATAATATTATTAGGAACAATATTATTATACATTATTTTTTTTCTTTCAACTTTTGTCAACCGTCATCTTCTATTATTATCTACTCAATCATCATATTATCATTTCCTTTCCACTTTTACGTCTCCCGTTATATTATATTATTTTTATTCGACCATCCCGTCACATGTTATATATACTATTTCATTTTTATTTCACGATCATGTCACTCTTCATATCATATTATATTTAAATTTATTATCATATATTAGCTAATCACCATAGTATTATCTTTTAAGTCTCATGTTGTAAATTAAAATCATCTAACTTACTTACCATAAGTTATACTCCTTAGTTTGCATGTCCGGCCCGCGCCCGGGCTACCTATTTATATTATTTATACTCATTTCATAAAAATGTAGGTTTATTTTTGTAAAATATTATTAGTAATGATATTATAAATGATTTTTTTTTCAACTTTTGTCACCCCTCGGATAATATCTATCTATACTATACTATTAATAGGCTAGCATACAGTCTGACATGGCGAAGTTATGGAGCATTTGGATAGAAAAAAGCCACATCAATGCTGATGTGTCATCTCCAAACTCCTCTCAAATTGTTAGTGTCCATGTCAAGTCATAGTTTAACAAGCTTTGATACAGGCAGCACGGTGCTGTCTCCTTTGGCCGCGCAGCACGCATAGGACAAAAGCAATCAGGGGCACCGGAGCAAAACCAAGGCAAAAGTGCAAATATAGTGGGCAAGGGCAT
Source organism: Spergularia marina (assembly GCA_963680865.1). Taxonomy (NCBI): domain Eukaryota; kingdom Viridiplantae; phylum Streptophyta; class Magnoliopsida; order Caryophyllales; family Caryophyllaceae; genus Spergularia; species Spergularia marina. The sequence continues at coordinate 10,363,035 of OY804546.1, read as the reverse complement.
CTAATCAAATAATCTTGAAAAACTTTGCCCCCAGACTCCCCTTTCTTCTTCCCTTCCCCTCATTCCCGCTCTCTAATTTTCTCTCTCCTCTTGCTCGACACCCAAACACTGTACTCACTCCATCAAATTTTCTTTGCGCATTTCCATCTCAATCATTCTTCCTGCTATCTAAGATAAGAAGCTAAGTAATTCATACTCCGATTCATGTAAGTTAAATTAAATTTTGTATTTATGGTTTCATTTCTCGCATAATATGTGTTTGTGATTGCTATTGTTAGTTGAGAATCGATCATCCACATGTTTTAATGGTAGTTTTTGCTGATTGTTAATTAGGTTTTCAATTTGGGGATTGTTAATAAGGGTTTTTAATTTGGGGATTGTTAATTAGGGTTTTTTAATTAGGGAATTTTATTTGGGGATTGTCAATTACGGATTTTGAATTGGGGATTGTGAATTGGGGTTTGATATTGGGAGATTTTGGGATTTGCTAATTAGGGTATTTTTTTGGAGATTTGGGTTTTGTTAATTAGTTACCATAGAACAAATATTGCCAAAGTTGCTAAATTTCTGCAATCTGCACCTCCTTGTAATGCCCAAAAGGACACGGTGAAGATAAGGCAGCTGGTTTATTTTTCTTGTATGAACATAGGATTGGTGTGTACTTTGTAATACGGTTGTCCGAGCTTATTATTAACCAGCCTGCTAGTTTGATGCCGCTATTCTGTTTTCATACCTGTGAATCTGTCTACAATCACGATCTCAAAACCTTATTAAGCAATGTTTGAGCCTTGAGATAAATTGAGGCATATTTCCAGAAGTCACTATGTTGCAAACCCATACCAAAATGCTCACGTATTGTTCTTTTTGTAGCCTCTTCGACACTCTGTACTAAACTAGCCATAGAAAAATTACCACATATCGGAAAGCTACCTTCAAAATCTATAATGAAAAATAACCAAATTCCATTTGCTAAACACTAAAAGTATATAGCCAAGGTACTATCCTTTTGATTATTTTATACACTACTCAGTTTATGTTTATACAAACTTTATGTTTAATGGGATTGAAAGCATCAGTTTCTCGTTTATGTTGTCTAGCTTTGCTGTAAGATAATTTATGTTGACAAATCTTTCTCATTTCATGATTATGATTACGGAAAATTGGGTTGTCCATACACGAATACACGAAAGGGCCTGAAAGTGGCTGTAATGACAAGTATACCTTCTTTTGACAAGATTTCAACTATTACGAAGGTGAGCGACTTGTCCTATAGTTATATGAGTTCTCCCATCGATATTTTTTATTTATATGTTCTATCTTTTGTTGTTCCATCTTGTTTAGTTTAGGGTATTCGTGTTTAGTTTTGAAATTGTTATTTTGCTGTTATTGCATTGTATCTCAGTTAAGAATTTTGTTTATGATTTTAGGTGTTGTGACAATGACAAAGAAGAATGAGCAACGCAAAGGTAAAGAAATTGCTCGTAACAAGAAGGCCGATAAGAAGACGAAGACTGCCAATGTAAATCCGGAGAACTTTGATTCGGGATCATCTTCTGAGGAGGTATCTGATGCTGAATCTTCTTACGGCAGTGAGCATGAATCTGGAAGTGATACTTCTGGTAGTGTTGGTAGTGAGAATTCTGCTAACGAGGTAAATCACCAAATACTCTAAAATTTCAGTTTTTGTGTATATTATTCATGTATATTATGATATATGTAAATCCATCCATCCATCCATTGTATATGTAGATGAAGGTTAAGCGTAAATGCGTGAGGAGGGGTTCAAAAGTTCTTAAACAAATGAAGCCTCCGGATATGAGTTCCGTAAGTGATAAACCTCTTTGAGTTGTGCAATATAGTTACATCATCAGGAAGAGTTTTTTTTTTTTGTAATTTCTCATATCATTGATAGGTTTGTATTTTGAATTTGTTCTTTGTAGGGTGTTGGAGCTGAAGTTCTACGCGATTGTAGGGTATTGCAAGCCTTTGAGGATAGATTTGGGAAAGCTAAGGTCAGTTGATCACTCTTTAAGTAATATTAACACTAATTGTCACTTAAGGTACTAAATTATAGGAATTGCATAACACGTTTACCTCTCAATTGTCTATGTTATGACTTTTTATTTTAGTGTATTAAATCATAGAATACTTTTATTGGCAAAGTTAGCCATTAATTCTCAATTCTCAATCTCATTAGTCACCTCATGCTAGGCCTTTTTCCTCGCCTACAACCTTAGCTAGTGAATTTTCAACTTAATACGTAGCTTGTAGTAGTCCAGAGCATTATTGGGTAGTATAGAAGGTTCTAAATCATGGGATTTGCAGAACACATAGCCACTGAGTTGTGTGTTATCTTAAGTTTACCCTACAATTTTTTTTTTTTTTTTTTTTTTTTTTTTTGCATGTTAAATTGATTATGTATTGATTTGTGAATTTTGCAGCAACCAAATGTAAATTGTCGAGTGGAGGCATTTGGAATTGTTGTGTCAGAGTTAAGTCCTCAGAAAAGGGCGATTGTGGAAGAGATGGGATTTGGTAATTTGCTTCATTTTGCCGGTAAATCCTTCCCACGTCTTTTGTCCTATTGGTTAATGTCTCGGCTTGATCCTTATCGGATGGTTCTCAAACCTGTTAATGGGGGGACGGAGTTTAAATTATCAAAAATCCAGGTTAATTGGGTTTTAGGGATTCCGTGTATAGGTAGACCTGTTCCGAGGGAATCTTTTGGTGATAATGAGATTTTAGAGAAGAATATCATGGATAAGTATGCCGAGACATTGGGTAAACGTGGTAAAGGGAAGAAAACAGTAAGCATAACCATGTCCACCCTCGAGCATTTGATATCTAAAAACATTGAGAATGAGGGAGATGAAGACGAGTTTAAGTCAGGGTTTTTGATGTATACGATAACCACCATTTTATGCCTAACTACTTGTTCTGGATTTCCACTTGCCTTGTTGCCTGCCGTTACCATATATCGTGGGTGTTCCAAATACGATTGGTGTGATCTTGTTTTGACATGGTTGGCCCAAATTGGTCGTAATTTTGCCAACAAGTTCTATGAGAATGGCTATGTTGCAGGTGTAGGGGGATGTACTTATTTCCTTGCGGTAAGTTAATATCAATACACATTTTTTTATACTTTAGTAAATTTACATTTACGCATGTCCAATTTATTTACTAATTTCATGATATATTTATATTTTTCCCCAAGTTATTCTACTTTGACCGGCTTGCAAGACCGCCTATTAGGTGGAATGAATTCCCTCGTGTCAAGGTCTGGAAGTCAGAATTAGTTAACTTTGTAAGGAATGAAGACAAAGAACTTAACGGTGATTATGGAGTCATTGGAGTAAGTTCGTTTATGTTTTTACTCTCTTAAGCAGATTATAAGATATTTTTTTTTCCTAATATGCTACTCGTTAAATTGTTGTAATAGGTTCTTGATGTAGCTTATGGCTTGCCTCACCCTGCTGAACCTCGGGATACATTATATCAGGGGAATTCATCACATGCTTTAGCGCTAGAGGTATGCATTTTGTGTTTTGAAATTGATACTTCTGGATCAGACACGCACTAGTCAACTGTTGTGATTATGTTAGGCATGCGGGTAGTGTATTCGTATTGTTGTGGTTTTGTAATTCGGTTATACGTGATAATAGTTTGAGTTCTGGTGCAATGATAATAGTTTTAGCAGCATCTTTTAGGCTTCACTAGAAAGACCTTCAGACTTGGAAGCTTGCTTTCCATAATCTGCAAATACCTGTTGTAGATGTAAATCTGCCTCGCTGTTACTCCAGTGAGTCGATAATTTAAACTCTTTACGAGCCTCCTCCTCTCCAAAATCCATACGTTGATGAATGAAAAAAATGCTCTATTCCTGAAGGTTGAGCCATTGAAGATAAGCTCCTACTCACGACATAACCGGCCTATGAACCAATAATTTCGCATTTTTTTGTTTAATACACACAAGGTAGACCTCTGATTCAATATAAAAGAAGGGGGGTAAACCTTCTCCATGATCCTCATTCACCCTCATATACTGTCTTAGCTAAAATATGACATCTTCTTTATGTTTTTAAGATGTCAAACCTACTCAGGGTAGGGAGGACCCTGTTTAGGAACCGCAAAAGAGTACTGGAGTCTATCATCAAATTAGAGAAGTTCCATCTTTTAAGCAACTAGTTCAATTAGTAGTAGTTGGAGTTGTGTACTGAATTTGTAGTCCAAATGACCTCCATCTTCTCATGTGGGAATGCTATCTGTCATGCACATTGTCGATCAAGTAATGTAGTATCTACCTAAAAGGCTCACTCTCAGCACTACCCAAAGCCATTACTATGCAGAGTTCAGACCACTAACTTTCAATTGAAGGCTCACTCTCAGCACTACCCAAAGCCATTATTTATAGCACCAAGAGTAGACGAATCCAGCTCTAACAAAAGCAACGGCCTACACATACCCGAATCCAGCACACAATATGCTTTTAATCTCCAAAAAAATAAGGTTTGAATAGAGCTATGAACAGTGGACATGTCGAAAAATAGTCTACTGGTGTAAGTCTAAATTTCAATTGAAAAGCTTCTCCAACATGTAGTCAACATAATCCATTTACCCTAGAAACATAAGTTAGGGTTTATGATGTATAGGGGTGTGTCTCTCTTTTAACTAAACCTTCGTGCTTATCATATTGCTCATTTCTTGTGATGGTCACTCCTAATTTCTAATTTCATGTCATATGCATGCTCAGATTGCCGGTATCTTGCTCCCTATACTTAAAGACCAAGGTGTAACTGTCCGTTCACGTGAACGCACCGAAGATGGGTATGAGAATGATCATCCAAGGACAAAGAGCAAGGGAACAAGAAACCTTATCAAGTACCACAAGCGAATAGCTAAAGAAGAAAAGTCTAAAGCAAATAAGACAAGCAAGAGCACGGAAGAAAAGTCTACACCAACAACCACTCCAATTGAAGAGTCTTCACGAACAATCTCACCAGAAAAGTCTAGACCAACAGCCACTTCAGTTGTGAACCAGCAGCAGCAGCAACATGATATCAGGGGTAGTGAAATTTCGGATGACGAAGAGGAAGAACATTATCATGAATCCCATGAAATTTTTAGTTCTGGAGATTATGAGAATCCCTCACCACCTCGTGGTTCACCTTCTGGGGGTTCACCACCTCGTGGTTCACCTCCTGGGGGTTCACCACCTCGTGGTTCACCACCTTGCACCTCTCCACCTCGTGGTTCACCACCTCGCACCTCTCCACCTCGTGGTTCACCACCTCGCACCTCTCCACCTCGTGGCTCTTCATCTAAAGTACCGAGTACTCGTGAAAAGAGAACAGGCAAGTGCAAGGCTGGCAAGCAAAAGGATTTTGAGTATTCTAAACCCCAATCTAGTAGGTTGAATTCCATGGAGCAAAAGCTTGTGAATGAGGTGAACAAATGGGGCAATCACAAGCGCAAGAAAGATACGGCTGGGATGGATATGGATTTGATTGAATGTAGTGGCCACTTTGTAGAGCTTTCTAAATGTTACAATGTGCTGAAGTGTACACAAGGCATTCATATTCAGGTGACTTAACACTCTTAACACTCTCGTTTATATGGTTTTAGTCCTTACATATGTTCACAAATGCTTACATGCCCTCACGTTTACATGGTTTCAGTATATCAGGGTTGTGTCAAAGTTGTACACGGACTATTGGGCCAAACATTTGTTTGCTAAACGGGCCACCATGAGGCTTTTCATTGACCCAGACTTTGCGGTCCGTGATTTTACCTTATTACATGTATCAGACATGTTGTTATTGCTAAGTTCTTAATATATTGTTATGTTTTGTACTTATTAGGGCACGATTGTCAATCCTTGTAAAGCTGTCCAACCCTACATTGAATGCTTTGATTGTGAAAAAGAAACTACTACTATTCACAACAACGTTCCTCAATCTTTAGAAGGAGAAGGGGCCTTGTCTGACCTTGAGAGAGTAGTTCAATATCACGTCAAGTATTGGAATTCTGAATTCGGTTTGAAGACAGCTCAGCAAATATGCGTTGTGAGTTCACTTCACTTGGTCTGAAAACATTTTAATTCTTTGAAACATTTGTTTGAAGACGCAACGAGTCCTAGATTGATTTTGAAAATAATCCGTAATTTAACCCATTGTAGGTGTTTGTTCCGATACTAAAAGATCGCCACTGGTGGTGTGCTGCATTCAATATACATAACAAGGAATTATGGGTTATTGATTCCTTAAATGTTGTGAGCGGTCTACAAAAACATAAGGATGTATTGGACGAATTGGTAAGGCAACTCAACTCAAATCTTATTAAAGTTATTTGTACGGCTTTATATTAACGCCATTAGTGAGATACGCTTATTTTGAATGCTTAATTTTAAATGCAAAAGTGCAAGGCCATGGACTTTCTGTTGGTTACCATTGATGGCGGATGGAAAGTTGATGAACTAATGGGTTGGGACCGGAAATTGTTATCCATAACTGAACAACCCGACATGTGAGTTGTTTTTTTCCGGTTGTTAAACTAATTATTGTTCAAAGGGTATCAGTATCTCAATGTTTAAAATCAATATTATTTATTTTCCATCAGCCATAGTTGCGGGGTTTATATGTTGGCTACGATTAAGAAGTGTGCAACACGATTTGTGGACCACTTTGAATTGGTAATTTCATACCTTTTAAGCATCTTCACTGTTAAATCCATTTACTCAATTGCTTTGTTAATTAGTTGGGTAGCTTTGGTAGCAGCATAGGTTCCTGACTTCGATTTATGAATTCTTCATTTTAGGGTAGTATTGCACAGGCAAGATCAGGGCTCCTATGTGATGATGTTTTTTGCGAATCCAACAAGTTGCAGCAAGTCATCAAGGATGTTTTCGGGATGTAATCTGATTCAACATCTTTTGACTCATAATTTCGCCCCATTGGTTATTTTGAGTGTAAATATAATTGAATGTAAATACTCCCTACATTCAGGTTGAATATAAGGGAAGTTAACTGCATTATGTCATGTCAGGTTGATACTCCCTACATTCAAGGATGTTGGGCGTAGGTATATTCAACCTCAATTTTTTTGTAAAACATTTTCCGACTTTTTTTTGGAAGGACTTAGTGATGATAATTCGTGAAGATGTAATGAAACCTTTACGAGTTAACGATTGGAGTTCCCTTTTTTGCCCAAATGTATTGAATCACTGCTCGTTTGGGTGTATATGATTTGGAATTACCTTTATCGTGTATAAAGTTTTGGAAGGAAACCCACTTGCGGAGTAAATCACCCAATGGGAATTAACATGACTACTCTTCACGAAGTGATTTTGAGATATTAACACAAGTTGTTGCATATAGGTCACTTTTCTTTAAAGCACTACGGAACCCAGCGGATTCTATGTCAAAACCGCTAAACAACGCATCGGTTCATCGACTTAATAAACCGATTCGCGGCAAATTTGGTGCCACTATGGAAATGTCTTATCCCTCACATTTATGAAGCCTTATCCTCACATTATTTTGTCAAAAGTAGTTTTATCCTGCAGTAAATTTCAACTTATTATTATCTTATACCTCAGTGTACAAATTTTCACAATAAGTCTTATGCTTCATTTGCCTTATTTTGATTCCACGAAAGTGTTATTTATGCCATAAAGATTCGAGTCTGAAGTTGAATTATTTTGGCATAAAGTACTCTTATTTTATTGCATCTCTGTCTTATTTTGTTACAGAATCTTTCGTGTATGTGTACATCTTCTCTTTTGTTGAATCCACTTATTCTATAAAGAGTATGAAACTCATACATTACATGAGTTTACAACAAAGAACCCTTATAATAATTCGGAAACTAATCAATTTTATTGTACTATACAAATGGCTAATAGATTTCAAATTGTAGCTTCACCTATGTTGGTGGAACATATATTGGCACCATCCTACGAGAATGTTGAGATATACATGCATTTAACTAACTACTATGTTGAGTGGGAAGTTAATCAACATCAAATTATCCCTTCAGAAGCACTGCGATCATTAATTAGAGATCCCCAAGGTAACGGAGATGAGTTTGAATCACTCAAAATGATAGGAGTAGACGGAAATACGGAGTGCACATCTACCTCATCTAATGGACACTTACCCATTGCACCCAGCATTTCAAGTTTGGATTCAATGGTTGTTTGATTTATTGTATGTGCGCCAAAACCCAGCCCCATTTCCAGGTTCTCTTATGCATTTAATCGATCCTAAACTTGTCTTACATATTCCACGTACATTGCACCAAATACAAGAACAACCTACTTGTTATGTCGTTGCAAGCTATAGTGATGGTTTGATTGCTTATCAATCCTTACCTACCATCCAATGTTTAGGTGTGAATGTGTCGTACACAGTTGAAGATGTTGCTTTGAGCGTCAGAAACTATGTGATTGCAATTTCGCCAAGAAATGGATTCAACATACACAAGGTCTAACATTGGTTTGTTGGAATTCAAGGGGTATTTGTCGGCCTTCATTTGTGTCCAATATGCATCGTATTCAAGTGTACGATCCGCAGGTAATTTTAATAACCGAACCTAGAAGTAGTTTGACTAATTGTGAACGTGTTATGTTCAATTTTAACCCTTATAATTGGCACTTACTTGAACCTGGATTACGTGGTGGTGTATTGGTCCTATGGAAACCTTGTCTCCTCCGTCATGCTCTACGCTGAACATATCGGAGCTATTTTCTCAACTACCATAGAGGTAAGTTCCTCACACTAACATGTAAATGAGAACCTTCCTAAAAATGATGGCGATTATATATATTAACATGTCATTGTTTATTTCATTGTTGACATTTGTAGCCTGCACAACCACCTTGCCGGCGTCGATTATTGTATTGAGTTGCACGAGTACTCATCTCAGAAGGATATAATTTGACTGGATATTATGTCTTTGTATTAACTATTAGTAAATTATCCTTAATTGTTGTGTATTCTTTATGTTTTACCGTATCAAATTTTATTAGTAAAATATGAATAGTTCAAACATTATGTTCACTTATGTTCCTCGACAAAGTTTTGATGTTCGTACCAACTTAGTGCATTGAATCGATATTACAGGTCTGTACGAAACATAGAACTCTCTATGCAATAATACAAGTTGTATAGTAGATAACATGACAATTCAATAAGATAAAAACGAATATACCATTTAACAACAGTACTACTGGCATTATATTGACAGAAATAAAGTTAAATCTCTTAAATCTTACGCAACAATTTTCAACCAACAACTTCATGACATACATAAAACATCAAAAACAACTTAGGAGTTTTGGGTACTTCACTCAGAAGGCTCATCTGAGGATATTAGTACACAACATTGCTCTACCTCATAACTATCAGCGATAGTGTCATTTACGTAATTTTGATTGACGCTAATATCATTGCTATCCGTGACTACCATATCTTTTGACAAATCATGTTGTTCTACATGTCTAGCTAGTACACCATTGTCCTCCCCCATTGTCCACTTATAAGTAAATCTAATGGGGACTTGCTGTTCTTCGCATATCCTACATTTTATGCTTACCCCTACTATTTGTGTATATTCCCACGAAAAGTATTTATCGAAATGAATGTAAGGCCATTCAACTAATCTCCATTGTGTACACTCTGCCATCAAAACATTGTAAAATTTTAACAAATAAATTGTTAGTCAACTATCAAATTAAATAATATCCAAATTATGAGTACAACATAAATACCTTCATCCGAAATAGGGCTTGATTAGTGTTTTACTGTGGGCGGGTTCACCTTCTCTTTCCTTCTTCGACCTGACGTAAAACCATCAATAAACATAACAAAAAAAAAAAATTAAATCTTCATACCTTTATTAGTTAGTTAATATTTTAAGAACATGAACACATCACCTGCACTGTTCTCGTTGGTGTAGTTTGATGCCATCAGGTTATACAATATTTGATGGGTAATGAATCTTTATATAGTAGTATATATATCTATAACGTTATCATATCCAGTTAGTCCACTACTTTTATCATACCAAAATCTTATTTTATTGCATATGTGTTATAATTATCAAAAGTTAGTACATCTTTTTGGTACACTATTTTAATCATCTGTGAATCATTATGGACAAGATGATTAAGTGTTATATTGTAATATATTCTTAAAGTTACTACATCTTCAAGGTTGGCAATTTAATACTATCTAATAGAATAAGATAGTTACTACATCTTCTTGATTGGTAAAATTGTACCTACACCATTAATCATACGGAGTAATTTAGTCATACAATTTAGTGATTATATTCTTCTAATCACATTCTTACATATGAAAATGCATTGGAAGGATAAGAACACAAGTTTGGTAAAGATATTAAGTATATCCTTCACCACCCTAACAATTTCCCATTTTAAAATCAGATGTCTTGTGCTTCATCCTCCGAAAAATAAGGTTCATAATCTTCGACTTCATCTTCACAAATATAAGGTTGAGATTGTTCTGCTTCATCCTCGGAAATGAAAACATAACATTGTTCTTCTTCATAAATATATTCAGAAATGTCATTGCTATAGTTTAGTATCATATGTTTTTTCAAGCCATGATCGTTTAATAAATGTTTTTCACACTCACCATTATCCCTTCCATGATACATGTACACAATTTCCATCTTCTTTTGTTCGTCCTCACATCTCAGACACTTCATGGTTAACCCTTTTTCAACACCCCTTTCAAAAAGTGGCGTCTTTTGAAAATGAACCTACGGCCAATTACTCCATCCGAACAATTTGGACTCTGTGAACTTTCGATTAGTTTGTTAGTTTATACATTGTCAGTAAATACACCATTTACAAGAATAATTTTGTAAAATATACCTTCTTCAGACATGGGTGTTGATCTACCTTTTGATCCGGTACCTGTTCATTCAAAAGTTATTGTGTAACACAAAGATACATGGCCAAGCTTATGAAATAATTGAAATGGAAATTGTTACTACCTTCAATTGCCTGATCTCTATTACTAGACGACATGATGTCATTCCCTTTCTTTTTTTTTTTTTGCTGTAAGTCCTTTTAATGGTAGTGTGTATTATCTTCTCAACCTATAAAGCCTACTTATGTGTTCACATATGATTGCTCGGATATCTCATTTTATCAGTTCAATATGTTATCTTATCGTCTAACGTACTATATTAAATATTTTCTGAGTGAAATATTGATTTATGATGCTTTTATATTTTTATATTGTGTACTCATTGTATTGTCGAGAACTGTTTTCGTCTTTAAATTCATGGCATCATACAGTGTTCTGTAGAAACGCTATATGGTCCTACTAGCAGTTACTTTAATTGGCATGTCAATACCTTTTATTGCATATCTTTAAAGTTATTTTGTCAGATAGTATTCGGTACTCTCTCTTGTCTTATCAACAATTGCTTTAATTAAAACGTCAATAGCTTTTATTGCATGAAATCAATAACTTAGATGTTTTCCTACCGTGTACCACTATATTAATTTGATACACTCATTGTATTTATATAAATGTTTATGAATCCTTAATTTTAATGTAAGTAATTTATGCCCTAATAATTTTGTGTTGAGTATATATTCCATATTTGATAAGGTATGTTAAAAGTGACTCTTACTCGATGGATTGTTTGTAGCATTTTAATGATACACCGTTCAACATGGTACGTTTTATACTTCAAGATTTGCAAACAACACCCTTAGTTTAAGAATTCCACATGCGTTCATGTGCAAAGATGTTTCACGTTTTCCGCATATGGGCTAACGAACGCGGAATTTCACCAAAAGACTTCAGAATTCTTTATCAAAACAAAGAAGTGTCACCAAATCTCATTGTTGCTTCACCAGGCATAAAGAACGGGCATACTTTATATGTTCATATGAAATGATAATTCAATGTGTTGTGTTGAACTAATGTAATAAAAGTTATGTTTTTTAAAATAAATTTGATCTCTTATATTTGTCATGCTAAAATACTAATGCACATTCAAATAAAGGACCCAAAAAACACCAATAAAATAAGATGATATTAGATATAATGAAAAGTAAATAGGATAAGAGGAATATTATTACCAATAAGACAAAGCAAAAGTTTGGAAGTCTGGTCCCATTAGCCACTACTACTTTTCCACAATTGGGTACTATCTATTATTGTCTGGAATGGATGATATTTCAACTCAACCCTATAAAAGTACTTTGTCAATCACTTCAATTTTGAAATGTTGCAAAATAAATAAAAATGGAAAGTAGGGATTCAGGACAATCTAAAGGTATACTAATATATGTAGTTCAATATCACGTCAAATTAGTGGGGATCGTATTTTGCTAACATAGTTTATTTTCATGTCGTTTAATTTCAGGTACAAATAATTCTAAATTATGGCCTTGGATGCATTTTGAAAGGACTATTATTCCAAATTATAGGGCATCATGTATTGTTTATTTTAGCAGATGTATTATGTGCGCTAATGAAGGAAAAACATTTGGATTTTGCTGGTTATCCAATGAAGGACATGGAGTGGCCGAGAATCATCTATTCACAAACCATTTGGTTAGGGAAGAATGTGCAGTTGGTTCAAACAATGTCCAACGTAACTCGATAAAAATTGTAATAGTGTTGGACGGAGATGATGATTTCCTTGAAGCTTCTCGTTCTCTTCAGGCATAATTGAAGTTTATAATAACATGTATTTCGGATTATATATAAAATTACAATAATTTTCACTAATTATTTCGGCATTAATGTTCAATTAATTTATATTAATATAACATAATTTTTGGAAGGCCATTTATTTTTCTCAGACTATACGACAATGCAAATGAGTCCGGCAACAATACTGTTTACATGTGAGATCATAGCAGATGCAGTGCCTATAAATTAGTAGCTCTTGTGAATGAATTATTGTAGCCTTTTGGAAAATATCACGATTCCATTAAGAAATTGTCCAATGGCAGATTGTGCAAGTGGAAATAGGGTGAATTTGTAATATGTGTTCAAAACTGTAGTTCAATTATTTTGGCATAAAGTAAATATGAGTGTTTGCTTGTGCAGGGACGAAGATGTACCGGTCTAAATTAGTTGCAAAGAGTTCAACATTGGAATACCATGGCTGCACGATCTACTTGTTTGACTTGAACACAAATGGAAGTCCTAACCTCATTCACAACAGATAACCCGGGAAGGAGATTCCAACAATGTGGCACACGTAATGGTTGTGGTAGTTGGAAATGGATTGATCGCCCTCTTCCCTCAAGTGGTGAAGGTATTGTTGGAGCACTCCGTGATGAAATTCTTCATTTACAAGCGGAACAAGTTGAGAAGGATAATATAATTGCATCTCTTGAGAAGAAGATAAATCCTTCTATACTATTAAAATAGGCTTTTTAAGAGCACTCACAATAATCGAAGGTTTTTAGAGAGTTTTGAGAATTTTATAATATTATTTAGTTATCAATTTTAAATGAAATTCTCTTAATTATTAGACAATCCTATGGATGCATAATATATATTCAGAGTCCTATATTCGTAGAATTGCTATAGTAGCGGTCATAACTCAAAGATAAATATGTCATTGTTACATATTATTTCGCAACACATAATAAACTCCGTGGAGGCGTGTATTATATATTTATATGGATCACATTATAAGTCAAGCTTGACTAATTTATTAAGGAGCACAACCCAAACTTTATAAATGAATATCATATGATTGTATTAGCGTTCTTAAATCATCTAATCCCAATAGTTCGTATACTACTACCTATGAGCGAGATTTAGAGTCATATATATGAATTATATGCTAATGAAGTGGATTAATAGACACACTTTCTCGACATATTTCTTAGAAGGTTTAACTGGACAACACATATATATAGGAGGCGTTTTCCAATTACAATTACAGTATACGTACATAACATAACCACTATCAAATCATACTTGAACTAAATGAAACATGTAATAATCCTACGTATATCTATGTATTTAATCCTACTACGTGCGTACATGAGTTATATAATTACGTGTCTCCCATATATGATATCTAGCCTATTTATAAGTTGTATGAGTTTAAGAGTTAGTTGATCTATTAATCAACAAGCTAAGATGGAATAAGAACACTTGGTCATAAACATGATCAGGGTTAGAGGATCTGATCTCCATACAATCATACATGGATGGAGGGGAAATAGAAGTGTCCTGGACTACTAAGAACTTTGTACCTTTTTATGTTTTACATACCTTACTCCATGTGAGAAGTTTCATAAATATTTTGAAATTTTATTTCGTCAAATTGAAAGTCAAACCCCTATCTCGACAAAACGAAAACATCATATATAAATAAAAATGGACGGATTAATATAAAAAAATCTTTGTTTTTTTAGAGATTTATCACACATTCTCTATATCCAAACATAAACTACCAATTTTAGTTTTAAACACGTCTAATACAAATCATTATTAAGAGACCTGTGCAACGCACGGGCTTTCATCCTAGTAAGTATAAAAGAAAGGTTAAAGTATTGAAAGATATAAATGATTCAACGTTTAGGTTTGAGAATTTCTCATTGAACGAATAATAATTAATATTATCTAAGTTTAAGTACCTTTAAGTATCTAAATATCGGTCATATTGTGTGCGATATATTTTTATTTTATGTAATTTAAATAAGTTCGTGATAATTCTTTATCCCGGTCTTGATGATTAAAAGCATTAATTTATTGATTGTGGGTACAAGAATGGGGACAAGTCACTTTACACATGGTGTGTTAATAATTTATACTTTCTGCATGGGTAACTACCTTTTATTTAAGCACCAACCTATTAGGCCTATAAATAATTGAAAGGGTGTTCATAACATATCATTCCAAAACATGTCTACACAACAAAGTGGTGTGTACAATGTCAGTGTAGATAATGAAACTGAAGATAAGAACATCTTAATTGATATTTACATATCAGATAAAGATGGTAATCGAAATGTTAGGTACACCACAAATCAAAACAAAGGCCTTCGGGGTGTGTTTTGTGACTACGCAAAACGTCATGGAATAGATATATCAAAAATGGAAATTCGTGCTTTCATGCGTACAATTGATCCAAATAAAAGCCCGAAAAACCAAAGTATTGAAGACGGCGAAAGATTAACCGCATATTTCAAAGAGGTACAATTAGTGATAGTAGGTGTATTTAATTTTAATATTCATAAGTCATATTCATATTATAGTTATTTATATAATCCAAATTTACTTTTGCAGTCTGATTGCGTTGAACTCATTTCCGAAGAGAATGAGGCAAAGACCATGATAGTTGTTCAAAATCTAATGAATGAACCAGTGCAACACCGATTTTACTTGACCCGAACTAGGAAGTTTAGTTGGGTTTATCGTTCATGGTCAAAAATTATGGGCGTTAATGTGAGAAGCTTTAACTTGGTTCATGATAACGTGGAGGTTAAATCTGAACATACAATTGAAAAACACAACATTGTGTATGGTGCACGTTTGTTTGCAGTACCTAAGATGATGTGTGGTCGAAATATCTATCAAGAATGAGGTTGGATGAATCTGTTGAAGTCCTATATTTCTGATTTAAGATTTAGTTTCTATGCATTTCATTTAATCTTAAAACTAGTTTATTTTATCGGAAAATGTTTTTATTGTATCTCAAGATTATGTTGTTATTTCGTTTGCTAAGCATACGTTTTATTTGTGTTTTATTTTGTGGGTAAAAACTGAATGATGCTTTTCATGTGTTATTATCGAAAAACCAGCGTTCATATCAACAAATAACGAGTAAGGTTAGTTGTAGTCACCAAATTTTGAGGACTAGCCATATACTCTAATTAGTATTAACATTTTACCAAAACCACTTTGATATATTTAATTCAAGTCTCAGTTGTCGTTTCATATAAATTTGAGGGACTAATGATGGAATTCACATGTCGGATAAATTTCTAAATCAACGAGTCTAAAATTGTTTTCACATGTGAGTGTCTCATATTAACAAAAAATTGTGCTGGGTGAGAACCTACATACTTCCTATCCAGTAAAAAAAATCAGATTTCAAGCGTTTATGAAGTTCTTGAGAACCTAACCTACAATAAAAATTAAACCGCCATGCCGCACAGCGGTTTATAAGGTCGATGAACCTGCTGCTGATTATGGAAGGACCACTCAACACATGAAGAAATTGTAGGACACAAATACACTTCTACATACCTACATTATGAAACTCCATTTTCAAACAAAACTTGTTCAACAAATCTTGAGGCTGCATCCTCAAACTCCATTTTCACAAAAGGTCGTCTCCAAAATTACGTTTAAAGTCGCATAAGGTCACAATTTACATACAAAAAGGTGCTTTATGCACCAAAACACATCCTAAAATAAAGCGTGAATGTTTAAATGTACATATCATCAAATGTTGATCTTCATCAATGTCCCCGATGGTCACTGACATCACTTCTCAAATTGTACGATCGTATAGGTGGCAACGATGGGCCGTTCGACGGACCCTCGTGTTGAGCTCGTGCCAATGCTAAGTTCCAACTGTTGAATCAAGATAAACATATGATTGAACAACATACCATTGGCATAGTAAAATAAGTGTAACATATCCTGCTCATATAGTAAAATAAGCGTAGAGGTCATGGGCACAACCACACAATTAAGGGCACCATAGAGATGAATCAGTGGATAAGCCCGGGAGGTGGCTACAATAAGAAAAAGGGTTATATTTGGCTGGCAGGGACACTCTCAAAGGATATGGACAACATATGCTATCTCGAAAGCTAGCTTGATTTTTTGGATTGCTAGCCGTGACAGATTACAATTAAGAGATAAACATCAGTAATTTAACCCATTTACGATGATGATAATTGTTTGCTTTGTCAACAGGAGGTTGAAAGTCATGACCAATTATTTATTACCATGATGCTTAAAATTGGTAAATTGGTCAGGGATTGGAGTTTGATCACTTGTGTCTTATCTCAAGTGGTGTGCGAAGAAAAAACTGGGCACAAACCAGCAAAATCAGTGTAACATATCATGCTCATATAATAAATTAATGGCACCATAGAGAAGAACCAGTGGTAAAGTGTGATGTTTCATACCTCGTCTGAAAAATAATTGGGAGGAGCAAATAATCCAACAGCTTGATTGTTTGGCAAAACTTGAGGCCCTATACCAAAGGGCATAGGCGTGTGCATGGGCATGGAAGTTCCACCATTGCTTTGGAACATATGATTGGATGCATATGATTGGAGAACCTAAATTGTACAATTATTTTATGTTACGTTGAGGAAGTAAAATAATAGTTGATGAAGAGATGAAGGAATTAAAACAAATTAACATACTTGTGTTGGAAGTTGAATATAACTCTTTCCATCTACTCCATTCACAATAGGGAAGTGTGGACCAGCAAGGACATTCTACATAACAATTAGTGTTAAAATCAGAAAGGAGACACACACACACACACACACACACACACACACACATACACACACACACACACACACACACACACACACACACACACACATATATATATATATATATATATATATATATATATATATATATATCAAAAACAGTTGTCAATTAAGTTGAAAACTTGCCGTGTCATCATTTCCTTTGTTTCGCTTTTCAGCTCCTACCCTTTCTCCTCTTGTCCTTGAATTGGCCTTAGTTGTAGAGGTATTGGCATTGGTTCTTGAATTGCTGCCGGATGCTCTAGCCTAGATCAGAAGAGTTATGAAGTAATGAGTATATTTCTTTAGCAATGAAGTAAAGTAATGAAACTAATTATGTAATCAAGTATTCATTTTACCTTTGCGGATGCTTGCGCCTTGTTCAAGATTATCTCATCAATAGGCTTCCGGCGAGCATACCCACCTCGTTGCCCACGTTGCATTTTGTGCCTAGGTGTTGGATCTTTGATTGACGGTACATTACTAGTAGCAGTTAGAACTTGATAGTTGTTGCTATCACCACATTGACTAGAGGGAGAATCAACACAATGAGTTCCGTTGACAGTCCCTCCAACAAGGGAACAACTATCGTGATTAATTCCTACTGATGATTGATCACCAGCATCAAAACCATTTACAGCACAATCGTGTTCTTCATCGCCTAGAATAGTGGAGACTGAATGATGCAATTCCTTTATGGTTTGGAGGACAAGCTTAGAAGCTTTCTCGCTTACCATGGCAGCAGTGGCAATAGGTTCAAATGCTACATGTATTTCATCGAATCTTTTTACATGCTCTACCTTAGTTGGGTCATGATAGGCAATCTTAACTAAGGTATGCTTACGAATAACATCCTTTCGCCAACGTTTTAGAACATACATATCAGGGACTTTGGTAATTAATTTCGTGTTTATCAAATACTTTAATGAGATGCCTACACAACAGCCCACTACACTCAAACAGCTTGCATTCACAAGATGCCTCATGTGAAATCTTATTGAATCGGACCGTGTAAGACCTTCTTTTGTCTGTAACAACATCATCCCTTTTCCCCCCTAAATGAACATACACTCTATCATGAACTATGTTGTCCGTTTCCTCATCATTCAAAACAATTTCAGTCGGACCACATAACAATGCAACTCTCTGGCATTCAATTTGTATTTGGATAAACTGTTTATCAGTGTATATATGTTGGAAAAGCTTTTCAACAGACAAAGCATTGAGGCTTAAGGATCTTGTAAAGACATTGCAATGATCATCAACATCTTTTTCCCTGCCACATCTAGTCTCCATAGCAAAACAGTATCCTTTGGCAAATTCACAAAACTTAGTATTCTTGTGAACAAAATCATCAAAGAAAGAATGTATGCTCTCAATACGTTGAGTTGATCTCATCCCCGCCCAAAATAAGTGCTTTATAAATGCAGGAACCCACATAGCCCTCTCTTTATACAACCCCGTAAGCCAATCCACGCTACCAAGATTGTAATCATGAACTATCAAAAGCCACCTATTCTCAAACTCCTTCGCATCATTTGAATCATATATAACACTTTTCAACATGGGCCCAAAGGTAGGAAAATCAGTACACATCCCCAACGTAGTAGACCATTTCTTGATTATGTGCCATAGGCACCACCTATGCCTTGTTTGTGGCATAGCAGACTCCAATCCTCTTCTCATTGGTATAGCCTGGTCTGTGAGAATGCCTTGAGGAGCAATACCACCCATTGCTTTCAACCAAGTCTTAAACACCCATTCATGACTTTCAATAGTTTCATTCCTAATCAATGCACATCCTAACAAGATGGATTGCCCATGGTGGTTAACACCAATAAAATTAGCAAATGGAAAATCATAATCGTTTGTGCAATGTGTGGTATCATAGCACACAACATCACCAAAATCTTTATATGATGCACGTGATCTCGCATCAATCCACAATGCGTCTTTCAATACACCATCCTCATCAAGTCTAACTTCATGAAAAAAATCATTATTATCGGCATACATCTTCATAAAGTATTGCCACATTGCATTAGAATCCCCTTCACTCATTTTCTTCCTTCTCTCCTCGTCCATAACATTCCTCAAATCCCTATCAGTTAATTGCACATCTCCACATCTCTCAAGAGATAAAGAAACAAGGATTTTGCGGATGGTGATGCCAGCTTTCAAACCTATTTGAACCCTCCTCCTTATATGTGGATGAAACTTTAATTTGCGATAAGCAGCAATATTTTTGGATTTGCTAGGAGTAGGGTTGTGATTTTTGTGTTCTAACTCCAATATCTTCACGACCCATTCACAATTAGATTGTAAAGTAGCATGCAATTGCACTGGGCAACCGCACTTCTTTGATAAATGAGGCACTGCTGGCACTTCAACACTATCACCATCAACATCGTTCGGTTTCTTCTTATGGATTCTCACAACACCATTACACTCACATTTCCAAGTTTGACACCTTTTCACCTTATTGTCACCTTTACCCTTAAAAGCACTATTACCCCGCACAACACCAAAACCTTGTGATTCACCATATGCAAGGAAATAAGTTTCTAATTCTTCAAAGCTTGGGAAAACCATGCCCACAAAAGGTGTCACTAAGGAAGAGGAGTTCTTAGGAGGTGTTAGAGATTTTTGAATTGGAGGTTTACCTACATCTACATTATTACTACATTCCCCCCCTGTCAAGAGGTTGATTATATCCTTTTCAACATCCTGACCACCACTATCCAATGCATCCTAATCAAAAATAACAAGTATCATATTCCAATTTTGCAATAATATAAGTAAATCATGCAATAACAAGTGTCTGTTTTGGGATCTAATACAAAAAACTAGCATACAAACAATATGGATACGACAAACCTAATTAATACACCTTTAATTGTTGAACCCAATTCATACACAAAACCTAATATTAACAATATATAACAAGATTATGAACACTAATGACCAGATTTATAGCCCTAGAAGAATACCAACAGTAAGTTATAATGACATACATGTTAGTGCTACTCAGTAACTCATATTCTACTACAGTACTACCCATACATGTCTATTATATAGACCCAAAACTTTGAACCCTCTCACAGACTCCTTAGTCCTAAATGTAAACAAGAACTTCCATTTTAAAAGCAAATAATATGTTTGCAGTAGCCCTACATTCCGAACTAGGCTTTTTACAAGAAATAGAACATAAAACATGAGCAAAAGACATTTTTTACTTCCATCAAAAAACCTAAAACATTACTCGAAGACAAGACACTTGTAACTCAGGATCGAAAATCTAACTACTCAGCTTACCCATTTACCCATTTACACAATAATTAAATAAAAATAACATTAACATACCTTCAGTTGTTGAAGCTCGTTCACAAGTTCTTCATCGTCGACCCATTTATCATCAATTTCAATGTCCATGGCAGCTATATTTATTGAGATTGATAGGCTAATTTAACAGGAGTTTGATTGAGATAATTAACAATACAAAGATAGAAGAGAAAAACAAAAAAAAAATTGAAGTGAAGAGGAATCCCCAAATCATAAAATCCCTAATTTAAAAATCCCCAAATGAAAATCCAATTAACAATCCATATGGAAGATTATCTTGAGTAGGAGGAAGATTAGATTAGGTTTATGGAAGTGACCGTTTGAGATGGAAAATATTAGGGAAAATTCTATGGAGGATAGAGGAGAGAGAATGAGAGAGGCAGAGAGAAGACAGAAAGCAAGAGTGAGTCGGGAAGAAAGGAGGGAGTTTGGGGGTGAATTTCAATTTTTTTTTATTTGCTTACAAGCCCTTCCTCCCTACAATTGCTGTTTTGACTGGATTTTACTAGATTTTGCTCCGGTACCCTTCCCTCACTTTGTCCTATGTGTGCTGTATGAGGGTAGAGCGCAGCACTGTGCTGCTTCTATCACTCCTCTAGTTTAACGTCAACTGCCGAGTCTCTATAACATCCATATGCATAGGATTGGCTGTTTCGCCTGCCATTGAAGACTTTCCATCGATGTCAAATTGGCAATTAAATTGTGCTGAGATTACTTTTAAAAAGGCCATCATCATGTTCCCATTCATCTTCATCCATTATTCAGATACCCCATTATTATTACCCCCTTTTCACCTTCCCATTAAACTGCAAAAGATGGTGTCCCCTTCACATTCCGTCTTCCCCTTCCCTGATCTTTTTTAATGGATTGTTTCTCGATAAGGTATCACTATTCGGAGGAAGCGTGAGTTGATTTCCTTTCTTGCCAAATCAATGAAGTATTTGATTTGATTTTTAGTTCTTGATGTAGGTTGCGTTCATGATGTTTTTGTGTTTGTTTGCATTTCTCAGGTCTTTATTTTGGCAAAACATGTTTTTTATGTTTATTTGCATTTTTCATACTTGATTATTGTTGGTATTCACCTAAGTTCATGCATTCACCAATGAAGTGACGTTCACCTTCCACTTTAGACTTTATCAAATTAATGCTGCTAATTTGCGTTCTCTGTGTTAAAAATGCAGTTGGTTCATTATGAAGAAGATCTCCCTGACAGAAGAATGATAAATAGCCAGAGTTCAAAGTAGCATGACATGAAGTTGTAACACCCCCAAATTTCCTTTCCTTTTTAAAAACATTTTATAGAGAACCAAAACACAATTAGAGGTGTCACTCCGCACTCTAGTCGTTGTTCCCGTATGCATCAATCACTCCAAACATGTGGTGGATTTAAAGCACAAAAACCACAGTTGAAAAAGTTAGGAAATTGAGTAAGCTAACATCTCAACATGTAGAAAACCAAAACCCTTATCTGGATTTGAAAACGTTTTAGTTTTTATTTTCGAAAATACACTTAGCACATAAACATATAAGTAATTCAATAATAATTCTTATACAACAGTCAAAAGTCATATTCCACAATCCACCATCCAAATCATCACTTACTAATAGCTTAAGAAACATTCCATAATCCATATTCAACAAACCAAAGATTAACGATAAATGAAATATTCATAAGTCATAAGTTATGAACCGTAATCCACAATCCATATTTCACAATCTACAATCCACAATCCATAATCCATAATCCATAATTTATAATCCATAATCCTTATTATTTAGAAATGAATTGAATCTTTTGTCAACTCACCCTATCAACCATAATCCATAATCCATAATCCAAGACTACAAGACCTTAAGTGTGCACACCCCTACTGGGTGTTTTTAACCCAAGTAGAGTAGACTAGAGCCTAACCCTCTTAAAGACTGATGCGGTAGGGTCATTAATAGGAGTCGATGAGACTCAAACCACTAAATAAGAGTTCTTTTTACTCAAACAAATAAATAGGAGCTCTTTTGGCTCGAACAAATAATTAGGAGCTCTTTTGGCTTAAATAATTAATTAGGAGTTCTTTTGCTCCGTCTAAGTAACCAGTATCTTATTAAGAGAGAGTTGATGATCACAAATCATATAAAACGATACCAAACCAACATCATAATATAAATTGGCTATGCGCCACAAACCAAACCAAATCAACAATTCAACCTATTAAATATACATTTAATCTTACCTTTCAAAATATCATATTTGTCACAACCCATACCATATACCAATATCAATACAATAAATCCAACCAATCAAAATACAACAATCGTATAAACTGAATCGTTCTCCACCTATCATGATACTACGTTCTCATCCAATCACACCATTCACATATAGCACATAACTTTGAAAGGCCTTTACAAGTTTAAGAAAGGTTGAGCATGCTAGCTTACCTTTTTAAGCAAACAGAAAACTCAATAGCACAACAATCACTAGTACTCTTCGTCTACGAACTCAGGCTCTACAATTATACAAACGACATTCCCAAATCAACACTCAATCTTTCTCAACCAACTAACGAACTATATTCCTATATGTTAGTATGATCCTATATGCAATGCATGATTATGACAATACCAAATCCAAACCAACAATTACCAATTATCCAATAATTATAATTCTATTTCAA
This sequence comes from Spergularia marina, assembly GCA_963680865.1. NCBI lineage: Eukaryota > Viridiplantae > Streptophyta > Magnoliopsida > Caryophyllales > Caryophyllaceae > Spergularia > Spergularia marina. The sequence continues at coordinate 10,339,503 of OY804546.1, read as the reverse complement.
TAATTATCCAATAAAACCCAAATAACACTCAATTTATTATAAAAATTACCAAAGGCCTAAAATTAGTTTAAGACAGAATATAATTCATAAAAATCAACCCTTAATTATTATAATTTATTTAGGATTTATTAATACAACTTATATTATGTTCTAGTTATCAAAAACATGTTTAAATTACATAAAATTACATAAAAACGAATTTAATCAATTAAAATACGAAAATCAGTTTAAAATGTCTTAAATTATCAGAATCTCGAATTATTGATCATCATAATTAACTTGGGCTAATTAACCTAATTAGTAAACAATTTATCATAATTCCCCCAATTTACAATTTCTACAAACTTGAACAAAACCCGATTTTAATTTCAAACTAAATTCAAGAATCCTAATTAACAGATTATAAACATACTAAAGTCATACGTTTCGAAATTAATTGAACCAAATTCGAATAATTAAGCTAATTAATCCCAATTTCGTGATTAGTGAAAATCAACTCAAAACAATCATAAAAAAATCAATTCTTTATGCATAAAACTAACCCAAATCGATTACTCACTAATCATAACATCTATTAGGATCAATTAAACACAAATCCAAGCAAGAAAATTGTCCAATTAAACACGGTTTTAAAGAGGGACGAAAACAGGGGCGAAAACAGAGGAAGGAGAGGGTCGAGAGGCGTTACCCGTCGACGAGAGGAAGGACGTGGTGGTCCGGTGGTCGAACGGAAAGAAACCGGTGTCTGGGCAGGCGGCAGAAGCGGCGGAAGGCGTGCATATGCGAGTGGTGAGGCGTGAAGATGAAAGCAGAGGAGGAGCAGGGGTGGTGTTCTTATATAAGAATAGGGGGGTGTTTGTGTCGTGAGATTAGGAGAGAGAAAATAGGAGTTTTGTTTTTCTTTTTTATTATTTTTTTTTTCTTTTCCTTATTTCTGATTTTCCTTTTTTTTTTTTTATCTGATTTCATTCCTTTGGGTTGGGTTTGATATGGTTTTTATTTTGGGTTTGAGTTGTTGCAGTAGCTAGGATTGGCTCAAATCGAAAATAGAATACTCAAATTAAAATCCGACTCTAAAATCATTTCTGAACCCATTTTTGAAAACGATTCACAATTAATATTTAAAAATCATTTCCCATTACAAGAATCTAATTAATAATTCTAAAACAATAATATTAAATACTTTTAAAATTTCGGGATATTACAGAAGTACTTTAACTTTATCAGGAGCACAACATGTTTCACCAGCCACCATAGCCACATGCTAGAGATGTTCCTGGTGATTGGTAGTTGGAACCAGCTAACACATATCGTCAATGTTCAAGCCTAAACTCGCAATCAAGTTTGTGTGGTTTGATTTGTGTTTCCTCCAAATTACTTATATGAATTAAGTTTCAATGCTGATTGTTATTTAGAATTACGTGATTGTAATATTTAGAATAAAATTAACCGCGGAATCTAAATATCGAATTATTTGACAGCTAGCTTTATTTGAGTTTTGATCTGCTATTGTGATTACATTATTGTGAAATCTTATCAGTTGAAGGCCAAGATATTAGAATGTGACATAGTGTTGTAATGTGCGATATTTGCATTGTTTATTTTTTTTTTGTAAGAAAGTTGTGTTTTTATTCATCCAAAAGGGAATAAAGAATCTTACAAAAATAATACCCACTTAGATGCTTACAACATTAGGCTATCTAGCATCTCTTCATAGGCATCACTTCCAAGCATAGAGTCTAACACAAACTTGCATTTTAATCTGATTAACTATCCATTCTCTATCATGCTGCTTGTCCTGAAAAATTCTGTGATTTCTCTCCATCCAAATGCTGTAAACAGTTGCATTCAAGCTTGTTTTTGCCCATTTCGTTGTCCAATGTCTGCTTCTCTTCTTCTTACTGAACCAGATGAGCTCTCGTTTGAGGTGTAACACTACGGAATATGGAAAGTGGATTATGGAGTTGGTTTGTCCCACATTGAGAAATTAAGGCTCATGTGATCAGTTTATAATAGATTCCTACCATCATACTACCAACAAGGTCTTCACCTTTTAGAGCCCACGAGAGGATATTCGGGCCTAAGAGGTGACTTCTCATCTTATTGGGTTGTGTTGCGACGGACGGTGGATCGGGCTGTTACATGAGGTCCCATGTCCTTTTCCTGATACCCAACCATTGCAGAATATCATGCCATATCACCTTAGACATTTCACATGAAAAGAACAGATGCTTGTGACTTTCCTCTGCTTTCTCACACAGGGCACACCTGTTTACAAGCTGCATTTCTCTTTCCTTGATCTTATCTACTGTGGCCAAGCAGTTCTGCACAGCCAGAGCTGAAATAAAGCTGTGCTTAGGCATCGACACTCCATCCCATACAGCTTTGTGCCATTCAACTTTAGTGAACTTGATCCTAAAGTTGTCATATGCTTTTGCTGTGTTGAATTTGTCAGCTTTACTCCAAGACTTCACCATACTAGCAGCTTTCTCCTGATCACCTGTCATTAACATTATTTCATCCCTGACTCTAAGAATGCCTTTCCAGCTTTCAGAATCAGCAGGTTTCATTTGAACTAGCCAATGGCTCTGTCTTTTCAGCACATAAGCTCTAATCCACTTACTCCAGATGCTCTGATGATTATTCTCCAATCTCCAAATCCATTTCGATAGCATCGTTTTATTCAGGCCAGAACCTCCTTTATATCAATGCCAGCCTCATTTCTAGGAGAGCACAGACTAATCTAACTCTTATAAGTCATCTTTCTCTTCCCTTCAGTGATCCCCCAGAGAAAATCCTTGCACAATTTGCTGATCTTCTTGAGAATTCCCTTTGGAATTAATAGACTCGAGCTCCATAAATTATCAAGGCCAAATACCACAACATTGATTAGCTGAATTTTCCCTGCAAATGACAGGAATTGAGTTGACCAGTGATGCACTGATGCCTCCAATTTGCTTATTAGAGCCTGATACATGTCTGCCCTTAGTTTCCTGGCATGTAAGGGTATCCCCAAGTATCTAAAGGGAAAAATCCCCTCAGTAAACCCAATGACATGCAATATATCCTTCTTCACTTCCTTAGAAACCCCTCCAAAATAGATATCTGTCTTGGCAGGGTTAGCTACCAGTCCAGACATTCCTCCAAATTTATCAAGACAGTCCATTACAGCTTTGACAGAGGGGACATCTCCTCCTGTATAGATCATCAAGTCATCAGCAAAGGTTAGGTGAGTGAGCCTGACCTTTGAGCATTTAGGGTGTAGAGAAAATTCCTTTTTATCAGGCTTAGAACAAATATCTCCATGCTTAGAACAAATATGTAAGGTGACATAGGGTCTCCTTGCCTGAGTCCACATTTTCCCGTAAAAAAAAACCCTTATAGCTCCCATTCACTTTGATTGAGTACCAGGGGGTTGTAATACAAGCCATAACCCACTTTCTGAACAGCTCAGGAAAACCCATACCAATAAGCATACTCTCCACAAAAGACCATCTCAGTGAATCGAAAGCTTTCTTAATATCTACTTTGATCAAACTCCTTGGAGAGATGTTCTTTTTCCCATAACCCTTCACAAGAGATTGGGAAACTATAATGTTATAAAAAAATGCACCTCCCCTTTACAAAAGCAGCATGTTCCTCACCTATTAAGTCAGGCAAAATCTCCTGAAGTCTGCTTGCCAGAATTTTGCTGATTGTTTTATAAACAGTTGAGCAACAAAATATTGGTCTGAAGTCGGCCACAGTTGATGGATTTTCCTTTTTGGGAATTAAAGTTATCATGGTACTGTTGGCCTATTTTGAGAGCCTCTTTGTAGAAAAGAAATCTCTAATTGCCTGAATGCCATCCTCTTTTACAATACTCCAATTCTCCTTGAAGAAACCCGCAGAAAACCCATCTTACCCCGGACTCTTGTTAGGATCAATATTGAAGATGGCATTCCTAATCTCCTCATCTAATACTGGCATAATTAGTTTTGCAGCTAGATCATTTGTTACAATGTCATTCCCTTCAAAGAGACTGGCATCAATATCTGTAACTTCATGATCAGTCCCAATCAAGTTTTTGTAATAGCTGATGAAAGCCTTAGCTATGCTATCCTGATCAATGTGTAGCTCCCCTTTCATGTCCTTTATCCTCCCAACAATACTTTGGTGCTTTCTCTCTGCAATTCTAGTATAGAACTACCTAGAACTGCAATCTGCCTTTTTTATATGCTGGATTTTTGCCCTTTGTTGCAGCATACTCATTTCAGCCTGTTTAAGTTTCTGGTATTTCTGCTTGAGCTCTCCAATTTCCTGCACCAAGTTATCATTGGCATTCCCCTGAAGATGCTTTTGACATCTTAAAAGCTTATCTTTTACCTCCTCAACCCTTTCAGTAAGTTTTGAGAAATGAACTTTGTTTAGCTCAGTCAGGGCATGCTTCACGTTTTTTAGCTTAAGAAACAGAATCTGCATCTTATTTCCCTCCACATTTTGTTCCCAAGCATTTCTGACCTCTTTTTTATAATCCTTATGAGTTGTCCAGCAATTCAGATACCTGAAAATCTTCTTTGGGTTAATTTCCTTCATAACCCTCACCATAATGGGAGAATGATCTGAGAGCCCTGAGGGTTGGAAATCAGCCCAAGAAGCTGGCACTTTCAAGATCCAAGTAGAGTTGACCAAAGCTCTATCTAATTTACTCCAATTTCTGTCATCTTCCTCCTGGTTATTTGTCCAAGTATAATAACAGCCCTGGCCTGCAATGTCATCAAGTCCACATTGCTTAAGGCAGTCATTAAACTCCATCCTATCTATATCATTTGGAGGATTACTGCTCTGCTTCTCAGTCCCTTGTCTAATGACATTAAAGTCTCCAAGCACCAACCATGCTTCTCCACCAGGATGCAATTCTCTCCATAAAATTCTCCTCTCAGCGGCATCATTACTAGCATAAATGAAAGTAATGTAGAAATACTGATTGGAAATTATATGGAAAATCCTACAATGAACAAATTGAGAGTGGGTTTTCAGAATCTCCACTTTAATTTGTTGACTCTTCCAAATTACCCAAATCCTACCATTCCTATGATGGTTGTAGGTTGTGGTAATCTTGTAAGCAGCAAACTTCCTCCTTATAATACTCCCTGCCTTGTGTTCTTTTACCCTAGTTTCCAGAAGACCCAATATGTCTACCTTATTCCTCAACAGAAGGTCTTTCACCTCCTGCTGCTTGAGGGTGTCATTGCACCCTCTGATATTCCAAGCAGCAACTAGCATATTGCAGGTGGGTCTGGTGGAACTCCTTCCCCTACAATAACCTCCTCAGCATCCATATTTTCCTCTCTCCCATTCTCAATTGCTTCCAGAGACATTAATTCCCTGAATCTGCTGACAATTGAGGCTGAACTTCTCTGATGGACTATCTTGCTCTTCCTAGATGTGTATTTTTTGCTCACTCTTTTGAAACCCAAGTCTCCTGACAATGGAGAGTTGGTGAAGTTCCCTGGAGAGGTATGATCAATGTACTCATGCTCCTCTACCACATCCTGCTGCCCATGCTTTCTTGACAGCTTATCTTCCACTCCTTTAGTCACTTCCTTAGTGATTTTCTTTTCATGAGAAATCAACTGTAGGTTTCCCTTAGCATGCTCCCCAACAGGAGACTCTGTGTGTTCAATGTGGGTCTCATTCTCCACAGGTTCAGGTGCTACTGCTGCCTGTGTGACATTCCCACTGTTCTTCTCTGATTCAACACTCACAAGTTTATAAACCTTTTTCACTTTCTGCTTATTAAACCTGCAATGTGTAGAGTCATGTCCCAGCTTTTTGCATCCCTTACAGTAGAATGGAACCCATTCATACTCTATTGTCTGTAACTTCTGACCACTATAAGGAGTCCTGATTAAAACCTCCCTTGGAAGATTAGATGACACATCAATCTCAACCATTACCCTAGCAAAGCCAAGCTTCTCTTTGTGGGTTGTTGGGTAGTCAGCAAAAAGTGGTTTCCCAACCCTGCTTGCAATTTTACTCTGAGGATTTTCAGACCAGCACCATGGCTCAAGGTCAGGTAACAGAATCCATACAGGGACATGGCAAGTAGTGTCAAGCTCCTGTGCGAATCCTGGCTTCCATTGTTTCAATATCAAAGTATTCGGCCCTATCCTCCATGGTCCGCCCTTAGGTATAGTCTCCTTGTCCTCCTTACTGCTGAAATTAAAGCTGAACCACCCCCTTTTATAGTATTTGATATCAGGTTGATCAACTTGCTGCCAGTTTTTCTGGGCAAAGGTTTTCATCTCCTTCAATTTTGGCCTAGCACCAATCACATTACCAACCAATGAGTTTGCCCAGAATTCAATTTCACTTTTGATGTCATCCTCCTCAATCACAATTTCCTCTGAATTTGCATTTTCTGCATAGTGATGCAAAGACATACCAACCCTCGGCTTCGATTTCACAATCTTACTCCAATTTTTTCTGGGCTCATTTTTATTTTTAATTTCTTCAGGAATTCCCCCAATTCCAGCAATTTTTGTTATGTTTCCTTCATTTTTGTCGTCATCTACTGTCTCAGTAATCCCAGAATTAGGTTGAAATCCTCCATTTTTCAGAAAATTTGTTCCTACATCCACATGTTTAGAATTGTTCTGAGATGATTTCATACCAGATTTGTCTAGAGCAGTGTCAATCACATCATTCAGTAGTCGAGGTGAAGAGCGTGTCTGAGTTTCTTCGCCTTCATCACTCTCTTCTCCACTGTCAATGATTTTGGTATCCTTCGATTCATCTTTCTTCCGCGAGCTTCCCCGTTGTTTTTGTTTTGGTGGTCTTCCCCTTCCCCTGGTCTGAGCCATGATCAAGCTTTTAGTTAGCTTGGTGAAGAAGCTTCCTCACTACGCACAGCTCCTCGTTTTAACTTATTTGCATTGTTTATTGTTTACTTGATTTTCAAATATAATCTGTCATACTCTAATGCTTATAAGATTGTGAGTTAGATTGGTATTTGGATCCCATGGAATTGAAAATAAACTCGACATGGTAGAGAAATAATTAGCATTTTATTTTGTGCTTTTGATATTCTTTTTTATTTTGTCTTACTTCTTACATAACTAAAATCCACCAACTTTACCAAAAGAATAACTCTAAGGGATCCTCACCCGTTAGATTCATGGTAAATATCAAAGTCCATTCAATTGTTGTAAAGATATCGTAGTGAGCAGCCTCTATTACTAATTGCAAAAGCAAAGTCTGACTGTGTACGTACAAATGATTAGTGCACTAAGTTTAGATAGAATGTGCATCTAAGTGTGGCTAAAACAATTTTAAATCGATAGTAGTATTGGTAAAATCATGGTTGACAAACCTGTTTAAAAAATCTAGCCCCAAATGCTCGATTAACCTTAAGACGTCCTTTAACCCTATCCTTATCTTCCTACAGAATTGATGAAGATTACAGCTAATATTGTCCCTTTTTTTTATTGATTATCATAATTCGCTAATACAGCTCTTTGTATTACTTATCATGATTGTTTCATCGTTTTCTATATTTTTGGTTAATTTACTGAAATTTTGTTTATCTTTGTCGGTGCTGATCCTCTTCGTGTTATCTTTCAGATGAATTATTGTAAGTACACACATACTGATGTGCCAGCCATTTACTGTATGTTTATTATGTTATTCGAAATTTTTTTTTCTAAGCCACAAGTTTGTTTGTCCATATGTGGTAGTGGCCTGGAGTAATCTTGGTTGGTAACCAGTTACGATTGAAATTAAGATGTGGCGGTTCTCTATTAAGTATTGTTTTCACATTCGATTGTTTTCACATTCGATTGCAAAAGTACAAGTGTGATCAAAATCATAAGCTAGGAAGAGTGATCGCTGGTGAGAGAAATTTTATTGTGTTGAGATGTCCTTCCATTTAAGGTCTTGAGAGTCGACTATCTAAATATCGCATATAGTACCGATAAATAAGAGGGCTTGAGTAAGCTTGCAGCCTGCTTAGTTTAATTTTATATTCAAATCTTTTGGTTAGATGGTTGGAGTGCAGCTGAATCATGTGTTTCTTCTGCTATTTCTCCAATCGTTAATTGATGTTATTCATGTTTTTCTTTTGAATCTACATATTATAGTTCACTGCTTTTACGTGTTGATCCCTGCAAAACAAACTAAAGTTGTTTTTGTAATAAGTTATATCCACCATCTATACATGTTAATAATAAAAGTAGTTACTTCATCTGGTACGCGTGGCATACATTAATAACAAAAGCAAAACCTACAGTAAACTGCTAAAATGGTCCCTTAACTTTCCAAATTGGGTGAAATTGGGGACCCAAAATTTTTGTTGTAAATATTAGGGACTCAGTGCAACGCCGTTAGCTTCCCAGTTAATCAAGGGATGACGTGGCAGAGGAGAGTAAATGCTGGGTAAAGGAATGACGGCTAATGACAGTACCCGCTGTACTTTACCCTTCCAATGCATTATTGGACCATTTTGGCGCAATTTCTTCGTCTTCCCCAACCAACAAAACTGCTCCTTTTTCTCTCCATTTCATAACACCCCAAAAACATCCTTTTTCTCTCCTTTTCACTCCAATTTCGATCATTTTTTTTTTGTGTGTTTCTCATCAAAGAAGATCAAGAAAACCTGATTATCATCATAAGGTATGTAAAACTAAACTTGATTTGCTATTTTTTTTGGGATTTTATTAAAAAATTTGGGTTGATGAACAGTGATGAACATGAAAAGTGGTTTGATGATCTCGTTTTTCCAGTGCATGTTGAGTTTGATTTCCATTTATCTTATATTAAGACTCTTATGTTTGGTGGGAATCTTAGATTAATGTATTTTTTTAGGATTAGGGTTTGCAGATTTGAATTTTGTGTGCTTGTACTGTTTTATTTGGTTGAATATGATGTTGTTGAGATTAGGGTTTGCTCTGTTTGTCTCTGTTTATGTTTTATTTTGGTAGATCTACATATCTGTGTTGTATGTATTAGGGTTTGGTTGGTTTTTTTTTCAATTTTCATCTCATTATGGTTTGCTCTAGTTTGCTCTGTTTTTTTTTTTTTTATATAGTTATGGTAGATTAGTAAGGATTTGTATGTTGTGGCATATGGAAGCTCTTGCGGATGCTCATCCTCTGCTTAGCATGGAAGAGATTTTGCTCAACCATATTTGGGTTAAATTAGAAAGGGACGATAAGTCTATGTGTTGTATGACTTGTCGAAAGTGGAGGGAGTGGTGCTACTGGAGGAACAATGTTCCATATGAGCTTTATTTTGAGTTGTTTAATGTAGCCATTGTATTAAGTTGTTGAATTTTGAATCGAATGAGCTTAAATCCTATCATATGGCTGCATCATGGTGGATATTGGAAAGTTTCTCCAAAATTCAAATATATGGGAGGTCAGTCTATTACATTTGACAACCTCCCTGTTGACATTGATACTAGTTACCCAAAGCAGATAATTAAGACATTATGTTACCATGATATTATCAAGGTTCATTTTAAAGTGCCTAATGTAGGTTTACCTAATGGTCTGAGGTTATTATCTACTAAAAGTAGTTATGAGGATCTGTTGTTGCATTTAAAAAAATGGTGCAGATGTGAACATTTACACTGAGCATGAGCATGACAATGTTGTTACAACTATTGATTTAGATTCTGATGTGGATCCTAATGTTACTTTCACTGAGTTGTTGGGATTACTGAGTTTGTTGGTTATGATCTTCACACTGATGATAACCAAATTGTGAAGTATTCTGATCATGAGTCTAAGTATGATGATAATGCTGTTGAATATGATGAGTTTGGTAGTGGTTTTTCTGATGAAGAGTTGGTTGATGCTAGAGAGCTTAACAATCAAGCTCTGACTTTAAATAAAGACATAGGTGAAGAGCTAAACAGGCTACAAATAGAGCTGGAAAGGGATGAGGTAGATGGGATAGATGGTCATAGTGACTATGAGGGTAAGTCTGAACTTGATAGTCCTGTGCAATCTGAGGATCGGAGGAAGAATGTGGGTACATTTGTCCTCCTGAACCTAAGGTTAAAAGAAAGAGAGGCAGTGTATATAGAGTAGGTGTGTCTAATGCTGAGAATGACTTTCATGTGAATCAAAGGTTTGATAATGCACAACCATTCAAAGATGTCATTACTGATTACTGTGGCACTAATGGAGTGGATTTGGAATATATAAAGAACAACAGAGAGAGGGTTAGTCTTAAGTGTAAGACTGAGGGTTGTGACTGGAAGATTTGGGCATCATATGATAGACAAACTGAGTCTTTTATGGTTAAAACTTACATCTCTGAGCATTCACATGGCAAAGTGAGACAAGTGAAGAAGGTTTCCCATCGTTGGCTTGCTCAGAAGTATTCTAGTAGGTTCAAGATTAACCCGTATGTGTCAATACAAGAGATAATAGATCAAGTACAGGCTGACCAGGGCTATGTTATATCTCAGTACACAGCAAAGAAGGCTAGGAAACTTGCCATTGACCTGGTTGTGGGTGAGTATAAAGAACAATATAGCCTGCTGAATGAGTATGCTAATGAGATGAAAAAGTGCAGACATCAACAACATTGTCAAATTTCACTTAGATGGTGGTGTATTCAATAGCATGTATATTGGATTCCATGCCTCAATTCAGGGCTTTAAAGCTGGTTGTAGGCCATTTATTTCAGTTGATGGGTGCTTTTTGAAGGGTCCATATGGGGGTCAGTTATTAGTGGCTGTTGGGAGAGATGGGAACAACCAGATGTACCCTATAGCTTGGGCATGAGGACACTTATAGTCGGACCTGGTTTCTGGAATTGTTGGCTACTGACTTGGAGACTACTGATTGGGCAGGTTATGTGATGATGTCTGATCAGCAAAAAGGCTTAAAAGTTGTTGATGATGTCTTTCCACAAGCTGAAAAGAGGTGTTGTGCAAGGCATGTTTATAAGAATTTCAAGGATGTATTTGGAGGTGATAATGACTACAGGAGGTGTTTTTGGAGGATAGCCAAATCAACAACTGAAGTTGAATTCAAATCTAACTTACAACTGTTGAGTACCTTTTGTGTTGGTGCAGCAGATGATCTGTTAGAAAGGAATTATCAGAAATGGGTGAGAGCATTCTTCACAACAATGTCTTATTGTGACAGTGTTGATAATAACCTAGTTGAGGTCTTCAATGCATATATATTAAGGTCAAGGCACAAACCCATCATATCAATGTTGGAAGACATTCGAGAATCTGTGATGGTAAGACACCACAAGAAAAGGGATTTAATGACTGAGTCTAACATGAAAATCTGTCCTAGGATTTAAAAGTTGTTAGAGAAAGTGAAGTTAGCTGCTAGACCATGGTTTTGTACTTTTGATGGCAAGTACACATATGGTGTAAGAGAGGGCATTTCACAAGAGAGGTATTTGGTCCATTTGGGGGATCACACATGCTCTTGTAACTCATGGTAGCTCAATGGAATCCCGTGTGTACATGTCGTTTGTGCTATTTGGCATGATAGCTCGGAGCCGGAGAAGTATGTGTCTGACTATTATCGAAAGCATTACTACCTCAGGGCATACGAATACACAGTGTCTAATCTAAGAGGAGCCAAGCAGTGGGAGAAGTCCGAGAAGGATGAAATTAAGCCACCTAAGCTAAAGGAGGTGAAGGCAAACAGACCTAAGACCAAAAGGATGCCCTCAGTTGGTGAAGAAACAACCAAGCAGTCAAAGAAGGCCACCATAATTAGATTCTATTATTGTGGTGAAAGTGGACACAACAAAAAGAGTTGCAAGCTCGATGATGCGGCAAAGAGTGCAATTGTGAAAGAGAAAAATGATGAAGAAGCCCTTAGAAAGCAAGCTAGGCAAGAGAAGCAGCAAGTAGCAACGGCTAGAAAGCAGCAAAAAGAAGCTCACAAAACCAAGTCTAGACAGACAAAGGTTGCAGCTACTACTAAACAAACCACTAAGCGCCAAGGCAAGCAGTCAGTTCCTTTGCACCACAGGGGATATGGGATGCTTACATATGCAAATGGATATTCAACCCAAGCTATTGTAAGTGTACTAAACTTTTACGTTCCATGAGATATTCCTCATATCATACCACTTCTTATATGTGTTACATACAGATGCAACCTCACAAAAGGAATGTTGCCTTGTACACTGATTTTGAAGGCCAACAAACATTACAATCTGTGTCTCAAGCTCCCATGAACATGTCGCAAACGAGTTCAAGTTCAACACCATTTCTTGACACAAGAGGCAGGCAGTCAATTTCAAGCCAAGTATTGCAGGTAAATATCCAATTACCACATTTTTAATTGTAATTCATTGATAACATACTTCTAAGGTTCTTCATTTGCAATTTAGGAACAAGCGAGAAACAGAGCTGATGCTTTTGGAAAGAAAAATAAGCGCACTTGATCGCCAATGAAACCAACAGGTAAATAATTCCTTTCATTTATTCATAATGCATTCAACATTATTGCAACACTTAGTTTAGATCAATTCCTTACATAAGCCAAAATAATTACAATAGCAATGATTACAACAATGGTTTTAAAGCTTGGCATGTTATCCTCGATGGTTGAACTTGATTCTCGAGGTATTCAATTCTTCTCATCATGTGAATGATTTCTGAGTGTATTTCTTCCACATGTGGTGGATCAATCCACTCAAAAAACTCACAACCAAATTTCTTCTTGTATCTTTGGCAAATATAAAACCTTCTTAATGGGTTACGGATTGTTGTTGAAAGACTCCTTTTTGCTCTACGATTGCAATAGCACCGCACCTCACCTATATGCATTGTATTTATCTTGCAGTAGAAGCAGCGATTTTTTTTGAAGTGAAGAATGAAGATATCAGTACTACAAGATGATTTTTTTGGGGTGAAGAAGGAGCTGCTTTCCTCTGTTTTTATAGGTCAACAACGGCTATTTTTTGGACTGTAGAATTCTAGGTCAACAACGGCTATTTTTTGGACTGTAGAATTCTAGCCGTTTCATGTAAAATAACAAAAGTTCAATCCCTTGCTATTTGCTTTTCCAATATTCTATGCTTGTGTCAGTAAATTCTGCAAGAAGTTGAGTCCCTTGTGTGCCACATCACCTTCCCGTTAACGGCGTTGCACTGAGTCCCCAATATTTACAACAAAAAAATTGGGTCCCCAATTTCACCCAATTTGGAAAGTTGAGGGACCAATTTAGCAGTTAACTCGATTTTTGGAAGAGTTTTTGAAGTTTGGACATAGGTCACATAGCTATATATGTGTGGTGAAAACTTCTGGGGTATTTGACTGATTGTAGTTTTGTCTCAGATATACACCTTCCTTGATGTATTCATTCTGATTGTTCAGTTGTAATCACAGCACATCTATGTCACACTTAGCACGGCTTATACAGATACTATGAATGATTAACAGCCGACTTTTGCTCCAATTTATAACTTAGACCGATTAATTACAAATGTTGGAGTTAAGAACAAACAAGATCTTGATATATTGGCTATCTGTAGTGAATTTGATAAAAACGGACTTGTTGTAACTTTGTGTATTGGTGGGATGATGTTCTTTTGAAAATCTAATTTTGTAATATGTGGTATCCACTTTATGGACCTGATACATACAGTTCCCTTTCTTCATACATTTATTATTGTTATTATTAGAATAAATAAAAAAAAACAGCTGTTCAGACGATGTGTGTAATTTAAGATCTAAAAGTTTTATTTGATTCCAAGAGATCAGGATTCTCTAGATGAGTATTGTGCCATCTTATTTCTAAAATTGTTTGATTTGTACGTCCAAAGAAGAGTTAAGTGGTTTAAATAGCATCATTTGTGTCCCATTGTTGCGGTTTGCCCTTGATGCTGATATTGGAGGGGTCAACTGCCCAACTGATGAATTGAAAAGGCTATGTTTTTTAGGATGATGATCAGATGGCATTGAACCATGTAATGTTGCATATTAAGGGAGCACATGTTTGTTCTTAACCTTCGTTAGTTTTTTTTAGTCTGAACTTCTTTTTATGTTACAGTTGATCTTTTGCCAATTTTGACTTCAATTGTTTCGATAAATTGGTGGTGGTGCTGGTGAGATATCACGTCTTTTATTATGAATTGATGAACAAGTTGTTTAAGGTGATAGTATTGGTTTTGGCTATAATTGACCTATAGGTCACTTTGCTCATTTGTAGATCGTTGTAGAACATACTATTGTTGTTCTTGCCCTCTTGCTTCCTTTCTTTTACAATCCCTGGAAGAGGGCTTTCAAGTCTCATCTTGTTACAAAGGCAGATATACAAATCATTGAAACTAAGGTCGTGGTCTTTCCGGTACGCTTAAATTTTAGCTTGCATCCAAATCTTTATTTGTGCTTGTAGAGTGCTTTTTGGTGCGCTCACGCGTTGTACGCCTCGAAATTACGAGTCCCTTTAAAGGATCAGCTTTGTTGTGACATTATAGTTACCACCATCTCAATTCAACTTTTTTTCTTCTAATGGTGTGTGTGAGGTCTAGCTAACATCTCAATTCAACTAATTGACTAAAATGTGAAATTCTGGTAACCATGTTTTTTTTTTTCCTTATGGCATGCAAGAAACCATATCAAAGCATAGATGTGGATGTTACAAGTTTGCATCAGAAAATGAAGAAACCAAAGGCATCGAGTGAAAAAATGATGGCTAAGCAAACCAACCCATATTGATGATAGGACAAGGCGTTTCATTATTTGGATAATTGGATATTCCAAACACTCTTTGAAAATAAAACTGCCCGCATGGCGTCCTCGATATTGATTAAACAAGCCCCCCGCCCGCATCAGAGAATTTTGTTTGCCGTCAGTTTCAAAGTGTGTACTCTAACTTTTGTGTCTGATTAGCTTTCATGACATTATTTTCAACGATGAAAAAGTCACTTTATTCTTCTCTAATTTTGTCTCAATAATGTGATTATATCTCAAGTATTCAAGTTCAAAACGCAACTTTCTAAATTAAAATGTTATTCAGCTCGCTTAAAGGTCGATATCGATTGGCCTACAAAAAAAGAAAAAGGTTACGCTTAAATAATTGATACCTTATTTGTATCATGTAAGTTTTGTTGTGAAACCATCTTATCGCTTAAATAGTGACCTCTTTACACTTTTAGTGACAAATATATTTCTTTTAGTAGTGATAGTTTTGATTTATGGTTGAAACAATTGATATAGGATGCTAACGGGGTTGCTTAATACATTATGGCTAAATCAATACTTTGATCATAACTAATCCAGTTTAATCATAAACTAAAGCAATCACTAAAAACAGTGAAATGATCACAATTAAGGTTCAAATGTTCAGTTTCTTAGCATTAAGAACTCAACCAACCTTGTGAGACTCATTATATTTGTATTTGTTGTAGGATCATATATAGATTTACATTAGAATTATGCCAAAGCTACAAATCACAGCCCCGTGAGATTACGGGTCCAAAAACTAGTTATCATTTTTTTCTACTAACTCATCATATTATTATTTGTTTTCCACTTTTATGTCACCCGTTATATTATTTCATTTTCATTCCACTATCCCGTCACCAGTTATGCTATTTCATATTCATTCCACTATCACGTCACCTGTTATACTATTTCATTTTCGTTTTACTATCTCGTCACCCGTTATGTCACATTATATCTCAGTTTATAACCATAATTACTAACTTGTTAGCATAAATTATAATGTTTTGCATAATTTAGCTGATAACTATCATATTATATAATTTCGATGTGTTATTTAATTAATAGGTGCCAAGTGTCCTCGTTGCAATTTTTTTTCAGGTTTATATATATAGTATTAGATTCGATTAGATAAATACATAAAAATAATTGATTTTTTATGGAAAAAATTACTTTCTTATGTTGATTATCACCGGTGGTAATTACCTTATAATATTTGCTTTTGAAGAGAAAAATATTTAGACTTATGAAAGAAAAAACTTGCTTTAACATTATCGAGTTTAGCAAATGCTTTATATGTACTTCTTACTGTAATGTTCCAAGCTTCTTTCCTTGACGATTTTTATGATATTTTCCTTGACGGTTTTTTTTTTCTAGCTACATTGCTTTAAGCATTTACCTTTTCTAACATTTAACTTTTGTTTTCTTTATTTTTTTTTTAATTTGGTTAAAAAACCTAGGTTGATCTTCGACTGTAGGACCAACCCAAATCATCCTTCCGAATGAGAGTAGTAAGAGAGTGGGTAGGACTCTCAAACCGGCGAGTAAGGGAGGGACAAGAGTGCCCCCAAATTGGCCATAAATTCTACGACTTTTTTGGCCTCAGGTTAGCAGTGAATAATCTTTACTTTGTGAAAAAAAAAATCCATCTGAATATCTTGAATCAGATTAGAAATTTCCCAAGGGACCTTTCCAACTTGATGAAAAGAGTTAATGAAACAAAAGTTATCTCCCTCGATAATGAGGTTTTTGATACCTAGGAAAATAGCAACTTTGATACCTTCTTTTAAAACTAGTGTTTCCGCTAGCAGAATACTCGTGATGCCACAAGCTTTTACTCCCAAAAATTTTGGGGTTTCATAAAAGCCCCTATTAACATATCCTAGAGAAGATTTTCCATTTGAAAACTTAGAACCATCGAAATTTAATTTGTGGTACTCTATCGGGGATTTATGCCAAAAGATGTCCTTCGAGTGGAGATTTTGTCATTTTTTTTCATTTGATCGGGAGAGCCATTATCTACGTTATCTAAATTCATTTTTCTAAAAAAAAAAAATTCCATTCTTGTAAAGCAGATTTAATTAATCGAACTATTTTTTCAATAAAAAAATTCTCCGCTTTAAATATGTGATTGTTCCTAGCAAACCACATATTCCACCAAATACTTATCAAACACTAGAGCGATTTTGATTTATAGATTTCTCAAGTATATCAAGGTTGTAACTGAAAGAACGGTTGTCATTGTTGTTGTTATTTTGGTTAAGGTAATGATCAAACTTAATATCAAATTTACTAGCCACATCTAATTAATGGGACATGAAAAAAAAAATGATGTAAATCTTCGAGCATGTGATCACATAGAACGCAATGAAAGGGGACCGAGACATGACTGCGGTTCAACCTATCACGAGTTGGAAGATCATCCATACAAGTTTTCCAAAGAATTTTTTTTAACTTGTTAGGGATATCAAACTGCCAAATCCAATGAAAATTACATTTTATTTGAGTTTTATCCATAATACCTTGGATTAGTCAGGTCGCTGATTTGTGAGAAAAGATCCATTAAGTGACAATGACCAAAAAGCTTTATCTTTCATATCATTACTAGGAATATGAATACAAGATATACTATCTAATAAATTCTTTGGAAGAAATTGGCTAAGGCGAACCATATTACACTGTTTAGACTTTGTAATAAAATAACTAACACCAATAGTCATGTCAAGGTTAACACAATTTAGTACTAAATCCTTAATCGGATTTGAAAAAGCCCAGTCGTAACACTACGGAATTTGGAAAGTGGTTTATGGAGTTGGTTTGTCCCACATTAGGAAACTAAGGCTCATATGATCAGTTTATATTAGATTTTCTACCATCATACTAACAACAAGACCTTCCCCTTTAAAGCCCACGGAACGATATACGGGCCTAAGAGTTGACTACCCATCTTATTGGGTTGTGTTGCGACAGACGATGAGTCGGGCTGTTACAGATGGTATCGGAGCAACCCTGCGACCGCGTGCTGGGGCGAGGCCTAGACCAGCCGCCTTGGACCCGTGTTGATGTTGATATGGTTTGGCCGAGGCGCAACGGGGACGTTGCGTTCTCTAAGTGGGGGAGTTTGTTACACTACGGAATTTGGAAGTGGTTTATGGAGTTGATTTGTCCCACATTGGGAAACTAAGGCTCATATGATCAGTTTATAATAGAATTCTACCATCATACGAACAACAAGACCTTCCCCTTTTAGAGCCCACGAGAGGATATACGCGCCTAAGGGGTGATTACCCATCTTATTGGGTTGTGTTGTGACGGACGATGAGTCTGGCTGTTACACCAATAATCTGACCAAAAATTAATATCTTTTCTATTATTGTTTATATTAAGTGTAACCTAAAAATCAATAATAATTTGGAAAATTTGTAGGAAACCACCTCTAACTTTCACCATTTTTTGGGAAACCACCTTATTAAAATAAATTTGTGGATAACCACCAAATATAAACAAAACCAAAGGGTAAAACCACCTCCTTACCCAAACCACCCTCTCACCAACTCTAACGACCACTAGCCACCACCATTTTTGCCGCTACTGCCACCACCCACCGCCGACAAGGCCACGCCGACCACCACATTCCCCCGGCTCCATGTCCTCCACCCTCCACGACCATTTTCTCTCTCCTTCCATCCTCTCTTTCCTCTCGGTTTCTGGCCACTACAAGCATGGTTACGGGCGATCGACGACCATGTTGGGGGTGTCAAGGGTAGCTAAGGTGGTGGTTGGTGTTGACGGGTGGTGATGCGTGGTAGTTAGAGGTGTTGGGTGGGTGGTTTGGGTAAGGAGGTGGTTCCCCCTTAGTTTTGATTATATTTGGTGGTTCTCCACAAAAAAAAAAAAATTAATAAGGTGGTTCCCCAAAAAATGGTGAAAGTTGAAGGTGGTTCCCCACAAATTTTCCTAATAATTTACAAGAAGTTGGTGGGGAGCCGAGATACGATTTGAGCCTCTACACCCTTTGCTATGGCTAGTAAAAATATGAGCTGCAGCATGCGCACCGATATCCTGCGTCCTGGAGAATTACTGGATCCGCTTAAGTAGAGCAACAACCGTGGGCTCTAACTCCCCTAGAGAGGAGAAAGAGAAGGGAAGGAAGCCATAATCCAAAGCAGCGCACCTCGCCTCATACTTGGCACGCTTACGATCGGCCGCTTCCCGCACCACCTCACCTGTTTCATAATCTATCAATCCCGTTTGAGTCAAGGGCGACAACCCAGTCAAATCGACGTTAAATGTCGCGCCCTCTATCCCAGGAATAAAGCAGCATGTCTGCTGGGCGAAGAGGTCGGCCATCAGCACCAATCATACCAATGTCAACCTCCTTTCCAGCGGAGATTCCTGACCGATAACAGATGTCAACCAGCGTGTCACGAATAGCATTATGCCGATGTTTGACGCCAACCACTCCCGTACACGATTCAACATGATCCCCAAATATATCACTCAGAAACACCCGCAAGCAAGCAGAGCACGGATGATCCGTGGTGAATAAAGGCACCCCGGACGGTAGCAAAACACGCAACGATAAGTACGACCATTCATATTCTGACCCAACCCGAAAATAGGGACCACCCTAAGCCAATCAGAGCCGTGCGCACCCTGTTGAGAACTCCACAAAGCCAATTGACGCAGTGTCAATTCAAGGAATAAATACAAACAGCATCCCTAGTGACCCAAGCAAAGTACATATCTGCCAATCTTTTCATAAGTCTGGGGGCAGTGATCTCACTAGGATTACCCAAGATATCAACCTCTAAAGTCCGATTAAAAACACCAATAGCATCTGCAAACGCAGACCCCAAAGAGACGACACCAGCATGACGAAGAAGTTTAGACTGCAGGTCAGCAGACTGAAGTCGCAACGCTAAAAAAGCATAATTGACAGCATCCCCGGCCGAATAAACACCAAGCCATCCGAACAAAAAGGGCAAAGTAGCGAGCCTCCACTGTCAATCACCAAAACCTGGACCAGAAGCAACAACGATAGCTTTAAGGACGACCGTAAGGCCGCATCAAAAGGTAGCTGGGTTGCGCGGCGCACAAGTACGCAGGGCGAAATATAGCTTAGAGACCCAAGTGCAAGCCCGAAAAAGTAACAACTCGCTTTGAGGATCGTTAAGCTTAGCAACCGCGTCCATGAGCTCAATGGTCTTAGTCTCCCCTGCATAAGCATAGAACTACAAAACTCAAAATCGACACTGACATGCCCACCTAATAACTTGATCCCTAGCAATATTAGGGGGGAAGACACCAACAAGCCGGCTCCGCGGATCCTCTATAGGCCCAAAAACCTCAGTTTTATCAACATTAAGATGAAGACCCAAACGAGTACCCTCTGCCTGAATCAACTCCAAGACCTGACCCACAACCAAGGTATCGCCGACAATAGTACCATCATCCAAATACCAAGCCTGCAAACACAAGTCAAAAGAGTCTCTAATCTTACACGCCAAAGGGTGCAAAACCAGAGCAAAAAGCGGCGGACCTAGGGGGTCACCCTGATGTACCTCTTGACACGACAAAAGAGTGTGCTCCCCATAATATAATCGAGCAGGGTTGGAGAAATAGAACTCCCCATAATATTACCAATCTGCCACCGGGGATCTTTCTTGAAAACATCTCTAAGAGACATAAGCTTCTTCCATTGTCACGGGCTATTAGTAGGAGGCTTATGATCAAATAGACTTGCTCCTTTTATATGCTTTTTGCGAACTATTTTCACCCATACATTGCTTGGATCTGTTAAAATTTTTCCAAGTAGTTTAAGTTGCATTGCTTTGTTGGCCGCCTCTGTTTTACGAAGACCTAGGCCACCCATGCTTTTAGGGGTGCAAATATTATCCCACTCTATGAGATTGGGGGACTTGTTAATGATATCCTTGTTCCATAAAAGATTTCTATTGATTTTATCACTCTTTATGAATATAGCTTGGAATTAGGAAACTTTGCATCTGAAAAGTAGCCTCAGAAGCTAAGTTAGATTGAATTAAGTGGTTCTTGCGGCTTGCGAGATGTAGTTCGCTTTCCACTTAGTCAATTGGTTTCTAGAGTTTAAAAGGACATTGGCAAAGGTCTCTTTTGTAACCCTACTATCAATGATCGGACATCCTAAATATTTGCCTAGCGAGGTAGCTTCGGGCATCCCTAAAATACCATGGAAAACATTCCTATCTACTCTCGAAACATTTTTGGTGCATTGAAAAGCAGATTTTGAGAAGTTACTTGTTGACCCGACATGCGTCAAAATTTATCCAATATATCTTACACTGCTTGACAACTAGCTTTAGAAGCCTTACTGAAAATCATGGTATCATATGCAAAAGTAAGAAAAGGATTTCGATCGGAGATCGAGCTAATTTTAACACCCACAAGGTGTTGTTTTTTTTATCATCATTAGCTTCTTGGAGTTTCCAAGCCAATAGTTCTGCGCAAAGAATGAAAATATATCGTGAAAGAGGGTGTCCTTGTCTCAGACCACGAGATGGACGAAAAATTTCTTCAGAACACCATTAACTAAAACGGAAAATGAAACGGTCGTGATACAACTCATGATCCAACTAATCCACCTTGGATGGAAGCCAAACTGGAAGAAAGGGTTTCTTTGATAAAACGGCAATCTAAACGATCATATGCTTTTTCCATATCTAATTTTATTCCCATCCTTTACTAGTTTTCCTTTCAAAATAATTAAAAACTTCATGCGTCAATAGAATGTTATCTTGAATAATTATGTTAATTAGGTGTAACACTGGGACTAGGGGCTTTATCCACGGCTAGCTGAAACACTGCTGATTTTATTTCTTCATGGGTGATTTCTTTAATTAGGAACTCGTTATCAATTTCATTGATTTAGTTTTTCATCGACAAGAAATTTGTATCCTTATTGAAATGGCAAAAGGCATTTTTCGTAAATCTCATTTTAAGTGCTTTAGTGATAGCCATGCCAATCTGTATAGGATCGGAAAACCGCACACCATCAGAGGATGTAAAACTATGAATAACATTCATGTTTTGTCTAATGGTAGCGTGTTTTTGAAAATACTTGGTGTTACTATCTCCGAGGTTAGCCCTTTTAAGTTGTTGTAATTAAGCAGGCTATTTCTCTTTAGTAGCCACATTTCTTGGGCTAATTCTAATTCTAGATTGTTTCCATTAATCCAGCAACGCCTTTTGTATGTTTTCGAACTTGATACCTACCTTTGATAGTTGTCTAAAATATTACCAAATTTTGACTTATTCTATTCCTTGGCTTTAGACTTTAGGCATTTATATTTTTTAACAAGTCGATACATGTGAGAATCATTTTACTCCAAGCCTTACGAACAACCTGATCAAAATCATTTCGGAGGCACCACATCATTTCAAAACGAAATGGAAGGGATTTTCTCCTAATATCATAAGCAAGAGAGAGAGAGGGGGGGGGGGGAATGATACAATAATCGGAACTAGTGAATGGATAATGGTACAACTTACAACTTGAGTATAAAAGCAACCATCTTGGTGAAACCCGGACTCTATCCAAGATTTCAAAAATATTACTAGGGCTCATTCTTTTCTTCCTCCATGTGAAAGGATTTCCCAAAAATGGGATATCGACTACATTAGTATCGAACATAAAATCGGCTAATCTTGTGAATCTAGAATTAGTAGGAGAGATGGTCCCTTGCTTATGAGAGGGGTGCTTAATTTCATTTAGATCCCTTATACTGTAACAACAAGGGGTAGTGAAAAGAGAAAGAATGTAATCAGTAAGCTCATCCCAAAAATCTTTTTTTTTTTGTGCTTCTCTCGCTGGGGCATAGACGAAAATGATGATAAAATGACTATTGTTGGAGATATGTTTTGTTTTCTTCATTGACGAAGTTGTAAAACGTAATTAATTTGTTGTAACATTGAAGCATCCCAAATGCACGATTAGTTCATCCCTTCAAAAAGAAAGGAAAAAATAAAATAAGAAGGATCATTCATCATGCAAATGAACTTTTGAATGAGATCGAAATAGATCTTCAATTGAAAGTAATTGTGATTACGATATAAGCTCATTTCAATTGAGGTAGTGCAAAATGTTTTTTGCCCCTTTTAATTTAGCTCCTTGAAATTTGGAGTCCAAGAAATTCCAACTATAGGAGGTTCGTAATATTAGTTTTACGCGAAGTAAAATGTCGGCTGTTTTTTTAAGTCAATTGGATGAGTTATTCAATGAAAATGTTGTACACGTCAAACAATTTTCATTAAATTTGCCGGAAAATAAAAAGGAAAAAAAAATCTATCTATTACTTTTAATAATTACGTGCAAGAAAAGTTGATTTGGAGAGTTTCAGCGTACAACTGACATTTCAGCAATCATTTAACACATCATTAACTCATTATGCTCATTGGCGAAACTTGACAAAAAATGTCTGAGCCAAGATTTGAACCATTGGCCTCTCAATTACTTATTCATCACATTACCAATGTGTTGTCTACTATTTCATGCTCATTATTACAGTTCATTCTATAAAAAAGAAAATATCCAGTACAATTCTGATGCTGATTTAGTGTGAACAGAATTACAAAATCTTAAAAATAATATGAAAAAAAGATTTTTACTCACTCCCAAATATGGAAACAAAATAATTACACAATACTACAACGATCAACATAAAATGGACCATTATACTGATTAATGCAAAAAATTCCTATCCAACTTTAGAAAAAGAAAAATTTCGTAATTTATTATCAAATTAACATTGACCGGTTAATGTTTCCAAGACATTAACACTAAGTATTCAAATTTTAGAGCCTCAACATCTCAAATCATGAATGATTTGTATGATGGACATACTATAGTTAAAAAAAAATTAACATTTCCAGAATAGGAGTAAATTATAATGGAATTGACCGTAGTGTTTCACAATTTTAGACGAAAAAATCAATGATGATGACTTAGTGACTGATGATGACATGATTGAAAATTCGTATTAAAAGATTTATTTTTCTTGGTATCCTAGACTCCTAGGCCTACGTGGCTAATGGTCACGAACTCTTGGGTAGGCGATAACGGGAGGGAAGATGTTTTGGGTTAGTGAATTAAACAACGTTTTTAAAACATTTACAAAAAAGAAAAAAAAAATCATTTTCAATAGGACAATAACACAACGAAAGGAATTTATAGTTTTATACCTTACCTAGCTATTCTTATATGTTAATGGTCGTAAGGTACTTTTTGTTTTTATATATTATCATTTCTAATATAAAAGTGAGGACCCATAATTATATTAACAAATGATGTGGTAAAACTAATACGTTGGTGTTAATTAGGCTCATCTAAGTTTTTATGATTTTAGTTAATCTATTTATGACATGTATCAATCTTACGTTAAAGTAGGACATGTTTTAGTAAAGCTAAGCGTCGACTAAATTTTGGCAGGGTTGGGGTACGGACTAGATAATTTGACGGGGTGGGAGTGTCAGGTATGATCGTATGGATGTCAGGAAGACGGGTAGTTGATAGGGGTCGAGGGTCAGCAAGATATTTTGATGAGTGTATAAGTTTTAATTATGGAGATCGGGTAGAGAAATCGACAGGGTTAGAAGTTGGCTAGAAATTTTGACATGGGTAAAGAGGGGTGCAGACTATCTAAAAGAAATGTTATTAATCCCCATACATGTGTACGGGTACCAATTACATATAAATTAGTTTGAAGGGTACAAAAATAAAGATAAATATATAAACAATTTGGTTAACATATACATATAAAGGAAAATATTCATTTAGGGGGTCGAGTTTCAAAGTTAGTCGATGTGTTGTCATGAGTTGATAGGAGATGTTAATATAAATGACTCGACTCTAAGAATCAGCGGGTGTGAAGGGTTATAGTAGGAATTGACTTGGTATGGGAGTTCATGTAAAGTAGAGTGTGTGGTGGGGAATAAACTGAGTAGGAGGCGGGTGCGACTACCGGTTACATAATTTGATGGGTGTAAAGGTGTCGGTTAGGGAGGTCATGTAAGAAATCGACGAGGAATGGGTCGACTAAAAAATTGGACCAAGGGTGAGAAGATGTCTTCTAAAATTTTGTTGGATGTTGGGTGTTGATGATTATGAATGGGGATGGAAGGGTGGGTGTTAGATAGGCAAGCGGGAAGGGTGATGATTGTCGATTGGTGGTTTGCATAGATGATTTAATGCATGGGAAGTTGAGGTCGCCTAGGAAACTTGGCGCAGGAGGGAGCCGCCTAAGAAAATTGATAGAAGTTGTCGAATACATAAGAGTCGACAGGTGGTTATTGAGCGGTGGAGCAGACTCATTAGGTGGTCCGTTGGTATGAGGTCGGACTTCTCAGACGGGTCCTACATTCTTATTTTTGAACATAATTTTTAAGTTAAAATTCTTTAAGAAGGTGTTTTGGGAATAATATTCTCAAATAAAAAATTTACCCAAATCATATGATTGGCAATCCTAAAAATTATTCGAGAATTTGGATTTTTTCATTTGAAGCAAAATTTTCATGTGTACACCAAATATAACCCCCGAACCGCATTCTACTTTACCAAACGCTTAAAATGGTTTCCAAAATTTTCGAGTTACAGTTTGCAAACGCTATATAAAATGGTTTTATTTTAAATATTTTTGTAACAATTTTATATTGCATGACATAGATAATTATATTTAGAAAAATATTTGTAACTCCCGTGTAATTGCACGGGTCAAAAAACTAGTGAAAGGGATATTTGTCTGCATCTTTTAGGGCCCGTTTGGTTCGCGTGTTCCTGGTATCAGGAATGGGTTTTGATTCAGCAAACCCGATAGATGTGTTTGGTTGCAAATTTTAAGCTCTCCAACCCCATTCCTAGCGTGTCCATGAACCCACTTGGAATCGGGTTCCAAATCCCCTCTTCTCCCACCGGGATGAAAATGATCCCTGAGGTATCAATTTTAATTTTTGTGTTTTAAAAAAAAAAAAAAAAAAATCAAGAGATTATCATCTCTCTAGTCTCTACCGTGATATTGTGGTACTCCATTGTTATTGTCACCACTCATCAGCACTACAAAAAAGGGACATGGATGAAGGTGAAGAAATTGATGAACATCACAAATTGACAAGCCCTGATCAATCACACGCCACCTCATCCACGACTTTTCGAATTCGTGACCTCCATCAATCGGAGAACCACAAACTGACATTAATTTTGGGAGAGAATTCGAGACCTCCGTCGATGGAAACCCCTTGACGATATGATAATCTTATCATCGATTCATGGGTGTGTAAACTATATTGATACTTGAAGAGAGACCAGAAAATTACAATTAAGAAAAAAAATTGATGTCTAGGGGGTATGAAAATAATCTGGGTGTGTTGATGACTTGATGCGGTGGAACTTTGGTTTTTGGGTATGTTGCAAATTGTTGCGATTGAATTGATTTTATTAGGAAAAGTTGTTAATGTGATTCATCTTGAAACTGAGGTTGGGTAAGAAAGCCCACTAAATTTCCCATGAGTCGGGCGGGTCGGGCTAAGCAGATGGGTCGGCCCATGAGCTCTAGATCTACGGGAGACTTAGGGTTTTAGGAAGCAGCCATGTATATATTCACAAAATTTCGTCATTTTCTCATTTCTTTGCGCCTCCTTTATTCTTTTCTGTAACTTCAACTTCAATCTTCAATCTTTGAGGTAATTTTTCTCTCCTCACTCCCCTTCAATCTTCGTTAATCGTCCCATACTGTTGTTTTTCTCGTCAAATACTTCTGTGGATATACTATTTCGTCTTTGTTCTGTTAATTTTTGCTGCTTTTATCTTCAATGTTTGATACTATTTAATTTGTTAGCATTGCTTGGTTTTGTAATTTGATGGGTTTTTCGAAATATGTTTTTTTTTTTTTTTATGTTTACTGGTAATGTTCATCGTATTACCCAGGTGATTAAATGAGCTAATTTGATGGTTTATTGAAGTAAATTTTGTGTTAAGCATTAAATAATTTATGGGCTCATGGTGTAATTAGCTATAATTTTTGTTAATTGTATGAAAGATGGAATCTTTGGAGTGTTGCGTGTTAGAAGAACATTCTGGATTTCTGGGTGTGTGGATTTGCTGATAGAATGTGTTTTCTGCAAATATAATCATGCTGAATAACCTGAAGTGATGTTCTAGTGATCGTTTCGAATACAGGTGGTATCGATTGGATAGAAATTTGTTGCGTATTGATGGTTGTTTTGGTTGAGTAATGTGGATATTGTTGTTTATATGAGTGGTTGAGGGAGGGGAGGGGATGCTTGTGGGTAATAGCCGAGGAGGGTTTGACTGATGCTTCATTTTCGCATTGAATTGTGTCGAGTCAAATCGTTATGCTGCTTCTAGTATATTTGGTCGTGGGATAATGCTCTCTTAAGGGGTCTGTTGTTATATTGTGTATTAGGTTTTACTTGTTTTTTGTGAAACTCAACTGATCCAAGACTTTGATTGCACTTCCATTTCGAGTTTATTATTATCCCTTTTTTGTGAAGTATTTGTGATGGGCATTGATTAGCTGTAGTGTGCTTAATATGTTGTTTAGCATTATATCTTTGATTTTACATTTGCATCTGTAACCTGTGATGTTGGTTGATGTTTTGTTCCATGCGTTAATTAGTTTCTGTGATCTATTTTGCAGGATACGAGAAGATTTGCATACATTAACACAATATGTCTGGGTATGCCCATGCTCAACTCTTGCATTGTTATTTACTCTTTTTGATACATTTATTTTTATGTTAAATAGGTGCGTTTGATGCATTAATCTTGTTGCTATTGTGTTGTAGTCGTGGTCATTTTACCTTGCAGTGGTTTTACCCATTTTAACTTTTCTTTTGTTTTGCCATCAGTGAGGAAGTTGCTGTCGCTGCTGTTGAGACCTCAGCCCCATTGGCTGACATGGATCTGATGACTGCCCTTCAGCTGGTACTGAAGAAGTCTATGGCTCATGGTGGCCTTGCTCGTGGTCTGCATGAGGGTGCCAAGTCTATTGAGAAGCATGCAGCCCAGCTTTGCTTGTTGGCCGAGGACTGTGACCAGCCCGACTATGTCAAATTGGTGAAGGCTCTCTGTGCTGAGCACAATGTGAATTTGCTTACTGTCCCCAGTGCTAAGACCTTGGGCGAGTGGGCTGGTGTAAGTTGCATTTCTTACCTCTTGAGTATTTTTTATTACTTGAATTACTGTTGCACCTCTTCAATCCTAGTTTATGCACATTAGTGGAAGGGTTTCTGGGTTTATGTAGTTATTTGTTTTGTCCCTATACTTTCATGTGTCGTGGACCTTTTCACTGAGTGTTATTCTTATGGGATGACCGAGTATTCCCTCCATCCCAGCTCAAACGCCCCATATTCCATTTTGAGACGTCCCACCTCAAACACTCCATCTATTTTGGGATATATTTCTCTCTCCTACTTTTATTAAATTATCACATTTTCTCTCATATTATTTCTCATACTTTTATTCATCCACACCTTCTCTCTCCTCTTTTTTCCTAATATTACCCCACTCAACTTATTATATCAATTTTTCTTATTCCACTACAAATAACGTCAGGGGCGTTTGATTTGGGACAGAGGGAGTACATATTTGTTTTATCAATAGTTCTATGGTGACAGTTGAAATATTAACATGTTACTGTTGACAATACACTGTTACTATTCGAAGCTAACCTACTTCAAAAGTAACGTAATGATATTTCGAAAGTAACATATTTAACTGGTCTCAACGCACACAAGAATTTGTGTTCTACAATCTACATGGTCACCTTGAATGTTATGGCAGTTTGTTTGAGGTATCTGTTCATACTTGAGTAACCACCACTTTAAACCTTTGATGTGGTTAGGTGTAGTCTACTAGTCTGTAGACTGTTGTGGGGGAGCTATACTGTTGTGCTGGATACTGTGGACTATTAGTTGATGTAGATTTGTCTAATATTTTCATTTTCAAACTTCTAAGTCATTACATTTCTTATACTTCTCAGTTGTGCAAGATTGATTCAGAAGGCAAGGCCAGGAAAGTTGTTGGCTGCTCATGTGTGGTTGTCAAGGTCAGTCTTCTGTGGCAGATTGTGTGCTAGAATTTTTCATTTTTCCTGTATTATTTTCTGTATTAGCGTGTTATTTATACTGCAAAATCTCACTACTCTTGCTGATGGAACTTTATTTATCTGGATGTTCAGGACTATGGTGAGACCACAGAAGGGCTTCATGTTGTTCAGAAGCACATCAAGGGCAACTAAATCAGTCTCCATACTTCGGTATCTTAAGCTAGGTCCGAGTTTAGATTTTACCTTGTACTAGGAATCCTAAAAATGTCTTTGGATACTGTTGGAGTGTTATTTTGACTTGGTGTTTTGTGCACTAAATGAAATAGCATTTTTGATTCCTCAATCGCATGGGTCGTCTATATTTCTTGTTTAACGTTTTCATGTATTGCAAGAGAATCTTTCTCTGTTGCTAATCTTCCGATTTTCCTCAAGTCCTTGGGTTGGATGGGAAGTAACTGGTATCAATGATCACGATCCTGAAATGGGAAAACTGTGGCCAGCAAGAACTGTAAACTCGGCCACTCTTCCATTGAAGACGAGGTGATCCTAATAGTGCATAGGATCCCTGTTTTATGCATAGCGTAATTGGTTTTTAAGCAGTAGATCCGCCTGTTGTGTTTTTGTTCAATTGTGCTTTTGTATGAATCAATAGGGCGTATATAAGATATTTTAAAAAGAATCAGACTTCGGTGCTCACCCAAATATTGTGGGTAGAGCGTCTGATTATTGATACTCCCTCCATTTTTTTTGGTTCTTTACGTTTTGTTTGAATTCCTCTCACACATTCAAACCAAACGTAAAGAACCAAAAGAAATGGAGGGAGTATATAAGTATGGTCATTCCCTCGCCAAAAAAAAAAAAAAAAGTATGGTCATTCAGAAAACTATGCGAGATTTCTCGAGTTTTAGTATCTTGATGGAACAGTGCTGATCTAAACCTTTGAAAATGCAAATTGTCTCGCTGTTAGTATCTTGACACCCGAGGTGTTCAAGGAAGTGAGGAACGCAGCTGGTTTGAAATCAGTTGTTTTTCACCTGCAATATTCAGCTTTGCACTGCTCCTACTTCCATGGACTTTACGCCTTTACCCCACGATGGTTAGCCGCATCCTGAAAGATGTGAAAGCAGGAGGGATGAAAGGGTGGGCTGGGTTTATAGCCTCTGATGAGAGCTGGTTTTTAGAGTCTTGAACAGGATATGCAGATTCTGGTCTTCACATTGTTGGGGCACATCATTGAACTTGTTTCGTTGAGAAGTTCACAAATCGTCTCCTTTTTTCGGTTTCATATTTTGTCAGATCTGGTTCGGTAGCTCTAGATCCAGGTTTCGGTTGTACTGGTGCCCGGTTTATTTTCTAACATTTTAACTGACCGAACATAATTTATTTATTCGACATCTGAGTTCGAAGGATTGTTACTCTGTTAGCAATATCTTCTGACGCCTATGCAATCTTTAAGATTTGTCAAGTACCAAATCGAAACCATCTACTGCCAGTTCCCTGCACAATATCTACAAATACAGGCGCCACTACTTACTCCTGCTGTACTTTCTTCACAAGAACTAGAAATCTCAATAATTTACGGTTTCTTCATTCAATCTTCATTAGAGATGACTGATCATGGAAATCTTCCTGCTCCGAATACTTCTCCTGGGATTCCTGCACCTTCTTGCTTCTACAAATTGATGCTCTCTTCCACCTTCCCCTGTACTAAGCTGGTAACTTTTGTTTTTTACCCTACTGATTATGCGTGTTTCATACATTTTTGGTGAATTTTTCTGATACAATAAAGTCAATACTCCTTAATAAGATCTGGCTATTTATTTTGTATTCAACTCGTTCATTTCACTACGTGTGACACTCTCAAGTTATGATCATGTTAGCCGACCTCAAGTCATTTTGGGAGTCGTGGTGGTCTGCTGTTTTTGAATTCTTGTTGTAGTTCATACGGAGTATAAGGCCATAACATGACAAACCTGAAAAAAAAGGAAGGCATAATTACATACAGTATTACAGTGTGCAAATTATGTGTGTTATACAAGTTCTGGAAGCGTATAATCCACACTCCACAATCCATTGTTTTCTTGCAAAGTCTGATCTCACAGTAGATGCACCAAAAGGGAATAATAACCATTTTCGGGTTAGACTGTTCTGCGTCAGAGGTTTTCGACTTTGAATTTTCAAAAACTCCATCGTAATGCTAGAACGTAAACAAGCATGATTTATAATTTTTCTCTTGTATGTTGGTTGAACACTGCAGAGGATTCCAGAGACATTTGCAAACAGATATCGCCACGAACTCGGTCCATACTGCAACCTCAAAGTTCCAACAGGAGCAACCCATGAAGTAAGTTTGGTTGAGGAGCAGGGTGACATATGGTTTAGTGGTGGTTGGAAGGAGTTCGTAACGTGTTATTCGATAACATATGGAAGCTTCATGTTGTTTACATATGATGGGGATTCAAGCTTCAGTGTCAATCTCTTTGATCTGACTGGGTGTGAGATATCCTATGAGCCGCTTGACGAACTTCCTGTCGAAGAAGTCGAGAGTGAAGATGAAGACAGCAATGATCTAATCATGTATTCATCATCAGAAGCACCAAATCGTTCTGATCCTTCGGAGGTTATATTGCTGGATAGTGAAAGTGATGACGAGGAGACAAGCACACAAAGATCAGATAGGAAGCCTAGCATAACTATTAGTAGCGACAGGATCAATGACTCTCCACCACGGGGTACAACAGCTTATCGTTTTATTTTTTTTTTTTTTTTTTTTTTTTTTTTCACTATGGGTCATCCGAAAATACACTATGTTTTTAAGGTTACGGCAAATGTTATCGTTGAATGTTTGTGCCTTGATCTGACTGTTGATTTGGTTCTACCTCAGCAGCTACAGAGAGGCCTATATGGCTGCGCAGATGTAAGAACGAAATGGAAGCTATCGCTGCTGCCGGAATTTCCTTGCCTGCCAACCCTTTCTTTGTTTGTTCAATTAAGCAGTTTAATCTCAATAGAGGCTTGGTAAGCGCAGTGGTCATATCTGAAATTATGCTTTTGTACTGAACAATGAACTAACATTGAGTATACATTATCTTCAAATAAGTAGTAACTGTGGCTGGTTGATGTTGCAGACCTTACCTGTAACCTTTGGTAGTGAGCATCTGGTATGTCAGGAAGGAGATTCTATCACGTTGAAGAGACATGGTGATCAGCAAAGGAAATGGCTATGTCTGTTAAGTAGATCCGGTACAAGATTCACCTTAGGTACAGGGTCGATAAACTTTACACGAGACGTGTTCCTGAAGGTCGGAGATGTATGCCTTTTCGAGCTGATTGATGTCGAAAGCTCAGTGTTCAGTGTCCATGTTGTTCACAGAGGGTGAGGGTATGCCAGTATGAAGCACCAACAAACTGATATTGATCGCATCATAGGTCTAATAGCATGACCTGCAAGCTTTTTCATTATGAACTTCGTAGTTTTCTATGGAAATGTTCTTATGCTACTAGATTAAATCTAAATCTGAACAAGTATCATATTAGCTTCCCATCAAAATTGGTTTTGAATCTCCTGTTCACCACTTATTGATAATGTGTTCTTCTCGGCTTAAATTGAGTTTACTCGTGTTGCCGATTGTGTCTCGAACAGAGAAAGAAAGACAATGAAAAGCAAAGATGGCAAGAAAGCACAATTCTAACTTTCTAACTTCTAAGTCACGTTTCTGAAAAAAAAAAAAAAAAAAAAAGTGCACCTGGAAACAGCTCTGGAGCTCACTAAATCTTCCTAGTTTTTTTTTTTTTTTTTTTTTGACGTCGTCTAAATCTTCCTAGGCATTAAATCATACTTTTAGCACACGCATACACACACACAAAACCAAAAAAAAAAAAAAAAAAAAATCGTAGTGTTTTGAGACTTCATTCAAAATTTCAAATGCAAAATTTTCAAGCAAAAAGCAATGAAAATTCTGGCATTGCACAATCTGCATCTCATCTTCAGCAATCTTCGCAGGGAAAGCCTTCTCACATGCACGGCTTAGTTTTATGGTCATGGAAGTTTCTCTGAGCTTTGATTCTCTTTCAAGCAAAGTTTTAGAATAGATTCCAAGGCAATTGGTGAGCAGATTTCAAAGAATTACTCATGAATGTCAACCCTAGGGGCTGCAGGATACATGAGGAATTGAGAACCCCTTCCCCCCCCCCCCCCATCATTGATGGAGAAACAGGCTCTCTTTATCTGTCGCATTGACTACCTAACAAAATTCCAGTAACTAATTTATCTATGTTATGTCTAGTTATCCATACCTTGCTTCCAGAAGACTAAACCCCCTCGAGTCTGGGACGTACAGCCACAAGAATATTGTCTTCAGGTGATTAGCAAGAGCCAGAAATGAGGATTCTTGTTCTTGTATAGCTTTGTCTTCAAATGTGATATGACCTGCAAATCTGCAATCAACATAAGGAATCTTCATGAATAGTGAAGTCGAGCACATCATTGTGAATAACCAAATATTGAAAGTAATTTCTATCGAGGTGCTCGAGAAAGCAAGGGAGCAGAGTTTTTGACCCTATTTGGTGAAGTTAGCAGTAAACCACTGAAAGCAAATGCATAGCACAGGTTCTCACGTCAAAGCACTACTGAAAGATCTGCTGAATCTCGTTGCAGATTAATCGTGAAGGATCTGTTGAATCTCCAAATACTCATAACTCATAAGCATGCAAGTGATATGATAGAGCCAATTGCCGAGCAGAAACTGAAATTGTCTGCCTTCCCTTTTTGATTTGTGTGTGTGTGTGTGTGTGTGTGTGTGTGTGTGTGTGTGTGTCTGTGTCTGTGTGTGTGTGTCTGTGTGGTACATATATCTTAATTTGATACGCACATAGTCCCTCGGTCTAAAGTAGACAGAACCTTTTACCTCCAGTCAGCATAGCCAAATTATAGCTACACAGAAACGAAGTTAGCTAGTGAATGACGCACACACAGACTGGCAATGTCCGGCAGTGTCTTAAACTAAGCTGTACGTTAAAAAATACTAGATCACTCGAATAATTCAGCAATCTCTTCCTAAGCAATCATTGACTGGCAATAGGGTTGTTGGCACACATAGCAAAAGGAGTGAGTACTAGCATAGCAGAATTAAAGCAAAAGCATACTGATACTCAAGGACAGGAAGACAAAGATACAAATTGCAGGTCAATGGATAAAATACGCAGGCAAAGGGGATGTACATACCTACAATCTGGTACATGATCAAGAGTCATAATTCCAAAGCACTTGCTCATCTGCTTAGCATCAAGTCATTCAGCCACTTTTCAAGTAGATACTCCCTCCGAACTATCTAAGTTCCTTCCTTCAAAGATGAGTCAATTTAAGGCTTGCTCTCCGTGGTCATCCTACCTTACCGTTCCCATGATATCCAGAACCTCCATCACAGCAGAACCAAAACCATCCAGATTCCCACAAAAGTGTAGTTGTAACAGACAAATAGAATTTCTTTTACATTCTTCATCTTCAATCGGCAATTGAAAAATCCAGAGTCTAAAGATGAACAAGTGATAGCCTGTTTTGACCGACTAACAATTTTCTGATGGTACAGCAGCCTAGTTTCTGGGTAGGTGAAGAAAGTAAAAGCCAAGGGACTCCTCTTTTCTTTTCGTGAGTGCAGCATCTAAGATAACTGTTTTCTCTATCCTCATCCTCTATATATCACCTGCAAGAAGTTAATAAACAAAATCTGGAGTTACATGAATGAAGCCATAATACACACATGGCTACAATCACAATGGATGATACTCAAGAGCAGTAATTACAGGTTTGTACAACTCTTATAGCATCATTTCATATGATCGTACAGGTGAATTACATGTCCTAGACGAGCAGCCAAATCGTAACATGTACACCGGAAGAAATGCAGTACAAAATTTGTCCAACAGACATGTCAATAAACAATCAGCGGAAAGAAAAAAAAATCATTTCACAATTCACTAAAAAAAACAAACACCGTAGAGACAATCCAGTTTCAGGGGAACAGAAGTGTGGCGGGAAAGGACTTAAAAGTCACAGCAACCACATGTCAAATATTAACGTAAAGAGGCATCAGCATACCAGTGTGTCATAAACAGATTGGATACAATTAAGCACCTGATAAAAAGCTTTCAGAATAGGAGATTACACCGAAAACTAACACTTGTTCTTTCGAAAACACCTTGCAGACAATCAAATTGAGACCTTTCCTAATCCACCCAAATTTTCGTCGACCTTTTACGTTGACACTATCACTATGTCCCAATCTCCACGGTTAAGAAACAAGAGATTCAAGATTGGCCATGGGTAGAACCATAAGGTCCACGGAATCCATTACTTCAAGATTGTAATCTCCAAAACCATTGGTTCCAGTAAAAAAAAAAAAAAAAAAAAAAAGGTTGCACCAGACAACCAGTGAACCAGCTGCATCCAGCTTGGGAGAATGAATAGTCCACGAGTTATCAAAAGACATCGACTCCTTTCTAGTCATAGTTCACTTGAACATGATTACTCAAGCTGCCCAGAAAGCCTAGATTCCAGTGCAAGACAAAGACTTCAAACAGGGACTAAGCTGCATCTAAAGTACTTGTATATACTCCGTAATAATCACCTAGTTAATTGAACCACGGCAAATCTTAATGGATCTTTCATTAGCTTTCTAATTCCCAACAAGACCACCCAAAATCTTAACGAGTACATGTCAATGGAGGTAAAAGAAAGAGCATGACAGAACCTGAAAAAAGAATAATTAATACACATTCATATCTTTGGGGAGGGAAAGGGAGGGTTTGAGCGTTGAGGTATAGCACAGTAATTGAAATGTGATGAGCATGGTGTAACCTTTCACAATAGTAGGAGCAGGGCTCATTACCATGATCTCAATTAGACAACACCACCACTCAGACCCACATCTATCCCCACTTTATGGCATCATCAACTTAACCTTTCACATACAAATCTCTCACATTCAACTACTTCACAATCAATACCAGCTATCCTCCGGGAACATTGTTTACATTATACACAGCAGACAAAAGTTCCTCATATATACTCCATCCAAATAGATACTGTACATATTATCTCACATAATAATAAATTGGAAGGCAGAGATATTAAAAACTTTTACATTACACCTACCAGTGAAAGCAAGTAAACCAGGTTTCTCAGCATCAATCATCCTTAGGACAAACATAGTTGTACTGGCATGTGAGCAATATCTGAACTCTGAGAGTGGAAAATCTCTGCATCTTGTCATGACTCCCTTGACCAATGTGCATGTCAACCATCTGAAATATGACAACTTGGATTTTTATCAAGCACTACCTGAATGATTTTGAAGGTGCCATCATGGAGATGAATTCTGAGGGCAGTCTGGAGGTTAAATTATTGAGGAAGTATGGGTGAGGGTGAAGTCAAGAAGGTGAGTAAGGCAATCCATTAATCCATGTTATGAAAATACAATTGAATTTCATCAATCTTGGCAGTTACTGTTAGTCTGTAACTGTCAAGAGGTTAACAAGTTAAGATCATAAGAAAGCGTGAATCTTTGTTCATGACTCATGAGAACAACTGAGTCTGTATCTCTTGCTAAACAAAAAAATAAAGATAAAAATTAAAAATTTGACACAGTCGGTGTTTATTTTGGGTGTTAGTATTATCATGAGTTAAGTTTCACTGCTAGCCTTTCCCGTCACAGGCAGTTAGAACCCAATAGCACAGCAAACAAATTGACACAAAGTTAGCGGGAGTAAAGGTATCACAAAGCATAAACCTTGAGGCACATTCAATACAAAAACTATTTGGGTAGTGGCAGGCATGAGACAAAGTAGATGTGCTACCCATTTATCATCACTTGGTGCTCAGGGCAAACAGCACTGA
This sequence comes from Spergularia marina, assembly GCA_963680865.1. Lineage (NCBI taxonomy): Eukaryota > Viridiplantae > Streptophyta > Magnoliopsida > Caryophyllales > Caryophyllaceae > Spergularia > Spergularia marina. Next base: position 10,302,815 of record OY804546.1, on the reverse strand, counting down.
GAAGAACAGACCCCTTAGTCATGGCAAACAGTCGCCAAACACCCACAATGAAAACTAATGTTTACTAGAGGGAAACACAGAAATGAGAGAAAACACAGCTAACAAACCCCCCAAAAGAGCTATGTTTGGTAGATCTTCCCGTAGTATGAACAGAGAAGAAAGTTTTTTGATATCCAGCATTTATCTGCAATACACTGAATAACTAAAACAATCTCTACTGGATGAGAACCACTAATAACACAACATTCAGAATACCTAATTACGCTAATTAGAATGCATGAGGAACACGGGATATAATAGCCACAGAAAACAGAGTCGTCCAACAGCCAAAACAAAACTGAAATTCCCCGTAGCTATGAACAGGGAAACAAAAGTTAAAGTTCTGATAACTTATGAGTACCAATCTAGCACAACCACCACAAACAATTAGACAGAAACCTAATCATAAACAGCCACCGTGATCAAACACTAATAAGAACTACACAACAATCACACAATCAGTGACACAATTAAGCTACATACCAAAGAAATGACCATTTAGCCACAGCAAACCAGTACCAATAAAATTCCATCAAAACCGCAAAACAGAGGTTCCAATTCCCAGTAACTAATTGCAATACACACTATCATCGCTATGAGTAATCATGTTGCAGAGTCTCCACAGAAATTTAGAAAGAAACATAGTGAAACAAAGATCATTAAAGAACGAAATCCACAAGGCAATGACTAATAAAATTTAACAGGCATATAACACAAGGTAGAGACATTATCATAAGTAAGCAAGTAGAAAGGCCATGATCAAGGCCACAACAGAAACTACTCTACCAGCTAACGAGTAACATCTAAAGCCGCAACTAAAGCATAGTTCTGCTAGAAATACATTCAAAAACAGTACACAAATAAAAGAAAACTTAAATTAAACCAGCATATGAGAAAGAGTCTTCCTTTCAATCCTGATCACCATCTTTATCCTTCTTTTTCTTCTTCTCCTTCTTTTCCTTCTTCTTCTCACTCTTGCTTTCATCTTCAGCATCACCATTCTCAACATACTTGCTCTTCTTTTTCTTCTTCTTCTCCGACTTCTCCTCATCCGAAACCTCCCCCTTCTTCTCCTTATCCTTCTTCTTCTTCTTCTCCTTCTTGGACGACGACTTCTCTACATCACCATCTTCGACTTCAGCCTCGTCTTTCTTCTTTTTCTTCTTCTCCTTCTTCTCCTTAACCTCAACCTTCACCTCCTCCTCCTCGGCAACCTTCACCTTCACCTTTTTCGCCCCAGCAGCAGCCGCAGGGCTAACATCATCAACCTCCTCCAACTTCCTCTTACTCTTCTTCTCCTCGACAACCACCTCGCTCACTATCTCACCCTTCACATCCTCAGCAGCAGCCGCCATTTTCGCAATCACAGCATCTTCACCAGCAGGCAAAACCACATTCCTAGTCCACTCAGCAGGAGTATTCTCATTCGGCTTCCCATGCTTACTCAGCTTCCCTTCCGATATAAGCTTCTTCTTCATAGACGCCCTCGGCCCAAGCCCCCACTTTTTCGGATAAATATCCCTATCCATAATAACCCTCTTAATTTTCGCCACAACCCCATGATCACAAGTCGCCATAACAGCAGTCGTCATCTCCGCAATCCCAAGCGCAATCGCCTCCCCTTTAGTCGTCATCAACACAACCTCTTCCCCAACCTCAACATCATTCTCAAACCTCAACAATCCGGGAATCATCAACTTCGCCCCGTAACAAATCGCATTCACAGCTGAATCTTTCACCACAAGCCTCTTATGACTCGTCAAGAGCACCTCCAACGGCATCACAACCCGGCGCAAATAACTCTCATCCCTATAATTATCATACATCCACTGCGCATCCATGACATCATGCATCGTCACCATATTATCCTTCTCCCCATTAATCCCCGACCTAACCCGCCGCAACTCCTGCATATGTCCCCCGACACCCAACAACAACCCGAGATGCACGCACAGTGTCCTCACATATGTCCCCGCCTCACAACTTATCCAAAACACAACCAAGTGCTTCTCAGCGTCATACTCAAGCAACTTACTCTCATAAATAGTACGAATCCTGAGCTGCCTCTTCACAGCAGAAATCAACGGCGGCCGTTGGAATACAGCTCCTGTTAGCGTCTCCAAGGCTCTACCAACCTTAGCAACATCGGGAACAGCAGAGTGGAGTCTTGCGACACAGACGTACTCCTTTCCGGCGCCTTGTTGAGATTTGACTAACCGAGTCGCACGCTCGATGCAGACGATTAGGTTACCGGTGACTTTAGGGTCGAGAGTGCCGCTGTGACCCGTTTTCTCAACACGGAGGATCCGTTTAATCCAGGCGACAACCTCGTGAGAAGACGGGTTAGCGGGTTTATCGAGGTTGATAACGCCGTAACGGATGTACTCCGTGAGTGGGCGTTTAAGGGGAGAGTAGCCGTTTGGGAGGGGAGTGTAGTGGCCTGTACGGACTTGGAGACGGTTGTAGTTTTTGAGGAGGATCGGCCACTCGGAGGTGTCGGTTGGTGGCGTGAATGTTTGGGGTTTTATTAGGAAATCCACGGCGGCGGTGTCGTCGGCGGTGGTGGGAGTGGTGGTTGACTTGGATTTCTTCTTCTTCTTGTCGGAGAGAGAGGCGTCGACGACGACGTCCGACATTGTTAGGGGGAGGGGGTTAGGGTTTTTTTAGGGTTTAGTGAGAGTGAAGCTTGTGGAAGAAGATGGGGAATTGGGATGAGTGTGGCGGAAATGTGGAAAGGAGGGTTTTGATGAGAGTGGTTGATGAAGGGTGTGAGGTTTTGGGGTTTTAGGGACTTCTTTCTCGGGTTCTTTCTGTGGGCTGTTTGACCCGTTTTTGTTTATTTGGGTCATGAAGAACTTCCATAATATTTGGGCACCTCCATTTTTTTTTTTCCGGAAAATTCACGTAGTGTTCTCGAGGTTTACCATTTTGCGCGTGGTGTTCTTATGTTTGAAAATTGTACATTGTGGTGTGCCTAAGATTTGCAAAACGCGGTATGTGGTGCCCCTCAAACTAACGGTGTTAACTTTTTCCCGTTAAGCGATGACGTGGCGGCCATTTATAAATTTAATTTGAGATTAATTCATTCTTGTAATTTCTGAAAATATTAAAAAAAAAAAAAAAAGGTTCCAAAATCAATTTTAATAATTGCTAGAAAAAAAATTGCAAAAAAAATCAATTTATATAATTTTAAACGCAATTTTAGTGAAATTTTTCCGAAAATTCTCTAATATCTATAAATTTCGGCGCACATAATGTCCCTGAACTATACACACTAGTGTACATGGTGTCCTCAATTTAAGAAAGTTGTTAGTAACTTAGGTGCTGTTCGGTATTGCTGATGTTTTTCGTTTTTCGTTTTTTTTTTTTGGAGAAAACTAAACAAAACGCGTTCGGTGGATTCCGTTGCCAAAAACAAAATCAGCTTAATTCCTTGATTAATCTGCCCGTTTTCTCAAACCACTTTTGATGGTTTCCAAAAACAGATTTAGATTTTTATTTTTAATTTCTTACCAGTTACCATTCCTATCATCCTATGTAAGTAACATCAACGCATCCTGCACACCATCATCGCCGAGATGCAGCAACGATCGGCAGCCGGCGTGACTACTATTCCGCCGCCGTATCCCCTGCCTACTACGACATCGATTTCTCTGGTCAACAACATCAATCATTAGGAGGAATCCGATATGTCTTCCGATCGAAAATCTCGGTCCTCCGTTTTGCCTTGTTCCTTTTACGCCGGTTACATGATCGAAAAATGGTATACTGCGGAATTAGAATGGATAGTGGATTTGCATGTGGTGGTTTGATATGGTGGCAAGGCTGGTGGTGCGGAGGAGGGATCAGATTCGAGCTTGTTGAGTGAGGCTATTAATGGTGGTGAATGGTGGGTTGAAACTTGAAAGATGGTTTAGAGAAGTAGAAAGCTGGTGGTTGTGAGTATGTCTGACATACCGTGACGAAGATAGGGATGGAGAGAGGAGATAAATGAATACAGCTATTAATCTGTTATATTATTGTAGTGACAAAATTAGTATTTTATTATTATTTGGTTTCCTTCATTGAGTTAGGTTTATCAATCAGTTTTTAAATTTTTTTGAAAACAAAATAAAATCAGTTTCCAGTTTTGAGAAAACAAAAAACAAAAAACAAAAAATGATACCGAACAGACCCTTAGCTTTGCGACTTTTCATCTCCCTCCCTTTTTCTTACTCCTCTTATTTCCTCTGTTTCTCTTCTTTTGCCAAGTCCTTAACAATTCATCAAACTTTATCAAAGATCCAATCTTTTTCCTCTAACTTTACTGGCGCTGCATCACTTGTTCTTCACGCCATCAATCGACATTTTCTCAGGGCAGAGACGGTTTTCCACGAAAACACCTTTTAAAAATGAGGAAAATGAAAATTCATGGGATGAAATGGAATCCATGAATTTAATTTGATATGATATTAATGTATGCTTTGGAAAGAAGGAGAGAAGTATTATGGGAGAATTAGTGTCCATTTTTACATATATATGCAGCTACAACGGCTAGTTACAACGGCTACTTTTGTAACAATCTGTTGCAATAAAAAAACAGAAACAGGGAGTCACCATCTGAGGGGCACCATGTACACTAGTGTATATAGTTCAAGGGCACCATGTGCACCGAAGTTTATAGATATTAGAGAATTTTCGGAAAAATTTCACTAAAATTACGTTTAAAATTATATAAATTGATTTTTTGGCAAAAAAAATAAAAAATTCTAGTAATTATTACAATTGATTTTGGAACTTTTTTAATTTTTTTTTAATATTTTCAGAAATTACAAAAATGAATTAATCCGACTTAAAAAAAAAAATGAATTAATCTCATATTAAATTTATAAATGGCCGCTTAACGGTAAAAGTTAACGCCGTTAGCTTGAGGGGCACCACGTAACGCGTTTTGCAAATCTTAGAAACACCACAATGTACAATTTCAAACATAGAGACGTCACGCGCAAAATGGTAAACCCCGGGGACACCACGTGAATTTTCACGTTTTTTTTTTTTTTTCTCTTGTCTGAGATATTTTTAAGGTATGATTTTGGCTAAATTGTTGGTTGAGGGTGGAAAATGTGACTCATCTCTGAGATACGTAAATATTTGCCTAAACTTGGGTGTTAGCGAATAGGATGTACGAGAAAGGTCGGGTGGTGGAACGACTTGATGATGTGGATTGCGTGCGATGCGATGCGTGTTAAGGCACTATAGCCCACACAATGTCATCGGCACCAAAACACGATGTCTTGGGGTTGTCATAGTGCCAAGAATCTAGTATCAACGTGTTATGGTTACAGTTGTGGAATGAAATGAGGGTGTTTTTGTGCAAGTACAAGCCCATCCACAACTTACAAGAATGGTGCGAGTCTGTGGAATGGTGTGAGCGTTGTGGCTTTAAGTTCGCTAATATTGCAGCTTTTTTCGGAACTGAACCGTGCCTAGTTCTTTGCAAGTTGTATGTATGTAATCCAATACCAAAAGAGAGATTATTGCTCAAAATTTTTATTTTCGCGGTGTTGTTACAAAATTCATTCCATTACCTCTGAAGTGCAAGAAATAGATTTGTCACAATGAATCACTTCAGCTGTTTACCACCTACACGTTCGTAGATCTCTCTACATCCCTAGCAAACTTTTTCTTCTACTCTAAGCTCTTTTCAGAAACAAAGTGGCAACAACAAGGAGAAAGTCATCGTGAACATGCTGGCTTCTGCAAAATTCTGAACAAGCTGAACAATGTACAAAAGCAATTTGGCATGGACTCCCACGCAGCAAACAATGCTGTGTCGTAACATCAAACAAGATTTTAGAGCTTAATTCACATTTGCGACTGAAAATGTGCTTTTGATTTTGAAATGAGCTCAAGCACCAACATGTTATGACGATGCTCTGATGGAATGGAAGACCTTAAGCGTACCTGTTAGGAAACAAGATAGTACATCACTGAGTGCTAAAAGTGCCCTCAATTCAAACTAAAAGTCTTAATCTCTTTTTGGTCTACTACCACCAAACATAGTTTTCTAGAAACATAATACGTAATAATGTGACGATTCAACAGAGCATGGAAAAGAAAAAAAGGCCATGAAAAGAGAATAGGAAAGCCTAGACCTGAACCAAAGTACCACCTATTTTCTGTGAAAAAATATCTAGATTAACCGGTAAGCATCCAAAAATAGCATTGCAGTTTCAAGATCGGACTTGAATCTCAGAATTTTGTATTCTATCGACTCAGTACTATGGAGATAAACTTTTAAGAAGTCCTCGGGAGGGCAGTTTTAGGACATCAGCGTGAACCCTCAGAGAAGACTCTGCTTGCATTGCAGGATGCCAGGACCAACGTAAATACTTCCTCAAAAATGACGTCGGTTGTCAGCCACTAATTGAAAAATCTGTTCTTGAAGCATTTTGTGTGACATTATCTTAGTACAGTATTTAGAGATTTTTTATTTATTCACGTTAACCAGACCTCCTGTTACACATGTGAGTGTCACTACATGGTAAGATTAGGGGAGAACTGACCAGTTGTAAAAACCGAGGTGTTACTCCTCTAGTCCTCTCCTTGCCTACAGGATTTAAGATTGAACCTCCACTGGGCTTATGGAGTGGACTCTCTCTCCCTATTGGGTGCAGGAACCAAGCCTCTGTTGAGAGTACTGAATTATATCATTACAATCTGATTTACGATGTACCTCATATGTGAGTAAGAGTATTCACGAGACCTCCTATTACGTTCATCCACCATTGGAGAATTATGAGCGAACTCACTATTCTATAAACCACAGAGTTACTCCTTTCTTTGCCGATAGGTTACGAGATGGCAACTCTCTAGGCTCATGAAACGGGCTCTCACGCCTACTTATTTGGCTTGTTCATCTGCAGGATACTATCTCACATTGAACCTTCCCTCTTTCATTTCCTTTCAGGGGAATAGTTCAGCCAGTCTTTTGTAGGTAGCTTGGACTCCAGAATCTCCCCTCAAAGCAGAACTGTACTTTGGACTAACAATCTCTTGCCTCAAATTCTTACCCGATCCTACTTCCAATCTTCCCTTCCTGGTTAGCTGATCTTGCTGCTAAGCAATTCTATTGCTGCTCGCAATACCACCCCCTGAAGATGTTATATCAGTTTCAGACACTAAGGAAAATCCCGAATTTTGCAAACCTTCAGCAAAAAGTCAGTACTGATCTCTGAAACCATTGTACCCAATAATATAGTCCTTGATTCTGGAAAGTGCATCAAGAACTAGACAACTTCATAGACCAAACCCCAGCAATTTAAGCAGAGACTTGCTTTGAAAGGAGATAGTGACTACTGACTTTCAACAGATATTAAGGCCAAAATGGTGAGTCTTTATTATGACCATGGATATCGACTTCTCCACAGCTAAGATCGCTGCAAATGTGCCAATTGAAGATCTGTTAACCCTCAATGCTGATAAGAGCGATGGGGTGTCTTTCGTGGGCTAAGACTGCACCAATACCCATATCTGATGCACTAGTTTCACTTCAAACAATTGAGAAATCAGGCAGAGCCAACACTGAAGCTATACTCGTAGCTCGTTTAAGTCCTTCACATGCTGCAATAGCCTTGCTCACTCCACTTTAAGCAACTTCCTCGACAAATTGGCCAGAGGCTTACTGATTATGCCATAACTTTTTATCAAATTTATGTAATACCCAGCCAGACTCAAATTTCCCTCAGTTCTACAGTCCTAGGATTACGCCATCAATAATTTTTGTGACCTAAGATGGATGAGTAGCAACAGCTTTCATTAGTTGATCACTACCACTTTTAGACATAAAATAAATAAAAAACAAAGAATGTTGATGAACGGAACTCTCTGCACCTGACTTTTATATATACATAAAATGGTCCTTTCCTAACTAGTAATCTAACAGCTTATACTCCCTCTGCGGCTCTGCCCGGTATGTTCCTCCCATTTGGAAATGGCACAAAGATTAAAAAAGAAAAATAAAATACGATAAAAAACTAGTAGTGGGTGCTGGTGGGCCAAAAATTAGAGGAGAGAGAAACTAATGGACCAATTAAAAGGGGTAATGGGTCCTGGTGGGCCAATATGACAGGATAGGAAAGGGGATGATCTTTAGAACTGACCCAAAAGGAGGAAATGGGAAGAACAAACTGGGACAGAGGGAGGAACAAACATCTGACATTTCATACGGCACGTTGGCAATTCGAGGGTTTGTTAGAAAATCCTCTTTAAGAGTTTTAAGGTCCAATCAGAACAAAATCATCCCAATCAACCATTTCCTTACAAAAGAAGGTAACTGGCAAACAATGATTGTGCTCTACGGATATTTTCTAGCTAAATCAACCCATTTAGCATGAGAAACTTTAAAAACTAAGATGTTCATGCTTTGTCATAGAAAAAAAAAAAAAAAAAAAAAAAAGGAAGAAGAAGAAGATATCTCATGCATTTCTTCACTCAAATTAGAATAATTAAAGACCTGATATTCTAAATGAGTAGCACAATCTAACTTTCTAGGATGATTCCCTTTTGAACATTTTATGCTTCATAAGCATTTACTTTCTGTACTGTAAGAATCAAGCAAAAATTAGCCTCAGCTCTAATTGTTTTCTCCTCCTTGGCTCTCAACTTTATCAATCATCCAGTTGTAAAGCATGTTCACTATTTTTTAAACCAAAATTTTCAAGGGCGCATCCATGGTTTCTTTCAGCTGATCATTAATCTCTTATTACAGTACGAGCCCATTCATTCATAAAGAAACTAAACAACTACAAGAAAAAAGTAGGTTCCCTTGAAGTGGGCATTAAATGCTAATTTAATTGAACAATGATACGTGATCATCGATTGTCCGAAAATTATCCAAGAAAATTTGAGGTCCAGGAGCAAAAAGTTCTGATACCAAAGTTGAGGATTGCAACAGATGTTGCACGATGTATAAAGGGGTTTTTGAGTGTTCAAGGCTTCAGGCAACCTTAATTCTGAAGTTTAGAGATGAATTTATAAAGATTGGAGGAAGGTTGTAATGTGATAAGAATCGAGTATTCCAGCCCCACTGTTACATTATTGGGTAGTCACCTATTTTGAGACAAGAGGTGAGCTATAACTCACTCAGTCACTCCTCATCTTAAGACCGCCCAACAGAATCCTATAAATAACTAATAACCTCAAAATAAATAAATAATCCTTGTAAGTGGTAACTATACTAAGACAGGTCTAGTCATCCTGCATGGATTTCAAATCCAAATTTGAAAACCTCTTCTAATTTGCTTGTGCTATTCATCTGAACCAATAACTGCTTAAAAAAACAACAGCCAAAGAAAACCATATTTTACAGAAACTTCAACTTTACATTACCATCCACAACTCAACATGGATGTGACCACCCCCAAGCCCAATTAGATGTACTTAAATTAACACTCTTAAAATAGCTTGTTCATGTAAAGTTATTACACAAGGACTTAATAGAAAGGCAAACACAGTATGTTCCGTTAAAATAATATCCAGATGGGGAGTTTCGGAAACACAACATGAAAACAAAAGCAGGCTGGTCAAGATGATAGAGCCGCAAATTATCAGCAACTACAACTTTTATGCGTTCATAGCAGAGCGAGTAGAATCAAACTCACAATTTCTTAAAGAAACACCAGTTGTCTGCCATTATTCCTCTATTTAGCATAGAGCCACTAAATTGAACTCAAAATTGCCTTAAACATCCTGTCATGTTATCAAGTGTCAAATACGAATCATAGTTAGGATAGAACTTCTACCCTAAGTCTTAGTATCATACTGCCCATTTACCCCTTGTACTGGTCTCCTAAGCACAGACACACAACTTACAAGGTAAACTAAAGTTGATAAAAAAAAACGATTAATTTTAGGTGGTAGAGCACTGAAAGAAGCGGATACCACTACCAGCATAGCAAAACTTATATTATTGCTAAGTCTGAATACATATTGCAGGTAAAAGGACGAAATACAATAGGTTACATACCTCCAATCTGGCTCACACTCATGTTTCATGGTCCCAAAGTACTTGCTCATCAATTTTGCTAAAATTCTCATCATCCAGCCGTTTCCATGTAGTTACTCTCTCCAAACCCATCCAAGTATTCTCCTTTTTCGAAAGCTGAGCCAGTATGACCCTGGATCTCCGTGGCCACCCTACCTTACCGTATCCATGATATCCAGAACCTCCACCATAGCAGAACCATATACCATCCAGGTTCCCACAGAAATCGTTGGTGTGATCATGACCTATGAAAGCAGCTATTACAGTCTTCATTTCAACGAGCCTTTGCAGTACTCCAGAGTTTACAGATGAACAAGCTACTGCCTCTTGTAACTGACCGACAATTTTCTGGTAATAGAGCTGTCTGATTTCTGGAATTGGAATGTGAAAGAAACCAAGGGCCAGAGGAGTCTTTTTTGCGAATGGGGGGCTTCTAAGATGACTGTTCTCTCCATCTTCATCCTGTTGATATCACCTGCAACAAATTAATAAATGAATCCAAATATACAAGACATTACATGATAATTGAGCAAGGCTAGAATCGTGATTCTCACGTTTTGCTTCCATTATGTTGTTCACATGTGAAGAGAACAGCGGTAATTAACTTGCAAATTTCTTTTCTTTTTTGGTTTTGAGGTCAACTTGCAAATTTATTAAACTCCATATGATCTAGGATTACAAAAGCATACAGGTGAATTACATAAACTCATAACTTGTTGAAAACTTCTTACAGACAGAAAAGCAATCCAAAAAGTGTCTGCAAGATCTCTGTCGAAAAATATAGTGCGTAATAAGAAGTATAAAACAGAGAGAGGCAGCATAACCAGGAGAACCTTTTAGTGCAGGTCATATTAATATCAACAAATGGTTCTACTCCACCAATCTTTTGGTAAATTAATTTACAATATTTGGTGCTGTGAAATGTAATTGGCAAGTTTAGGTATGTCTGTAGCAAATCATTGGTACCCAATTCGTGGGATTCAGTTAAGATGCCGTTCTACGATACAAAACTGTTGTATGGGTTCTTAATCATATGAAGGGAGGTGTTGTTCCTTTATGCGCATGACAATCGTGAAAGGAATAAGGAAAACAAGCAAACGCTCAGTTACAGGAATAAATCATACAAATTTGCCGTAATTTAGCATGCATTTTAAAATTTACCACTTTTTTTTGTTTAGTTCATATCAATACAAGTATACAATGATGAACATACATTCATGTAGATATTATCGTCGTTAGACAATAGACAATGTATCATACAAGTTCAAGATAGCATTGTAAAGCGCATCAGCATGCCATAACATTAAAGACCTTGCATTAATTCTTATGAAAAAATAAAAATAGAGAGAAGAAGAAGAAGATTCAAAACAATGTTATGCAGATAGGAAATTAAGGTAGGAGTTGCTCACTTGTTCTTTTTGAATAACACCTTGTAACCAATCAAGTTGAGATTTTTTAATCCACCCATATGTCCGTCTACCTTCCACAGTGGCCCTATCTCCACTGTCAAGAAAAAAGAGGTTCAGGACACTGAGATTGGCCGAGGCAGAACCATAAGGTCCGTGGACTTTGAGATTGTAATTTCCAAAACCATCAATTCCAGTGAGGGAGTTTCGCTTCCCAGGAGCAGCTGGTGGATTCACTTGAGAGATTGAGTAATCCATCAGTGAAATCAAGGACATCAAATCCTCTCTATTCATAGTTGACTCCTGATCATGATTCCCCAAAACAGCTGCCCAAGGAAGTCTAGACTCCACTGCAGGACGGAAGACTCTAAACAGAGACTCAGCTGCATCTGGAGTACTTGACCCAAATATATTATCCCCTGTTCAGTCAAACCATGTCAAATATTAGTGCCGTCTTCATAAGCTATCTCATTCTCAACAAGAGAACCCGAAATCTTTACATAATGAAGGTGGGGGGGGGGGACAAAGACTACCTGAACTAGGAAAGGGAAATTAACTGGTCTAATTTACCTTTTAATTTTTCTTAGCTTATTTTCATATTTCAAACTTACAAAACTGATTTGTTATACTACAGTGTTCTCAGTTCTCACAACTTTCAAGTTTGTGTGCCTCACATATGACGGTTTCATATAACGATTCAAGTTAGATGACACCTAATCATTTTGGGTAAGGCTTTGTGGTTGGGAAGGGAGGGCACATAGTACAGTATATGAAGACACTTTCAAACGAATTGGTTCTTTTCTTTTATCAGAATGATCCATATGCAAGTCAGCTATCACAGCAAAAGTTAGTTTTTCAATACCATCCCCATTTACAAGCAGAATAATAAACAGGTCGCTAGAACAACATCGACGGCAAAAGATGCGAAGATACTAATGCATAAGGTGATACCACTATACCAGACTTCCATAAATAACCTATGCAAATGAATTTCACGCACAAACTAGTTATCAGCCTCCTAATATACATATATACACCCACTCGTAGCAATAAGATAAAGCATAAATTAGAACCAAGATCTCATTACACTCCTTGACCCAGTATTCCAACTTTGCATAACTGCATAGGATTGACTATCGCGTGATCCACCCAATCAGGTAGCACCAACCTCCATTCCCACAAATGAGACTTCAGTTATGTCCCAAATTGGAATCTTTGTTCGTAATTCCATCGACAAGTCATGCAGTATGAATCAAATCCCAGAATCAGGAATGCCACCATTAGCATCCCTTTGTACAAAGCAGCAAAGAACCAAGACTAACACCAGATCGTAATTTCCGAACTCCATTGTAAATGAGTAAATCCATCACTCATTCACTTACAAACTCACCCCATACTACATGCATTTCCATAGCTCTGCTCTCTACTTAGCACCCAATCAACACCAAGTCCGACCCCCTTCATGGGATCATCTACATAACATTTTCAACATAAACTCTCACATTCTACTAAACATCCCACCATAGATCAGCTACCTTGCATCAACATTCAACACCACCAACATTGTTTGCTCTATGCTCACCAATTCAAAATTCCCATAATACCCTCCGTCCAAATAAGCCTAAATCGATTGGAAAAGGTTCATACGAGTGTCTCAAAGGCTCCCGCCTAGGTAGCAAGGGGGGTGTCTAATATACGCAACCTTACCCCTACGTTAAAAACATAAATAGGCTGTTTACGAATGACCCAAAATGAAAATTGCATCGAAAATTAAGCATATACCAGTAAAAGCAAGAAAATCAGGTTTCTCAGCTTCAATCAACCTCTGAACAAACCTAGTTGTATTGAGATCGGAGCAATACTTGAACTCTGAAGCTGCAACATCTCTGCATTTTGTTAATACCCCTTGACCATAGTGCATATCAGCCACCTGAAATATCACAATGGCAACAAAATTAGCAGGAATTAACAAGTACCCAACAAAATTAGTGATGCAAAGAGTGAGGAAGAAGCAACCTGAAGGATTTTGAAGGTACCATGTTGGGAGTTGAATCGGAGTGGAAGTTGTGGGGATTTTTTGAGGGATTTATGATTGAAATTAACTGTTAAGTGATGAAAAAAGTTGGTGTGGAGGAAGCTGATTGAGGTGAGAATGGAGATCAAGAAGGTGAGAGTGAAAAACCATTTCATGCAAAAAGTTTTCATTTTTTCATCAATTATGGAATTGTGTTATGTAGAGGTGAACTAGTCTTTGAAATCCAAGTTAGTCCGTCCACATTATTGTAGGATATGTATACCGCAAACTATGTCAGATTGGAATTTGGATCCTCTCCAATTCCTCGAAACAACTGGAGAATTCAGTTCCTCTAAACGGCTCAGATTAATTTAGGAGAAAAATGAAAGCCTCAAATCAACTTACCAACAAAAAAACAATTAAAATAAAATACTCCGCTATACTACCTCCGATTTTTCTCTTTGGGTTAGGCACAACAACCAATAAATTAATAAACAAATCTGAATAAATTGGTAAGCAAACATTTAATTAGACTAATACTAGTTTACTACCCGGGCTACTCCCGAAATAAATTTTATGATTTTATTTCTTTGTGAACAAATTATTTTATCAATAAATTTTATCATTTATAAAACTTTCACTTTCAATATAGATTATGTGATTCCGGTTCAAATAAGTAATAAGGAAAGTATAAAATAATTAGGTAAAGATGGAATTAATTAATAGTAAATATTGATTTTTTATAATAAAAAAATATTGTGAATTTTTTTATATGGAAAACGTGACTCATATATAACCATGGATGGAATGTCCATCTACACTCTATACCATAAAAGACATTTGTAATGAATTTTTTAAGTGAAAATTAAAGAGACATGCCACGTGTCATGGCAGATGGCCTAACTGAAGCCAGTGAACGTGGTTGTTGCCTCTAACACAACTTTTTAATATATAGTATAAGATATTTAATCTCTAATCACACCCTTCCCCTCACCACCGTTCAACGGGTAATTCTAATCCAATAATGCCTATTGGACCAATCGTCCAATAAGAGCATTAAAGGACAAAAAAAATCAACTCCTCTCACTCATCTGTCACCCAACTGCCATAGCTGCCATGAGTCCATCTCCCTCATCTCCCACTTCCAGCCATAACCACCCCTCACCTACCTCATCTCCCAACCCGTCAACCACCATTTCCTCTTCCCAGAATATCCCTACCCAAGTTCTCCACCAGCTACACCTTCCTTCCGCCACGACAACAAGCACGGAAAAAAGGTTTAGGGTCCCACTTCACAACACCACACCCAAAAAGGGTTCACCACACCCAATAAATCATCCCATCCATCATAGGGTGTTTTTTGGTTTTTTCCGCCGGCGAAGCCAATGGTATGCTGTGCCGGAATGGGTGACAGGTCGGTGATGGGGTAGGGTGAAGGTGGGTGGCTATGGAGTTTTGCAGGTGAGGTCGTGAACCCGTGAGGAAAAAAAAAAAGCAAGTTTGTCCTTTAGTGCCCCTATTGGATGATTCGTCTAATAGCCACTATTGGTTTATCAAAGCTCACCGTTCAACTACTCTCCACCACCATAACCACCGGTGGCCCACCACATTTACCCCCACTGTCGACACCTCGTCTATCTTGCTGATCTACCTTCCCCGTCGATCTTCCCATCCCCAAAAGATTCATCAAATCTGCCCATTTTTAACCAGAAAAACAACATCAGGCTTACAAAACAACGCCGCCAAGTCACCAGCATTCGAGACAACGACGTCGTTTCTCAACTCAAGTAGGGTTTTTTTCGCCTTCAATCATCATTATTATTACTATCATTCAATTCGGAGGCATCAACAGTAGAAATATCAATTCATTTCATGTCGACAACCCTAATTAAATCAATTATTACTTGTATAAATATCACCTCTTCCAAATTAAATCGAAAAATTCATGCAAAATGGCACGAAAAGGGGCGTCGCCCATAAGCCTCCGTGAGGTACAACTCTATCCGTTTTCTGAAATTTCTCTCAGACGCTGGTGAATTGGATGAATGACAATGCTACCGTAGTGTAATGTGATATGATAGGAGTAGCACGCCTAATGGACGTTTAAAGGAGCATAAGATAAAAAAAAATTGTCAATTAAAACAATATTTTTGAGAGAAACTCGTGTATATCTTAAGATCAACTCGAAAACCAACTAACGTGAAAAACTTGGACAACAACATGAGTGTTCTAATTGAGAACGATTGAACAATTGTTCTAAATTGATTGAAATTTCCCTTGTGTTATTGATTATTAATTGTGTTTTGTGACCTATATTCCAAAAGCATGTTCAGTTACCGCACGGCCGCCCTTTTTCGCATCACTAGCACTGCCACCTTTCTTACCCTCTCTCCCTTCGACTTGGGTAATCAAACTTGTGTTCCCCTCACACATTCTCGAGTTTTTGAAAAACGATTCTTAATCTCGGTCTATGACTTGATTTTTGTGTTTAATTGATGTTTTTGGATATTATTGTTTATGGGTAATTCGTAGGGTTGATTCAAGGTTCAAATATTGGGTTTTTAATTAGTAAGCTTTTTTTTTTTTTTTTGGTAGTCTTCGAATAATTCGGTTTGGACATGATTACAATATGTTAATTAGGGTTCTTAACTTTAGTTGGGCATTCAAGTTAAATTTTTTCAAGTTTTGTAGAAATTATAATTTGTTGAAATTTTGAGGAATTGTTTCCAAATAAGTATAATGAACACAAAATAAATATATTAATTAGGGTTTTCGAAAACAGGATAATTTATAAATTGATTTTCTCAATTTAATTGATTTAATTCGTTTTATGTAATTTAAACATTATTTTGATAATTAAAACATAATAATAATTATGTTAATAAATCCATTTAAATTAGAATAATTTAGGGTTGATTTTTATGAGTTGTATCTTGTTTTAAAACTAATTTTATGCCTCTGTGAATTGTAAAAATAATTTGGGTGTTATTCGAGTTCTATTGGATAATTATTGAAATAGTAACTTGTTGGTTAATTGAAGTTTGTTGGTTCGGAATTGTTATTGTTATGGGCATTGTATATAGCATAGTACTAACATAAGTAGATGGATGAGTGATTGGGTGAGATTAGTTATTAATTTTGGGAATGTCATTTATATAATTGTAGATCCTGAGTTCATAAACGACGAGAACTCGTGATTGTTGTGCTATTGAGTTTCATTTGCTTAAAAAGGTAAGCTAGCATGATCAATCCCTTCTCAAACTTGTAGAAACCTTTCAAAATTAAGTGTTTATTGTGAATGGTTGAGAACGTGGTATCATGATAGGTGGAGAACGACTCAGTTTATATAATTATAATGTCATGATTAGTTGGAATTATTGTATTGATATTATTGGTACATGGTTTGGCTTGTGATGTAAATGTTATTTTGAAAGGTAAGATTGGTTGTATATTGAATTGATAGATTTGACTTGATATATTTTGTATTGGTTGTGGTGGAAGATGAATGTGTTGAGATTTGAATGATTGGAATATGGTATGATAAAATGGCTTAGGCCTCGTTTGGTTCAAGATCTGGAGGTTTCAGGAATGGGGTTTGATTCATTAAACCCGATTCCATACGTTTGGTTGCATTTTTTAGCCCAATAAACCCGGAAATCCGTGCCCGATGAAACCTACGGAATCGGTTTTAGAAACCTTACCTCTACCTCCGGATTGACTGAAACCGAAACCTAAAACCCTCCTCGGGTTCTCTGCCTCTTATATTCCCCCTCCCACAAAAGTGCTTCATCTTCTACACCATGTCATCTCCTCGAAAATACTTGCAGCGTCGAACTCCTCGCTTCTCGAAACAGGTTCTTCTTATAATCTTCTTGATTCTTGACTTTATAAATATGTGATTTTTTTTATGTGGAGATCAAAGTTTAATAAAATCGAAATACCTTATTGTTCTTGAATTTGCCATTGATGAAGTTCCTGTGAACCATAAAGAACCTTTGATTATATGGTTTGGTATTTGCAGAAAGTTAGGTACCCAATGTTATAAAGTCACCACATGTTTTTATTATTTAAAAGCAACAAAGTACTACACTTTTTCCAATGGTTCTTCATCTCGTGCATGCTATTTTGTCCACTTTGGTACTTTGATTTCTTTATTTCTTGCATTGTCATGTTATAATACTAGTTCTTGTTTTGATATTTTACTAGCACGTCATTTATTACGTATGGAGAATAAAACTTCTTTATCTTTGAACGATTTTTTTAAATAATGCTCTAAATTAAAATAATTCAAGTTTTGGGTGCGGAACGAAAATATTTACGTAGAATGGGTCCACGTAGGATCGGATACCCCCGAACCAAATTTGTACCAAAACCGCTATGGCGCGTGACGGTTATGACCATAACCGCTCAATTTTGCAGCGGTTTTGGTCCATAACCGCCCCAATTTGCAGCGGTTTTGGTCCATAACCGCCCCAATTTGCAGCGGTTTTGGTCCATAACCGCCCCAATTCTCAGCGGTTATGGTAAAACCGTCACGCGCCGTGACGGTTTTGGTTTGTTTCGCCAAAAAAAAAAAAAACCGAAGCTAGTTTGGAGAATGCCAATCCTACGTGGACCCATACTACATAAATACTTTCATTCCACACCCAAAACTCGAATTATTTTAATTTAGAGCATTATTTAAAAAAAACGTTCGTGCATGATTACGTTATACCTTTCCCTATGATTAAAGGAAACTAAGATTTGCGAGGGCGGGTGTGAATAGAAGTAGTGATCGTAGGCAAATTAAGCCATAATTGTTTTTTCTCTTTAACAGATGGATTCACTTTCTTTGCTAAGTAGAAGGAAGAAGAGACAAGTGGAAGTGCTTCTTACCATAGTGATGATTATGAATCTTGTTACAATGGTGCTCGTATTTCATACTTTGGGTATAACCCTTCATAGGATACGTGATCTCCAATATCAAAAAAGAGATAAGAAACTTCAAAGACTTGAAAATTTAAATTCGCTTATCAGATATAGTGATATCTATTGCAAAAATGAACTTCGTGTGAACAGACGAACATTTTTTGTGTTGTGTGAGATGGTTAGAGATATAGGAGGATTAAGAGGAACTAGAAATATGTCAATAGAAGAAATCGTAGCAATATTTTTATATACAGTGGCGCATCATAAGAAGAATAGATCCATTGGGAATTATTTTTGCAGGAGTGGAAAAAGTGTTAGTAGACAATTTAATCTTTGTCTTCTCTCCATTTTAAAGTTACATAACCACTAGCTTAAAAAGCCTATACCCATTTCGCAAGATTGTGAAGATTCGAGATGGAGAAGTTTTGAGGTATGATAAATAAAATGCATGAGATATTCATCATTATCGATTAATAAGATTCAAAAAAATTCTACATAAAAATAGATTGAAATTCTAGTTTTTGTTTTGTAGAATTGTCTAGGAGCCCTAGACGACACATTCATCAGTGTTCATGTCGCTAATGAGCATAAAGGAAGGTATCGAACAAGAAAAGGAAATCTTGCTATGAATGTATTAGGTGTATTAGGTGTATGTACACCTAACATGGAATTTATCTTTGTATTGCCTGGTTGGGAAGGTTCCGCCCATGATGGCCATGTCTTGCAAGATGCAATAAGTCGACCGCACAGTTTAAAGGTGCCACAAGGTAATAACGATTAAAAATTATCACAATTAAAAATAATATCTAATTTTCAAGGAAGTGACATTATTTTTTTTTTTTAAATGTCAAAGGTTTTTACTACTTGGTAGATGCTGGATACACCAACTCTGAAGGGTTTTTGGCACCTTATAGAGGTCATCGATATCATTTGAAAGAATGGGGGGATCAACAACTAGTGAGTGCTGAGGAGTATTTTAACATGAAACATTCTAAAGCTAGGAATGTTAGCGAAAGATGTTTTGGCTTATTGAAAGGAAGATGGGGTATCCTTAAAAGCCCATGTTTTTTTCCGATAAGAACTCAAGGTCGAATAGTGATGGCATGCGTTCTTTTACATATGATAATTGAGCAAGGCTTATTGAAAGGAAGATGGGGTTGTGGAGAACTCCATTTCGTTTTCTTGATAGTTTGGATACTATATATGGATTTGATAGAGCTAATGGGCAATCATCTGAGTTGTTCGAACAAGCTGTTGAAGATTTAGGAAATGCAGTAATCAACCTTGGCAGTGATGCAAATGACGATGATGATTTAATTGAGAACGATTTTTCAACTGAAAATGTAACTCAATCTACAACTGAAATGTCACCAATGCCTCCTACCAAGAAGTTGAAGAAAGAGAAGATGCCGAAGGTTAAAGGAAAAAGAAAGTTACCAGAAGTAATTGATTTAACCGAAAATATGGGTAAGATGACTTCTGAATTTTCTGGTTTTATAAAGGACAAGAATACTAATCTTTCAACCATAGCAAGTGCCATGCATATTACTCAAAAACATGAAGAATCAATAATGAAACGTGAACAAGAAGCGATAGGCCGGAAGGAACAATTGTTGTTTCACCTAGCTAATTTGCCAGGCATATCTAAAGAGCAATCAATGGCTGCTGCTACTTTGTTCTCGCATACTTCGAGCCATTTGGATATCTTTTATGCAACCCCTGATCATGAGTTGCTTAGAGACTTTGTGCTTGCAATTTTGAGGTCCTCGCTTACTGCTTGATTATTAAGATGGATGTACTCTTCTTTATAGACATATGTTATGCACATAATTTGGATATTGGATTGTAATTTTTAATTTTTTTTTTCCTCGGGAATGTTTAGTTTATGTTGGATGATTAGATATTTTATCTTGAAGGTTCTAGCGTATTGACGGCTTACATGTGTTAGGACATATAATCTGATACGTAAAGTAATGGTAAAAAATAAAAGTAAAAAGATATGTTCATGTCAAGTTAAAACCTAATCCCTTTTTAATAAATCAAACAGTAGGAATGAGGATCATTATTCAATCCAGATTTAAACCAAACACAAGTATCAAGATTCAAGTCCCAACCCCATTCCAGCACAACCCCATTCCTGATTCCAACCCCAACCCGACATGTGAACCAAACGGGGCCTTAATGATTTATATCTACTAAACAGTGAACGTTAGTCAAGAATTAGTTATGAAGATCGTCATTGAAATTATTGGTTCGAGTCACATAGACTCTTATTATTGATTTGAGTCGCATCAACTCCTATTTATTGCCCACCACACCAGTTTTGAGTGATTTTTTTTTTCGAAATAGGGCTCAAAAAATAAATGTTTAACAAAATGGGTCGAATAAAAACTTATTCAACCTTATGGGGTGCACGTCACCCTCTTTCAACTTCGGGACAAAACCGCCAGGAACCCTGGAGGTTTTAAGGGTATCCAACAGTGTCAATAAGGCCCTGGAAGAAGCCATTGACCCCTTAAAACCGCCAAGACCCTTGGCGGTTTCACTTCAACAAAACCGTCGAGCACTCCAACGGTTCTAAATCACGCCTACCACACCACACTTGGGAAAGAGAAAAACCGCCACAGGCTGCAACGACTTCACCGAAATGAAACCGCTAGACTCCTCGCCAGTTTCAGTATTGAACAGACTGCTATTTTTGAAGCCAAAATTTTTGTTAAGGGTGAAACCGCCATGGGACTCGGCGGTTCTATGCATAGTGAAACCGCCGAGCTCCTTGGCGGTTTTAACTTTTTTTTTTTAGTTTTGTTTTGCTCTTATTTCCATTTTACCTGCAAATCAAACAATCACCAAATATCACGACCACAATCCTGCAATGGCTCCAATTTAACAACCCAAAATGAGGACTCCAATGGCATGACATGACATTTCCTAACTTAAAATGGTCTATTACATAGTTAAAAGAGTCGAATACAAAATAAACTTGACAAATTGTTCTCATACATTACAAACTACTATATTACTAGCTAGTCTTCCGTTAGGTGGCGACGGCGTGTAGCTCGAGGATCATTTGAGGAAGCGGGTTGGCTTGAGGAAGAACCCGAAGTATTCCCTTTAATAATTGGTGTCATAGGAGAACCAACTTTACGTCGACGCATATATTGTATTAGAGGAGAATGATCATCCAAACTTGCACTTGGTTGCTCTTGGGATTGTTGAGATTGTTAGATAAGATATGAAAATCTCACCTTCTCGAGACATTCGGAGCAATGTTTGCAAATCTCCGTTAATGTTTGGAGAAAATTGACGCTAGATGGGTCATGTAATGCATCTTGAAGGTCATGCTCACACCTCATGTGTAGAGTTGCAAAATCTTGGGCCTATCACAAAAATCAAAATTTTGCACTTATTATTTCCTAAACATGCTTACTATTGAATAAAAGTGAAATAATGATAAACCAAACTTACAAGCAATTGAATTGAGGAAGAAGAAGGATGGTAGACAACCGGGGCACCATGAGATTGATTAACAACTCTAATGATACGACGAGTGTGCTTTTGATACCAAACCATGTACGGGTCATTGTAATGCATCATGCCATCATCTACATCGGTAATAGACACCACCCTCTCTCTTCGCCTACGCCATAAGTCAATATACACATTGTGGATTTCACTCTAACTTATCTTACGATTTTCTCTCATATCCAATTTATGAAGAGCCTTCGAAGTATCACAATCGACTGAGATTGTTTGCTTCAAACCAAATTGGTGTAGTACCCTATCCGGACAATGTCACTTGACAATATCAAAGCAGGCCATAGGAGCTAAAACACACCAATCTTGTTAATCCTTAGAACAGGTCAAAGAGAGAGCTGAGATGACATCCGCTATATAAGGCTGCCAAATGAACTAAAATAAAACAAACAAATATGTGAACTTTTAAATTATATTAATGCTTAAAAAAATGTAAAACAATAGATTGGATAAGTGAACTTATTTGATCATGAGTCATAGAATCGAATGCATCTCTATAAGCGGTAAGAGAGGAAATCCCATCGGCTCTTCGTCAATCAATCATAAGCCACTTACGTCCTAATGCATCCCTCCCTAGATATGTTGTAAGCCAAATCGGCTAGGTACAATCTCATCATTATCATCATCCTCATCAGAATCCTCAACGAAATCTAGTGGTCCCTTGTTGATAGGGCGTTCTATAGAAATGTGTTCCTAAGACTACAACTGAAGAAGAATAAGAGGTCCAACTATCTCTAATGAACCCTTAAGACACACTCGACACAAGTTACGATAAAATGTTGCAAGCACCGCACTTCCCCAAGAGTAATCATCTAATCTACTAATATCACTCAACAATGGAAAATAGATTACTTGAATGACATCCCCACTCTTATCAGGAAATAGAATGGTACCAAACAAAATGAGCAAATACACTCGAATATATCGGTGGCATCGTCCACATGGACGGGCATATAACCAAAAATTTGCATCAACCAAGAAATTTTCAAAGAACTTCCACGCAAATGTTCTCCCAGTGCTACTCCTAACGATTGAGTCACCAATTTCTTCCAATTTTGATTGGTAACACCCGTCATAGCAGCGTTATCTATACTTAACCTCAACATAGCTTGCACATCTTGTAAAGTGATTGTGGCTTCCCCAACGGTCAAGTGAAAAGTGTGGGTCTCTTGCCTCCATCATTCTACCAGTGCACTTAATAAATCCGCATCTAAATTAACACTAGCTACTTTATGCGCCCCATAAAACTGGATTCTCTTAATAAACTTTACTACCCGCTTACTAGGACGAAATCCGCCATGCCACTTTATGTGAGTACTACATCTAAGCGGACTCACCTCCTCTCCGTCCCAAATTGCTTGACTCCTGTGTTTGTCTTGCAGTTTGAGAAAAGACGGGTTAATCGGTCCCGAATGAAAATCCACCTCCATGAGAGCTACAAAAAGAAAAGGGTTAAAACGTTATACAAAAAATACTAGGCGAAAATGAATTCACAACAATATAAAGATCAAGAACAAATGTTACCCTCTTAAAAAATAAGTTTTTTGGTTATGACGCGGTTGATGACATATGCCACATAATGACTTTGATGATGATTTTTCATCCATCTCATTACGCAATCGCTTTGAATGTGACTTATCCTTCTTACCCTTCTTCTTGGGTTCACATTTCAATCCTTATTAGCAAGGATTTTAGGACCATCAAGAGGTGTCCAATAAACTTCATCCGGAATGGGTCGAAATTTGGGTGTGTATGACCCCAAATACTCACCACTAGTGTAAAACACATCCACAAATGCATTTGTACTTAAACCCGTTGAGCTACAAACGGCAAGTACATGTGAACAAGGGTACTTGTAAATTTCAAGTTTCTTACAAGTGCATGTTTTTGTCACAACATTTACGGTATAACCTTTATGCCCTGAGCCAGTGGTCACTTGGAATAGTCCACCACTTCTATCAAATGCCAAAACGGTATGGTGTGCGACCTTTTCAAAATTTACTGTAATGGCGTCCATTACTTTCTTACAATATGCATGCCTCTATTCAAGCCGTTGTTTTGCCGTCTCACGGCGCTCGACAAAGTACGCATTGACTCGATAAATTGTCAGTTTCACAAGTGCGACGATGGGTAAAAATCAGGCTCTTTTCAAAACTTCATTGAAACATTCCACCATATTGGTAGTCATTATACCATACCTAAACTCACTGTCATGATAATTTGACCACTTCTCTAACTCCAAGCCACGTTTCGTCAAATATCGCCGTGTATCAATATTTATTTCACCCATTCAATTGAAATAACGATTACATTTCTTCTTCTGATGTTGTGTGGCAGTCCAACCAAACACGTTTTTCAAATCCTTACTTTTAAACTTCGTGTTGATGTTGGATGCCACATGACGCATGCAAAATCTATGATAGACATGAGGCCAGTCATTTCGATGTGTTCATCATTCATAGCAGCTTTGATACTATCATGTCTATCTGATATAAAACAAAGACATATTCTATCTATCACAAACCTCCTTATACATGTCATAAACCAAGGCCAACTATCAGTATTTTCACCCTCAACAATATCGAAAGCAAGTGGGTAAAATTGGTCGTTAGCATCAACTGTCACTGCAATAAGTAAAGCACCCTTATCTTTCCCATATAAATGAGTGTCATCAATAGTTATAAGAGGGTGACAATGGTTGAAACCTTGAATTGATGGTCCAAATGCCCAAAATACTCGAAAGAAAGTTTCCTCATTAGGCTTGCCCGTTGGCACAATCACAAAATGCACAACTGTTCCTGAGTTGGATTCTTTCATTGCTTGCATGAAGTGAGAAAGCAACGTGTAGGATTAATCTCAATCACCATATAAATTTGCAATTGCCCTTTGTTTAGCATTTCTTCCCTTCATATATGAGATAGTATAATTGAATTTATCTTTGATAAGTTCAATAAGAATTGGGACTTTGATGGACCAATCCTTGGCAACAAGGTTTTTAATACCTTCACTAATGAAACCTCGTTTCAAATTCATATGGTCACGTGGAATAACATCACCAATACGGGTAGCTTCGTGAGGCCTAAGATAAGTGACAATGGTGCAGGTTTCTGAAAACTGTTCTTGTTTTTGTGATGCCCTAAGCCTCCAATTGCATAGGTTTGACGTTCAATCACACTTGAAAGTGATAGTGTGGGGTTTGGATTCAGGAACTTTGAAAGTTTGATTACGTTGTACATAGTACAAAGTTACATTTTCTATAAAAGCAGCCTTGTTTGGAAATCTTTGATCAACTATAAACTCCCTACCAACCTTAACTTCAACTTCATTGACCCATGTTTTCCAAACATTCACATGTTGTTGATCAATTTCATGAATCGTATTGAATTCTACGTGTGGAGCGCTCTTCCCAACCAAATCATCATCCTCAGCTTCATCATCAATCATACGTTCAACAACATTCAACTCCTGCTCAGCCTCATCTCCTTCTAAATCCCCGTCCAAGGTTCCCTTATTTATGTTATTGGTTTCAATAGAAAAATATTGCGCAACATCCCCAAATCTCATTGATGTGAGAGAAGTATTGGGCGTTATTGAAATTGTTGTTGACAATACATTTCTAATAGAGGAGTCTAGCCTTCCCACTTCAACATAAATGTCCATAGAAGGAACCTTTGAGTGTCAAATAATTGCCAACGTAGCAAGTAAAGAATGATTATTGTTAAGGGGTACAACCTTATAACACCCCGCACTCGGATACTTCATCTTCATCGTCAATGAAACACTCTTTCTATTGTTTTTCATTGCATCACAAATCTCCCCAATGAAGTCATTATAAGTCATACTAGTACTAGCAAATACAAAACTCTCATTTCCACCCTTATAACAAACATTTCCACTAGGTTCAACAATCTCTCCATCCCACTAACATATCAAAGGATATCCAATAATTTTCATTCTATAATGAGAAAAACAAACTAATTTGATTAAGAAATTCAACTAACATAAATTACCAATCAAGCAAAAACCCTAAAAATCGATTTATGCATTTCAATAACTAAACTCAAGCATCAATACTAACTAAATTGGATTAGAAATATTAGTAATCTAACCTGAAAAACAACTCAATGAACTCAAATTAACCTAAATTAGGGTGGTTTAATTACAACATTAAAAAAACCCCTAAAAATCAACTTCTACTATATACCCATGAAAATGCAAATCATTATCAATACTAACAAAACAATATTGAATAAATTAGTAATCTAACTAAAAAAACAAACAATTAACCTACTGAATTGAAATTAACCTAAATTAGAATGAATTGAAACTAACCTAAATTAAGGGGAGGGAGAGAGAGAGAACACTACCTAAAATCGATAGGAAGAATTAGAGGTGCGGAGCAGCGGCACGTAATGATAGAGGCGACAGGAGCTAGAGAGAGAGAGAGAGAGAAAGTTGGGTGGGTTTGGGGTTGTTGTGTGGAGATTCTGGTAGGTTTATGTTTTGGGAAATTTTCCAATAAAGCCCTAAGGTTCCCGAAATTTTCAGGTATACCCCTCAGGTTATCAAGCTCTCCAGCGTACCCCTGAGGTTTGCAAAATGGTATTTTTTTTGTGTTTTTCACTAACGGCATGTAACACCGTTGCCTATCTAGTGCCCTTGACTATTTTAACTCAGATTGACTCTTAATCTCATCAATTAAAACAAAAGAAAAAAAATAAAAAAAATACTCAACCCATATTCTCTTTCCTTTCCTCCCACCTCCCTCCTCCACAACCCCCAACCACCAAATCCACCACCACCTCCAAAACACACCACCACCAAGGCTCCGGCGACCACCACCAGACCACCAGCGACCCTATGCCGACCCCACGTGGGCTATGATCGACCACCACCCGCGCCTCTTTTGGCCTCCACGGTCACATATCTCCACCATTTTATTTATTTTCACAACTTTCTCTCTCCTCATTTTCCTTCTTATATGGCAACATTGGAGGTCTCCGACGATGTATGTAGGTGGACGTGGACCATGATGGAGGGGTGGTGGAGCAAGGATGAATGTGGGGAAGGTGTAAATGGGGGGATGGAGGGATAGAGAAAGAAGCGTGGGCATGGAGGAACGGACGTCGGGGCTTGGGCATGATGGTCGGCGTGTGGTCGCCGGAATGGGGCACGTACGGGGGTGGTGGTGTCGTTGTGGTTGATGGTGGTCCGTACTTGTGGCCACCGTGGGAAGGTGGTGTTTGGTGGTGGGGAGGAGAGGGGAGATGGAGAGGAGAGAGAAAAAGAGGGTGGGTTTATTGAGTTTTGAATTTTTGGTTTTGTTTTAGTTATTAATGTGATAAAAGGCTAATTATGATAAATTATTTCAAATAAATACATATGTGTTAACGGTGTTACATGCCGTTAGTGAAAAACACAAAAAAAAAAAACACGATTTTGCAAACCTCAGGGGCACGCTGGAGAGGTCGGTAACCTGAGGGGTATACCTGAAAATTTCGGGAACTTCAAGGGTATATTGGAAAATTTCCCTTATGTTTTTTGCCCCCAAAACATAATATAACACATACAATTTCAAAAAAAAAAATAATAACTAAAGGAGTTTGGCGGTTTCACAATGCATAGAACCGCCAAGGCCCATGGCGGTTTCACCTTTAGCCAAAATTTTGGCTTCAAAAATAGCAGTCTTATCTGTATTGAAATCCCTAAGAGGAGCCTGACGGTTTTTCATTTTGGTAAAGTCGTTGCGGCCGTTGGTGGTTTCTCTCTTTCCCAAGTGTGTTGTGGTAGGCGTGATTTAGAACCGCTGGAAAACTCGATGGTTTTGTTGAAGTGAAACTGCCAAACGTCTTGGCAGTTTGAAGGGGTCAATGGCTTCTTCCAGAGCCTCATTGGCACTGCTTGGTGCCCTTAAAACCGCCAGGGTGTCACAAAGCTGAAAGGGGGTGATGTGCACCTCATAAGGTTGAATAAATTTTTATTCGACCCATTTTGTTTAACATTTATTTTTTGAGCCCTATTTCCGGAAAAAAAAATTGTGTTGAGTCGGCTTGGCTTTAGTGTACTCTACTTGGGTTAAAAATACCCAGTAGGGGGTGTGCACACTTAATGTCTTGTTGTCCTGGATTATAGATTATGGTTGACGGGATGAATTGACAAAAGATTCGATTCATTCCTAAATAATGTGGAATATGGATTATGGATCATGGATTATGACTGATGACTTACAAAATTTCTTACTCGTGGTTATTTTTTGATTTGTTGAACATGGATTGTGGAATGTTTCTTATATAATTGGTAGGTGATAAATTGAATGGTGGATTGGGGAATATGATGTTTGAATGTTAGTTGGAATTCTAATTGGATGATTTATAGAATTATCTGATAAGTGTGTTTTCGAAAATAAAACAAAACATTTTTAAAATCCAGGTAACGGTTTTGATTTTCTACGTGTTGAGGTGTTAACTTACTCAATTTTTTCGACTTTTTTCAACTGTGGTTTTTGTAATTTAAAGCCACCACAGGTATGGAGTAGATGATGCATGCGGGAACGACGACTCACTAGATATTAGTTGGATTCAATAAACTCATAATTCATTTATTAGACAATCTATTGAATTTAAACTATTTCATAATTCAATATCAGATTTTGAACCATTGTAATTTTAAGTGTTGGGTTTAATTGACCATTTTAGATCATTAGACATATTATATCCTCGCTTTTAAAATCTCCTACCAATCGGTTTTTGACTCGAGTGCGGAGTGACACCTTTGAATTTTCTTACTTGTGTTTGGGTTCGCAATAAAATGTATTTAAAAAAGGAAATGAAATTTGGGGGTGTTACAATGGTAGTTAGCGAAATATGGTAATACATGTAGATATAATGTGATATTATGGGTGACGGGATAGTGACATTAAAATGAACTAGTATAATAGGTGACTCAAAAGTACGTCGAATGGAAATAATAATATGATGCACTACGCTGGTTAGCTTATTTATGGTAATAAATTTGAATATATTGTGATATAATGGGTGACAAGATAATGCAATGAAAATGAAACAATATATCGGGTAGCATAAAAACAGAATGGAAATAGTAAAATGATGAGTGAATTGAAATAGATAATAATAAAATATGACATGTAATAAAAGTTGGAAAAAATGTATAATATAGTTCATAATAATATATAACAAAGGTATACGTACATTATTATAAAATGAGTTTAAATAATATAAGAGTTAATTTACGTGGCACTCTCGTGTTTTGGCGATTTACACGTGCTACCTAATGTTTTGCATATTTGTACAAAATACCCTCAAGATTTGACTATTTGCACACTATACCCTAAACTTACCCCTCACATTAACACCGTCAACTTTTTTTTTAGAAAGGGTTAATTCACGTGGTACCCTCGTGTTTTGGCGATTTGCACATGGTACCCAATGTGTTGCAAATTTGTACCGAATACCGTCAAGATTTCACTATTTTTACATGGTACCCTTACCTTTAAAATTTTGTTAACGCCGTTAATTGGGAAAAAAAACCCTTGATTTTCTCCCTCATCACCATCTCTATCTTCCTCCCACCAGGGGCGCTTTTTTTAACAAATCATGTTACTCGTTTACAGAGACACAGAGACAGAAATGTAAGAACATACTGAAAAGTTGAATGACACTTGCTGTAGTTAGGATTCGAGCCCACAACCTCTAGGATGATATATTTTCATTCTCACCACCACACCACATATAGATTACTGACCACTTTACTTATTAATGTACATATGTATCAAATAATTAGCCTAAAAAAACAGAAAAAAAATTCATCGGCGGGTGCCGGGGTGGCGACCCAACACCCCTCGCCACCAGCTAGCCTCTCTTCTGCCCCCACCACTTTCATCACCACCATATTCATTCTTCTCCACTACTGTCATCAACATCTTCATCCTTTTCCACCACCACCATCATTTTCACTCGTAATAAACACCATAACCACCATTTTTACCTTCTCTATTGAAATCAACTTTTAAACGACATTAACGGAATTTTAAAGGTAAAGGTACCATGTAAAAAGAGTCAAATCTTGAGGATATTTGGTACATATTTGTAACATTGGGTACCACGTGTAAACTGTCAAAACACGAGGTTACCACGTGAATTAATCCTCTTTTAAAAAAAAAAACGTGGACGGTGTTGATAAGAGAGTTAAGTTTAGGGTATCATGTGTAAACAGTCAAATCTCAAGGGCATTTTGTACAAATTTACAAAATACTGGATACCACATGCAAATCGACAAAACACGAGGATACCAACTAAACTAACCCAAGAAAAAATTTTAGGCTAACGAAATCTTACCAGTGTGGATCACCTGTAACATTTTCCTATCCCACTCCGTGTATGCCTCCAATCAAGTGCTAGCATTTCATTATTCTATTTTTAAAATATTATATTTTCTAAAATGATTTTCTAAAGTGGTAGCACCTGATTGAAGGGATACACGGAGTGTCATAGAAAAATAAAAATGGAATGGATGATCGACACTGAAATCTTACCCAAAGAGAAATCCCCTCTTGGAAGAGTACAAAATTTTAACAAAATCCGGAAAATTTGGAAAGAAAAATAAACAGAAGAATCTCCACTATCCAGGAACACTAACCGTTTCTCCTTTTTTACCCTCTAGTATAATAATCTGTCTCTCTCCTCTACCCGCTGCATGCCCCCACTGTCTCCGCCATTCCTCCTGCTTCTTCTTCTCTTTTCTACACTCTATCACTTTCTCTCTCCTCGGTTCCCGCGCATTCGCTTCTTCGTCTTCTCTGCGTAAGTCTCACTCTACTTTCTGTCTACTCTCAACTCTCGCATACCTCACGATCAATTATTAATAAAACCTCTTAATCTTAATTGATCATCGCTAAATTTTATTAAATTAGGTTTTTGATGATTTTATCGATTTCGCATTCCTTTGAATTAATTGAATAGTTAGTTGTTAATTTGATTATGAATTTGTGATTGTTGTGATTCTTTGTGAATGGCGGTTGTTGATAGAGTTTTTGCAATGTAGGTTTTACGAATTTTCGCCTGATTTTCGTGCGAAATGAATGAAAAATTTGGGAAAGATGATAAAATAGATGATAAAAGAGGGGAAGATGACGGTGAAATTGAGTTCAGTTGGGGGAAAAAGAAAAGGCGAGGCGGCGTAAATAAGGATTCTCAGTTCTATGAGTCGTTTAGGTTGGATGGAGTGGAGTATTTTCAGTATGACTCGGTTTATCTGTACAAGGACGGCGAAACCGAGCCGTATATTGGCAAGATTCTGAAATTTTGGGAGAATCCGAAGAAGGAAGGGAAGGTTAAAGTTTTGTGGTTTTTTCGGCCGTCTGAGATTGCTAATTACTTGGAGGGTGTAGATGTGCTGGAGAATGAGCTGTTTTTGGCTACTGGTGTTGGCACCGGCTTGTTCAATATTAATCCTCTGGTAATGTTGTTGAAATTTTGCTCTTATTTCGTACTATTATAATGTTCGTGGTGTTTTATTGTGTTATTGCTAATTTTCTTGTCTGATTTTAATTGCTAGTTTAGTATGTAGTTTGAGATGTAACACTCATTCCGTTTTAGGGTTTCAACTTTTAGCATCTAATAGTATTGGTTGAATGTCAGTGTTTTTTCGCCTTTTGGTATGGCTTGATGAGTATAAGTTGCTGAAAACTGGATTTCTCTTTCACTGATCGTTTTGTAGTTTTTAGTTAGCCTTATGAGAATGACTTATCCTCATTTTTTGTTTGGTCGCCGATACAGTAATACTAATTTTCCTATCAGTTAGTGATTATCTTGATCAATAGATGGTTAAGGTGAATAGATGGACTATATTGTTCGAAACATGTATTAAATGTCATCTACAATGGTGTGTGGGCCTAAAGAGATGAGGGATTAGCTTTTGCAATACAATTGCTTTTGCTTGTTAGTAGGGGAGTTTGCATGTGATGAGATCACTTTTGGCGCATATTTCTTGGCATTGGGGCTGATAGGGACTGGTGCATCCGTGCATGCAATGATGAGAATGGTGGTTGTGGATGATGATGAAGGGTTGATCTTATTTGTCGTTGTGAAAACCTTTGATCTTCTATATATGGAAGTAATGGAACTTTAGTCTTGAGTTGGGTCTTCAACTGTTCTTTCCGTATCTCAGCATCTCTTTTTTTTTTTTTTTTGGCAGTTTAATGAGCATTGTGCTCTTGATGCAGATTGTTTTTTTATTTATTTAATTGAGACTCAAATGTATGCTATCCTTGCATTTTGATGTGTTGTGGGTGGGGACTGCTAATTTCTGAAAGTTAAGCAGTTAATCTGCTGCTAGGAAGATGTTAAGATGTTCCTTAGGGTCATTGTGCCTGGGTTGATTTTTCAAGTTAGACAGAGCTTTCCCTGGTTGAGGTGCACGCACATGCGCATTTGATTTCTCATTGTTGATGGAATTGAGTGCTTAAATTTGGCGAATTTAGTCTGGAACTGAGCTTGTTTTCGGAATCACATGGAATTTTAACATTTAGCAAATGGATGTGATAAAGTTTCAGCAATTGGTCTATATGTGGAAGTTTTATGATACTTGGGTTTATCACTATTGTTATGAGGTTACTGAATCTTACAGAAAGATGATTCAGACTTATTATTGGGTTAATCTGCGGTTATGATTTATTTATCTCCTTTTCTTTTTCGAGTTTGTCAACTTTCATCTTTTCCTATGTATTATCTAGATGATAGCAATTTGTAGCCTTTTGTTCCCTGATTGTGCTCTAAACAGCTTTTATGTACTATCATGTTCAATTGTTCTATTCCTTTTTTTGTTATCTTTCTTTTAGAAACATCTTTTTGTGAACTCATTTTATGGGTACTTTACTCTTTTTTTTCCTTTTTTTTTTTTGTTTAGATTGCATTTCTTTTAGTGTTGTCGATGGCTCTCTTTTTTATGGTTGTTGGTGTAATAGTTTTCCTTATGTTTACATGCGCTTTTCATCATATTATTTTTAGGAATTATCCCTGGAATTTCTTATTGTGTTCAATGATACTCCTTGATTTATTTGCCCTTGTGGTCAAAATGATTCCATGTCTTCAGTAGATGCAAAGAATCAAGGATGGGTTTGTGGTATTTGTTCCCTTGCAAATGGAATGAGATCTTAGGTGTTTGAGGTAGACTATGTTTAATACATCAGGCTATCTATTAGTCTGACCCCCTTTATCATTTTGAGGTGCAAGCAATTGCAAAATTTCAGCGCCAACACATGTTCGTACGGGAAATAGTGGCTAGATGTG
Source organism: Spergularia marina (assembly GCA_963680865.1). Lineage (NCBI taxonomy): Eukaryota > Viridiplantae > Streptophyta > Magnoliopsida > Caryophyllales > Caryophyllaceae > Spergularia > Spergularia marina. The sequence goes on along the minus strand of OY804546.1, from coordinate 10,269,581 downwards.
ATGTTGCTCGGAGAATTGTATCATGTGTTTTAACGTTGGTTGTGGTTTATAAAGGTATTAGTAAGAGTTTTCGACATGTTCCCCTCCTAATGTTTATTGAAGACATGATTTGCTGTTAAGTTTGTTGTTGATAGGAAACAAACTTGAGTAAATTAACTTTGAATTTTTCTCTTAGAGCTAATGAATATGGTAGAATGGAGGAAGGATTGAAAAAGAAGACGAGTGAAGATGTAGATTATAATTTTTGCTTTAGTGATATGGACACGCCTTCTAGATTGATAAGATGATATCATCGAACGATTATTAGGGCAACCTTGTTATAAGACATTGAGTACTGGGCACTAAACATTTTCATTTCATAAGATGTTGCATGTTACGGTGGACATTTCTCCATATAAGAAAAGATTGCTTCGATTAGAGGTGAAACAAGAAAAGGAGTTGTATATGTTGAAGATAAGATAAGTGAGAATCTAAGGTGGCTTGGACATGTGAGATGGAAACCAAGTGATGCTTGGATTGGATGAGTTACGGAATGGTGATAAGATAGTTAGGGCCATAAGAAAACCTTAGATGACGCGATAAGGTTGTAAAAAACTAAAGAAAATATGGGCATATGACATCAGGAAGTTTAAATTTGTCTTATCTGTCTCTTTCTACTAATCTATTGTATATTTGTTCACCGTCTTTTTTTCTATTGTCTTTTACAGTTGTTTAATAAGTTTTCTTTGTCACCATTTCTAACTCTTAGCTTTTGTCTTCCCTTGCTGTTTGAAAGGGTTTTTATTTTTATTTATTATTATTTTTTTTTAAATTGTATTCCTCTGTTCTTTCATCATCTTTCACTGTGACTCTACTTATATTGTTCTTGCACTTATCTTTGCTGGGTGGATATACGGATTAATGAAGCTGACCCAAACTTTTTGGGCTAATGTTTATTGATGGTGAATGGTGAAAGATTGAAATTGAAGAAGAATGAAGATGTAAAAAACTATTTGTGCATGCGTCGCACAATTGCGCTTCACTTTTGTTTCAGGCCTAAGGGAATGCCTTGTTTTAATGTGATGAGTGAAAGCTCTTCTAGACGTGGGACACTCTAAATTTCATAACTATGGTCACTCACTGGACTTGAACCTACACCTATGGGTGTAATGCACAGTTATCCAACCTTACTACCCTTCATTGTTGTAACTTTTGGTTACTCGGTTCCTCACGCTCCCCGAGAATACGTCTCGGTGGAAGGATGTTTAAAACTCCATCCCCGACGTGCCAACCAATACGTACTCATGACTTCAAAGATCAATTCCTCGAGATGATTGGTTGGTGTGGGCCTTGGACCTGCCTAAGCACTAGCACAATACCATTTGGAACACCCCTTCTCACCATCGTTGCAACGCGATCCCTCAATGGGCCTTGGAATCCTATTTTGGTTGGGAAAGGAATATCTTTGTTTTCTTGGGATGAGTGAAATCATTTAGTGAGGCAATGTAAATCTCTTAACATGGAATATACTTTTAAGTGCTTGCGTTGGTCCTTTTAACCTTTTGTGCATGTTATGGTGCACCAACTAGAGAAAAAATTCTATATAGTTATTATTTGTGAACTTGTCTATGTTTGGCAAGCAAACTTTAACGTATTATGGCATTTGCAAGTTTTTAGACTTGAACATGGTGCCAATTTTTTGGTTTTGGGTCGTGTTTGCACAATTGGCATTCACGTGGCTGATATGAGTAACAAACTTGATATCGGCAATCTCTCATGCCGATATCTATTTCCATGGACTTGATATTGACGCGATACTCTTTAAGTAAACTCCTATCTATGGGAGGGGAAATTTTGGTATTAGGAAACAACATTGCCCTAATGCCTCTAAGGCTCCCAGCCTCCCGCCTTAGGGTGAAAACATATAGAGGCTTCTTACGGATGACCCACAAATCCACAATGCAATTGCTTCGGGAATCGCATCAACCTGATTCCTACATCATAATACAAAATGCGCATGCAACTTTGTGAGCCATTTTGCTTAATTCCACTGTATCTCACATCCAGAGATTAGTTAGTCTTTGGCTCTTGGGAGGGCAAAATTCGGTCTGGACCGAAAAATAGTTCAAACGCCAAATCGTTCCTTCCTAAAATATTTCGTTCGTTTTTTGGTCCACCCAAATTTGAGGTTCACTCATTAGCTTAATCCGGCCCAACGTAATGGACGGGACGAGATCGGTCCACAACTTTTTGGCATTTCGTCTTCGGTTAGGTACAGTCTTGACCGATGCTTGTGGGTAAAGGGAGTTGATAAACGAACCTAAATGTTTTGTTATAGTAAAGCCATGAAGATAATCGTTATACGGTGCCTTTAAAGAAGCTTCCGCCAAGAGGATCAAGGTTGTGGTTAGGAATTCAACCTGGGGTTTGTCCCGGGTTCGAATCCTCATATCCCCACCCCCGCTGCATTAGCTGCTTATATGTACCAAAAAAAAGCTTCCGCCAAGATTTATGTAACATTGTAACAAGATGTGATTTCTTTCTCCCCTTGGGCATGGTAAGGGAGTCAAATATACTCACCCCATTTTCTACTATTGACCTTTAGCGAGAATCAAACTCACAATTTGCATCGAAATGAAATTCGAGTGTGGACACTTTGATGAACCTTTTCGTGATAAACCAATGATGTAGTAAAGATTTAGAGTTTTGGGAGCTTGGTTCTTGCGATAACAAAGTAATTGGAACTTGGCGAATTTGGTTATTGTCAAAGGGAATTTTCCCTTTAAGGCCGAGGAGGAATGCTTGTGGCTTTTATAATGCCCTTGTGTGTGGTCGATTCATCAATTGTACTGTGGTTCAATGCTGTCTCTTTTAAGACTCACTTTGCGGGTTGAGATATCACCCCATCAAACTTGGTTTCCGTCAAGCATGTAGATGTGCCTGCTGATTCTGTTCATTTCAATTCAGGAAGCAATTGCTGGAAAATGCAATGTTGTATGCATCTCTAAGGATGACAGGAATTGGCAGCCTTCGGTTGAAGAACTGGAGATGGCGCACTATGTGTTTTATCGCACCTTTGATGTCCAAATGCTTACGATTTCTGATAAGTTGGGTGAAAAAATAGCCATGGTTGATGGTGTGTTCTTGTGCCTAGAAATCTGTTCAATTTCAACTTTCTCAAGAACCATTTGTGACTCTCTTCTTTATTTGCTTACCTTTCACAGCTAAATTTTTGTTGAACAAAAATGGTCATCAAGTAGTGGACCTTGCTAAGGTAGATAGTGCAGAAGTGGCTGCTGATGTGGCAAAACCACTGAGTTCTCCTGAAGATAAACTTGTGTCAGATAGAGTTGTAGCTCCCAATGCTGTCATAGGTTCGTCACTGGTGAAAGATAACATAGTGACTAAAGATCTCTTGAACCTATCGAAATGCCATACTCCAGAAAATCATGATACTGCTGTATATGATAATACTGTGTCTATGGCGGCTGTGCAGATTAACTCTACTTCCAATACAGACATGTCAAAAGTAGGTTTAGGTGTCAATTGTGATACTGGCTTAGGTATAGATGGTAAACAGTCAAGAGAAAAAGACGATGCTGGTAAACCTGGTAATGCTAGTGTGGTTGTTCCTGCCTCCACAAATGTGCTGGAAAGTGATAAGAAAATTACTAAGAAATCCTCTGATGCAAAGCAAATTGAATCGAACAAGGTTGGGAAATGTGCAGTGACTACTAATGGTAATGGCAAGGGAATATTGGAACCAGTGAATAATGCTAGCGGGCCGTCTAAGAAACTTAGGCTTGATGGTAGTGCTCGAACGTTGGTTGGCAGTGGGGGGACTGGTACCCAGAAATCTGTTAGTGTTTCTCCTGCAAGTAATAAAGCCTCACAACCTCCTGGCACTGCTTCTGAAATCAACAACAGGGGCAAGTTGCCTGGAGAATCTGCTGGTGTAAATGATACTGAAGGAAAGCAGAAGCTCAATAGCATGGCAGAAAATAAATCTAGTGACAGGCTTAATAATGCATCTGTAAAACAGCCCAAAGACTTACAGAGTGATGTCAATAAGGCTCCACAGAGTAATAAAGTCTCAAAACCTCCTGGGAGTGCTTCTGAAATCAACAACACTGGCAAGTTGTCCGGAGAATCTCCTGGTGTAAATGATACTGAAGGAAAGCATAAACTCAATGGCATGGCAGACAACAAATCTAGTGACAGGCTTAATAAAGCATCTGTTAATCGGTCAAAAGACTTACAGAGTAGTGGTAATAAGGCTCTACAGAGTAATAAAGCCTCACAACCTCCTGGCACTGCTTCTGAAATCAACAACAGGGGCAAGCTGCCTGGAGAATCTGCTGGTGTACATGATACTGAAGGGAGGCAGAAGCTCAATGGCATGGCAGAAAACAAATCTATTGGCAGGTTTAATAAAGCATCTGTAAAACAGTCCAAAGATTTACAGAGTAGTGTCAATAAGGCTCCACTGCGTCCTGGTGAGGTTGGAGTACCGAATGATAAAAGAAGGCTATCAAGAGAACGTGATGGTATAAGCGAAGGCCCTTCTAAGAAAAGAAAGACCGGTAGTTCGGTAGAGCTCAAACCTATCAACAAGAAAGTATCTAAAATTGAGGAGATTGGAGGTTCTTCTGGAGTTAAAGAAGTCACTCAACGACCGCCTGTAAGTCGTCATTTTTTTCTATTCGATTTCAAAATCCTCAGTGGGCTTCATATTCCCAAAGAGATATGGTCAATTTAATTTTCTGTTTCGCCATGTCGATTAACAAATTGCATTTATTTTACCAATATCCTTCATTTAAGAGTATGCCCCCATGTGCAAGTATTAGACAAATTATTAATGATACTGTTCTATGTCAAAAAGCACAATAGGGACCAATTGCCTAAAATATTGGGCCAAGCCCAATGTATAGGATGGTATGGATCAAAGTGCTCAACTCTTGTGCAATTAAGCTGTAATGGTAATGACTAATTACTTTTACGCTTGATTCTATTTTTACTACAGTTGAGGTTAGCCTACCCCAAATAATTTTTAGGATTTAGGCTTTGTTTTTCTTATTGTAGGTTTCCACAATTGTCTTGTCTAATTAGGGTATGAGGCTTTTTTGAATGCTTCTGTACATATGCAATTACAGTGGCCTATGACCTCTTTGTATGTGTTCCTCCATGGTCTGTCTCTTCTTCTTAGAGGTTGAAATCTGTTTCAAAAAATTAGATTGGGGGTAATGTTCCAAATGACATCCTAGCTGCAATTGTACTACCTCCCACTTACTCTCCCTGACAGAAGGATCAATCTGGCTCTGGAATTGCTTTATGGGTTGGAAAGTGAATTTGTGGATAAGTTTTGGAATGTGGATTCTGTTTGATGCTAGTGTAAAAGAATTGCTGTTAGGATTATTCTATTATTATTCATTGTCGTGTCTGAGTACAATATTTGAATATGCTTAAGCTTGTGATATCGCTAGAGAAACTAATTCTTGATCATATAATTTTATTCATATCCATTCTTTTTTGCTTTCTATGTAGGTTTCCTTGTATCCATGTTCATGCTAACATCTGATGCATTCTTTTCATGTGTATACAGGGCAGGAGCAATTGGTTTGTACCCGGAGTAAGTATTGTTTTCTTGCTAAGCTTTAGCTCATGTGCATACTTTTCATATGTTTTGTGTATTTCTACTTGTATCTGTATGAATTCTTTTTGTGTATAGTCAGAACTTATGTTTTAGGTGATCAGAGTTGGGCAGTAATGAGAAATTTATATGTTTGTTCGTGAGGTGCTTGATGCAATCATTTTTCTGCTGTAGTTGTCTTTTTGGCTATCTCAGGTTACCTCTTGATCTTTTTACAAAATTCTAAAAAGTGGGGGAATAAGTTTTCTGAAATCACCCGGGTGAAATACTTTGATCTCTGTTTTTAGAGTCTCTATACCTCATGGATCTACCGAAGTTGCAGAATTCATGATATCCCCATTGGATATCATTTTTAATCCATTAACCAGTTCAGAATTGGTTTTAGAATTGAAATGGTATGAATTGGTTCTAACTTCTAATGCTTAAATCATTACCTATGATGTGGTAATGTAAGTAGATAGTTTAACGCTTCTGGAGGTCGTATTTTCCTAGTCTGACCACATAAGCAGCTGTCACCCCTTTCTTTTAAAGCTATACCATTCACTGTTGATGGGGTAATGTGTATGGATCTTTAGGTGAATGGGTCATTCTATTTATTAACCACGTGAATAAATCAAGGATTCTTTTTCCTAGTAAGGAGGAACTATGTGATTGTACTTGTTGGTTATCTCTGGGGTCTCTAAAGGTATATCAATTGTCTTTTGGTGGATAATCTGAATGGAACCATAACTTGGTCATATCATTTTTGCTGACAAAGTAAGAGATCATATCTATGAATGACCAGGAACTAGGTATCGTAATTTAGGAGGTTAAATCTCTGGGATCTCTAAGCGTATGCAAAGCTGTTGCTATTTGATATGGATTTTGTATAACTTAACAATGCTTACAAATTATATGAACATATCCGTAGGTTGCGTCCAGTTTGTTGATATTCCTTGTAAATTTGTACAGTGAAGCATTGCAATCCGATGAAAGGTGATTGTTATAATATGATTAGGAAGTTGTGTGTTTCTTGACTCCGTTATCTTTGGTATTACTTTTTTCAACTTTAACTTAACTCACAGTTACTTTACTTTTCTGAAGCATATGCATGTCTGTCTACTAGGATCCTATTCATATTCATCTTATAATTCATTAACATTTTTTTTTCTCGTAGCCTTGGGAAGAACAAATGAAAGAAGCTCATGAGCAAAAAAAGCTTGTATTGTTTCAGAACTTGGATCCTACGTACAGTCAATCTGATATCGAGGTGCTGCTTTACGAAGATATTTGGTGTCTGATGTGGTCATTTCTTTTCTTATGACCCGGGGGGGGGGGGATTTGTTCCCTGGAACATAATTCTTAACCATGTGTTAACGGCTTTTGCTTATCCGCAGAATATTATTTGGGCTGGTTTTGGAGAAAGCTGCACAGCAAAGATCCTGCCGAAGACTGCAGCATCTAGCCCTTATTCTGGTATGTCATTCATCACTTATTTTTGAGTGTTGATCTTTGTTTGTAAAGTGTTCTGTTTCATCCCGAACCTGGAAGTTTCTGCTCCACAGAGTGTGAAATCGCACACGCCTTCTTATTAATGTTGTATATGAAGGGTAGACGGATTGGAAAGAGGCTTATATGTGTCTGAACTTGAATATTTTGGTCAAGTGACTTATTTGATGTGTCATGCTGAAGGCAGGAGGCCACCTCTTTCTCCTTTTTTTTTTTTTTTTTTGGAGTAGAGGTGTAAAGGAAGTATAAAGGCACATTCTTTTATAATTACTTGTTGCTAATTACTTTCGTAGGACAAGCATTTGCTATCCTCAAATCGCGAGAAGTTGCACAAAAGGTCATTAATAAACTGGAACGAGATAGCTTGTTGCTCCCAAATGGAAGGTCTGTTTTGCTATTTTCTTCTCTATCTCCAAATTTGATACTTTATATAATTTTTGTTCTCCTGTTAACCCCTTCGATTACCCATGCTGGCTTAAGAAATAAAGACTGAATGAAATTGGCTCCTGAACCCTTCATTGGCTCCAAAATTTGAAACCTTCCCAACCATATCTAGATAAGTATCCCTACCTTCAAAATAAATGAATAGCAAATAAATGCCCCTAAACTTGTTTTTTCATTAATATAATTATCACGCAATTTAGCTTTTAGTTAACAATAAGGGATTTTTGTGAAGAGTAATGGATTTCAGTGAATATCCTCAATTGTTGTATAAGAAATTGTGTGCAAATGACTGTTGTTGAAGAAAGTGGAGATAAGGAAATTAGAAGGATAGAGGGGGAAGGCTTGGTCCGTTTTTTTTATTCTTATGCTAAGAGAAGTCTATGATCCGATCGAAGAAAGAATGGGGATTTTTAACACATTGGTTTAGGTTTAACTGATAACCATTGATTATAGATTTGTAGGTTCAGGTGGATAGGTTCAGAATTTCTGGGACCAATATGAGAAAAAATGGCCCAAAGTTGTTTTCCTTTCTTTTTGTATCTTCTCTTCAAATAATAGTTCTAGGTTTAGGGGCCATTAGTGTGGAGGCACATTATCGTTAGTCTTACCTCGAAAGACTTTATCACTAGTGCCAGTCATTCAACGTGGATATGTTAAGGATATACATATAGCTTTCCATTATCTGAGCTATTGATGATGAAGTTGTATGGTGCTCCTTGTTTGGATCTAGGACAGAATGTATCCATTGGCTGTGGTTGAGGTGATCTGGTCCTTATGTTCTTGGTTACTATTAAGAACTCCTCCGACCTCAGCCGCCTCACAAGCAAGTTAGAGGATAAGATGTGCTTTTCGCTTTACTTTGACCCAGGGTTTCTCAAACTTTAATTGTAGCAGCTGCGACATCGATTGATTGAAAGATTGCTATACATGCTTTTCAATAGTACGAACTCACTACCTCAGAAAAGTACTATACTTTCTTTCACAAATAGTATTTGAGGGTTGTCTTCCATTCATCTTCCAGTCTTATTCGAGGCTTAAAACAAAGAATCATATCGTCCAGTCGTCGATCGTTCTTTCTCTGTGACCGGATGCAAAATGTAGGTTGAATTATTTAATGGAGCTCAATTGAGAATCTGAGGTAAGGTTAATCTGGTTAATAATAGTTAAGGGTTCATGGAAGTCATGCGAAGCTAGAATTGGCATCGGATGGGGGTCCTTTAAAAAAGAATTATAAAATAGAGTATTGATCTGAAAGGCTTGGTGCTGGAGAAAGTTCATAAATCGCACAGCTTTTTCACTTTTGAATGACTAAAATTATCTTTGTTTACATCAAAGAAGATATAGTAGTTCTTTACATCTGCAGCACTTAACACGTAGCCCCCATAGAGATCTGAAATATTTTTTCAAAAGGCTAAAATTTTCTGGCCTTCTTAAGTCGTATTTCACGCTTCTGTCAAGTAGCACAGATTTCGTAGTTTTTCTTTACCTCAATTTGTTTTATGTGCATGATCTTTTTGCTGGAGCGAACTCTGTAAAGCAGTCCTTGAAAATTGTTAATTTGAGAAGTTTGAGCTGTGTATAAAGTCCAAATATCTTGAGTAGAGAACACTGGAAAAACAACTAGTATGGCTGTGTGGGGTAACCACTATACTAGTGTATTTAGTTTGTTGAATTATTGTAGCCGGAGCGAAATTGATGTTTGTTATATGCTCGTAGGCCTCTCGTTGGTACCATTGTTATGAATTTGCCAGGAAAGCAAACTCAATATTTTGGTCATATGGTCATTGAAAAACTTAAGCAGCAAAATCAACGGGAAGCGTCTAAGGTTTCTAACTTTACTTTTTTTTTCTTTTGACACGCTTTACCTTGGTCCATAAGATTGTTTCATTGCTTTACCTGTCTTAGTATTTCATGTTTATGACATGTTCCTTTGGTCTTTCTTCCAGAGAGATGCGGTGTCTACTTCACATTCTTCTCAGCCAAACACCCTCGAGTATGAGATGGCTCTTGAGTGGCGCTTACTTCAAGATAGATCAGACTCGATTTGGAAAGCGTTGTATAAGGTTAACAGATTTCTGATGTCTAAGCTTTATCATACTTCTTTGATTGGGGCATACACTTGAGTCTTGTTGTTCGTCTTTCCGCAGAAACAAGGAGAAGAGATGAAAAAGTTGAAGGCAAGCCTGAAGTCAAAGTGAGTTGCTCTTTGGCTGCTAATTGGATTAAACCTCAAATTGAAGTCCTGACATCTGGTCCGTGCTTACTCTATTACATGTTTGCGCATGTCAATATTTTTTTTTTTTTTTCTTCCGGGGAAGTTTTTCGTTCATTATGTAATAGTCTTTTGGAGGATTTATCTTTTTTGTTCCTCTAGCCTACTCATCTTTGCTACATGCTAGATAAATGGTACTGTCGATTATTTCTGATTGCACCTTTGTGATTGTTTTTGAAACATGTGCTGCAGGCTGTAGTGAAATGTGCAGAAGTAGAGCACATGATTTTGGCAAGTGTTTGAGCATGAAGCATCATGGTGGTGCTGTCAATTTTGTTTGGGGGATTTCAGCTTGCCGCTTAGCTTAGACTTGTATGGCTGTGATTAGTGATCACGTCTAGTCTATGTACATATGTAAATTTCAGATACATTGCATTTGGTAATGGTAGTTCATATTTCCGAATCATTGAGCAACTTCGCCTGTTTTTCTACCTCATCTCTTTTTTTTTTTGGCTGTTGGCACATCTTTAACACCAACTGATACTCATTAGGAAGTTAAAAGCACACGACATTAGACCCCTTGGATACTACTCTGCAAGGTCTTACGCCTTTCGAGTTTTGACCAATTGTGGAAGCATAATTATTATTGAGAAGGTATAACCACAAGACAATGGACCCTTAATTACTAGTGTCTTGTAGAGAGTTAAAATTGTATTAAGCTTAAAGTATTTTGGGATGAGTTGTTGTCCGGTAACAAGTCATTTTGTGTCGATAGACACAACATTGGCTAGAGATCAACAATTCGCGTCACAATGACAATCATTCATGTCACAATGGTATAAGAGCAAAGTCTTTCTATGTGTAACTTTGTTTTTAGTACTCTTTTTCACTGACGCTCTTTAACATTTTCTTTGTCGTGTCTATTTAAGAAAAAAAAATATTTACACCAACATAGTGTGTAATTTCAGTCTGTTATCCGGAGTTCCAAAATATCTATGTGAGTAATGACTTTGCTTTTACGTTGAATTGTTCTAAATTATGTTGAAATGTATTAATCGAGTTAATGAGATGGGATAATGGGATATATATATAAATTCATTACATGGAGTCACCCCTACTGATTGGATTCTTTCGAATTCAAGCAACCCATATCATATTATTTTAATGAACAAGTATATGGATAACTATTGCGATCATACAGAGTATACACCAATCAATAGTATGTAACTAGCAAATCTGTACATTTAATTTAATCATGGATCTACTCTCAGCGATCTAATAACTTTAACAAATAGTATCTTTACATCTGACGACATCAGATAATCATTGCCACGAGAAAACATTCATCAAGGTGTTGCAGTAACAACAATCACTCATTCAACCTCGAAATTTCTCTTTCTAGAAAATACATTGTGTCTTCGAACATGACGATAACTCAAATAACTGTAACAGATATAACTCATTATACATGACATGAGAAAAACATTGACTCAAGAAAAACAGTACAAACCACGGTTGCCAAAATCTCTCAAAGCAGAAAGTACGAAATCAACAACTCGAAACCTATAATAATCGCATCAAAGATTAAATGAAAAACTTATGTTAGGATTCAAATTCCAATGTAGTAACAATTGTTGGGCACATTGGGGTATGATTTAGGAGTGGAAATAGATTATACATTTGGAGCCAAATTTGCCAAAAACATACATAGAACCAAGAACTTCCAAAGGCTAAAGCCCTCTTAAACATCCTACAAGAATTGGGATTTCAGGCATTCAGTCAGTCTCTCTCTCTCTCTCTCACTTTTCCCAGTTTCCCCTGTCCTGTCACATGCGTTTTCCTGCACAATAAAGACCAATAGCATTTTTCTTGTGTGAGAAAAAAAAAAACTGCCCATTTACTCAGAAACCCAGTTGCAGAAAATATCTGAGGGCAATTTTGGGGGATACCCAGAAAAGATTTTCTCCTGATTTTACAAATTCTGTGTTGCCCATCTTTTATTTCATCAGCATAGGTATAATTTCTTGCAAATTAATTTGTTGGTTTGTTTTCTGTTTTTTTCTGTTCAATTTTATATCTTCAGTTGAAATTTGACTAAAGTATGTTTGATTCTTTATAGTTGCATGAATTTGTAATTACTGTATTTTTTTTTTAGGGAATGATTTATTGCTGGAAATTGATGTTTCAAGTTTTCTGTCTGACTTGTTGAATGTATAGAGAGGTATCTATGAATTCATGTTTTTGTCATTGTTTAATTGTTGTTTTTTTGGTTTTAGTGGTGAATTTGTGATAAATTGGGATTTGGGGAAAGGGTTAATTGTGAATTGGTGATGAATCTGAGGGAGAAAGGAAAAAAAAAAATTGGATTAGGAACGTTGATGATTGAGCAAATTGAGCAAGTGCATGCATTTTGATTTTTTTTCCCCCTTTTTTTGTGGTGTTGAAATTGATCAGGTTCTGTTACCCATATAGGGTTTTGGGTCTTTTTGAGTTGGGGTGATTTGAAACGTGGATGAGGGAACGAGTTTTCGAGGAGCGTTAGGGTTTAAGCGGGCAAATGTTGTATTCTATCAGAAACTTCAGTTCAGGTGATAATGTTGCTACAGAGTTACCTTCCTAGTTTAATTGAAGAGGATTCTTGTTTTGTATGTGATTCTGGGGTGAAAGGCTGTTCTTTTGATTGGATGTCCGCTCCTGAGACGTGTCAGATGGATTCAAAATCTGAGATGAATAGAGGTTTAGTCCGTGAATCGACTAATGGAATAGCAAGTGGTAGTCTGCAGAAAGCAGATGGTGGGTTGTCGTTGAGCAATATTCAAAGTTGTAATACGTCTGAGTGCTCTGCCCCCAATTTCGTATATAAGAGAAAGAGGCTCCTAAAGAGTCCTGCTCCAATCCCTCGGGATAATGTTTCTTCAAAGGCATCTCCTGACCCTATAAGCTATGTATATGAACGAAGGAAGCATCAGAAGAGTGGTATTACTACTTTTTCAAGTGTAGTTTCAGCAAATACATCACCTAATGGGGCTTGTAGTTCTGCCGTCAGATCAGAAAACCCTACGGCTGCATCAGTGGAGAAAACAAGAGGGGTACATGAAGCGGATGCTGCCAGATTTTCTTCGATGTCTGCAGTAGTTTTTAATAAAGATCCGCATTTAACCACATCAGATGCAATTGATGGATCCTCATTTGACAACCGGGGTTCTAATTCCAAAGATTATATGAACAAGACTCTTGAGTTGTATAGTGTAGATGATAGCTGTTCATCGTCGATGCTAAACATCAATGGTGGCGTGGCTCCCTCGAACACTGAAATTGATGACACCGATGAGTGCTCATCCTCAGGTGCACATGTTACAGATGTGATGAGTGGTGATCAATCACTATCGGTGAAGGCTCTATGTGTTTCTATTCTCCAAAGACATGGCCTGCTAAATATATTTCGTCCTTCTGATGAAGACGCTCCTTCTGGCAGTGGTGATAGTTGTTCTCGCTCATGTCATGTTTGTGGCATGACTGAGGCAGCTGTTGAGATGCTGATTTGCGACGAGTGTGAAGAAGCCTTTCATCTATCTTGCTTCAATCCTTGCATCAGGAAGATTCCTATTGATGAATGGTATTGTCAATCTTGTGCTAAAAAGAAGCATAACTTGATCAGAGAGAGAGCAGGGAGAAAATCATCAATTATTGGAAGCGGTAAGGGTTCTGTGAGTTCTGAAGGTCAACTGAGTCCAATAGAGTTAATGTTGAGGGACACCCAGCCACACATCAGCAGTGTTCGGGTTGGTAAAGGTTTCCAAGCGATTGTGCCTGAATGGCGTGGACCTATAAAAAAGTATGTATACTCGACTTACAACATGTTTATTACACAGCTTATTGGTGAATGGTGCATCATTTTAAAGTTTACTAGTTCCTGTCTTCCTTCTTCCCTTGTTTTTGACAGCAGTAACCATCGTTTAGCATGTGATGACTCTTATTTACTTCCATAATAAATCTATTCCCGAATTTGTTGTTGTGCCCTGTTAAGTATGATAAGAACAAGACAGGTTTCTTGTGACATGTACATCAACTTAAACGTTCGACGTGGCTTTCTTGGGGCCCTGGGTGAGGTTTGGTGGGCAAAAGAGTTAGTACTATCCTTATCTTGTGTCCATGCTTGTGTAATGTATTAGAATTGGTATGTAACCTTTGGATGTATTTTTTTGGACAAGAAAAGGGTTCGTAGTAATTTGGTTTATCCGAGTCCAAACATGCGTGCTATCCGAGTGTATATATATGCTTGCTGTATACTCCTTGCTTTCATTTGGATTCGCTGGTAGGTTGTGGTACTCTTGGTCTTTATAGATTTTGTTGGGAAGTAGGGGCAAGGGCTAGAGAAGTTGTTGATTATCCAGGTTGGTTTATTAGGGAGGGTAGTTAGTGGTTTATCATAAAATTACGATCGTCCTAGAATCAGAGAGAACTCCCTATGTTTATCGGAATCAAGAACCCTCCATCTGCTAATGGGTTTGGGTTAAGTCTCTAAGACTCTGAATTTTGTCCCAAGCTAGGCGGCTAGGCCTGATCTTTCTTCTTTGTCCCTGCAATCAAGCAAGGTCTTCCCTGGTTCTGTACGATTATACAAAAAGAATGACTTCACCAAGTTATCCTGTATGCTTTTCCTCATACACATCTCTGCCTATGTTAGGGGACTACAATTGGACATTCATTTAGGAGTCGCAACGAAGTGGAACTTGTATTGTGCATTCACACTGTGCAAGGCTGCTTAGTGTTAGTTTATATGGGAGTAGGGTTGAGGTGAAGGAGAGAGCTTTGTTGTATATAAACAAACTGGGCAAAGCATATGGTGGACAAGAGGATTGAATTATGCAGTATTGATTGAATGTTCATAACTTTTAAACGTTTGAAAGTACAGGAGATATATTTGTACAGAGTATACACACTTCATTTAATTACGATCTGCAAAAATTTTTTGGTTGCTTCCCCTATGTAAACCTATGGGATTTGTATAACTTCTATGGTTTGATTTCAAGCCCTGTCTCTGCTAGTATTAGCACTTGTAATCCTTTAATTGTGTTCTTTCTTCCTCAAAAACAAAAAGAGAAAGTGACAGCGTACTTTGTTCCTTCGAACTCACGATGCTGGTTTGGTGCAGGGACCTTGATGTCATTCCTGAACCAATGAAGCTGGATCCATCATTTGGTGTTAATCTACTTGTGAGGACAATATGCTTAAGTTTGTTTTGCTCATGGATGCTATGTTTATTTTCTGGTTGAATTGAATTTATTTTTTCCCTCCCCCGTTTCTTTTGTTTCGTGGCCTTCTTTCAGAGATTGATTCAGGGCAAGGCTCGCAAGTCCAGCTTTATAGGTAACTGGCTTCAATGTAGAGATATTATTACCGGTATGGGGGACGACATCGATGGAACTATTTGTGGAAAGTGGCGCAGGTATCTTTTCTTTCTGTAACTTTGCTAGTGTTTCGTACAAATGATGGCGCATGTCTGTTGTGTTGTTGTTAAGCATATAGTAGTCAAGGCTTTGATTGCATATGATGATAATATCAGCATAATTTTGGTGAGTTCTTACATGACAATTACTCTTAATTCTTTTCCCATAAATGTGTGATCTAACTCGTTGCTGAGGTCGGTCGATCTAGCGTTCTCTGGTATGTCAAAGATTTATTTTCCTCATATAGTTTGGACAATATAGATGTGGATGGGCTTCTACCACTTTTTTTGAGAAAACGGGTTCCTGCTCCTAATTTGACAAGGACGAATTCTCTCAGTTTGAGGAGCTAGTGTGGGAAGGTCTCATGGTGGAGAATACTAAGTCTACTTGTTGGCAGGGAGGAAGTGGACTTGATCATGGGTGCTGTATCTGAGACTCCACCTCAAATTTTTGGAAGCTGGGAGTG
The DNA here is from genome assembly GCA_963680865.1 of Spergularia marina. NCBI lineage: Eukaryota > Viridiplantae > Streptophyta > Magnoliopsida > Caryophyllales > Caryophyllaceae > Spergularia > Spergularia marina. The sequence continues at coordinate 10,253,892 of OY804546.1, read as the reverse complement.
CCCTTTAGAGGAGGGATTCACTTCGGTTGATTGATTGTGTAAATGATGGCCCGGAGGGTGAATTTGAGAGGGCAGAATTCATTTCGGAGCAGCCCGAAAGCTGTAGGAAAGCCATTTCCGTTGAAGCTTTAGCTGTTTTTCTAGGCGTCTCAAATATAAGCTTACCTAAGCGGACAGAGCCAGCTCTAGTGATTCTAGGAAAAGAAAAAAGAAAAAAAAAAAATCTGAAGTCATAGATCTGAAATCCACTGTCAATTATGATGGTGGTTTGAGGAGGGGCTGCTTAGCTAGGGGATGTTGAACACGTTGTGGTTTGTGGCTGGGCACTTAGTTTGAGGCGCGAGGCGCTGGGGGCCGTTGTGATGAGGCAGGAGGCGCGAGGCGAAGGCGCACGCCTCATGCACACGAGGCACACTCATTTAGCAAACAAACTTCTATTTTTTAAAGCGTTGCCAAAAATTACCCCTTTTTTGGAATTTAAAGGGAGCCTATTGGTAAAGCAGTATAAATTAGGGATTAAGAGGCAAAGGGAAGGGTAGAAGTACGGATACAAGAGAAAGAATTTGGAAATTGCAAGTCAATCGCCTCATGTGCGCCTCACTGCGCCTAAGTGTGCCTCAAGCTTCTATGGTGATGCCAGCTGCGCCTCATGGCGGCTTGCGCCTAGGCGCACCTCAGGGGCGCTTTTTTAAACTAAGGCTGGGCATGGATTGTCTTTCCTTGTTTGTAGTTTTCTTTTTGTTACCTATGTTTATAGTAGTATAACTTAAATTTAACTTTAGAAAAAGGAGACCTAGAGCATGGCATCTCTAGCCTTGTGTCTCAGTGGATGCAGATGCAGTTGAAGGTGTAGGATCGCTGTAGGTTTGAGTGTTCGATTATAACTTTGCAATGATCTGGAGATATGGCTTGTGTGTCACCTCTATTCTCTATGACATTTTTCTAATTTGGATCTTGGATTGAGGAGAGGGTAGTATAGAGTTCCTTCTAGTTTGACTTAATTGAGATGTGTAAAGTACTTTATAAAGATTGGTGTTTACTTTTACCTGCTAAAAAAGTGTACTCTGTGCCTGAGGGCACCAAGGAGTTCTTGCCGATGTATGAGATGAATCCCCTTCAGCGTAATCCAGCTGGCTATTATAGTCCAATCGTGCCTGAATTTAGTCCAAAATATCTAGAACTTATTGCTACTAGTCATCTATAAGCAGATAGGTCTTTTGGTTTAGCTATGGGCTATGCAACAGCGTTGAAACCAAGCGCTTCTATTGTTGATCCTTTTAATCCGGATTCCAGAAAAGGCATTTGAAAACTCGATGGAGCCATGGCGGGCATTAGAAAGTTTGAGGCTTTTGTGTATGCGGACCTTATCTAAGAGCAATTATGGATGTAAGGGTCTTGGTTGAGGCGCTCTTGTGGTTTGTAAGGTCCTGAGCACTCTTGTGGTTTGTAAGGTCCCGGGCGCCCTTGTGGTTTGTACTGTTGCCTTCTTTAGCCCTTTGATAGCTCTGGTTTATTTCATATTCCCGTAGTATGTCGTAAAACTGCAATTAGGTTAGACAGGCTTAGATGTCTTTAGCAATCATGAATCATCCAATTACTTATTCTTGCACACTATTATCTCCGTTTACTTGCCTCTCGTAAGGATGCTATTGTTGGAGATGTCGTTATATGGCATGGTAATCATCGTCATTGGGATGTTTTGATGTCTCTGTTCTCTTGACTCTTTTGGAAATACTGGTAATAAAGTGTTTCGGCAAGGTGGTGATGGGAATCCTGAGATAACTTGGTTGCATGATAAATGGAGAACCTTCTTTGTTAGTAGTTTTTGCAATATTATAAAAAATCCGTTTCTCATGATGACTTCCTAGCTAATGCAATTTGGAATTGCAAAGCTTCTATTAAAGCTTTACTCTTTTTGCTTGGCTATAGAGTAAAAAGCCAACTTCAGACTTCCTTAAGGAAAGGTTTAACTTTAGACTTCTTTAAGAGGAGAGGCTTTAATTTGGCTAGCCGTTGTCCTTTGTGTTCCAAGGCTGAAGAAACCATTAAACATTTTCTTGTCTCTTGGTCTTGGATCCTGTTGTTGTGGCATCTTTCCTTGTCTTTGTTTGGGTCAATTTGGGTTCATCCTTGCAAAGTTAAAGATCTGTTATTAGCTTGGGAAAGGATGCTCAATGAAGGTTAGATAGCTAATGTTTGGTCCCACTAGCTTTTTTGGTGACTTGAAATGAAAGAGCTCACCGTGTTTTGGTTGATAATCTTCGATGCACCCTTGCCCCTTTACCTCACCATAGGCGGGACCCTTTGAGGCACTAGGGTAATGTTGTTGTTATCTTCTGTGCACAAAGATTTCAAATTTTACGTTCTGAAGTTGGTGTGTACTTCCTCTGTCCAAGTTCAAACTTTGTAGGACCAAATCACTGTGTTTAAGAAAATGAAATAAAGAATGAGCCACTTGCTATAAACTTACAGTGGAGGGTTTTGTCCACTTGCATGATCAATCACAATAGCATTAAAGTAGAGGTACTTCCTGTACTTTCATCTAAAAATTTACAAATAAATTAATATTTCAAGGAAGAAGTTTAAATATCGGCACACGATGAAGTAAAGTAAGAAGTTTATAGATGGACGGACGAAGTTGTTGGAGTCTGCACTTTTACTGACACTCGTCTTTTCTTCTTTTGTGGATAAAATTATGCATGATAGTTTGACCACTTAATTAGCTCTCTGTTGTATGTGGGTGTCACACCCTTTGTATCCTTTTGAATATATTGGTATCCTCTCTTATCATCTATAGTTGGGAGTCACCCCCTTGATGTCCTTTAATAAACATCCTATATCACTTGTGAAAAATCATCTTATAAAAGAAAAAAAGAAAAAGAAAAAGAAAGAAAGAAGGGGCAAGTATCTAGAAAAGATTAATATAGAATCATGTGTCCACAAGGCCACTAGTTAAGAATGTATTTGTATGGGAAGTGTCTCACTCATATCTTTATGTTACTAATAAGACAGTGCAAGGAATTCTCAGTTGTTTACTTCTGTGGGGTAGTTTCAAAAGATGACTCCTTAGAAGTGACAGAAAATGATGAACAGAAACTCTTGGTACTAATGATAATAGTGCACCGAAGAAGACAGTGTGAGTTGGGGGTCATCCTATCTTTGTACGGAAAAGTATCTGTGACCTTTGGAAAATATGGCTGGGGATTAGTCTCATGCTGCAATTGCATATCAGTTATGTGGTTTGGGGAATTATTCAAGGAAAACCTTCTTGGACATTGGCATGCTTGACGTCCTGTGAGTTTTTTTGTTTGGACATTAATGGTCAACCATCCACTTATAAATCTCTGCATATAGTTGTGGATATCAACCTATAGATTGGTTGGTCATGAGGACCTCGGCAGTCGGCAGTATGGTTATTAAGATTGCGATTTTTTCGTCCTATTGAGTAGTTTAATTTGATGTTTAAAGAATGATTGTAACTCTCCTTTTCCATCAACAATCTTTGGAGACTTTGTTTTCTTGTGAGAAATCGTTCAATTTCGATACAATTGACTTTTAACTCGTAAGCAGCCTCTCTATGTTTTCAACACAAGGGTAAGGCTTGTGTACATCCGATCCCCCCCCCCCTTACCACGCCCTACGTTCGAGGCACTGGGGTATCGTAGTAACTTCTTTCTTGTTTATAAAGGCTGTCAACAGAACAATTTTAAATGGGCAAAGTTCTCAGTCAGCAAATTCTTCTTGCCTATATGAGGTGCTTCCTGGATTTCCCCTTGCAGTTCCTCTTGTAGTAGATTTTGCTGCCTATGATGCTTGACAGATCCCTAGGGGATAGTAATAGCTTTAAGAATAAGTAACGGAGATGTGCTGTTTAATATGCTTTCTTTTAAACGAAACACTCTTGTAGGTGTCTTTCATATGGTTCTGTACCTGTTGAGAATATGGCATATAAGACAGTTAAGCAGTAAGTTGATGTAACATTGAAGAGTTCTTTTGCATTAGCTGTACAAGTATATCTGATTATCAGGTCTTACAAGATGAAAGCATAGCTTAAGTGTAGTAGTCTGCTGTCCTGTTGCTTTTCCAGTTTGAAAGTACTGTAGATATATGGAAATCGAAACTGATTATTATAGATATTAAAGAGATTCGTGAGAACCTCATCACCGTCGGGCTGCTTTGAAATCCTTGCCCGAGACGGTTCAGATTTGAAATTTCTGTTGAATTTTTAGTTACCTTACATGATCCGTCTAGCTTTTTGTAAAATGGCTTAATTGCACTTGTATGAAGCTTTCTTGCCAACTTTTTTACAGAGCTCCTCTTTTTGAGGTTCAAACTGATAAGTGGGACTGCTTTAGCTCAGTTATTTGGAATCCAGCTCATGCTGACTGCTCTGTGCCTCAGGTGAGAACTGTTTCATTTATTGATGCTTGCTTATGATGGGTGATTACTTGATTTAGTCGTATCAGGCAGTTGATGGGTGCTTTTTATAGTTTTTGCGAAATTTGTGTTTATGGCTTTCATGTACTAATAAAAGGACCTTAACTGGCTTCTTCCTCTTCCTTTTCTACGTGGAGATAGTGCTTACACTTGTGAGGGGCTTATTCTAGAATCTAGACAGTAACTTCTAGTATATTTATATGGTGAATATTGGTCACATGGATATTCTTAGCTCCTAGTTTGAGAACTAATGTACCAAAGATGTAAGGGGTGGAATAATATTTTGTGAGGTTTATTGACAGTTCGTTATTTTCAGATGAATATCGACAATATTATAATTAATACTTATGTTAAGGACATGGTTGGTTTTGATCATATTTCAAAGTTCTAGTGGTTGATAAGGATTTGGTTTCTCACATGTCAAGATGTCTCAGATTCGATTATTTAATTCCCTTCTAGTGACTCAATTTATGGAGCTCCGTATTTCTGTTTCTATTTTGGGTCTAGAATGCTGGAAGGTCAATTATTCGAAATTATGAGTTTATTGTACGCCTTTGGAACTTAATACGTAAGCCATTCAGCAATCAGCGTCTTCCACTTATACATTCTCGAAGGAACTGCTAGCATGGATTGTAACTTCTTTTCCCTTATACTGTCTGCGCTTGAACTAATTTTCCATTTTGTTTTTTGTTCAAGGAGCTGGAAACTGAAGAAGTTCTGAAGCAGTTGAAATACATTGAATTGGTTAGTCTTACAACTTGAACTATTTTTCTCTGGAAAATGCTGACATATAGATCTGTAGTGACGACACAACTCTGATACATCATACATGTGTTAGAGAAAAATGCACTTAGTTGATTACAGAACTTAAACTTAATGGTAATGTGAAGGCTCTTAGTTCTTAAATAAGCCCGTCCATGTAAAGATCCTGACTTTCTTTAGGGACCCCAAAGTTTCAGATGTGCACTGAGTTTGTTGGATTTAAAAATTAAATTGCATTGAAACCTTGCATGACTGCCAAAGCTCCGTTCTACTTAGTTCGAAACATTATTGCTATTGTATATTATTCCCTATTGAGCTAAATATCAGAGTGGTTATTCCGCTCATTGTTCTCTTCTTGTGCAATTTAGTGTTTTCATATTCTACCTGGCAATTCATTGTTTGAAGTAAAGTATAATGATGTGGAACTTAGGAGCCTGCTACTTTAAATTGTTTTAGAGCTTTGCATATAAATTAATTTGTTTTATAACATGCTCTATATATTGCACTGAGGAATCAAGGACACTGGAGTACGTCCTAGGAGTGTGATGGTTGTTTCGAGAGAACATGAATTTGTCATATGTAATCATGAGTACAATTAGATTGTAGATTAGGCCTGTTGTCTTTGTGTATCAAAGATGTGTCTGATTGTCTTGAAAGCTTAGAACGACTATTTTTTCTCATTAGCTGGATTGGCTTTGGTTGAAGTTATTAATTATCTAATTTTATTTCTTTTGTCTTGCAGTTGAGACCGCGACTGACAGCAAAAAGACGGAAGTTAGAAATTTGTAGTGTGAATGGTGCTAATGGCTCTCACGCAGAGGCTGCAAGTGTGGAGACTGTATAAATGCCGCAAGAGTACCCTTCTTATTCTCCAATACCACTGTATGTCTCTGTGAGTATAGTTTCAAAGGTGTCATGGGTCGGGTTTTGTCAAACAGGCCATCCCATGCTTTGCTAAATGTACTGTAATCAGAATCCATAGCATCAACCAGTTGAGATAAAACTAGTGCAAATTCTGCAATTTCCGCAGATGTAAAAATCAATCTCCTTTGCAATTTTGCTGCAACTGCAAAGGGGATATAACTCCACCGTTATATCTCAACGCCAGACAACATCAAGAGTAGCCATCCATGTGCAAGGTTTGGCTCACTTTCGACTCGAACAGTTGTTTGTATGACTATTATTGTGATAGGAAACTGAAATGTGCTTTGTTAGTGTGAAATCTATTGGTGGGTTTTTTAGGATTAGTTAGGTGCAGTTGTTAAGTCACAAGTTTTAGGTACATTGCTGTCTGAGATTTTAAATGTGATTTGCGGTACATGCATTATATTGCACCAACTCTTTTAGTACATAATGATGTGATTTGCTGTGTGCATTATATCCCACCAACTCTCTTGATTATAGGATATTTAACAGTAACCCTCATGTTTTATTTATATTATATGTTTAACCCCCCCTCCCCCCCCCCTTTTTTTTTTTCTTTTTGCAATTTTTCATTTTGTGACTGTTGGAGTTGAAGTCTTAGAAATTGTATATGCAAATTTGTGGCTTCATCGTTTAGACTTTAGATGTGTATATGTGAACGTAAATACAAATAATCGTCGTTTTTTCTTATTTCGAACCATAACTACATGAATCAAAGCGCATAGTGGAGCAATGCCCTCCGTAGCATTGGGTGATCATGTATGTGACTGAGGTTAGGGCATTTGGTTAGTACAACCACTCTATTCTCCAGTTACAGGAAGTTCGTTGCCACTTGTGTGATGGTAAATTAGACCTTAGCCAAAAACAATTCCAAGTATAGCATGATTATGCGATGTTACCTTAGTAACCTGATCCCGGGTAATCGTGTTAGTGGAACCAGTTTAAATCATTGGCATACGTCATATAGCCATTGGCTCTGATATCATGTGAGATTGTGAAACTCTCAACTCAAGATCCATCACTAATTTCATACGTCATATAGTCACATTGTTGCTGCAATTGCACTGGAATTACGTACACACTCGTAGATAAGCTTGGGTCTTAGTCGGTTGGCGTAGTGTGGGCATCTTCAAGACTTATCATTGACAATTGACAACAGCTTCGCCAAAAAAAAAAAAAAAAAAAAAAAAAAAAAAAAAAAAAACTTATGCCTGTTTGCTCAGCTGCACACTATTTACCCAGAACTTTCCTAAGCAGCGATGTCTCATAGAGATACTCGTGTAACATTTATAGGGAAATTTTATGGTAGGAGTAAAATTTACTAGATCACAATTCTTAACGTCATTTTTATTACGTCTTTGAGTCCGCCATCCACCGTAAAGGGGTGATAATATTTCACATCAATATTCGACTGATCAGGCTGCATGGAGTACCAACTATCAGTAGGATTACTTGCCTTGCTCGTATTTTTTTTACTCTGTTAAGATGGAAAATCACAACTTCCACCAAAAGAACACCACCACACGTTTAAAAAAGAAAAGAAAAAAAGAACAGCACTACTACCATTTGGGGCATGGCCTGCTATATAGGGCATCTCCATCATTTAGGAGACCTTTCTCACAAATCCTTAGGAAAATTGTTCGATAAGTACGGTCCGAATTTCATAATCGAACTTGGTGTACACAAAGCTTTGGTAATTAGCTCACCTGCAATGGCCGAAGAATATCTAGGCATCACTGACAGGTGACAGGGTTGTCGTGGACCGATCTCAGACAGTATATGTCGAGCATCTTGCTTACAATTCTGCCATGTTAGCCCGTACGGCATACGGCCCCATGCGGAAGAGCACCACTGTCGAGCTTCTGTCAAACCATAAGCTAGAGAAGTTGAGACATTTTTGGATGTCAGAGGTTAGTTCTTCTGTGGAGCCAAGGGTTTGTTTGATAGATGAAGTGTCAGGCTGTCAGCAGAAAATCAAATGTTGGGTCCGAATGGTCAGTTGTTAGTGAGCCATTAGATATGCAATTGTGGTTCAATGACATAAGTTTGAACTATATAATAAGACTCGTTGCAAGCAAGTTATTGAATGAATATAACAAGATTTCCAAGCCGTTGAGGACCTTTTTCGAGGTGGCAGGCGGTTTTGTGACAGCTGATGCACTTCCGTTTCTGATATGGTTGATATTCGAGGGTACGAGAATGAAGCCAATGAAGAAGGTGGCAAATGAGATTGAGCATGTGCCTCAGGAATGGCCGAAGGCGCATAAAAGTAGAAGATTTCTTGGAGAAGTTCAGGAAAAAGCAGGATTTTATATGGACGTGCTGCTCGAAAATTCTGAGACACAATCAGGAAAGCACGTCCCAATTTGAACTTTTGAAGCAGATGTAATTGTAAAAGTCACTTCAATGGTAAGTATGATTAGTACATAATTTCCTTGTCAATAAGAGAAATAATAATATACAGAAATTCAATAGTGTCATATACGATCAACGATCTCTGCCTTTATGTCATTCGGCAGTGGCAGGAGGATCTGTCTTGGAACATCCTTTGCCCTTCTATTTATGCAGTTCACATTAGTGAGTTTTCTTCATGGATTTGAGATTTCAACTCCAATGGACAGAGATGTACATGTACACATGACTAGACTGAAGGGTTTGGACAAACAAACCTCAATGCCAACTTGAAGTAATCCTCACGCTATTATTAACCAGAGTTACTAGCCCAAATACTGTGTTGGGGCATGCACATTAGAGGGAAAATGAGGGAGAATGGTGCATTAGAGGGAAAAGGAGAGAGAATGGTGGAGTTTTCACCTGTGGTCCACCACATTTCCTATTTTTCTCTCTAATGTCGAGCTCTAGGACAATGCTCGGGCTAGCAACACTCAATTAAAAACACCTTAAATGGGGTTCTTTTGCAAAACTCAACTTAAGCTTCGATTTCGTGTGGTCTAATAGAGGTTTCATTTGAAACTGAACACACTGTTTGGAGTGTGGACAAATAGTTTTTCATGTGTCTTCTAAGATACTGTTAGACATGGATTAGTCATTTCTTCATGTTTTAGGGTTTCTAAATATCATTTGAATTGAGTGGGTGGTGAAACATCTTTGCATGACCATGGTTTTGTTGATGTTTCCTTTGTCCGTAGCCTCGATCTATTGATCAATACGGAGTTAGACTCTGGTAGCATATAAATATGTAATCAACCTTGTAATATAAATGAGTCATGTTTTGCATAATTAGTCTAGTTTGCTTCACTATTTTTTATATCTGTTACTATATGTTTTATATCAAATTATCAATACGAGTAGAATCCATTGATAATTGAGTGATATGCCTTTTTAAAAATAATCTTAAAGTGACACATTATGTCAAAAGTCTTGTACACACGTATTTTGTTATATAAAATTTATATTTTCCCCTATAAGAGATTCCACTTACAATTATCATGAGACGGTCTCATACGAGACTTTGTCAACATTTGGACTAAATATATCATGTCATGATATAGACGTAGCGAATAAATATATCATGGCAATTTAAACGCGAGAATGTGAATTTATCACCAAAAATTAAATTGCATACCAATTGTGACTTTGTGAGTAACACATGTCAAAATGTCACCAAAATACCAATTTTGTAAAAAGATGTTCATAGTGGTCCACTCTAATTCAGGCCGAAATTTCTCGGTCTAAGACCGGAATGGATCGGAATCGAACTGACATCCTCATTGAACAAAAAACCAAACCGAGGTACAACCTGATTAGTCCGCTTCAATCACCGTTCCGGATAATCTAGTTTGTCCGTTTCAACTTGACTATCCGATTCCACTCCTAATTCCTAGTTTGTTTGTTTCAACTTGACTGTCCGATTCCACTCCTAATTCCTACACTTGTTCACATTTTGATCCATCCCATTCAGCATGATCAGTGAACTTTCAATCCGAACCGAAACTTGTACAACTCACTAAGTCACTGTGAGTGATTAACAACAACAAATTGGTTGTCGACCTAAACATATTCCGGCGCAAAACGAGGGTCAAAATTGATAGATAAGCGAGTAAGAAAAGTAGAGAGTGTGACATTATTGTACAAACAAACAAAGATTTAGCCAAGCAAATAATAAGCTTGTGAGCGAAGCCAAAAACACAAGCTAAGCCAAAAACACAAGCTAAGCCAAACAATGCCAATGCCAACACCAACACCACACCACACCAAGGCACCAACAAGGCAAAACAATCATGTAATGTAACATAACAAAGGAAGGTGAAGGGTATCTTTTCATTTCGGTTTCCAACCTTTCCTTTCCCATTAATTAATCATTATAATATTATCCCCATCTTATTATAAACATTTCTTATTCACATTACCATTTTTTAGCATATAGTAAAATCATCATTATTTCTACCTCAAAAAAAAAAAAAAATCATCATTATTAAATATCCTCATTACCCCATTTTCACACTATTACCCAACATTACGTTTTATGTGTATAACACAAGATTCTAGTTTCCTTTTTTTTGAGATATAATAACATAACATGAGATTTTAATCTTCTAATAATATTTTTGTAATTATTATTATTATTATTATACTACTTTTTTCATTTCATTCCTACCCTCCAACCCAATCACTGTATTTTTTTGGGCCAATAACCACACTCAATCCCTCAATTTCTTCTGGAATTTTTACCCTTTTCCTTTTTCATTTTCTCTCTCCTCTTTGAGTTTGCTTCACGGTTGGTGTGTGTGTGTGTGTCTGTGTGAATAACTAAATGGACCCAGAAAGCTTTGATCTTATTGGATCTGTTGCTGAGTGTTGCAGTCTTCAGATTTAAACTCCCCTCCACTTTCTCTTTCATTTGGTAAATCATTCAAAATATCTCATCTTTATATTGTTATTAATGTTGCGTAATCAGTAAGAATGTAGTGTGTTGAACTGGGTATCTGATCTTTTTTGTAATTTTTATGAGTTTTACTTGAGAATTCATAATGTGGGTACTCTTTCTTTCCTTATTTAGCTTCATGTTCTTCTCAAAGTTTTAATCTTTTTAGGTTTTGGCCCGGATTTGAGTTCCGGATCTGCTGGGTTTGATCCATTTTGGTGGTTGTTTTTTGGTCTGTGGGACTGTAGTACAGTAACAGTAGAGTTGAGTAGTCAAATAGAAGTTTAGTCTGGTTGGAGTGGTTGGTTGTTCTTTCATTATTTGTGTTTTTGGGGTTGTTAATTTGCTGATTGACTGACTTGAACTTATTCTTGTTATAGGAGGAGTAGTTATGTTGTCTCTTTTCCTCATTTTTCGATGTTTCGTACGAATTTGTTTGTAGTGCTGGGTGCAGATCTGGATCTTTATGTTTCAACTGCTAGGCCTCTCTGATTGCTGCTCTAGCACGTCTGAGATAGGTGGGGTGTAGAAATTAGGATTCACGAGTCTGAAGTTTAAGACTTAAATTGTTTGGTGTGATTATCAACTCGTGTACTAGAGTGGTTCAGCACTAGGTCTTGTAACGGGGACAGGGGATCCCTGATTGAGTTTGGCAGTTGTGTGCACTAGATGACGCGAGATGGGTGTGCAGCGGTTTCTGTACTTTATTGGGTGAAACTTTAGAACCCTCACTGCAGTTTGTAACTTTGTACACTCTATTGCACCAAAGAATGGAGCAATTAGCTTGTGGGAATACATTACAGATGTCAGGAGAATTAACACAGCAGTTTGCTCTCTAGTCTCTACCAGACGGGGAAATCTGACTGCAAATGCCACCGTGATGTCTTCTCTTTGGAGCTGTTTGTAGGATAATGCTCTATTTGATATGATACTGATGATTGCTATTAAAGTTCTTTAATATTCCTTCTTGCGATCTTCTTTGCTGATTGGCTGTCAATGACATTAAACTAAACAATCGTACCCTGGCTGTGTAGATTCTGTGCATAGAAGTTTTGTTTTTTTAAGAGGTGGTGCAAGTGCCCTGTGAGGGTTACAAAAACCGGCGTGATGGGTTCGCGGTTCCCATCCCATAAACTCAGCAGCGGGCTGTATGTATCTGGGCGCCCAGAGCAGCCAAAGGAAAGACAGCCTACCATGAGCTCTGTAGCTATGCCTTACACTGGAGGTGATATAAAAAAGTCTGGGGAGCTTGGGAAAATGTTTGATATACCTGTGGATGGTTCAAGGTCAAGAAAGTCTGGACCTATCAACAGTGCCCCTACGAGGACCGGGTCATTCGGTGGAGCTGCATCTCACTCTGGGCCAGTAGGGCAAAATTCCACAAGCAGGGTTAATTCAGGGGTTGTTGGAGGAACTGGCTCTGCTTCCATGAAGAAATCCAATTCTGGCCCTCTTAACAAACATGGTGAGCCAGTAAAAAAGTCATCAGGTCCTCAGGGTGGAGGCGTTTCTCGGCAAAATTCTGGTCCCCTTGCACCAGTGCTTCCTGCCACTGGGCTGATTACTTCTGGTCCTATTTCTTCTGGCCCCCTCAATTCATCTGGCGCTCCCCGAAAGCAATCTGGCCCTCTGGATTCTACTAGCTCGATGAAGCATCATACTTCTGCAATTGTACACAACCAGGCTGTGACTAAGCTCAGTCAAGAGGATGAGTACTCATTCCATAAGAGTTTCCCAAAGCTGATTTTGTGGGCAATGGGTCTGTTGTTTGTCATGGGTTTCATTGCTGGTGGTTTCATCCTTGGAGCTGTGCACAATCCTATTCTTCTCATCGTTGTGGTGATTCTATTCAGTGTTGTTGCTGCTGTTTTTACGTGGAATACTTATTGGGGAAGAAGAGCTATTACAGGTTTCATTGCTCGATATCCAGACGCAGAGCTTCGTACGGCAAGGGATGGTCAATTTGTGAAGGTTTCAGGGGTAAGTTAAAATTTTCTTTTATGCTGCACACTGAATATTGTCTCTTTGTTTGTATTAGGCAGGAAACTTCTCCAATTACCTTTTTTTTTTTTTTTTTTTTTATTGTATTGTCATGACCTAGTGCATTATTTTTGTGAAATATTTCTGCTGTAGATTATAATCTGCTTCTTTTCATTTCTGGTTGTTTCCACTCGAGCCGTCGTAATGCGTAATGCTAGTGTATTCTTTGTCATCAATGACAAAGCAGTTATCGTTTTTGTTTTCATTTGTAAGAGTTTTTTTTTTTTTGGTTGGTAATGTTGATAAGATTTTGCATGAGCCAGGGGCTTCCTTGGGCTCTGTATTTAATGATGACGATTGAATGGTGATACTTCATAGTGAATAATATTTGATAATTAAAGTCATAAATGTTCCAACTAAGCTGTCAAATTCTTTATGTAAATATAGTTGTTCTGTTGGTATGGTGTCATTGTAATGTCTGGTATGTAGGTTGAAAGTTCCTTGATGTGACATTTTGCTTGAAAATGGTCTTTATGGCTTAATGTAAGATTCATGAATGTCTCTTCTGTAAGTAGACATCAGAGACTAACGGTCATCTCTATTGAATTGGGAAAATGCCTTGTAACTAAATGTTGCATGAGCGCACGGTTATAAGGCTTATGTAATTTTAAGGCAATTTCAATGAAGAGCTTGACAACAAAAAGAATGAACTATTCTTCATAACTTGGATTTCTCGGATGCCTTTTTATCTAGTTAAGAGTCCTTGCTTTGATTACTGATTTCCAAACGGACACACTGTGCACTACTGTGCTCATCTGTACCTGGATGAAGTAAAACAGAATTATCCAAGTGTTCTGAGGACACAGTGTCACACCATCGGATTAGGAGACTCCTACTAGCCCTCATACATTAAAACTGGAGAACTTTTTTTTTTTTTTTTTTTTTTTTGTCAAGATTATTATGTCTCTTCTATATGCAATATCATTTTTTGTCTATAAATATTTGATTGCTGATTGGATGAATTTATAATAGTAGGGTAAACTATAGTTTCATTTTCTGGAGAATTCTTTATTCTCTGCATTTATATATTTCTTTTGATATTTTATACAAATTTTCTTATCTGATCTTTCACTTATATGACATCACGAGATGGTTACTTATAACAATTCATGTTAGGACCCCAAATCATTTTGGGAATAATATGGCTTGGTGTTGTTGTAAAAAAAAGCTTGTATAAATAGGAACATAACTTTGTACTCAGTTTTCGTACATTTTCTTTGTGTGAACTGGCGCTGTGGATTTTTCGCCGTATAGTTATTTTTGGTCCAACTTTTTCGTGGCATGATGATGATTCTTCTCATATATTGGTTTCTCATATGTCTACAACTGAAATCGTAACAATGTTGATGCGCACATGTTCAGGTTGTCACTTGTGGGAATGTTCCACTCGAATCATCTTTTCAAAAGGTTCCTCGATGCGTTTACACATCTACTAGCTTATATGAGTATAGAGGATGGGACTCGAAAGCTGCTAACCCCAGTCATCGTCGTTTTACTTGGGGACTCAGATCTCTTGAGGTGAGTTAATACTTTGATTCTTTTTGATTAAAAAGTTGATTAATAGAAACATGTTTCTTATTTGATTTGGTTTTAGGAATTCAAGAACTTTGATTTCAACATAGAAGACTAATGCTGATGTTATTAGATTGCATATATTAAAAGAGCTTATGAGAATAAAGCATAATGCTTATTTGTCCCTTAATGGCGTGCACTCTTTTTCTGAAGTGAAGCATTTGAATCCCATCATACAATTGAGCTCTTATCCTTACAAGTTAGTGGACTTTGTTTGACAAGTGAACTTAACATTAGTTGTACATATCTTCTCCTCAAGTCCTGAGTGCCAAAAAGCTTTGCCACATTCAATTTTACCTCTTTTAAGAAACATGGGGAATACCCAGATATCTAACGTTAACTTTATGTTTTGCTCCCATCCAACACTTTTAGGTTGGGTTTATGGAGGCCTTGAGGGTAAATTAGAGACATTACCAATTTTTTCTTCTAGATTTTGGATGTGGCCAATCTTTTTGAGATCATTTACCTTCAGGCGTGTCTAAGGAATTAGGATCTGTCCTTTACAACTTAACAAACTATGAGTTCAGTTCAGAGCACATCTAATAAATCCACAACACTTCGGATGAGCTCAGATCTCCAAATTAAAGGTATGAATTCACCTAAATTCAGATACTTTACAATAAATTTAAGATCACTTCAAATTAGATTGGTTCAGCTGAAACAAACTCAGATTGTATCAAATTAGTAAATTGCAGCCGAAGAGAACCAGGCCTTTTGTTAAAAATAGTACACTGAGATATTCTAATTCCAAACTGTTTCTAAATGTGATAGCATTCTTCAATATCCTTGGTATTGGCTCATAATACCTCAACTTGTTTTGGTGAATTATAAATCAGAGTTTCTGAACAAGGGTCTACAAAAAGTTGGGGTTTTGGATTCTATGTTGCCTGGATGAATACATTGAGTAGTACTCGTAATTGTACTCATCAAAATTTTATGCATAAAGGGTGGATTTAGTGTCATGAGGTGATGGCATATGAATGAACCTCAGTTTGGATTATCTATATCCTATGTTATTATTTGCGACATGAGGTCATGGCATATGAATGAACCTCAGCTTAGAGAAATGTTGTAGAACGGGCTAAAATTTTTTGTCTGCAGATTTGCCTGCTATCCCAAATTGGTCTGTTTTCTCTCTTTTTAACATAAAAAGGAACCTGTTCTGTCATGAACATGTTTAAGTCCAATGATTTCCTCGCCAATGATGTCAAATGTTGTGGTGTCTTGTAAGATATGATTGCTAACTAGGTTTTTTTTATCATGCAAGCAAACATTTGTTCGAGTTAATTGAATGTATTTGCCAGACTGTCAACCTTCTTTGGATGGAAACTATTCAGATGTTCTCTCAGTTTTTGTGTCTTACGTGATTAAGCCGGTTTTGGTACTACTGAAACCACTCTAGCTTTTCAAGGATCATGTTCTTATTCTTTATAGAATATGAGACTCCAGCATGTAGTACCTTACTGACTCAAAACAGTTCTGACTGAACCTTTCTAATTAGAAATTTTTTTCTTTTATACCTCGTAACTTCCTAACTTTGACCCCTGTGAAAAAAAAAAAATCCCATCTTTGTTCGGGGTTTCATCAAGAAAGGTTTCTTGAGATTAAAAATTTCATTCTATATACATCAGTACGATGAGATCTAAGAAGAGTGACTTAAAGCAATGACATCCTTATTATTGATTAAAGGATTCTGAAGCTGTCTAATATCTTGTCGACGATTGCAGAGGCATGTGGTTGATTTTTACATATCTGACTTCCAATCTGGATTGAGAGCTCTGGTCAAGACGGGCTATGGTGCTAGAGTAACCCCATATGTTGATGAATCTGTTGCTATTGACATCAACCCATCAAACAAGGATATGTCACCAGATTTTGTTCGGTGGTTAGCTGAGAGAAACCTTTCTAGTGATGACCGTGTCATGCGCTTGAAAGAAGGGTGAGCACCATTTTTCACTATTTTCTTTCTTGTTTTCTTTTAATCGTTGCCTACAGCTTTACTAAATAAATTTCTGGCATTATTAACAAAGGCGCTTACCGTTGTATTACCTGATTACTTGTTTCCTATGCCATGGAGATGTATGAATGTTTTATCACGTGATGAAAGCCCCAGCACTTCAAATTTGAAATTATGTTGCATTGTGGGCCTTACAGTTTTCATGCATGTTAATGTTCCTTGCTTATTGGGTTACCATAATAATAACCTTTAATCTACAAAGCACCAGGTCCTGTATTGGCTTTTCCGCTCTTATCTCTTAGGTATACTCCCATTTATGTAATTCATAATGTGCTTGTAAAACTTATTGTGCCACTCTTCTGTTAGCATTTTTCCAAACTAATTGGTGGCTCAATACTAAAACATATCAGTCTTTGACATTCCCAAAATGTTGACATATTCTCGGACTCACTTTTCCGATGGATCTTACTCTTTACCTTCCAAAGAAGGGATTGTTTTGAAATAATTTGCTATAATGTAGCTGTATAATGGAGGAAATAAAAAAAGATATTTCAGGTTACATTTCAATATGTTCTCTCTTATCCTTGTAGGTACATCAAAGAAGGTAGCACTGTGAGCGTCATGGGTGTTGTTCAACGGAATGAGAATGTGCTTATGATTGTTCCTCCTTCGGAACCATTCCCTACAGGTTGCCAGTGGTCTAAATGTATACTTCCTGCCAGTCTAGAAGGTATTGTTTTGAGATGTGAAGACACCTCGAAGATTGATGTCATTCCAGTGTGACAATCAGCATCAATGAATCTCACAAATCATGAAAGTTCTGCTGTTTTTGAGAGTTGATTTGTCAGTGGTGGTTGTGGTGTTGGTAATTTTTTTTTTTTTTTCTTTTTGTTAATCCCGGGTGTATAGCTTTATATGATTCCTTTTCAAGTTATTTTTAGGCTTAGATATCTTTGTAATTGGGAATGGCATGGTTGTTATAATGCAAAGGAAACCGTATGCCTGATGAACAGCTTTGGCGCTCTGTCTAGAAACGTTGAGAGATGAGTAATATTGCCTTCTACTTTCATGTCACTTGGTTACTGTAGTTATTAGTTCGTAATCAGCTAACTCAACAGTTCCAGAGGCCAGAATTGCTAGAGTGTGAATTCTGTATGTTATTCGCGTCATATTTGACTGGTCCCCGAGATGGTACTGGGTTCTTTCCGAAACCTGTAGTAATATTTATTCAAAGAGTAGCAATATACCAAGCCTGACGAATTGAAATTTGGTGATCTGTCTAGAAACGTAAAGAGCAATATTGCTTTCTATATACATGTGTTAATTGGTACTTTGGTAGTGATGTGTCAAGCTTCAGAGTTTCATAATTATACAACCGTTGATAATCTGTCTCATTTGTGTGTCGATTTTGAGGTTTACAATATGGCATATACCTTTTACAAAAGCTGCAGTACTTTTAACATTTCACTTCTTCCACAATCATTACTATGATTACTTCACAACTTCCAGTTCAGGTAGACACATTTGTGCTACATATCCAGTCAAAAAAAAGATTATAGTAACTCCAGTTCAAGCAATAAGCTTCACAAAATCTGAGAATGGAGACCCTTGCTAACTATACAGCTCCCTATCTCATCAAAATCTTGAATTACTGACTAGCATTGGTGCTCAACTGCTAATGCGAATCCGTGAAAGAACATTGCTGTGACCCTGTGATGTGCTTTTAGACGTTCCCCAATCAGATTCCACACTTCCTCTTAAATGGCATTGTGATTGAAGCCCTGAAAAGTTTCATTTGAGGATCTAAATGACACTGTAATACCAACTGTCCAAGTCATAGAATGACAATCACGCAGCTTTCATTCATATAGTGGAAAAGGAAGTTAGAACACTAGAACAAGTATGCCAGTGAGTTGGCTCGTCACGTTCTGTAGGGCAAAGCTACTGAGTACACAAAAGTTGCAACTCATGAGTTCTGACTATAATCCAGCTCTTCATACCTCATTAGGGCTCGTTTGACCAGGGGTAGTTGTTAAGGGAGTTATAGACCAAAAAGAAAGGGGAAAATGAGGAAATTGTGGTGGTGGATAGAGGAAAATCCATTACGTCCATATGGGGGTAATAATTCACCCTCAACCCCTTTGCACCTCACCACCACCATTTCTCCCATTTCCCCTTGTTGTAGCCTCTTATTACATCCTTAACAATTACTTTGTAACGAACAACCAGGGACGAGTCCGGAGTTGTGTTACAAAAGGCAATACAAATTGTAGGAAGGATCGAGATGAAGAATCCCCTTCGAACAATTGTATCATTGATAATAAATTGACAGATTACAAGAGTCAACTGAAAGCTTGAGAGAGGAAGGTTACAAGATTGAAGGTGGGAAGTGTTTAGATAAATTTCTGGATTAATTGGCTGATTTCTAATGAGCATGTGAGATGCTATTTATAGCCTAAAACAAACCAATTCAACCGACTTACTAACTGATGAGTCTAATAACCCGAAACCACCATGTGACGTGGCCTGGCACACTTCAGGTCTGCTACATACTTCTTAGGAAGATAAGATATAAGATGAAGCGAGGTAATGCGCACACTTTTCGACAGATGGTGGTTTGATTCCAAATCATTTGGTTAGCACATCCGATCACAAAATGAGCTCGCGAAAGCAATAACATAGAAAATGAAATGCATGATTTACGAAACTCCAGGATATCTGATCGACTCACTATCCTTTTCTCAGATCAGGTCACTATAGATGATAATGAGTCCTTTTTATAGTGCAGTAACCAAGTCCAGCACTCTGAAGTGTGTTGGATCAAGGTTCAAGTCTGCTGTCCATGCTAGATAAGCAAACATCTCCATTTGCATCGAGTATACTAAGAAATTTTTTTAGATATCCCACTCTAGACTTAATTCAGACTACTACTTTTTATTTTTTTTGAAAGATGACTTAATTCAGATTGGAGCAAGGCATTTTTCTTCACATTAAAAAGGGCGAAAGTGGCAATTTACCCCCTACACTTATGGTAAAAGTGTATATTAACTCAAGACAAACACCTCAAGGAGAAGCACAAAGAAACTACCAGATACAGATTCCAAGACCAGTACTTCAATACTAACCTAATAAGCACCAGAGTCCATGGTAATAACCCACATCCAAACCACAACATAAAACAAGATACACAGTAAATGGTGAAATGGCGCACATCGTAACCTTGAAGTCCAGACATGATAACATTGTATCAACAATAACATTATCCAAAGGGCCTTAAAGGCTGCCTATGGCGAGGTTAGGGGGGTCGGACGGACACGAGCCTTATCCTTAAGTCAAAAACATAAGAGAGGCTGCTTACATGTTACCCATAAGAAAACTGCGTCGAGAATCGCATCAACCGACTTCTACTTCACATTGTCTGGAGTAGTCACATTGGTGGGACTCTTGGGGTCAGGGAATTTTCACAAAAAGCAATATGAAGAAAAGGAAAAACTTTTCTAGTTTTGATCGCTGGAAGTTATTGTTGGAATTTTGGGGGCTACATTTTGTTGTAATTGATATGAAACTTGATTGTTATTCTTCTTCTTGAATTTGTATCTTACATATGAGCATAGGTGAAGACGTAAAGTCTATTTATAGACTTCCATGTAATCTAAATGGATATTATAGAATGTTAGTTGCTAGAATGTTCTATAACCTTTCTAGATATCTAAAACATTCAATGATACTCTAGAGTTTTCTATATTACTCCGTAATTTCTAACAGTTATAAAGTTTAGGATATATGAAGAAAGAGAAAGAGTCTTGACATGGGGATAGCTTGTTGACGGAAGGACAAGGCCAACAATTAGATATGGCAGGAATTAGGAACATAGGAAATTGAATGGTCTTTACTCCAGCTTTTCTCAGTGGGGAAGTATGACAGGCATTTGAACAAAATACTGTGCGCATGAAATGAGCTGCTGCTCCCACGATTTATAGAAAATTAAAAATAAAATAAGGAACATCAGCTTGAAGATGTAGATCTAGAAGAAAATTACCGAAAAAACTCTTCAAGAGGCATTCCATTGCCTGAACTTGCATATACCACGACGCTGGTCTTTGAAGGAGTCACAAATAGACTGCACCATGGAACTTATGACATCAACTTGACCCAGTTCTTCATGCTGCTCCTGAGATAACACTATCTTAATGACAAGTAACAATGTATAAGATCATAAAAAGTAAGATAGAAAAAAATACCAGTTCCACAAGACGGTCGTCAATACTCCCAGATTCAGAATTCAGAGGCATGAAAATTTTGCGGTATGCTGCTCTCAAGCTCTTGATCTGTATCCTCGCCAATAAAGAGAAAATTTCATGTTTATAGTGTTCTCACAAATACTCAACACCATGATATCCAAGTTGAATAATTACAAAGTATGCACAAAGAAGACACTAGCGGGCCACATAACGTCCACTAATGCCTTAGCTTACTTTAACAGTGCAAAATGACACAGTAACCTATTGCAAACTAAAATGGTCCTTCTAAATAAGATAATGTTACTATGGAAGCAAGTCAGCCTTGACACAATGGAGGAAGAACATTTCATTCAAGGAACTGCAGAGTAAAATTCTCACTGTCATTTCAAGACAAAACATCCAATACTTGGATCTAGACACCTGTGATTTGTATACACTTTCATACTGCACAAGATATGAGAAAATCTGAACTTCTAAGAACATCAAAGAGCTTAAAGAAGATTCACCTCTGTAACTGAGAATCCACGACGTCGAAGGCCTTCTAAGTTCAAACCCCGAAGCTCAGCTCTGTCACCAGAAACCATCATGAACTTTGGAACATCTTGAGAAACCTTTACACAGTTGAGCGATACCAATTAGTTCAACTTTCAAATTATCACAATATATTCACCATAAACATCAACATATTAAGTACATGAAAGTAGTATGTACCACCGATCCACCACCAACGAAGCAAAATGAACCAAGGTGGCAGTGCTGATGAACAACTGCAGCTCCGGCAGTGTGAATGTAGTCCTAGTTAAAGTTTTCAATGGAATATAAGAGAACTGTCAATGAAAAAAAATTATTTAGACAAACTAGAATAGTTAGATGAGAGACCATACTTCCACTACAACATGGCCGGCCAACAAGGTATTATTTGCTAAAATATTGTTGCTTCCAATTTTGCAGTCATGAGCAATATGACATGAACCCATGATAAGATTGCTGTCACCAATGACCTACAGAAGTAAGAAAGAGGTGAATACAAACACAAGTTGGCCAAGAAGAAGAGAAGGGGGCATAAGAACACTAAACAACAAGAGAATAGGTATCTAAATTTAAAGAAACTGTAAAATTCTAACCGTGTTTTCATTTGGGGTAGACGATCTGTGGATAGAGCTATATTCTCTTATCTCATTGTTGTCACCAAGATAAAGGAAACATTCATCCCCAATCTGAAATCAAGAGAAGCAACAAGTGCACAACATCAGATATCTTGCTATTAGTGCTACTTGAGCAAAATCTGGAAGAGCCAAGTTCTTAGTCAGGTCATCATTAAATAAAAGCAAACGATGAAGCAACCGTACTAAGACTTCATTTAGTTACACCATACTGGCTAACTTCAGCCGGATGCATAAATAAATAATTTGACTGGAAAAGGCTTTTTCAAGGTGTTCTACTACCCTCCCTAGGCCCACTAAACGTTTCAACTTAGCCATTGAAGTAGATTGCATTCTGCTTCCAGTGACAAACAAGACCGAGCAACCAATTCCCCATGGGGAAGCAGAGACTAAGATAGAAAAGACAGGAACACATAAGGAATCTAAATCAGTACAAAAGCATCACACCTAGAAATCCCTTTCTTTTCCCTGACTCTCCCCTTTTTACCTTAGTATCAAGAGGATCAAGCTCATGGGATGGTTTTACTGTCTCACAGATGTGCTAGAAGAAGTGAGACCATGACTGTGACTAACAGATAAAGGTAAACAATTCATGCTTACTTGAGTCGCGTAAAGATGGATTACTTCTTCATCAGAATATGATTGGATATAAATTCACATGCTAATTTTCTTTTCATCCTTCATTTTGCATACTAATAATGATGGGATTCTTTTGATGTCCCCCATTATCTAAGTTAATGAAGGGTGTTCTAAATCTATGGTCAAAATACAATACTCTGCTCTTCAACTCACAACTGTCGGATCCTGAACTTCCTACTTGTCCCAGACACTATCCGATAGATTAGCATATCACTGCATGAAGTCAAGTTTGTGCTCATATGTAATTTCATTTCTTTCATTTAAAATATATTTCAGGCCTTGAAGTGAAACCCTGGAAATGAGCACACATCACAAATCACGATTGAGAATGTCTGAATGTGTTCATTGAATTTCATGGCAAACACATAAGACACTCTATAAGCTTAAAGTCACATTTGTGCCACTGTATAAATCAAAAATTACCCATCTCTGCAATAAAGAAACAGAAATTATCACACATGCTTGGAGGTCAATCCTTTTATCCACTCCCAAATATCATGACCTCAGCTAATCACTAAACACAGATAAGGCCACTGAGCATGTAGGTGAAACCACTCAGCGGGTTTATTGTAGTAAACCACCGAGCAGATAGTAAAAACCATTGAACACGTAGTTGAAACCGTATCATATACGTCTCAATGAATCATTCACCACATAGCCAAAAATCACTCATCATGTAATTAAAAAGCGAGTATGTCTAAATTATAGTTTGGGTATACTATCAGCGCTGAGAAAGAAAATTCCACCTTATATTTCAAGTCTTGGCACTTTACACCTACAACAGCATTATGCCCGATTACATTATTCGACCCGATCACAGTCTTCCCTGGCAGCTCATCACCAACAACCGCACCACTGCCCACAACCGAAAATCAAACGACAAAAGAATGCACAAATGCAAAATCAAGAACAACCCACATGTCCAATGACAATAATAATAATCATAAAATCACAAACACAATGAAAAATTATGGAGAATGAACTAACGTCATAAGAGTACAGTAATCACCCAATTGGGTATTCCCAAAAATGTGACTTCCTGGATACAATTTACAAGCATTCCCCAACTTTGCAGACTGCCCAACTGTACAAAACGGTCCAATTGACACACCCTACAAATAAAAACACAACACTACCAATTCAATTATATACTATGTTCATACTCCATAATTATATCATAAACTAGTTCGATCATATAATAGAAAAGACATGAAATAAAATTAAATAAAACCCAAGTTTTAAACTTGAAATTGAAGAAAACCCACCTGACCAAGAGTCGCATTTGGGTGAACTATGGCAGTTGGGTGAATGACAGTTGAACTCCATGCTTCCTCAGTTGTTACACCTGCAATCAATCAAATTTAACCCATGTTTTGCATATGTATAATTAAACTTGTTGATGAAGTTTTGAGGCAGAGTGAGTGAGAGTACGAGAGAAGAGCCTGAGGAGAGAGAAGGAAGAGAGTTGAGTGAGTGGCTTGGTGTTGCGCGCTTTCACTAGAAAGTTCATTGTGTGAGCGAGTCTGCTTTGTTACTCCGCGCTGTGTTTTTACACTTGACTTAACACCTTGAGCTCATCTTAGATATAATATAGCCAAGGGTTGTGGTTTTCGAATAGAACTGGTCATGGGCTAGCGAGTGCGAGCCTCGGCTTTGTTATGGGTTGTGTCGATTCGTATGATATGGATGTCGATGTTGAATTATCGACTTCAGTCTTATGCGTAACGCTTCTTAGGAGGAAATGAAGGACTATACTCGTACCCGAGGTGGTGGACTTTTGACAGGTCAGGTTTTTTTTACGCACTACTTTACCCTGAAAGGAAATTGACCTTTGGTTTTCTAGCCACGAGGATCTCTAGTACAAAATAAGTGAGCCTACGTTTGAATTGAACTTGGATCGAATGAGTTTCATTTTTTTTTTTTTTAAATTTTGCTTTGAGAGGCAAACGGGGTGGCGGGCAAGCTCCACCGAGGCTTTTGGCCCTCGGCCTCCTATAAGAGTTTGGAACCAGTGACATTAGATCATTATATCTTCTGGCTAGTAAATGAAGAACAACATTTCCCATCTTTTGACAGAAGGAAGTTCAGAAAAGGTTGAGTTTAGATACTTTGTGCACAAATCAACAAAAAAGATCCTGTAGCACACCTCTTTGTTTGTTTTGTTGATTGTCAGGGGGAGGTGACAGTCAGATTCAAGCAATAATATGCTGCTGAAAAGTGTTTCTGGCCATTGACAGGCTGCTAGAGTGTCCCAGCGTGTTGTACTTTGCGCTACGTGTTCACCACACTTCAAGCTTAGCTTCTCCTTGGGAAGGCAAGAGGCTTCATTTTGTCAAATGCTCTTACATCTTGTATTGTATCAATTTACATATGTAACTATGTAAGTGGTTAACCAAGAAATAAAATGCATGCCTGAAGGCACCAGCCTCCAATCCTCCATGAACATGCTGATCAGTTACAGGTATATTTGAGGCCCCTACTCGTTTTCTAACTTCTCTTGAAAGACATGTTGGCTCCCATAATTGTTGCTTTGATGCGTCTGTACATTCCAATCTCTTATTTACCGTATTCTCAACTATATAACCTAATAATCCTAATTAATAGGGGGCAAGAGTGCGAAGGGGCATATATATCAGTTCAGTGTAGAAGAGTTCATCACTTTCCTGCTTCTTCGTGCAGACCAAGATTTTTAGCATCCGCTTCAAATTGAGCTCAATTGATGTTCAATTTGAGGGGCAAATAAATAACACAACTCTTCAAGTGAAGACCTTTCAGATGTGCTTGAGACAACACACAAGTGCCATCCTCATTATCGGTGCTTTCTCTGCGAAGATTTTGAATCGTGTGTATAGTGAATTCAACTGAGCAAGCAGATTTTCTTCCTAATGCAATCTGCTGTGGTCGAACTTTCTGACATCAGACTCCAGAAGCTTAAGTTTGACCAACTGAGCTCAAGACGCCAGCCTCTAAAAGCCTGAGAACCTGTTCAATGAAGAAAATTTTCAAACCCATTAAGAAGGCCTTTCGTTCAGATTTCAAATTGTATTCCTAATTTAAATAACTCATAAGAGTACATGAAGCCACCGTCAAAAAAAAAAAAAAGAAAAAAAAAAAAGAGCACATGAAGCAAATTACACAGCAGCCCAAAAAACCTCAGAGAAAGCACGAAATGTCAAAC
This sequence comes from Spergularia marina, assembly GCA_963680865.1. Classification (NCBI taxonomy): domain Eukaryota; kingdom Viridiplantae; phylum Streptophyta; class Magnoliopsida; order Caryophyllales; family Caryophyllaceae; genus Spergularia; species Spergularia marina. The sequence continues at coordinate 10,228,094 of OY804546.1, read as the reverse complement.
CTGAGACATGCGAGGCCTTGAATCTGGATCTTTTCTGATGCACAATGATGCACAATGCAGCATAGAGCAAAGCTCCTCCCTTGGATAGCTATCTCCCAAGCATGGATCGATCAACTTTCTAATATCTTGGTCTCTAAGTAGACGACGTGCCTGACGCATGAGCATAATTAGGATTTCTGATCGTCCCATGGAATATGAAGTAGTGGCTATCTAGCTAGTGGCTAGTGCAATAATAAATAATAATAAAAGCTCTGAATAAGATGCATGATATGCTATTAACCACATACCCATTCAGTCAGACATTGCTCTCCCTTGGGCCTATTTATATCTACAGCTTTCCGACCAGCAATAAGTTCCAACAATACAATCCCAAATGAGTAGACATCGGCTTTTTCGGTGATCTGGCCGCTTTGAGCATATTCTGGGGCCAGGTATCTGCACATAAGAATGGCAGGTTTAAGAAGCATTCACACTTATTCATAGATAGAGACAGCAATATCCAGATCGACTTACCCAAACGTACCAATCACGCGTGTTGCTTCACCTATCCCTCCATCAGGTTGACACCTTGCCAATCCAAAGTCCCCAACCTAAAAATGGATGGTTTCCAATGTTAAGCTTGTGCATATGAGATGCGACCAACTTTGACATACATAACAAGATATCTTCAAATTAATGGTGAAACATGGATCTTCGACATGGAAGATAAATATCATCCTCATAGAGTCATAGTTATTAGTTATTACTCCCTATTTAGATATAAATAAGTGTATTAAGTGTACTCAGACTTCATTTTTATCGACCCGTGGTCTACTGAATATCACAACACATTTCAGCCAATCTACTTAAAAAAAAAAAGATGTTCAGACATGGCAGCCTAGCAAATGATCTACTACACGTCTATGCCACATACAGTGCTCGTTCTAATGCCCAAAAGTAGACTAATTATGTGACTTTTGAAAGCAATTGCCTTGTAATAGCTGTCCAAAAAACTGATGGGGGACAATATGAGTGTGTGTGGAATGAAATTCATGTAACAAGACATACCAATGGTTCAAAATCATGGGTCAGAAGGATATTGTTTGGACGCATATCACGATGAACAATGCAACCAACTCGACACTCTTCATGAAGGTATCTCAGCCCTCGAGCAGCTCCTATAGCAATCTTCTGTCTAGCAGACCATTCTAATATTTTACAACTACGTCCTGCACAATCAAAAACATTTGAACACTTTAAAACCCTACAGATGAATGGATGGACAGTGTAGAAAGAAAAGGGTCATGGTGATGACGGATTATCCTAGAAGCTTAAAAGTAACCCAAGGCGATACAGGAAAAAACGAGGGAAGAGATACATAAACAGTCGACTACGAAAATAGAACGAAGGCAGTCAACATTTTGCACGAAAATCGTGAATGTGTGCCACTCTGGGTAGTTCAAAACAGTTATTGATGTTTAGTTACCATTGTCACAGCTCACAGTTATTTTTAACCACTCTTTAGCATCTCGCATGACACACCTGATAACAACTTTGCTATATATGTAAGGTATCATACCAATTATTGGGGCTCGACCATCAGTCAGTCTAGAATTATGGTTGAGGCCCAATAATCGATTTAATAACTTAATATTATGAACTCAACAGCTCCTTGCAGTGACATAGACAGACAAGTGTTGAAGATAATTACCATAGAGATGATAATCCAAAGATCTGTTGCAGATATATTCATAGACCAGCAATCTTCTACCACCCTCCACACAGAAGCCAATCAACATTACAACGTTACGGTGCTGGGCGCAACTTAAGACCTCCACTTCAGAGCAGAATTCCAAATCACCCTGAGAGCTGGCCAGTTTATATTGCTTTACAGCAACAACCTGCCCATCTCGCAATACCCCACGATACACAGAGCCGAACCCACCTTCTGCTAGAAAATTACTTTCAGAAAATCTATCAGTTGCTATTTCAAGCTCTGCATAGGTGAATGACTGTGGAGGTCTGCCAAAGACAGGCGCCTTATGCTGGCATGTATAACATAGAGGTGGTGGATCAGCAGGTGAATTTCTAGTCAATGAAATAGCATCCCGTACATTTATTGAACTAAGTGTCCGCCTTTGTTTGGGTGATTCAGAGACAGAAAATCTCTTCAGCAAATTTGAGGATGCACAAGCTAGAAGTTCAGCAGTAGATTTTAGTGAACCATCTATTTGAGATTTTGAGTTGACACTACCAGCGCTTGATCTACTATGCATCCAAGGCTGGTCAAAGCTAGTCGAGCTCATTGATTCGTTGTCTGTATCAGAATCAGAATCTACTAGTTTGTCACTTTCAGATGCAACTAATGGAATGTCTCCCTTTCGGTCTTCGGTTGTCCCTGAGACAAAAACTGATGATGTCCCTGTGTCTGAGCTCGATAAAGAAGATGTTCCTACATCTGTCGCAGTATATGACGTCTCACGCTCTGGACTACTGGTTGGAGTCACATTTGGCACACGGATAGTATTCAGAAAATTGTAAGTATCTTCGAGCAGTGGTGCATCAGTAGGAGACAACAGTGAGTGATCATCAGGTTCCACATCACCTGACCCTGTCAAATTTAATCGAAGTACCTTGGGATGGGATCCTTTCATCACAATGACATTGCACTGAAGCTGCTCCAAGCAGTGTTTTGCCTCAGCTTTGAGGCTTCTGAACAAAAAGCAGAAAATTTTGGCAAAGTTCAGGGTAGTTCTTAGGGAATAACTTATTTGTCAAAATCAAGCAAACTGAGCTGTTAGGCATGTTTATGAACCATGAAGAAATATATTCTAACTTTATCCAGAAAATCGGATTCTAGATGAATTACTTATCCAGTATCACCCAGTCAGTTTGATCTCGCGTGGCTTCAGCTGCTACAACACCCGCAATGGAGCCAGAGAGAACTTTTATCTTGATATTTATCTGTCAAGAAAGCGTCAGGAAACAACCTCAATTGGTTGAAGAGAATGTATACATTAAAGTTTAAGATAACTCGCAGGCAAAGTACCTTGCATGATTTGTGATCTTTACACAACTGATTCATCAACTCTGTGCAAGAATCAGAAATGTCTTCCTCTTGATCCAGAAGGGTCCCTGAGTTAAACCTCCAGTGTCCGCTTGCACAATCAGTGGTAAACCTTTGAAGCCCCCAAAGTCTTTTTCCTGAAAACCATCATTGTAATTAAAAGATTACCAATGTTCATAGACTCATAGTTTTTTCAACAGTAAGCGACAATCAGACAGCTTTACCTATGATGAAAAATGTGATTGCAATGTCACTGCAAAAGCTTTGTCTACCGACTACAAAAGTTTTGGCCAGTATCTAACAAGGATTACGAACAATTTAACTCAAGCATAACACAGCATCACGAAAATTGGGCTACACTTTATTCAGACCCATTGAGAATCACTATAATAGAATGGAATGATGGGTGAATCAAGTACATTAACCAAAAGGATTTCTCCAGACCAGAGTTTACATAACGCTTATAGCAGTTTTTAGAAACTTGTGTTAGCAAGGTAGGAAAGGTTTGCCGGAACATTTCCATTTTTGACCAAGTAATTCAGGCACCTAGGAAGACAGAGTGACAAGAGAAGTTTAGCTTAAGTTCCCTGATTGTAAGACACCAACCAGTGTAATTGGACACTGATTGCCGAGGGGAATAACTTATATTGCCTAAATTGTGATGTTTTCGTGATTGCCTGATTCCGCAGGGTGAATAAGACTCGGTTATTAATGACCTCATCCAACTATGCTTTCAAGTTGGCTACAATCATTTCTCATTATGGAAAAGAAATTAGGGTTCATATTATTTCCTTTAGAGCAGAAAAGTAGCTCAGTACATTCTTTTTACTTTTCAAACTAAGCAACTGCCAATTTTTACACTCCACCTACTCCCTGCAAAAGCAGAATGCCTACATCATGTTCATGTGCATTACATTCTCCCTTTTTCCCCATCAAAACTAACTTCACACTCATCATGACATTCAGGGCCAAAACAACAGAAAACAGTTACAGTTTAGCAGAATATCTACCTAATGAACAGATAATTAATTGAAATTGTTCCGAACAACAACATTACCCCCGTGCCTCAAAAACTCGTACGACAAGGTCAGAGGCGGTCTGCGTACAGAACCTAGTGCTAAATACACAAATAGGCTGTTTCCACATGACCCGAAACGAGAACAATGTCTACAATTGCACTAACAGAATGCTCCTTCACGGTTTCACACCCACCATGTTGCCTTAGAAAACAAACATTCAAATTGCAAAAAAACAAAAGATAACCAAAAAAAAACCGTAATAGAAATGAAGAACTAAGAGAACCCGGCCAGCATAAACCGATTGCTGGCCGCGGCCCAAAATTTCTAGATGTATGCGATCTTTACCCCTATTTCGTAAATTGACTTTTTCCAAACAAGGTAACAGTAAACAAATTATTGATGCACAATAAAAAAAAAAGTACCACAATTAATCTACAGAAGAGAAATATAATCCCAAAAGTTCCCAATTACAAAAAACCTGCAACCAATGTAATAAAATTTATAAATAAACAGTAAATAGTAAAAACAATTAGAAATTACCAAAGTTTTGAGGGGAAATCACAACTAAAAGCTTGACAAAATTCCCAGGTTGAACAACATGAGAAAGTGCCCACTCCATTGCAGTCCTTGGAATTTCCTTTGAAGCTTTAACAGCAACCACAACCACTTTCTTCTCATTCTTATTCATTCCCATCAAATCAATCAAATTAAAATTACCCTAACCTCTTTAATTATTTCACTTCACTGAGTAAACCCCATTTTTGGCTAAAACCCAGAAAAACCCACTTCTCCAATTTTTCTAGCAGACAAGTTTTTTCAGTTAATTTGAACAGTGTAGCTGCTTTCTTCTCAGAGAAGCTACTAGTGAAATAACATAAAAATAAGGTTGTGTTAAAGATGGGATTTTGGGATGATCACAGTGTCATCATTTCTTCACTTTTTGTTGAAGCTGCTTTTTCATAAATAAAATTGAAAGTAGGAGAGAGAGAGAGATGCCAAAAGAGGGTGTTGTTTCTGGAGCAGAAATTGAGGAATAAAGGAAGAGAAGAAGGACTGTAAGCAATAATGTGACATTGGAATTGATCCAAAAACAGGTCAGAACAAATAATTGAAGATTTATTTTTGTGTGGGTCCATTCTTTTTATTACAAAAATCTTTTATTATCCAAGTTGGCATGAAATGAATAAAGATTTTGAGTTTTATGAATTTAAGTAAGTCTAATCAATTTGGTTGTTAATTATGGTTAGTAAATGATCATCTGACATTGATTATGGATTTGTCCCCTCAGATCTAGTTGTCATCCCAGCATAAATACGCTTGGCAAACGAGTTAATCGGAATGGTTTGGTAAACGAGTTAAGTCAACCTGAGATAATATTAGGTTCGAGTTAAAGGGAGTGATTATTGGTACTCTATGATACGTTGCTAGCGACACTAGAGTGACGGAGATCTGTAGGGTTTTAATAGTATTTTTCGAGTTAAAATGTAATATTATGAGTTTTTTTTGTATGTGAAATTATGCGGGCCTGGGTCACTCCCGTAAGTAAAAGAGATAATCCACTTGATAAGTCTAAAGAGGTTTTATCCTAAAATCAATTGACGATAAGAGGAGTAACTCTTTGGTTTACAAGGTAGACCAATCTTTTTTCTTTTTTCAATATGGACACTCATATGTGTAGTATTTTGGGTGTAACTTAAAACTCCTCTCTTACGTATAAGATGCCTTTTTAAGGACATGCTAGCTTATCGAAAAGTCCAGCTACATTTTTGCACTGACTTATCAGCGCCCGATTTATTGGCATTTTCAGCCCAGGTTCATTCATTTTAGACCCATGACTTTAACTATGGGGCTCTGATACCATGTGAAATTACGTGGGCCTCTTGCCATACCCGTATGAAAAATATAGAGTCTGCTTGCCCAAGAAAGTTCCATATTAAAAACTGTTGGCAATAGGAGGAGTAACTCCTTGGTTGATAAGGTAGACTAATATGTTCTCTTTTTTCAATGTGGATCACTCATATGTGGAGTAATTTGGGTGTCACTTCAACATTTTTAAATTTTGAACATTATAAATCTTTTCAAGATATTAGATCAACTTTTCTTGTTCCTTTTTTTTCTTGAAATGATCAACTTTAGTTTTCATACTCCGTATACTGTAGTGAATATTGTCAAGTTCGAGTTTTTGCTATCTCTATAAGCATATTTAGGTTAGTTTAGTTATTACATAACTATTATTATGATATTATAAATTATAAATAAGAAATTACAAAAAGTTGGTAGGGAGCCGCGAAACAATCTGAACCCCCACACCCTTAGCTATCGGAAAATTTATACGAGTGAAAATATGTGTCGCAATCTGCGCACCAATATCCTGCGTCCGGGAATACCGCTGACGTAGATGTGGGGAACAAAAGTTGTTATATAAACTCTGGTATGAACTAACAAATATGGTTGGACTACACTGTACTCACTCAGAATGATTTCATAATACTAACAATATTATCACCAAACAAGTGATTTATATGTATAGGGTACTTTGGCTGCTAAGACTATCTGCATTGGTGCCGTTGTGTGCCTAGGGCAATCTAACAAAAATAATTTTTTTATTAGTTTACCCTAGGGCAATACCATGCTAGGTCATATTGGTGCCCTACCTTATCCTATGGCATTAAAACGATTTTGCTAATGACAACCCAAATTAGTATTAACATAAGCTGACTAAAATTTTATTTTATTAACAAGTGTACTGTCGTCTCTATTTATAGAGAATAGAGAATTATAAATATTGGTGAGATTTTTTTTTTTTTAAATTATGATGCAAAAATAGTTGTAATATTATGATAAGTGTAATAATAATAAGAAAATTACAAGAAGTTGATGTAATGTTAGAAAACTAACAACATTTTCTTTTCGGAAAATTTAATCGGTACCCTCGAACTTTGACTGATTGCACATAGTACCCAACTTAGCAACTTTGTGCACATGGTAACCCTGAGATTACTACTTTGTGCACGTGGTACCCGAATACTAACTTCCATTAGAATTTTCCGTTAAGTGATGATGTGTTGGTTAGTTGTTAGATAAATTAGTTGATTAAAGCTACTAATTAACAATTAGTGACGATTTTTAATTTAATAAAACCAAAAATAAAATCAAAATTTTAGACTTTTTAAAACAAATCCAAAAAATATTATCATGAAAAAAAAAAAGTCCAAAAAACTTTGTAGCTGCCTTTGAGCGCCCCTCGAGACTACGCTCCAAGTCTAGACGGAGGAGACGACCATTTGACCCAAATGCAGCCAAGTTGTTGCCATAGGCTGGCCGGAGCTTGTTATGTAGCGATTCGACTAGTGCATTGTTTAAATCATACTCATATGGAATTGGAAGAAACCACTCCATCTCGGAACAAAATTCCTCGAGGGCAAAATGATCGAGTTTTTATTCTTGCATCTAGTCATTGTCAGGTTTGTGGGTTGATGAATTAAAGTAACTACTGAAAACAAGAACATTAACGTCTTCAACAAGAGACACGGGATAGAGTTTAATTTGCCATCACATTTCAGTAAGTGTATTCCGCAACGACTTAACCGGTCCCGCACCTTAAGATTGCGTAGCCTTTTTACTTCATTATCCCATACAGTTTAATTTGTTTAATAAAGGGTTATGCACTGATGTCATATTCAAGTTACACTTCTTTTGCGTTAGGCTCCAAATAGCTACCATCGGGCCAACAACAACCAGATTATCTTCACAGCTCACGTTGCACAGACAGTACAACCTAGAACCGACCCTGTCCTCATTCAAGGGCAGGCTCAGCCAGCCACAGCGACCTAGAAGCTGGAGCCAAGAGTCGATTAGGGCGTCAACTTGGTAAGTCTTTTTGTGAACCACGACAAGCTCAAACTTGTGACCAAGAGCCTTACAATGATCCCACAAATCACCGAGTTCGCTCATGAGACGCCCCTCATATAAGAAGTATGATGTGCTCGGTTTCTACGCTCTATATGGCCGGTTTTTATATTGCTTTTACAATCAAAATAATGTAATATACTTCTAATTTGTGTTAGGGTATCATCGACAACCTTTCTACGTGATTTTGGTTGTTTTGCCAAATCTTTTGGAGGCGGACATTCATTTGGAAGAGATTTGGAACTGATTTGCAGAAGATAAATTTTGGAGCTTCATGTCTCTCAAACCGTTTGGCTTTTTTATGTGAAACCACTTAGAGATGATTCTTCATGTTCTTATATTTCTAGGAAGTGGTTACATGCCTTCACCAGACAAATAACAAAGAATTTACAGCCTTTTGAAAATCGAGGCATGAACTACACGCGGCCCGCGACCGATATACGGCGGACCGCGGTTGGCAGTTTGGCGGAACTTTTGGCGGTCCGCGACCATAATCTTGGCGGATCACGATGAAGTTTGGCGGTCCACTGCCGTGATCTTGGTAGACAGCGGTGGCCGATATTTCCTATTTCCGTATATTTCTAGTTTACGTTTTTAGAAAACGACCTAAATTAGAACCTTGACGTTAGGTTTTGTTATTCAGATGTTTTACAAAAATCAAGAGTTACTATGGATTGTATGAGGAGCTAATTCCTATATTTCTTGATCGATTAATCGAAGCATCGCATTGACAATATCGTGAGTTTGATATATTTCTTCTATTGGTTTCAATTATTGTCTTATCTTTGGCTTTCAATTCATTCAATTTTCTTTTGTGATTGCTAGGTGTACAACAAGTTTAATTGTTTAGGATTGATTGAATTGCTAGTTTAAATTAGTCAAATGAATCTATTGTTTGATTGATCTTTACATTGTAGCAACCCAAATTCATTGATTTGTATGTAATCATCGTTAGTGAATTAGGACAAAGATTTGACTCACATGTTAAATACGAAATGTGCGTTAGTATCGCACGTCTTTATCGAGATTTCTCTAATTCTTATTGCTATTATCAAATTGAATCTAATCATGCGCTTAGGGTATTTGATGTTAGGGTAATTGGGTAGTGCCGATCATGCCTTTTAGCTACTATTAAGGAGAGATTTGGGAATTCCGTTTCCATGATAGAGTAATTGGAATTGATAGAGGAATAGTGTTAACTAGGACCAATTTGTTAGTGCGTTGTGGAAATTACATTTCACGATTTGCTTTTGATCAATCTAGTTAGTTTGATAAATACAACTCTCAATCCCCCATTATTTGTTACTTTGGCACTCTAATTCATCACATTTGACAACCCATTTCCCTGTGTATACGATCCCTACTTCCCTACTACTGTTGTTAGGCTGGATTTAGGATTATTTTTGGTAGATATTCGCGACTTTAGTCTCACCAAAGTACAACCACACGACATTTTCCGTAAGGTAGGACATGGAAACTATTTACCACACGGGATACGGGATGGTAAATAGTATAACTAAGGAAATCATCATCACTAGTGGTGCAACAAAGAAATTCTGCTAGGTTCATTCTGCATTGACCACAACGCATTCTGTTGGTTTGATCCCTGAGCTCTAGGTATCTCCTCACTAGTGAAAGGGTGAAAATCAGCTCCGAAGATATCAAAAGTATTTATGTCTCTGTGCGAAAGCTGTTTTTTTTTTTTTTTATCCAAATCATCAATGATACAAGAGGGGAGAGCGTATTCATTATTATAAGATGACCTAATAGCTCGAATAAGGCGGAGGGAGCGAACATCATCCCAGATTGGGATAGCTAGGAATAACGCTGAGAAGGCGGAGAAGAAATTGGTGAACGGAACCTCGAGCTGGTCATTGTCGTCATAGACAACAGAACTAGACCTCATACGCACAACCAAGACTACCGCGAAATCATGATGATCCTTAGCTAACTCTGGGAACACGTGATGTGCGCTATTTCGTTGTGGTTAAAGTCGGGTTTTTGAGTTGTTTAACGTTGGTTTTTGGATCATTTGACTGCTAATTATATTATTTGGTGTGATTTGTGTTTGATACAAGAATTAGTGGTTATTATGACCATTTGGAATCTCAAGAATGCCAACATTTGGTCCGGTTATGCAAGGCCAACTTTGGAGCTTTATATCTCTCAGAATATTTGGACTTTTGCGTTGAAACCAATTGAAAATGAAATTCATGATCTTACCTTTTTAAAAAGTGGTCACACGCCTTTATCGGATAAGTAACGAAGAAGTTATGCGGGTTTGAAAACGAGGTCAGAAAGTATGGCGCAGTCCGCGGGTTTGTTGTGCGCCGTCCGCGGCTTGAGGCCGGCGGTCCGCGGTGGGCGACGAGAGCCCAGTTTCCGTAGTTCTTATATTTTCCATATTTTATTCTTAGACACTATATATATATGTAGATTTTACGTTTTATTCATAACTTTGAAACTTGTGACTATTATTAAGACTTGTATTGAAGATTAATGGAGAACGAATCTGCCAACTTGGTATTTGTGGGATTGAAGCCGTCAATTATCGTCAGATTGTGAGATTTTCATCTATTCAATTCCTTTGTGAATAATTTCAATTCTCTTGCCCTAAAATTGCATGATTTATACTTGTTCTTGCTAGGAGCGCTACTAGTATAGTACTTGTATATTTCTATTGCTAAATTCGTAGCAACTGCATCTTTCTAATTGATTGTTGATTCAACGTTAGATTGTTGTAGGGAGAATTGATTTTAAATCGATTTAAGCCGCGTGTGTTTGAATTGATTATCTTCGTTGACATTCTTCTAGATCTATTGAAATATATCTAGGCGCGTGTTCTAGGTTGATTAATAGTTAGGATTAACTTTGATATGCTGATTCATTCGAGTTAATTACTAAAGGAAGAATAGGAATTTTGATTTCGCAACGATTTGCTCACAGAATTGAATTAGGTAAATTTCGATGATCAATTGATAATTGTTGGTGGATTGAAACATAAACCAAGACTTCTCTTTAATTGAATTCAACTCGTTCATTGTTTTATTAGTTGCTTAGTTAATCAACTTTTAATCAAAACCCCCCAAATTTGGTTACTTAATCAACGTTACATACCTAGACAATACCTAGTTCCCTGTGGATACGAACTCTACTTATCCTACTACATAGTTTTAGGTTGAGTATTGAATTAATTTGGTACAACCCACGACATTTGCCTACCAACATGAATGTTAGCTTAAGACCAATACCTTTCCATACAGGTAGATAAAACTTGTAGATTACGGCGTATCTTTTACCCTACCTTGAGGCGGTCTTCGCTAAGACGTTCTTCTTTGCCAGCATCGTCTTTACACATAAGATAGTCTTTCTCCGGGGAAGGGAACAAGTAGTCGATAGCGTCAAACGAAGTTCCCCCTGTAAGTATTCTCATTCACGCGACATAGGGGGCTGGCAATTCTGCATCACTAAAAAATAATTATTAGTGGAATATCGATGAGTTCTACAATTGAACAGGAAAACATCTACTTGAATTCGATCACAAAATTAAATAGAACAACATATACTATTAACGATTCGAAAAAAAATTTTGAACAACAACCTTTACACAGGTAGCTCCGAAGTTCCTTGAAAAAAAACACTTCAATTTAACTCCTATCTGCCGAATCTGAATGTCCACTATCCTTGTACTCCTCCCACGATCGTATAATTCTTTATAGCCCAAATGCTTGATTTACGAGGTCCGCATGGGATTAGAATGCTTTTGAATTATGAATTACTCTACTATTAGAAGTCATAGAATACTTCCAAATTTTTTCTTAAATTAGGAAATTATCGAATTTTTTTTTAAAGATTGACTGATTATTTTTCCAAAATGGTTTTTCTATTGTGTGCCATAGGGCACAATAATATTTTGCTCTATGTTGCATGAGTCCAAATAATGACACGGGCACCTAGAGGAAACTGACAACGCTACACTCCAATATAAAATCTAGGACACGAACACCACTACATTTTTAAATATAAATATACTGATGCGGGAGCCAAGCAAGAATCGAGTTATGGAGTCTTCCTAAATTCATTCTAGCTTAGAGTTTTCCTTATTTCCTTAGAGAGTCTTATAATTTGTTTCCGATAATTAGTGTTTCCTAGTTTATTTGGGAAGTCTGATTATTTAGTAAGTTTTAAGTTAGTTTCCTTATTCTAATATAGGTAGAATTAAGGCAATAAGCTAGACATCTCTACCCTATATAAGGTGAGATAGTCTCATGTATTTTCATAGACAGATTTCAGATTACAGTTGAGCATTAATATCGAAGAGTCGAAGGGAGTTTCCTTCAAATTCTTTGTGTGGTTGCTTGCGGGCGACAAACTCATGCGTGAGTACTAAATCCTTTGCGGATGATCGAATTAAGGGTTGCGACTCTTTGAATTCGGCAGGTTCAATTACTTGCGGATATTGAATCATATCTTTATTGTTTTTCTTTAGTTTATTTTCATATAAACACAAAAACACAAAAATAAGTTCTTTTAGTTTTAATTCCGCTGCAAAAACTCTTAGTTTGTTAATTATAGATTAGCATACGCATCAAGTGGTATCAGAGCTAGGTTAGTAAATTTTCTCAAATTTACTGTTCTGTGGGTTACGGTGATCGTTAAAAAAAAAAAAAAAAAAAAAAAAAAAAAAAAAAAAAAACGTGAATTGATGTTTTAGTTAGGACGCATTATGGCAGGCGACGAAGAGACTCCGAGTAAGTCTAGTGTAGAAATCTCTGATTTGAAGGAGATGATGGCGCAACTGGTTCCATTAACAATACTACGAGAACGATCTGAATTGCGCAAGTCAAGCAACGGGAAGAATAGTTCGGATTGTGAAGAAGGTGTAACTATGTCAAAGCCTAAGAAAGATGATGATCGAGGCCTGAAACTTGACATTCCTGATTTCAATGGTAAGCTAGATCCCGAGTCTTTCTTAGATTGGGTTAGAGCTGCTGAGCGGGTTTTCGAATACAAAGGCTATGATGATGAGAAAAGTTTCAAGATTGCAACTCTTAAACTCACAAAGTACGCATCTTTGTGGTTTGATAACTTAAAGAAGCAAAGAGTGAAAGATTGCAAGCCAAAGATACGAACTTGGACTAAACTGAAGAAGCATCTAACTAAGAGGTTTGTTCCCTCTAATTTCATTCAAGACAAGTACAAGTGTTTGACATCTCTTAAGCAAGGTAATCTTTCTGTTGAAGAATATATTGTTGAATTTGAGAAGTTGATCATGCTATGTGACTTAGAGGAGAGGAAAGAACAAAAAATTGCTAGATTCATTGATGGTTTAAATTTTGATGTGCTTGATATGGTTGAATTGCGTGAGTATGAGACTTTCAGTGATGTTTGTAAACTGGCCATTAAGTGTGAGAAGCAAGTACAAAGAAAAGCGAAGACGAGAAATCTGAAATTCTTTACTCCAAGTGAGTCAAAGATCATCTCGTTTGATCTAGAGCAGAAAGACACAACAATTGAAAAGAAGCATGAATATCAAAAGCCTACAACTGAGGAAAAGAGCAAAGGACCGATGTCTCATGATCCCAAGTTAAAGAGACAATGCCACAAATGTAGAGGTTTCGGGCATTATCAAAGTGAGTGTCCTACTAGCCGTGTACTGACAATACAAGAAGTGGTTGAATATAGCAAGTTGACCAATGATGACAGTGGAGATGAATTCGTGGCCGGAGAACAATCACATGATAGTGATAACATGGATATCTTATCTACGTATCCAACTTCTGAACCGGTAAATTTGTTTTATTCTAGTGAATTAATTTCTCCATTAACAAGTTCTGATGATGAATCTGAGGAAGAGATTGAAACAAGTCCAAGTGCACAAGTTGGAAGAATTTTGCCTATTGCAAGGGAGCCTGATCGAATTGTTATTGGCATGTGTCAAATACAATATCATCCATCACCTATTGATGCTTTCAGTTCCAAGTATAGTGCAAAGGACAACCTTAAAGATGCAACAATTTTTGCCACAAGTCTGAATGCTAGCAAAGTTTGGCGAAAGAACAGCAATGAACCTATGCATCAAGGAATTGTTGAACTACAAGAAAGATTTGTGCCAAGAGAAGGAATGTGTGTAAGACACGACGAGGAGTTGCTACTGGCCTTATGTGTGGTACTTGGGTCCCTTGTAACTCTTGTCCTAAAATTCTTTAGGTTGATATTTGATCCTGGTGGAATTGTAGTTGATTCAAAATTGAGGACAATTCGCTTTCAAGAGGAGGGGAATGATGCGGGAGCCAAGCAAGAATCGAGTTATGGAGTCTTCCTAAATTCATTCTAGCTTAGAGTTTTCCTTATTTCCTTAGAGAGTCTTATAATTTGTTTCCGATAATTAGTGTTTCCTAGTTTATTTGGGAAGTCTGATTATTTAGTAAGTTTTAAGTTAGTTTCCTTATTCTAATATAGGTAGAATTAAGGCAATAAGCTAGACATCTCTACCCTATATAAGGTGAGATAGTCTCATGTATTTTCATAGACAGATTTCAGATTACAGTTGAGCATTAATATCGAAGAGTCGAAGGGAGTTTCCTTCAAATTCTTTGTGTGGTTGCTTGCGGGCGACAAACTCATGCGTGAGTACTAAATCCTTTGCGGAGGATCGAATTAAGGGTTGCGACTCTTTGAATTCGGCAGGTTCAATTACTTGCGGGTATTGAATCATATCTTTATTGTTTTTCTTTAGTTTATTTCCATATAAACACAAAAACACAAAAATAAGTTCTTTTGGTTTTAATTCCGCTGCAAAAACTCTTAGTTTGTTAATTATGTAAAAACTGGGTTTTGTACATGTGTCCGAATTTAAGTAAATAGGCCCAAACGTGTCCGATACGTGTCCTCCCGTTGTCCGTGTTCGACATCGTATTTTCCAACTGATAACATATTAGTGATCTTATCTCACACACCGTATACTCGTAATATATCTTTCAATAGTTAGGGTAATCGTGTAAATCCCCTAGAAAATTGTACAAGTGTCTATGAATGTCGGTTAGGCAAAATAGCAGACTTAGGAAAGTTGTCAACATGTAATGTAGATATCAAAACGTCTTTCATGGTAAAGAGTGTAGATCGACTTTATTTACATCCATGATGACATATGAGTGACGTTTTCCATCTTTCAAAAGTGACCAAATTCCCAAAAAAATATTAAAGATTTAATTTGTATTTAAAAAATATTAGGAGTCTATATGTAAACAAATTAAAAAATGTTTATGGTTAGTTTGTAGTAAAATTAATCAAATGTGTAGTAAATTTTGTTGCATTTATAGATGTTGGATTATAAGAAAAGAGAGACAATCAAGGGTCCTTGATTTGGGAATTAAATAAAATTAAAATTCTTCCTATTTATAGAACCGTAACTATGTTGATTTTACTGTCAGTTTCATAAATTTACTCCAAACATGTTACATTTTTTACACAAGCATATTATTTACTACTTGCAATCTTTAATTTACCGTACTTGATTATGTTATAGTCAAATTTTCTATTGTCTACATATAGACTCCTAGGATCATCCTATTTACTATCAATTGGTTTCATCTTTACCTTATTACTACTTATGTACTTCCTCTATTTTAGACTCAAACTCTCCTCGATAAAATTTTCAAACCTCTGTTTTCTCAGGTGGAATCTTTGGTCTATAGGAACAATACAATTTTCAAAAATGAATCTGTGTCTAGTAAAACGGTTTTAGAGAATACACTTAGATCCATCTCCCATTGGAAGTCTGGAAATTTTACTAAGGCAATCCCTCCTAAGTCAAGTCATGTTCAAATGAAGGATACTTACCGGAGAAAACCTCCGAAAATTTTGTCAAGTTAAATTTTGTTGGATCTCGTAGAAACAAAGGAGATGCTTATATTCGTTATGTCCTCAGCGATGATTCAGGTGAAGTTCTTTTTCTCTGTGCTAAGGCTATCGATAAAGTTTATATCCTTATCGTCGAAGCTATAGCTCTTAGGGAAGACATTAAATGATTAAGATTTAAAGATTAAAAATGCTATTGTGGAAGGTTACAATTTAATGGTCATAAATGTAATGAAAGATCCAAATTCGATTCCTTGGCAAATTGAAATGATCTTAGCAGATTCCAAACGTGACTTAATTGACTATGATATGATCATCTTTATTTGCTCATTGTCCTCGCGTTCTCACGGGACTGCAGATTATTTGGCTAACTTACCCATGTGCTGATGGTTTTCCCTATCATGCTTTTCCGGTCCTTCTTCGTAAGGACAACCTAGGGTGGAGTTCTCGTTTCCAACGAGAACCCCCTAGTTACCCTATTTCCATCGAAATTGTTTTTTATACTCCCCCCGTCCCCCTTTAAACACCCGCTCCCTTTTTTACGTGGATTAAGGTGGTGTGGTTTGTTTATTATCGTTGAAGATAATTGGTGGTTTATTTATTATTGTTAAAGATAGTGGTTGGTTTGTTTATTATTGTTGGAGATAATGTGTGGTTTGTTTATTATTTTTGAAGATAATGAGTGGTTTGTTTATTGTTTTTGAAGATAGTGGATGGTTGATGTGTGATGAAAACTTACCCTATTTAGAAAGTTTTGAAATGGGGTGTTTAAAGAAAGACACCCCAAAAAGGAAACTGGGGTGTTTAAAGGGGGGCGGAGGGAGTATATTTAGCAACGTATATCCACCAACGCCCTTCTGGAGGTAGGGCGTTTATTGGGAAATGCAATATTAACTTAGTTATTATCAAAAACGCCTCTAAGTACTCATATTCATCAAACTATATATGCGCTTATAGTGTTGTCTCGTAAAACCTTGTTAGGTACACCCTGCGATTCTTTATATTTGCCCCATTTCATTTGGGCACAAAGTTTAATGGTAGTGGGGTAGCCATGGTTTTTTACACTAAAAGGGTATTTGTCTCATATGCACATGAGTTTGTCAAACCTTCTATGAAGGGTAAAATGGACTTATCTATAAAATGCCACACAAAAATAGAAATAGGGCAAATCTATTGCACCATCCAAAAAAGGAAAATGGGGCAAATCTAAAGAATCGGAGAGAGTAAAACCTATTGGGATAAACCGTATAGGAAGGGAATTGAAAAAGTGTACAATAATCAAAATATCCTTCTCGAGATTATAATCGATCCTTCTTCTCAAAGTTGCCATCAATTCTCCTTCTCGAAATAGTAATCAAACATTTATAAATTGAAATTATCATAAAAATAGGGTTAATTCACGTGGTATCCTTGTGTTTTGCAGATTTGCACGTGATGCCCAATGTTTTGCAAATTTGTACAAAATACCCTCGAGATTTGACTATTTGCACACGGTACCCTAAACTTAACCCTCCCATTAACACCGCCAACTTTTTTTTTTTTTGTACAAAAATGGTTAATTCACGTGTTACCCTCGTATTTTGCAGATTTGCACGTGGTACCCTGTGTTTTGCAAATTTGTACCAAATACCGTCAAGATTTGACTGTTTTTACATGATATCCTTACCTTTAAAATTCCGTTAACGCCGTCAATTGGGAAAAAAACCCCTTGATTTTCTCCTTCATCACCATCTCTATTCCCCCCCCCCCCCAACTTTAATCATCACCATATTCATTCTTCCCCACCACCGTCATCAACATCTTCATCCTTTTCCACCACCACCAACACCACCATCATTTCCACCCATAACTTTTAAACATCGTTAACAAAATCTTAACGGTAAGGGTGCCATATAAAAAGAGTCAAATCTTGATGATATTTGGTACAAATTTGTTACACGGGGTACCACGTGAATTAACCCTAAAAAGTATTGAGCACTATCTTACAGAAGAGCGCAAAATTCGAGTCAGACCAAAAATTGGACTGAACCGAGCGGTTTGGTCCGATCCTCGATCGATTTTTTTTGGGAAAATTCGGTTCGGAATGAACATGACCGCCTAGGAACGAATGCAATTCGGTCCGATCCCCGGTCCAGTAAAATTTTGTCTTTCGGTCCTCGGTCCAGTCCTGGACCGATGCTCAGCCCTACTCTCTTAATCCCTTTACAAGATGTTATGGATTACCACAATATTTAATACTTATAATCTTTCAGGTTCATATGTAATAACTTTTAGATAATAGTTATGCTGCTTCTGGACCATATTCATTCATAATTGATTCATGTAGTCTCAACTCCTGGTTGTGTCAATGTAGATAATAAAAAAATCATATGGACTAAAATGTCTGACAATCGTCTTTTGTTCTATCAATTATAACAAATACCCAAACTGGTCAAATTTAGGGGACTGCAGGAGCACTCATCTAGAGCACATAACAAGTTGTAAAGTACACGTTTTCGAGTGTTTCAATACCCTAACATCAAGTGTTTTTAAAGAAATTAACATAGGAACTTTTTTGTACAATATACATGAATAAACGAGGTTTAATGATCAAATTACAAAGAGCTATGTTTATGGTACTAGCAGGCAGAACAACAACATAATGGTTTTCTTGAACATACGATTTGGGCTATCAAATGATATTGAATATGTAATTAACCAATTGGGGTTTGTTCTTGTTGGAAATAAGGGTTAACAATGGTTGTATAAGGAAGATCAAAGAACGATTTCAAGTTTTGCCGTGGTAGGAGATCACTGACTTGAAAGCGATTACGACCCAAGATTGGTATGGTCATCGTCACTGGCCGGAATGCTTCCCAAGGTTAACACAACTACTTTTGCACACTACCACTCACGTACAAAAGTTGGAGTTTGCACACTCATACAATTACCCAAGAATCATGAGATGTGTTTATGTGTATATCGTTCGATATCAAAATCAACACAATAGGCTTTCTTATACAGTGGGTGAAAAAGTTGTTATGGATACCAAAGGGTCAAGGATTGATTATGGAATTAAAGACACCCATAATCACACAATTAACATGATAATAAACATGGTGCTTAATAGGTGCAATAAGCATAGTAGTAATGAGGATTACTACCAAGAGATATCCAATGCTCAAGTCATGCAACATGGCTTTGGAGCCATTACTCCAACGGTTCCCATAAATATTAGGAGTAAACACAAACATGAATCATGGATTGAGCTTACCAAACAAAGAAGATATGACCAATACACCAAAATTGGTCCAGAATAGAGTCCATAATGACACTTTATCTTGCAGAGCAACCCAGAGGATTACAATTAATGGTGTTGCACTTGATTTCTTATGATAAGTTGTAAATCTCGAAGAGTAGTGTAATTTATAACTTTCATTCTCTGGAAAATTATTATAAACAAAGTAGAGATCACTCAGATGAGGTTTAGAAGTTGGAACAATGACCAAAATTACCCCCATTATTGTTTAAAAAAAAAACTTTAATATTACTAATTATTGGTCAAATGACCAAATTACCCCCATTATTGTTTCCCCACAAACCCTTTTCTATTACCCGTAGGAAACCCATCAGCCATAATCATCTACATTATGTCATCATCATCATCATTTTCCATAGAAAAATCGCCGCCGCCTTCGCCAACCCCGATTTCTGGCTCCGTTTTTGACAAAACCACTACCGTTATTCTTCTTCTTCTCTCCTCTACACAACGGTGTAAGTTTCTACCTATATGTTCAAAGTCTTACCGTTGTCGAGATACATGTCCTACGTTATTACTCTTGATTTCTTATTAAAATCATGCTCTTAATTCTTGTACTTTTGTTCTTACCTTGTTTTGCGAGCCTTATGAATCGTTTTGTTGGTTTCCAATTTGAGCCGTTTAATTTGGGTATTGTTGTGGTTGTCGTTGTTGTGCCGCGTCGTTAGTTGTTGGTTAAATGGTTAATTGTAGCATTACCAGGGATTTATCATGGGGAAGTTGATCGATCAGGCTTTAATGGTAAGCGAATAGTTGGGTTTGATGTGGGTGTTTTGATAAAAGAAGTTGGGTGAATAATCGTTGGTTTGGTTTCTGACGTACGCATGCGCACAGGGTGTTAAGTCATTGAACATAAGCAAATATGTAGTATGTGCGTGAGATTTCAGGGTTTGAAAAGTAGGGTCAAATGATGGGTTAACATTAGGCTTGGATTTTGATTTTTTTTTTTTTTTTTTTTTTTTTTGGGTACGAAAAAATGGAATTTCCGAGGTGATTCTTATGGGAATAGTGGTAAAGCTGATATCGTGACTTCAGGCTGTCTAATGATGATAAACCGGGGCCTTAAGATCATATTTAATTGTGGTCATAGTGTTTAAAAGCGAAGATTAAGTCATTTAGTGGTAAAATTAGGTCAAACTATGAGTTA
Organism: Spergularia marina; assembly: GCA_963680865.1. Classification (NCBI taxonomy): domain Eukaryota; kingdom Viridiplantae; phylum Streptophyta; class Magnoliopsida; order Caryophyllales; family Caryophyllaceae; genus Spergularia; species Spergularia marina. Next base: position 10,207,815 of record OY804546.1, on the reverse strand, counting down.
CGGTAAAATCAGTATAAGGGTGATTGTGTTGGTCTATCATTTTAATGGTTTAGGTTCATAAAAATGAACTTTAGGGGCTTTTTTGAAGTGAAAGTATATATTACAATGAGGAGTAAGTGATTAAGGGTCTTGTAAGGTGTCATTGGACTTGTAATTTAACCCCGAAAGGAGAGGCGGAGTTATAGGGCACTCTTTTATTTTTGTATCAGTCCATAAGAGCTAAGAAATGCATACAACATGCATATCATACATTGTAGGTGCATGAATTAATTAGTATATTTTAAATACTCATGTAGAGTCTGAGTTCCTAGAAGAACAGTTTTAGTACTTGCTGAGCTATTGTGAGACTTGTTGCTGAATAAGGTAAGAAGAATTACTTATCTCCTTCAAAGGAACTTTTAAATACGTTTTTAAAGTTGAGAACTATTATATAAATTTTTTTACTATAAGGTTTGTGATTTCGAAAGGTAATTGCTATGTGTAAGGCTTAAATGCAAAGATTTGCCAACTTTAATAATTTATACAAGTATTATTTCTTAAAGGTTTTTATATATGTTGTTAACTCTGGTAATTTGAGTATAGGGTGACCGTAATGGTCTAAGTATATCGTGCACAAAGGATAGATAGGGTGGATTGATCCTCCACCTTGAGCCTTTATATCCTCCCCCTGCGAACAGGATCCTAGCTAGGGGGATGCATGCATTCGGGTTTATTGGTTGAAGGAAGTCAGCCCTGGTATTGAAGGAAAAAGGAACAAAGAAGAAGGATTTTTGTTGTACCGTTTTATTATGTTTTCGTATACTAATTAAATGTTATCGGTTCCAATGTTTTAAATTACTCAAAGTTTTCCGCCGTGCTATGTGTCTAGGTAAAATATATATATTTTCTTTAAAAATTGTTTTCTAGATAAGTTGCTTCTTACTCAACCCGTTTGGTTGAAGATTTCTGCGTTTTCTTAGTCTTGCAGGTTAGTTTTGAAGTGCTTGGGGATAGTCAAGGGATCAGAGTGACGATCGCTTATCGTATTAAATAAAGTCCAGACTTAGTTAATTTATCGCTTCCGCATTTGAATTAAGATTATTCGAGAATTGTATTTTATTCTTTTTGGATGTTACACATTTATATACTCTATATTGGGAGTTATTGGATCATTGGAAATGACCTTCTGCCTTAACGATTGATCTAGGATGTCAATCGTGGCGGTAACACTCCCAATTGTCCTTGTTTTAAATCAAACGCATTTTCTAAAATCTCAGGAAATTGGGGGTGTTACACGTGTTCTCCACTAAGGCACGACTTTTGCCGAGTATGAGGCATGTTTAGGGGTCCACATACATAGGTGTTAAATTGTGTATGATAATCAAGGACTGATCTTGCATTATCGGCACCTCGTGCGCATGAAATAGTGTTCGTTTCTAGTCGCGACACTAAGTTAAGAATGGACTTGTCATTCCAGTTATCTACTTTAATTACTACTCTAAATTAAGTAACGTATGTAACAACCTACTCCATCATACGTCGCACACAACCCAATAAGATTGAAAGTCAACCATAAATCTTCACTTGGGCTTTAAAAGGTGATGACATGGTTGTTAGTATACATTGATCATAGGAGCTTTAGTTTCCCAATGTGAGACAAACCAGTGCCATAAACCACTTTTCATATAATCTTGTAGTGTTACAATAACCTTATTATCTAACAATTGAGGAACAAATCATCACTCAACGAAAATTTCTAATGGATGTAACTATTTGCGTCCCTTGTTCACAAAGTGGTAAGCTGACACGTACATGTGCACAAATTTATAGAGTGTAGGTGTCATGTGCAAAGTGGCAAAGCTCAATGGTACGATGTCAATTATCGAATTTAATTCTTTTTGTTTTTGGGGAGGAAATTGTTTACCCTCTTTGGTCCAAATAGATTTTTCTCTTTGTGTTGGGCACAACAACCAACTAAGCACAATTAACTAACACCTTAATAAATTGGTAACTAGATAATTAAATAGAGAAACCATACTTATCTCTAATCTCACCCCTCCCTAACCACTATTCACCTTATCCCACCACTAAGTCTTCAGGCGAACCACCACCTCCGCCATCGACCCACCAGGCCACCTCCACCCCCACTCCCACCGGCGTAAGGACCCAATCAATCCGTCGATCTACCTTTGTCCGTCGATAAGTCCATCCCCAAACGATTCCTTAGATCTCAATCCTTCAGTCTCTCTCCTCCGCATCAATGGCAAAATTGCAAGTATTGGTCGATTAATAGTCTCTCACATCTTGAATTGGAATTGGAGAATGGAGACGGTGATGCCATGTCGTCAATTGGAGGTACATCAAGTCCCCTTCTTCAGTTTCCGCCTCTTGTGGCTGTTTGTGATGGTTTGGTAATTCTTGATCAGAAACGGCGATGCGGGGGTTAAGGAGAGAGTAGACAAATAATCAAAGAAGTGGTGATGGTAGTGGTTGGAGGTGGGGGTGTTGGGAATATGGTTTAGGTTGAGGTCAACGGTGGGGCACCTCAAATATGACGGCAGCGTCGAGGGTTAAGGAGAGAGTAGTTATTGTCGCTGGTGGGTAAGGATGATCATCGTTCTTTGGGAGAGGAAGGGGGATCGGAGTTGTCGCCGGTTGTCAGAGCTCGTGGTCATCTTCGATGGGATGGGGGAGGTGGTGAGAGGAGAGAGATTATCTGGGTTGGGGAATTAATTTGTGATTAGTCCCATAACTAAAAATTAGTAAGGGTGTTTTAGTGCATAAAATTTGCCAACACGGTGAGTGTTAAAAGAGGAAAATCTTAGTTAACCGGCACAATGAGAAATATAACAAATTTCTTTGAATCGGAGGGAGTATAGAATAAGAGCCATACAACATTTACAATGGAAACTGATAGATTCAACGTACAAGCATAACATAATTTCTCTGTCATCCGATTTGTGATGTGTGGTGAATTGGCGTCTGCTAAAACTATCGTTTTAGGTGTTTTAGGGGGGGGGTTGAGCGCGTTCTTGACGTAGATCGTGAGCCATGTCATCGTAAGGTGATTGGGGTTTAATTGATGGTGTTACGACATTTTTGGTGGCTCAAACTTCCGGTTTAAACTTTAGCACAAGCCCCGAGAAGACGTGAAGAAGCTACGCGAGAAAAGGAGAAAAAGACCTTCCTCGGACCAAGAAGAACACGTCTCTACCCGAGGAAGAGCAGTCTCAATCCAAGGAAATTTCTTCTCGGTCAGAGACGATCTCTTCTCGGTCTGAGCTGAGAAAGGCGACTTCCACGAAGTTTCCTTGAAGCTTTTTGATGGTTTTTCTTTTATCCTTTTGCTTTTGTCTTCTAGTGTTTTTGTACTTAGGCTTAATAAAGGGGCATGAACCCTTCAATTTGTTTTATCACTTCTTATATTATTTCATCTTGTTTTTCATTCTAGAGAGACAAACTTAAGGAGAAATTAGTAAAAATTAGTATTTTTATATTATGAATTTCATCTCAAAAATTATTGTAATAATTAGTATGGAAGGCTAATCCCTTTCTAGACTCTTGGTGTAATCAACATCTTTCATCCTATATATTAGTAAGATTTCTTCTCTCTAATTTGCCTTTGATTTCATTGTAATTAATTCCTTATTCTTCATATGCATGCTTTATCCTTGTTTTCTCTAATTGGTTGATTAGAATGATTTGGGTAGTTCATATGCTTGATTGATAAATGATGGTATTTGATTATTAACATAAATGGAATCAACTTTCACATGATTGGTGTATGGTTATGACTAAGTTGTGATTGGGAAATTAATTAGGCAACTAATAGATTAGATTTGATTAGTGTCGCGGTTGCGGCTAATTAGATACTAATTTGGGTTGTTCATAATCCTTTGTTAATCCTTGCTCTTCATACCTTTGATTGTGATTTGTTTGAGTGGTCACTAGACAATTAGGATTAAAGGATGGAAAATTGGTAGCGGTTGCTCAAATTCCCCTTGAAAGTGGATTAATAGATTAAAAATCGAATTATCTTTGAATTTGTTTAATTAGATAGAGGTTTAACTTACTGTATTAGGGTGTTAGATTAGATTATCTGATGCAAACTCCATTCCGTCTACATCGAGCAATAGTCAAATTTTGATGCAATTCAAGACAATATTGGGATCAAGCTTTGCTCAGCCTAATACAAGACATGATCAGGTGTTAACCCTGATTAAAGCATTGATTGTCTAAGGGAAGTATGTCGTCATCAGTCCATTTTTTTAGGGCAGGTACTCAAGATAATATAGCACACTTTTATCTTAGGCAGTCAAGGGTGAAAATCGAAGCTCGAGTTATAAATAGATTGATCTTCGAGTCAGCTCATGAAAATAAGTTGTGATTAGTGTTGTTGCTTAGTTCTAAGGAATCCACTTCCTTTTTGCGTGAAAGGTGAATTCTTGAAGCGTGAAAGGTGAATTCTTGAAGTAAGCAGGAACTTGTAATAATTTAGGAAGCGTTGGACTTGCTTGTCAAACACTTAGAGTCGAGGAATGCTCTTGATTGGAGCAGCTGCAGGAAACCAAGCTCTTTTGATCTTGGCCCTTGCTTTCTTGTTTTCTTTAAGCCTTCTTTTTCTTTCTTGCAGCAGGAGCTATCACTCCCTTATGTAAACAGGCAATATATACAGCCTTAATGTAATATATCAAGGCAACTTGCATTATTCAGAAGAAAAAAAACCCATCCAAAGCTCGTCTTTGCCGAAACCTGAATTTATCTTCTTAGAATTTCTAGAGTATCTAAGTTGTGAGACTTTTAGTGCTGAGTTGTGTGAGTGTGCTCTACTACTCAGTCCTACTCTTGTAAGGGTTTATTGTTTAGTCAGGTAAAAGTCTGATTAAGGAGTAAATTCATTTCTATTGGTGTCTTGACAATAATAGATCATATGAGGCATCTTCACTCTTTCAATCCGGAATTCAATTGATAATGAAATTGTTTCTCAATCATTTCTCATCCATTTCAATCTCTTAATTCTTCTGATTGACTTATATTAAGATCCGAAATTGTTTCTTGATTCGTAGCTTACATCATTATCACCGGGGGTCGCTTTAATTCATTTGATGTATCATTTGTTTCAATATTTCTCGTTTATTCAACCTTCAAACCAAAACCCCCCTTTTTAAAATGCTCTATTTATTTTTGTTTTCGTTCTTTCCCGCATTAGAACTGCATAATAGGACTCTATTTTCTTTGTGTTCGATACCACCTACCCTAACTCCTTAGTTTATACTGGTAATTTGATAGGGTTTAACGACAATCTTGCTATCAATTTAGTTATATTTTGTACTAGTTAGTAATTATCAAATTAATTCTCATAACTAGGTTTTATAAACTTTTTGTTGTGAGTTTGTCATGTATGCGGGCCAGGCACAAATTTATAGATTATAGGTACCATATTATTGTGGGCTCTTTTTTGGGTTAGGCGTTGGTCCATTTTGGGCCTAAACTGTGGCCCAAAACCTGATAATATTGAACGAATTGTGTTGGGCCTAGCCTGTTAGATCAGCTCTAGTGAGGAGAAAGAAATAATGGGATGGGGGAGAGTTGTATATGGTCACGTACTCACAACTCACTATTAAGAAGGAAATCAATTTTTGTAAAAGAAAGAAGAAGAAGGAAACTTTAACTAATTAACAAAGAAATCAACTTAAGCTAATTAACAAGGAAACCGACATTCACTATCAACAAGAAAACCTAAGAAGAATCTTGAAGATTGATTAAAAGGACCAACGCACTAATTATGAAGTATTAGGAAGTAAATCAACTTTAGCTAATTAAGTTCAAAGATTAGGATGGAAATCAACTTTTGCTAAATGATAAGGTTTTAAGGATCCAATATTAAAGAAACATATATCTGCATAAAGAGTAACAAATATGAGCATTTACACATTTACCATAATAAAACATAAAACCACAAAAAATAAAGACATGATATATAGACTGTATACATGCCTCCAATGTATATACTCTTTGCAATTTTGTGCTATTTTAAGAGAGTTTTTTTATTTTAAAATACAATACAATTCTTACCAAATACCAATCTTTCAAAACTAAAAAAAAATGACATTCGGTAAAGTGGTTGGCTATATGATTCTTTTATGCTCATTCGTCAATATTTGCAAGGTTGACAGTGAGTTAAGGTCAGAAATTACGACCATCAAGGTGACTACAACACTTTATTCTCCTTTTAGATTTCGGTATCTCTTTAATTATTTTCATTCATAACTAATTCACTTGTTGTAAATAAACGCTTTACTATTTCAATTCTTTTATTTTTATAAACAAATCGAGGAAACAGATGAAACATGGCGAGATATATGATTGTGTGGACTTTTATGAGCAACCAACTTTTAAACATCATTTCCTAAGAAATCATAGTTTTCATCATAAGGTATGCAATTGTAGTAATCATAATTGTATTTACGTACGCTAATTACCGTATTCCTTATACTTGGAATTGAAACATGTGAAATATTTGACATCATAATATAATCAATCGCATAAAATAGTAGTATGTAACTTTGAATGTATTTTCTTACAGATGAGACCAAGCCCCCTACCCAAGTCGATAGGTGGTGCAAATACTTGGTCTCTAAAGGTTAACGAAGCAAAATCATTGGTGGAACGAGTTCATTGTCCAAAAGGAACGGTACCTATCAAAAGAGTGAACGAGGAGGATCATGCTAAACCTACTAGTCTCTCTCAAAATTTCGATCAACTTGAACCTGGAATTCATGTAAGTTTCTCATGTAATGTCTAACATATACTTAATTACTAAAAAGTATAGAATGACCAATGACAACAACCGATTACAAAAATTAATGGCTTTGTGAAGAAAAAGTTTGTTATATGATGTTTGTGAAATAAAATAGTATTTCTATGGACCTATCCCTTCTAAAAATTAAATGTTACGGATAAAATCGGTTTCAATCCAGACACGTTTGGAGTTTGGGATCCGCTTTAAGCCCGCCTTGGAAGGAGGTTCCTAGCCTACCCAAAGAGGGTCGTACACATGGCCCCTACACAAAAACTCGAGGGTGTATCGGAGGAAGACCCCTCTAGTGCTTAAGTCAAACATATGCGGCATTCTCTATAGGGAGAGAAAGTAGTGTGAGGGAGTCCAAGTTTAGTGTTGAATCCTTTAGTAAGGGTTCCCATAATTTACTTCTTACATTTAACCAAACAAATTTGAAAAATTCCCATGAATTGAAAATTCGTAGGAAGTGAAATTGTATGAGAATTACAAATCCCCTTATGCATCCAAACGACCACTAAGAGATTTATTGGTAATATCCCCACAATGCCATAATTAGATGTAAATATCTCACTTTTGTAGAACCTACATGTGGATATTCTAGAGAATTTGTCAACAACTGTTATGAAAAATGCAGTCGTGGCATGGATTCATGGGAATCCTTTAGTAATTGTATCCCCAATATCTTTGATCTTTTTGGATCTTTAGACTCACTTTTGGTGGGGGTTATTATGTTCTAGTGGTCCATATTTTTTCAAGCCCTCACTAGAAAAAACTTAGTTGGTAATATATTTTGCAAATTGTTTATCTGAAAGTTACATTTAAAGAAATACAAAATTCATCTACTATAGATGAATAGCTATACTATAACAATGAACCGTCGCAGAAAAAAAAAAAAAAGACAAAAGACATAGAGTACTTCTTTTGCCTTAAAGAAAGAAGACATTTATTTCACATAATTATCATATTCTTGAATCTTTTATATGTGTTTTTTATTATCAGCGTGCCATCATTCAAACAAGACCGAGTTCAAAAGATGTGGTATATTACGGAGTCAGAGCAATCATTAGTGTGTGGAAACCACAAGTGAAAGCAAATCAATACAGCGCAGGTCAATGTGTAATATAAAATGGCGCAGATAGCATTCGAACTGGATGGATGGTAAAATCATTTCTATTATTATTAATGCCCAAATAAGTAGAGCATGAATAAATACAATCTTCATACTATCTATATTATCTATAGGAACAAATGTTATCTTCTTCACAACATATCTGATCATCTTCTTCCATAATATTTGATATTTGTTCGAATTGTTGGTATGCATGTGACTAAAGTCAATATATTTGGATCCACTAAAATTTAAAACGAACTCGATTTTTATTTATTGTGTGTATGGTTTAAAATTCTTATGATTTTGTCTTGATACCAAAAAAAAAAAAAAAAAATCTATCTTGTGAATGCATACTAGATACTCTATATCTCGATGTTTCCTTTCCATATTATTTGAATGCTAAGATACTGTGTCTTTTTCTGCGAATAGGTAAATCCAACCATGTACAAGAGTGATGAACCCCATATGTTTATACATACCAATGTAAGTCAGAAAATGTCATTTAATAACCAATTCCGAGACAAATTAGGTTGAAAGCCTTAATATTAAGACACATACTTATCAAGTAAATAAAATTAATGTACAAAGTCAACTAGATTGGTAGATTTCATTTTATTTTTTCTATTAGGCTGGTGGAACCCATTGTTTCAATCTCGATTGCCCTGGCTTTGTACTAATTAGATTAGATTTGCCACCATTTGAAAACTTTTGCCAATTATTCTGAACCATGAAAGGATCCAGTGGGAATTAGGTTTCTCATCTACCGTGTAAGTGTGTGATGTAATTATATATATTTTGTTCGTAGTTGCATATCAAGAATAGTCAATAGGCTAAAAATATCATCGATATAAAAGCATGCAAATTTTCGTAATTATGTCAATTTTCAAGTCAAATAGATTGCGGAAAAAAAAAATTGGTTATTGTGTGCCCACATGGCACATGTTAAAAGTTAAAATTTTGCCTTATTTGTGTGAGATTTACCCAATTAATCCTTGAAATCTCAAGTTTTTTTTTTTTTTTTTTTCAAGTGAGAATCCCACTTAAATAAGGTAGGAAATTTATACTTCACATGTGCCCATAAGACACACAATAGAAAAATCGATAAATAATGTTACTTAGCTTATAGGCTACAAATTTTGGGTATTCACGCGACATTATGCATTTAATATTCTGGATGCCACGTAAAATTGTTATGAGCCAAAGTGAATTCATGAAATATTTTTTAATTATTTTTTCGATAACACGTGGCTTTTAATAATTGACAGGATTTCGATACTGGGAATTGGTGGCTTGGTATTGGAAAAAGTTTGACACGAATCGGATTTTGGCCGGAAAATATATTCACAAGTTTAGGAACTCACGGAAGCTATATTGCATGCGGAGGTGAAACATACAATCAACCAGGTCAGCAGGAAAGTGACCCGCCTATGGGAGCCGGTACATTTCCAGTGTTAGACACCAAATTGAGTGCATGCGCCTTTGCGTTTGTCACGGTCAATGAGAAATTTCAAATCGTGGATGTTGTTGATCATACCGAGGAATTATGTGACGCTCCCAATAAATATGATGTACTTGATGGAGAAGTGGTGAAAGACATGGGCCGTGTAGTTTTCTTTGGTGGTTCTGGTAGTTAACTTCAAACCATGTTTAAAATTGGATTATGAGACTAGTATAAACGTTTGATTATGGATCAACAACTACAATTAAAGGTCTCATAGTTAGAGAGCTTTTAATGGTAGATTTGCTACCGAGTTCACTAAGCGAGAAACTTATAAGAAATGAGAAGAGATAAAAAGGAGGCGTGAGAATAAGGGAACTTGATATTTTATCTACCAAGTATATATACAAGGTTTAACATAAAAACAATTAGGCCCCGTTTGGTTCAGAGCCTTGAATCGGGTTGGTATGGGGTTCATTAAAACCAACCCTATACCAAATGCTTGGTTTGATAATTTGCAAAAATGAAGGGCCCTACTTGTATAAACCCCCTAGGAATCGGGTTTTGAATCCGATGGGAGAAGTCCTGATTCAACGAAACCTCCTGCTCATAATAGCAAAATTAGTTGTGTCATATTTTTTTCTAAGAATATAATTTATCGTCCCATGACTCCCATCATGAAAACGCACACACCAGACATCCAAACTCCATGTCAGCCCTCCTCCACCACAAGTCATCCATCCTCCGCCACAAGCACTTCCGCTTCCAATCGATCATAACCACCCACCACCCCGTTTTTCACCGCTGAGATTGTCGAGATATATTCCTCCAGTGAGTTCGACACTAGTAGAGGATAAGGACAGAAGGCTTATATGAAGCGATTGAGATCGGAATCGGCCGTAAACAGAGGTGCTTACGGCAGGAGAGGACGTGGGACAGGAAGATGGGCGGCGAAGATGTGACACGAGGATAGGAGAGACAATGAGAGTGGGCGGCAACTTGCGGCGGTTGTTAACATGAGGTGTTGAACCTGTTTGATATGGTGGACGACATGAGTGATGCAAATGAAGAAGACACGACTTTATCTTATTAATATATAAAATTCACAAAACAAAATTGATTTTTTGATTTCCCCCTCCCCCCCCAACCAAACGCATGTTAATAGGAATGAGGTTCTAGGTTTCATTGAATCCATCCCTATTGGCTTCATTTAATACCCATTCTTGATCCCCAAGTGTGAACAAAGCGAGGCCTTATAGGGATGACAGTCTCACCCATTCCTTGTCCCAGCTGGTAGGAACGAATCCCTGCCCAGATCAGCATTCTTATATACAAGGGTTTCTGCACAAGTGGTATCTTTGCATGCACGTTCTTTTTCCCTTCACCAACTCTGACTTTCTCTAACTGGATAAACTCTCTTCCAGTGTTTAAAGCAACTATTCCCATACGTAGCACAAATATAATAGCAGGAAGAGAGAATATGTTTTCGACAATAACCGTCATTGGTAGTTGCTCACGAGAAGAATAATACTAGTTGCCTCGTCCAATCATTTGCATACAGCAACGGATTTTCCCAATGATCAAGCATGGACTTGGCCTTGAACAACGCTCCTCGAGTTTTCCCCTTACATTCATCCTTGAAAACTCCAAGGCGGTTACTTGTGCATAATGTTCCTTATGCGGTTCCTTCGTTGAAAATGTTGAATTGTCTTTGCGTGATAAATAACTTAAACATAAATGTTGCAAATAAATAAAGCAAGAAAGATACAAGCGTTTCTACAAGGAAAACCATTTTTCAATAGGTGTAAAAACCTCGACATTTCTTAGAAGGATTTCAACAATTCAAAATTCATTTGTTAAGTTAGGGTAGTAATAATATTCTCACAATGATCTTCACTGACCAACTCAAGAATCTCTACTACGCCACTAGTCGAGTTAGGGTAGTAGGTGATTAGTAGGGCCTCCAGTGGGGCGACTTGAATCCCTCTAGGATCGCAACTCCGCTAAAGTTGTTGGCACCTCTTGTAGACGCTTCTCACTAAGCAGGTAGGTATACCAATTTATATCACGCACATGAGATAGATGAATTGTTATGATATATCTGATCTAAGTTTTGACGTTATGCTCACAAAGGAAGACAAATACTCTCTAAGAATTCCTCACGTCTCTCCTATATATGTTTCATTCCCACAATCACTATTTTTTTAATAATTAAGGAGTCCTATTTATACCCATGTACACTTACCTAGCACAATCAATAAAGAAATATATATTTTCCAAAACATATTTTCCATATAAAAACCGGAAAATATATTCTACTTAAACTTTATGAGTTGGAAATAATATAAACACGAAATGTAGCTTCCTAAAACAAGTAAGAACCCTACAGAATCAGTTGGATTTTTTTTTGGCCGAAGTCTTTATGTTCCTGTGTTGTCGGAAAGTGAGGAAACGTGAGGAAGGAGAAACATGTGAGAGAGGAAAATCTAGCAGGGGAGTAGGAGATGTAGGTGCCATCGCGGAGGTGGGAAAATAACCTCGTTGGAGATCGGTGGTCTAGAAAGAGTAGTCGCCATCGGTGAAGGTGGTGGTCGATAATTGACGGTGGCAGGACAGTGGTGGTCAAGGGAGGTGGGAAGAGAAGGTGCCTTAGGCGACATTAAAAAAAAAAAAAAAAAAAAAAAAAAAAAGATTAGTACAACAATGGTCTTCAATCCCCCTGCTTCTATTAGAAAAGGCCCAAAAGTGGCTCGAATGGTAGGATTTGTATGTCAGGCCCCCTTCTTTTTTCTCATATTTAATCAATTTTTGTTATTTAATGAAAAGAAAGAACATAAACTGGGTGGACATGTAAAAGAAATTCTTTGCTTGCCGAAAAGTCCCAAACTGAGTAAAGCCTGCATCTTCGTGAAATTCTTTCTCATTTAGAAAGCTACCAAAAAAGTTTCCTCGTGTATCATCTGTAGCAAAACTACGAACGGGAGCTAGCAATCCGCAGTCAACGATATCTAAGTTTTTATATTCACCCTCTGGTTTATTAAAAGATTTTTTTTATTGGAGATGGAGAGAGAACGAGTTTTTTTTATTATTATTAAAGGGGATTAGGGGTAATTAATGGGTATAATAATGTTTTAACGTGTAATTAGGTAGTAATGGTGTAAGATTTTTCATAACTAAACTGTTCAAAAGATTCATTAACACCGTTATAACGGAAACAATAATATTGGGTATGTTGTGCCGTTTTTAAACGTTCGGGGATATTGTGTGCACAAAGTTAAGATGTACGAATACCGTGTGTAAACTACCTAGAGGGTAACATGTGCATTTTTCAATCATATAATCCCTCATCAAGGAGGGGTGATACGGGGAGCACTGTGATGTGCACCTCTTTCCCAGCAATTCCAGCCTTTTGCTCTGGTGCCCTTCCTCCCCTCTGTCGTTTTGTGTGTTGCGCGAATAATAACATAGCACAGTGCTCTCCCTACCACTCCCCGAATAAAACATAAGGTGTTGAGTGTTCAGGAATAATAAACCAATCACTGTGATTAGAATAGGCTATTCTAATCACAGATTTTGGTGAATCCTGACCGTTCATCTCCATCTATCACCCCAACTCATTTTCATCTCCCTTATTCATATTTTTCCCACCTACCCCACCTCATTCTCATCTCCCAACCCGTCAACCATCATTCCCTTTTTCCAGAATATCCCCCACACCCAATATCTCCACCATCTCCATGCTAGCACCACCCTTTCCCCTCCGCCACCACCACTATCACGGCAAAGGAAACAGATCCATCCACCATCTTAGTCACCTTACACCACCTTCTAATCACCCAACCATAAACCCTTTTTTGACAACTCCCAATTAGTCCTCTATTCTAAATTTGGCCCAAAAGAGTTTTGTAATCCCCCCTTCATAGGGTGTTGATTGACTCCAGCGAGGTGATTAAGGATAAGAAGGCTATGGTGCCGCCGGTAAGTCGATTTTTTCGATCATTATTATGGTGGACTGGTTTGCGTATAAAATGGTATATGGAAGTTCTCAAATGGTATATGGAGAACAAGGGATGATATTATGGTATATATGGTGTTAACTCGTGGTGTATACAATTGTATATAATATTTTTAAATGGTATATTGGGAATGTGGAATGGTATATGGTACGAAAAGGCGAGTACTAGTGGTGTGGTCACCGGTGTTGTGTATTGCCGTTTAAATCTCTCTAACTTGACCCACATGCCCGGAAAAAGGATCCCATTTTCCGGTGCCGCGTTAGCAGTGCCGGGAAATGGAACCCTAAACCCTTTTTTCGGACACCTTCACAACACCATGCCCCAAATAGGTTCACCACGCCCCTTCAAACACCCCACCCATCATAGGGTGTCGTTTCTTTTTTTTTGCCGGCGATGTGTGCCTGATAACGGTGAGGTCAGTTTTCCGGTGGTTTCAATTTTTCTGGCTTGGCATAGGGTGGTGGTGTCTGGTGTTTGCATGGTAGGCAAATGGGGAGAGGAGAGAGAGAGGGTCGATATATGGAGAGGAGCTAAGATTAGGAGAAAAAAAGGTAAAATTACCTTTTTGCCCTCGGTGATTAGAATGAGTATTCTAATCACCGTGATTGGTGTAGAACTCCTGGTTGAGTGTTGACCATAAGGAGCAAGAAATCCCCCAAATAAGGAAAAGAATCACATTCTAACAACAAAAATGAAATATTCACTAGTACCAAAGTACCAACCCAAAAAACCCACCCACCCTATAAAAACCGCCCAAAATTAAAACGGTCACTTCCTTCAAAATTTCCTATGGGCGGTGGAGGAGCGCATGAGCAACCTACCACCAAAACAATCACTACCACCACCGTCACCGCCACCACGATAACCCGTCTTAAACGAGAGGAGTTTCGACAAACGAAGCACGACTCCGCCTTCTCGAAATGGCGGGTACTAATCGGCCCCTCTGACTGGGAGGACTACGAGTCCAAAAAACAAGGCGCCGAGAGGTACAGAATAGCCAACCTACCTGACGTAGCCGGACCCGGTGTGTACGAGATCGGTGTGGCTGTTTACGCTACCTGTTCCGGCCGTGATGTGGCGAAACTCGAGGCGGATAGGATGATTTTGGTTGTTTACTTAGGCCAGGCTGATAATGTCCGGTCCAGGTTGCAGGAATATGGCCGCTCTGGCTCTCATCTTGTTTACGGCGTCGGATTGTTTCGCCAGGTTTTTTCTAGAGGCTTCCCCATTGTTTACCGTTGGGCTCCTGTAAGTATTCTGTTCATTTCATCATTTTTTTTTTTTTTTTTTATTTTATTTTATGAATATTGGGATGTTATTTGGATCTGTTGGAGTGGTAATGTAGTTAAAGACGATAGAGGTAAGGTTGTGTACATTTTGGTTCCGAATTTTCTGTCATGATAATTTAATTTGACGATTTGTTGTAACGGGGTGTTGTTGTTGTTGTTGTTTGGACTTGTATATAAGATTGCATACATTTGGATCTTATTTTAAGTCGGATTTTAGATAGTTATTTCTGATAGAGGATGAATATAGCCTGGCTCGATTGAGTAACACGATAAACTGTATGAGCAACACTCTACCACAACCTTTAACATCTCTTATAGCTCTTAGCTACATTCATAGCATGATTAAGGAGTATACTCGTTAGCTAATAGACTAATAGCTATGAAACGACCTAATTGTTAGTTCTTTATGTTGAAGACAGCAAGACCGTTAAAGTTGAGAGTGTAAGAGTGAAGTTGATTGCTATGTCTTGCTTCTCACGTGGTGAACTTTATTAAAGTGTAAAGTAATATGGAGTAGTAGTATTGAGAAAGTAGGCAAAGTATTGAAAAAGTAGAGGCAGATTTATTATTGCGCTATTAGATGAACTTGTTTAGGACAAATTGTGGATGTTGTACTAGTATGCTTTTATGCATTGAAAAAACAGGAAAAGTAAATCTTGTAATCTACTACAACTAGCTAAAGTATTCAGATTCCATTCATCTAAAGTAAATGCCAAAAATTGTTCTTTTCCTTGGGAAACTTTGTTAGTCCACCTCATTCTTGACCTTTCTGACCTGTTGCTCTACTTAGTGCATGCGCATGCACTAAGGTGTTGTTTGGATACACTCGAGAAGTCGGAATTTCCATGAACTTGTAATTCCTAAGAATTAAGAAAGTATGGGAATTGGAGAAATTTGTTTGGATGAACAAGGGAATTCAATTCCCATGGGAATTTCTACTTACCTAGCCCCCCCAAGGTAATTACATTCCTACACTTTGGAGGAATTGGAAATGCTTAGGAATTTCCAATTCCTACACTTTATGGCAACCAAACAACTCATAATAATACAATTCCTAGGAAAATAAAATTTCTATGGATTTTGAGGGTATCCAAACGACACCTAAGTACCCTTTGATTGAGATGCTTATTTGACATATATAGTATCAAAGTGTCAATGACCTTTGCCCTTTGGGGTCCAAAATTATATCCTCGGAACCCACTCTTCTCTCAGATCAACTGAACTCTCGGGCATAAGGTATATATGAGCGAGCATGTGCATTATCCATGCTTCAAACCTAAATGAGATTTACATGAGAGAGGACATGTTTAGACATAAAACCATTGACTAGAGTTGACTCCTTCACACTTCTTTATAGAGGTGTTTTATACACTCAAGCCTACACCGGTCGTTTCCTCTTTTTTTCATTTTCTTCTTTTTTTTTTTTTTTTTTTTTTTTTTTTTTTTTTTGGTAAGGGGAAGGTACAAATTGTCATAGTGAATCCTATATAATAAGATATGGTTTTATGAAAAAGTGATAGGGACCTGTTAAGGTTCACTAAATGCTAGAAATTAGGCATGTTAAGTTTACACAATCACCATTTCAACAAGGTATAGCGTGATTCTTAAGATGTGTTTCCACCACCCTAGTACTTGGTACCGGAAAAAAAAAAAAAAAAAAAGATTTGAGAAAGCACTGTCAACGATCAAGGTGTTCGTCATTCACTGACAAGACGAAAGCTGGCCGTTTGTGCTAACGAGCAAGGCAAATTTTGCACATAGGATAAAAGGAGTAGAAATGTAGAATTCTTGTGAACCAGTGCTGCAATTTGAATGCTGATCATGAGAAAACACTGCTAAGTTAACCTATCTTATTGTATCCTCATGGTTGTAGAGTGAACAAAACCCGAGTTACTAGCCTGAAATTAATAATTAAGACAACTTCAGTAAAGTGATGCCTTATCATGGTATACTAGCTTATTCTCAAAACTTGTAGAATTTTCTTCTATGTTCTAATCGTGTATACTTTACTTTGCAAGCCACCTTTCAAGGTTCGAGTCGTAAGGGCCTGTCCATTCTTTGTTCCTGTGAGAATGTCACTATAAGGTTCTAGTGATAAATATCAGTGTGTTTTCATAACCCATATATATCTGGCTAGTTTTAATTGAGTACTTTCCACTATTTAGTACTTCCTTTGGCTTTGGAAATATATATTGTGTCAAAGTTGCAGAATTCTGTCCACAGATACCCTGGTTAATTTACTGAATCTTGGTTTGAATGTGACACAGATGAAAAGCAAAAGCGAAGCCGAGAGAACAGAAGCTCAGTTGCTTGAAACATTTGATTATGCATGGAACAAACTTGGAAATGGTTCACGACGTCCGGATGATATTCTTAAGAAAATGGACATGATCTCATCCAAAACTCAGAACGTTCCTAGGATCTTAAAGATGCTACAATCTCTAACTGAGCGAAAAGTGGGCATTCCAATCAAAGCAGAGAAGCTGTCATTGGACAAGAAGCCTACTTATGATGAGAACTTCGGCTTTTTTGGCCGAATTCTTAAGTTCTCTCGCTCTCGACCAACACCAGTCTCAGCTGACCAAGCTGCAGTTGCCAAGGACTTCACCCAAACTGTCATTTGTGGCGCGATTTCAAGTGACAGGACAATCTGCACCAAGCCACCAGTTGAAGGGAGAAAAAGGTGTGCTGAGCACAAAGGAATGAGACTGGCTCGTAAATCCCTAATAAAGGACTCAGGAATTAGTGGCTTACAACAAGAAAAATGTCGATCTGATATTATAGACAACATTAATGTCAGTGACGATTTCTCTCCCATTTGTGGAGTAATTCAGCATGATGGATCTCCTTGTGCAAGGTCAGCTTTGCCTGGCAGGAAAAGGTGTATGGAGCATAAAGGAATGCGAGTTAATCAAACCATGTCTAAGTCTTCGAGCCTTAAATCTGTAGCCAAGATATCTCTCTCAAATCCCGGCCTTTATTACTGTGGAGTGTATTTAAGTGATGACAAATGTTGTACAAGGAAGCCAGTGAAAGGCAGGAAGAGATGTGAAGAGCACAAAGGTATGAGGGTCGATGCTTGTGCTTCTAAGTTATCATCAAAAAACAGATGGTTCAATGCCAAACTTGCACACAGCGACCCTTGTCGAGTCTCTGCTGTTAACACCGCGCTTGATTAAACAGGTTTGCTAAAGGCATTGTAAAGAAGTGCTAGATCAGTCAGAAGACACAAGGGTTAAATTATTGCTCATGTTCGAAAGTTACATATACTTGACTCATTTCGAGAAATATGAACGGGAAAGAACAGTGTTTTTAATTTAGACACCACAGGGATTGGGGCAAATGTAGGAGGTTAGAGCGGCCCCAAAATTTAACGTCAATGTTGTACATGATATTTAAATCACCTGACCTTATCATTTGAGGTCTGCAAAGCTATTACAACCTTTTTCTCTTCTCTTAGGTTTGTTGGTGCTTTATAGTGATAATGTGACGGTTACGTTTACGGTAGCTGACTCCAACTTGTTTACTCCCTCAATTTCATTCATTTGTTTACGTCGAGTCGGGTTTTGTGAGGGGAATCCAAACCCAACGTAAACAAATGAATGAAATGTAGGGAGTATTACGCTTTGGATAACCATTTTGTAAATTTTTTTCATTAAGAAAAAATATGGTCACCAGTTGCATTGATAGGGTTCACCCGAAAAAAAAAAAAAAAAAAACAAAGCCAGTGTCATTAGTTGATTTTTTCTCAACTCCCCTTGTCTCGAGCCCAAGCAGAGCTGCACCGGATAGACTAACAGTAGCCAAAAATAAGATGATGCATGTTACAAGCAGTGGTTAACACTTAACACAATCCAGTCAATACTGCATACATTTTCAACAAAAAATTCTGCTCTGCAGAGCATCATTGATCAATGAGACAATGAAGTACATATTCAACAAAGATTTCTGCTGCGGAGAACATTATTAATCAATGTCATATTCGTACATACTACATCCTCTAAATAAAAGCTCCTAACTTCACTGAAAGATTCTTCAAGACTTAGGATTAAGCCATTAAACGCTGTAACTCTCTCTCACAAACTGCCTGCATCACCATTACGGTTACTGTAAACCTGGATAGCAAAACTCTCCAACATAAAATCAAATGGAAATATACTTCTCACAGGCAAGCATGCTTGTACCTGCACAGGAAGACAATTGACCAGGTAAGGGACACTCCATTATGCCTAAAACAGTAACCTAGAAAGAAAAAGAACTCATCAATGAAAGCTTGGGATCGCGTTTACAACACCTAACTCGTTTTTATTCAACTTCCTTTCGGGACTCCCAATTGATTTAATTAACAAGTTAATACCATCTCTAGAGTTTAGCAGCATACTCCTATATTTCCCACCAAAAACAAAATTGGGTTTGAGTTTTTGAACCCTGATGAAAATAAGCAAAAATGTATCCCACGACCTCAAAGCATTTCAAACCCCGAAAAGGGTGATGTAAATTGTATACCCGACTGTGAACTAACATCGACTAGTGTATCCAAAGATAGGATGATGTAAAGGGCGAAGTTGAGTGACTGGGGTTGAGAGAAAAGTATACCGAAAGCACATAAACTTTTTCGACTTCTGAGATTTGCACTGAAGAAAAGCTAGGTATGAATGTATGATGTTTCTTTGTCGCAAGTTTTTACAAACTTGGTGCAAAAAAAGAAAATGCAAGTTCTTACATTCACACTCAAACACAGAAAAAGATGTTAGGAAAATTCTTACATCTACTTCAAGTCTTCAAGACAAAAAGTAAAGATTTGAGAATAGAAATCATCTTATAAACAAGAGCCTTAACAACTAAAGGTCAGCCCGCAACAAAAACAAAGTAAAGGCAACATCAATACAAGCATCAACAAAGAAATATGAGATAGAAATTACTTGAATCAACAGTTTTGCAAATGGCGCATCATCATTTACAGCATCACTTGCCATTCTCATGAGTGTGTTGTCAAACTCTTTCATTTGGTTCAGCAATATCTTGAGCTTTTGTACTTACTAAAAAAACGCGAGTACAAACTGTTCCTGTTTCGTTAAGGCTTCATAAAACGCTGCATCTCCTGCCTCACGTAGCTTACCCTGCATAATTCAATAACCATTCACAAGAGTTTTAAATGTTAGATTCAGAGAATTTACATTACACCTAACAATGTAGGAGATCTTGTAGCAACAGAAATCCATCATCTAGTGACATGATAGTGTAAAAGAAACATAAATCTTGAAGATTACAACAGTACATCTTTCAAAGCGATTAGAAATGAGTATGAACTTATCAGAACAATTGCCTAATGTACATAGATAGCTTCTACATCCTAATGCTGCAATATTAACAGAGCTAGAAAGTCTTAAAACTAGGCCAAGACTCAAGCAGAGATGATCTCACCTGCCCTAGAAAGCGAATAATGTATTTTCAGATTCTTCATAAGATCAGCCAGCACTGGATGGCAAACTATAGGCCTAAGACCACTTAAGTAAAAGATTAGCTCAGATGCACGAGTTCAAAACCTGTTCGTAAAAGGGTTCTTTCCTAGGAAGGTACGAGCAAAGATAAGGCGCTCACAATGTGTATCTATATAAATTACCATGTAATGGAAATCGAAGCAAATTCAGTAAGAAATTTCCATACTAGTTCAACAGAAGTAGTTGAGTACTGAACTTGTGTTTTGCATAATGCAAAAGCACCAAACCCGATAGGTTTAAGCAGTAGACATTAACATAGGTTTCAAGCAGGTATGCCTTCTAATCAAACAAACTTATGTTTTTCATGTATTCCGATAACTTCTGAAACACAATCATGGGGTTAGAGAGGACTGTAACATATATCTTCATATTTAATATGGAATGGTTTAATAATGCAGAAAATCTACAGCGAAAGCACTTAAAATCATAAATGACAAATGACGACAGTTTGCTAACTAGCTCAAGTTTAGTTGTTTGTTTAGTGATAAACCTCTTATACGCATTTGAAGTCTACATCTTAACAGTCAGGGAACTCCAAGGTACTTCGCAATTCCGTGGACAATAAAAAAGGGGTGAACCAATATCAATCTTATGTTGCAAACTCCCCATTTCAAGTTAAGATTTACAATTGTCCAAATTGGAAAACTTCAGAATCAATCAGCACTGTAAGACAATGATATACTCTAATAATCAACTTAATATTATTGAAGAGGCAAGCCTCATTATATAGTACAATAGGAGAGGATTCCAACCCTAGTTATAGAATCTTCTATTCTAGACTATTCTATATTCATCCTCTATCACTCCCCCGCAGTCGGAACGGCAATTATACGAACGGTTCGGCTGGATGCAAGACAATGATATACTCTAATAATCGACTTAATATTATTGAAGAGGCAAGCCTCATTATATAGTACAATAGGAGAGGATTCCAACCCTAACCCTAGTTCTAGATTCTTCTATTCTAAACTATTCTATATTCATCCTCTATCAAGCACCAATCATCAAAGCTCTAGAAAACAGCTCTTATGAAATCCTAACAGTAGAAGACCCAACCCACATACTTGCAAACTTTAGCTTTTGGATTCCGAAAACCAGTTTAGGGAGGCGGTTAACTGTCTACATTCACCTACCAACATAAACAAGCAGGAACATAGTGATCAACTGTATGTTCAATGCAGATATTATCCTAAGCTATGCGTTGATATCCTTTCCAGACTTCTAGTTTCTGGTAACCTTTAGGTCTGCATTCTCACAAAACCAACTACAGCAACAAAAACAACATTATTGCCTTAAAGCCCCAATGGCTCTTGCCTATAACGAGCTAAGGGCGGCCACATGCATGTGCACAAACTTGCCCCTATTAAACATGGAGAGGATGTCTCTAGGTAAAACACATACTAGTATATAATTCGACTGACTACTAAATCACAATTCACGATATAGGAAGTTCAAAAAGCTGAATGAGGCCTTTTGTTTCGCGTCTTCTTGCAAAAGAATATCTACTTTAAAGAGGAAATGATATCTAACCATATCTAAATATATATGTAATCAATTTGACAAAGAAGGGAGGCGTAAAGGGAGAAAGAACCTTTAAGCTATCAGGAACCGTCATAAGAATTTCATCAACCGAAGTTTCAACTTTTCCAAGACGCTTCAATCTGAGAGGGGCAAATAGATTATAACTCAATGTGAACTTATCCACTGGAAGCCAAACTATCTGTCTAGGTCTATAGAAATTAGCTGATATCCTCAAACCTCATAGATAGAGAACATGTCAGAGATAGTTGATAGTTGATCATCAGTATAGCATCAAAAACAGCTAAAGCGGAGGCCATAACAATCCTGAATAGCTAGGATACGATCCAATGACACCAATATGAGACGTATCGTCCAAGTGACATACTCCAATGCGCAAGTCATTAATTCTTAGCGTAGCAAAAACCGTATCAGCCCCTTTATTTTTATATTCATGGAAACTGTGAGCTTCAAAAACGATGCAATTCTGTCTAAGCAACCACCCAATCGTTGAGTTGAAAAGGATAACGAGAATTCAAGACCAAAGAGAAAAACCATACCACCAATATCATGAACTTGGACCCATTTATTCTGAGCCAAGAGCCGATAAACCTTGAAGGACACGTTCTTCTGAGAATCTTTGTCAACAACATTATCACACCTTACTACTAATCCTAATGACTCCACCAATGGCTTTCGCCTTCCACCTCCACCAGCAATAGGGGGAACAACGGAAAATTTGCCACATAGCACTTATTATGTTTCCGAATTTAGTAGCTAGCACCTTTTATGTTCAATTCTGCCAAATGACACCATTAATTTCCTCTTTTTTAATACATCACACCAAATTGGTCATTTCCGGTCAAAATTGTATTGACCCCGGCGTTGACCTCGTATGTCGGTCACGTGCCATCTCTCGCCCCATTTTCTTTTCCTTTCCCCCCAAATCAAACCCGATACCCCTTCATTTCACCATTTCTTCTCCTCTTCTCCTCTTTTCTCCTTCTTTCTCTTTGTTTCATCTTCCCGATTTCCCTTCATCTTTTCTCCCCTCTCTTTAATTTATATATTTTCTATCTCTTCCGAATTCAATCAGGTAAGTTATTTCCTTAGCTTTACTTTCTTTAACTAGTTGTTGGCCCGCGCGCAAGGCACGCGGTCCCCCAACATGTGGCGTCATTAAGCACGATTTAGCATGTGGGTATCGGTTGAAAGCAAATAACCGAAAACAATAAAGCTGCATATACCATTCTTGTCATTACACGGGAAATTCTTCACTTTGGCAAAGGCTTATAACATATTGCCTGTGCACCAAAGTTTGGAATTTTCTTGTCTTGAAGGTGATCCCTTCCAAAAAGAAACAAAGTTTGCATCATTTTACATTTTTGTGTGATTGGTGCTATGATAATGCTGGAGCTAATGCAAAATACAACAACTTGGTAGCTCCATTCATATCGCAGCTGTGACTGGAGTGGCCTGCTAGTGGGACAATAGGGGCGTTGGCTTGATCACAAAATCGGCAGGCCACAGTTGTCTGTTTAGTCCAGAAGGACGATTTCTTTCACTAACCACCTTAGTACTTTGCTGGTTGTTAGGCAATTGGCTGATCCAACTGTAAGCCTAACTTTTACGGTTGTGAGGTTCACCCGAGACTTCATAAAAAATTGAATTTGCTCCTGTATTAAGCCAAGTGTAGCGTGGGTCAGATTTAGTGACAGTCGTCTATGCTGATTAACAATGTGTAAGAGAGCGTACTTACATCATGGGTCATTGCATACAGCTTGTCAGCCTCTATGGATAACAAGTTCTGCGCCTCCTTAGTGAAAACTTGGAACAATGATGATCCTGTGTGATCGGCAGCTTCAAAGCTACATCCCATCCTTTCATTGAGTACAAAACGATCAACATTAGATTCGGCGTTTTATGCAGGCATTTGAATTGAGTTGTTGTTATGAAGATAGCTTACATGGGGATGGACCTGATATCTTTCTTAAAGCACTTGTCGCATTTTATAGACCGCATCTTTAGGCCTATATCTGCTGCGCCCACAGTGGCTGCAACCGAGGTAACAGCGAGCATCGTTGAGATCAAGTCGCGGCACACAGACATTGAGCTGGAACTTGTCCTCTAACACCACATCTTTGTACTGTATTTAGTTGTTGTGGTTAGCTTGTTGTAAGCAGATGAAGTAAAGAAAAATGAACTAATGTTGTTGTTTGGGGTTCTACCTTTTTAGCTTTCAGCTCAGCTATTGTGATAGCTTGTACTTTAGCAGCAGGGTTCCTGGCATTCTTAATGTGTTGTTCTTTGGCAAATAGCATTGTCAGGTTGTCCTTGGCCCTGGGTAAAAAAAAAATTTGGCTGTGTTATTTTGAATGAATTCACGAGTTATAGAATTGCCATAATTGTAATGTGCATGGGTGCATGAAGATGTGGATCTGATCATATGTATGTGCAAAATGACCAGACGATTGGGTTTGTGTTGTTTACCATTCTCTGAGAGCGTCGGCTTTAGGTCCCCTTGGAGCAGGTCTTAGGAGGGTCAACGGTGTAGTTGCAAGGGTGAAACCTGTGTTTAGATTCAAAAGGAATATGTAAAAGTGCAACCAATTATGTTGAATTCTCTATATTGTTCTAATATGAGGGTATGTGTGGATCAAGCTACGTTTGTACTTGGTGGGTTTCAGTTGTGTAAATACATACACAGGGTATGTTGGCAGGTTTTCCTCTATCTATGGGCATGCATCAGTGGCAAAGTCTGACCAAGCTGATATGACCAAAGCTTGGTCTGAGCTGTTACACATTTGTATTTGCTGTGTTAGTACACTGAACTGGTAACTGAAAATGGCGCAGCAGAAATGCATTGTGGAAAAACTGACTGTGTTTTGCCTAAATATAATTTTTTGAATCAAATGATGACTAGACTGGTTTATTATTAATATGTATTACCTGCTGTCCATAACGACTATCTCGCGCACTGGCGTTTCCTCTTGGTTCCTACCTTTGACTGTCCTAAGTGGCTCGACAAATATCGGAACCACAAGAATATCTGCATAGCAAAAATTATTGTTTATTACTTACAGTTAAAAAGTTATCAATTTGCAAGGCAGCAATTCACAGTAAACTTATATACAAAGGAACTCCTCAAAGAAGTACATTATCCGCAGAGAATCAGTATGAAAATCAGTATCAGAACATAAGGACGTACAACAATCAAAACCAATGCACAGCTTTGAAAGCAATAAAAGACAAACAAACACAAACATGGAATGATAAGCAACATCAAGAACGAATGTAAATGTGCATAATTGCGCAGAAGAATTTACCATAGCGATCCTCGCTGCTGACAACACGGTGCAGAGAATCTATCGTTGTGTAAGGCTCAGCATCTTCCCTACTGTGTTGCCCAACTTTCTGGATCACTGTCCTGTTGTTGAAGTTTAGCTGGAATTTCAATTCTTCTACACTTCCCAAGTACCGCTCGTTGACTGGCTTTATAGCAGCGTTTGTTATCTCGTAAATGCTTTGTGTCTGGATGACATCTTCGTACGCCTCAATGTCATCATTGAACAGTGTTGCTCTCATACGCTTGCCCTATGGAGAATCAGTCAAGAACAGTGTTAGGTTATACTACAATATATATAAGGTAAGACGGTGTTTGGATGCTGACCTGTTCATCCTCAAGGGTGATTTTCTGGTAGGAAGCTTTTGGGAACGTTTGCTTGCGAGTCTTGTCAATGACCTTGACCTTGACAGTATACGGTCCTGACCTATCTGTGAGCTGGCTGAGAAACTTTTTCTCCGGCTTCATCTTTTGGAGCTGCTAGTGTAGAAGATCCATGTGCATATAACGCCATGCCATTGTTCAGAATATTTTGTAGCGTATGAGAGCAGTATAAAATACAGATCAAGGGTTCTATTCTTAGTGTGTATACAGGTATTTTTGATTCTAAGTGCTATATTTTAGTTTCCAGAATAAGATATCATTGATCTTAAATACTATATTGTATGTATTTTGCATGCTTATACATAATTAACATGAATCAACGGTCGTAATAGCTATGTATAAGCTAATCACTTATCAGACGATGAATGTTAGCATTTTTCAATTTTTTTTTTATCTATCTTGTTTTTTCTCAGGATTGATCCAGACAATATTTGCATATATGTTATTAAGCCTACTTAGCAAGAGCGAGGCCTATGTAAATCTAAGCAAAAAAAAAAAACACCTGCATGTGTTTTATTAGTGGGTCCAAATTTTAATCTTATGAATTACGTTTTGACTATGGAAGAGTGGTAAATTGGAACTAATAAAAGGGCTCTTGCTACTATGATATGATATTATAGGGTTTATAAGTTGTGATGCAGTCATAAGCATGGAAATTAATGACATATGGCGTAACCAAATTATTTTAATGAGCAAGTAGAGAAACATAAGTTTAAAAAAAAAGGCAACTTTTCGAGTTAGATATTCTTGACTAAAATCGGCCACTATTTATTGTTTTGAATGTCGGAATATGCGGTAACATAAATATAGGTGGGTAGTACACTTACTCTTGAGTCTGTTGTCTATATTTGTGCCACTGAAAGAAAACAAATTTTGTATGAGCAATTGATTATGTTGGGGGTATTAGTTACACATGTGTAACAATGAATGACAATATAACAATAAATGGGATGGAAGAAAGCTTACCCTCTGTCAGTGTCAAAGTGGATCTTCTCTTTGTCTTTATGTTGTGGAAGAAAGAAAGCTGGGTTTTGAGAATAAATGTGATGTGTTTCTGTAGACAGATGTATATAGGGTCAAAGTTAGAGGATAAAAAGTGCAGGAAATAAGGATCCCACGTGAGTTTCCTTTTGATGTTCTCAGCACACATAGACAGTATTGCTCCTCCTTACCTTAGCCCATACTTTTCCACCTCAACATGTCGTTGTGTTGTTGCTATTGTGTGGCTATGCTGCAGTGTGCACGGTAACAAGCATGGTGAATAAATCAAGTGGGGTGTTGTGTGTTGGATAATAGGCTTTGGTATGCAGGGTTATATGGGTGACTGAGCTTGGGGTTATCAGTTGTATAAGTTGATATATAAGTGTGGCCATACCTGTTAATGGCCCTTATATTTAAATATCTTTATTTTCAGCAGGTGTATTAGCAGATGATGTAATTAAGGCAAAGCATGGATATTAGGCATAATGTTCTCATGGTGAAGCAGAGTCTAGAGTTTGCACATGCATCAGCTAAAATCCACTAAAGCAAGAACAAAACGATATGAGTTAAGATGTCAGCATATTTATTTGGGAATTGACGGGTCTAGCTCCTGCTAGTTTGATTTAATCTAATATAGTCATCGAACTACATATTCAATAATCGCTTTCAGTTTTAGCTAGGGACTCAGTTTTTTCGACATAAATGATGAACGAGTTGCAATTACCCTGATATTTGGCCTAAGATAGAAATCACATCAGGATATGTAATCAAGTGCATGTTATTCAAGAGCACAATTTAAATTAGACACGAGTAATTTAAACACCTGATTTAAAATAGCTATGCCAATTGATAAGGGTAATAATGATGAGGTTAGAAATAAATGACCAAGGGTAACACAATCATTTAGATTCTTTTTCTAGGTTTTGATGTGCGATTTTTTGAATAATAGGAGTGCACAGCATTCACTATAGTCTGAATGTATTTGGAAGCTACTTATTTGCACTCGATTTATATCTCGCTTTGATGATTCAAGAAATTTATAAACCTTTGGTTTTTAATCATGCTATTGGCAGAACAAGAATTTGCATTGCAAAGTAGATGATACATCAGTCGAGCTGTGCAAATCTATGGCACAATTTGTAGATTAGTGTTTGTTCATTCTTTGAAATATCAGCACTCAGTAATATATTTCTCTGTTGTTTTATTATATATGACTGTCGTCGGGATGAAATATAGCAAGCTTCACCACATGTTATGCTAGAACATCAATTTTGGGCGCATAAATGGCGACACATCAGGTGAGCTGCACCGAATGGCAGCGACACACCGAACTACCAACCTTTGTACAACTCACTTGAAGCACTGCCATCTATGCAGCTTAGATTTTGTATTCTAGAAAGCAAACCGCTAATTTTTACTTAGCAGGGTTTGTTATTTTCATTGTTACATCTGCAAATGACAGTTGTATCGATGTATAACAGCAGATCTGTTGGACTCAACTTTGTAGGACAATATAGATGAATTTGTTTTTGGTCAACTATAGCAAGTTTTTTTTTTTTTTTTTTTTTTTTTTTTATGTTATTCATAAAACACAAAATTCTGGTGCATAAGTGGCGATACATCAGGGGAGTTGCACAAACTGGTATCGACACATTGAATCACCGACTTCTGCACAACTCCCCCAAAGCACCGCCAACTATGCACCGTCAGATTTGTGCTTTAGAAAGGCAATTGCTATTTTTATTGAGGCGTTCCTTATTTTCAGCTGTCATGTTATGCCAATGTTAAGTTCGTTGATGCATAGAAGCAAATAAGCTCAGATTTACCTCTCTAGCATAGCTTGATGTTAACAATTGGTAAACCTGTCCTCTCTAAAAAGATGCCAAAGCGATATTTAGAAAAGGAATTGCTTTTATGCGGACTTCTTATATGGCATTATCTTCTAATATATGGGATCTGTACACAATTAACTTAATTTCTGCCAAATAAGCGATCCATTTGTATGACAGAGCATATCATGCCAGATGAACGATAAGGAAATACCCAAACATAGTATTTAAACAAAGGCACGTCACATAGGGGAAATTAAAGAGCTCACCCGATCGTTCGGGCACGGCGTCAAGCGTTAGGGTCCAGGTTTATAATTCACACTGCCATCTGCATTTGTTAGGGTTGCTTCTCTTGCCTGTGCAGTCGAATTTTAAACTTCAGTGAAAATAAGATACATCACACACATGCTTAGAATCATATGACCCTAAAATAGGCCACAATGCCAGTATGATATTAAAGGTTTTAGTAATATCGTACACATTAGGTGGGGGACATACCACAACTGGCGAGGCAATAAAGTAGATACATGAGCGTGAGTGCAGCAAGGTTACATACTTTGCAAGCATCAGTCGTTTGTAAGCCTTTGCTGACTGCTTTTGAGATCACTTTTCTGTATTGGCACCGTAAGTTGTCACACCGCAGTGGATTCCTCTTGGTTGCTGCTTTTAAACGGGTGTGCATTAGCCTGCAGGTATTTGGAGATGTGATTGGATGGAACAAAGAATTGATAAACAGTCTAAAATATGCTATTGAAGGAGTAAAAAAAGAGAGAGCTCCTAACTTGCCTTGTGAACAATAGCTCTTAAATTGCAGAGAATGGCAATTTTTTTTTTCATTGGTCCGGGGTCTTCACCTAAAATTGTCACTAAATTGCAGCCAACAAAAAAACACCAGTGTAAAGTTGTCTTTGGTGAAATCATCTCTTGAAGTTAGTTTGAGTGTCTCCTTTTTAGCGAGATTATCCTTCACATCCCCCCCTCTGTCTCATGACTCCCTTTGCTGATTTCGATCATGTTGGAGCAAGAATGAGCCCTCAACAAAGGGAAGTCCTGAAACAGTGGGGACGAGGAGAGGCTTTAAGTTTCGGTGCCATGTGATCAACGTCGACTATTATTTCAAAGAGAGGATTGTAAAAATGGGTAACCTATGTATGACATGGATCTCTAAAAATTAAAGAGGGACCTCATTGATGACGCACAAAGTCTTCCTAATCTGCAGGGCAGAACAAGTATCCCTCTGATAGTATATTATTTATGGTATAAAAGAGACAACCATCATATATCATATCCAAGGCAGGACCGTATCCTTAAGAAAGAGGGAAATACATAAAACACAAAATAGCATTACATAAAAAGCCATCCGTAGGTGTAGAAGAAAGTATACACGTATAAAATGCAGGCATGGCATAAAAGTAAGCTAAGCAGCTTTAATCTTCAGAGGTATCAAGTAAAATAACGATATCATAATCATATATGAGGTGTTTACTAATTCTAAAGCTCATACCAATATTAATATGTCGTGGTTGTTTGGTTTATGCTTATGTGATGCAACATGGCTAAGAAATATATATAGTAAGCATAAAGTGTGAACAGATATTCCTGAAAAGACTTTGGGCAACCCAAATTCATTTTTTGCAGTGGGAATGTGTCATTTTTGCTGCCTTGTTTTCAGTTTTCAATCTTAACTTGGAATCCTAAGGAGTCTCAAAGTTAACTTAAGTTTAACTCTGCATGTTATGTCAATTAAATTATCAGCAAGTATTCTTGCATCCTTGCTATGTGTGATTGTAGAGTTCTCTCTGCAATTGAAGCATCAATAATGAATATTTAAGTTTCAGACACAATCTTCTAAACTCAAGCCTACTGCAATATTGCTTGAGTGCTCGGTGCACATCGTTGAAGCAGCCTCAAAACGGTAACAAAACCAGCCTTTGTGGAAAGGTTTAAAAATGACAAGCGATGTGACAGGCACATGACATAAGTATTTCTACACGGGGGTAAATGTACTGATAAATTATCTGCTTGGCAAAGACGGTGTAATTTAATCTTGGATAATAAAATACTAATTCACATCATTTGACCTAAGTAGGTGGATGGTCGTCTGGGTCATGCAAAAATGAGTAATAGTGTGAGCTTGGATGGTCCTCTCCACATGGACCATGCATCATGTGTTTAAGCACAGCAGCCCGCAAAATGAGGATTCTCAGTTGTTGGTATTTCCGCACTTACATAATTTTCAAACTCTTCTGGACTTACTATCTTATGCCCGTGTTTAAGAATAATAAAAAAGTATGCATGCGGTAAACCACGCTTTTGAAACTCAATAACATATATAAGAGCTGCCACTTCTCCAAATACCTTCTTGTCCATAATTTGTTTCTTCATTTCAATTATCTTTGCATGGAAGACCCGTGCCACCAGATCCAGTCTATTTTGCGCCAACTCACCCTTTGCTAACTGGCTCTTAATTTCCGGCCAAGATGCATTGCAGGTCATTGTGAGGAACAAATCTGGCTTTCCATACTTCTGAACAAGGGCCATGGAATTTAGATACCTTCGCCTCATATCACGTGGCCCTCCTATGAATGAGGCCGGAAGTATAACCCTATGTCCCACATTTGAAGCATCAATCCCATCTTGGGCAACATTATCAACAATACATTGATACATATCTGCCCTGATCACATCCTGGTTCTTCCGGTAGTAATCCAGACGGGTGTTTTCCAGCTTGATATACATATCGACCAAATATTGCTGGAAAAGCCTTCCGGCTCGTAAAATATAGTTGCCTGGCCGTATTTGGAGGGTGTATGCATAGTATTCTTTGCACGATAGTTGCTTGCCTTTTCTACCTAGTCTTTCAACGGCAACTAACGTACACGGAAATTAAGAAGAATGATCAGAAAAGGCAATTATTGCTCTCCAAATCCTAAGCAAGAAAATTTCACTACCTGCAGCCTGACCATCTAAGAGCTCTCCAGCCGTCTGTGCCAAACCCGCACAGCTAAGTGCATGTGCATTAATAGGTGCAGATTGTCCGCCTCTTTGAAGCCTGAACAAGCCTTGGTGCCAGCCAAAGTCACCTTTCGGAAAGAGCAGAGGATATTGCAATGGATCATAACATCCATAATAATGCATAATCCTATGAGATGTGTCTGATTTTCCATGCACAACGATATGTGGCCCTCCAGATTGCTGCGAAGAAGAGGAGTTCAACCACACAGCACCAACTTCTTCGGCAGTTGAAGCGTTGTACACGTGTTGGTCTAGATCGGAGTTTTGGTTTAATACAATTCGAGTGTTTTCAGAGACATCAAATTCGCTGAGAGATTTAAAGAAAGATGCATATGGATTGTCGTTCATGACTTCCATAAGTTTTGATATCACAGAAGACCTTAGCTCGGGGAATAATCCTAGACGGTTTTCTTTTTCATGCTGTACGTCATAGAAATATAGTTGTAAGTACTTTGAGGTATTATTGGTTGGCAATAAATCAGGCATGAAGTGATATATTTGGCCGTGGACTTTAAATGTATAAATTCCTCGGTCGGATATCGTATCGAAAGATATACCGAGGGAGGTGAAAGCAAAAAGATTGTTATATAATCTGGCATAAGTTCGAAAGTGAACAGAATCAGAATCATTTTCAGTGAATAAATTTTTGAGCGTTTGGGGGAATTCATTCGTGGCTAATTTCAGCTGGCCATCAGAGCAACAAAAGCCCTTGGATTCGTGGACAAACCTCAAAGCACCGCACATTGAACAAAATGTAGGCAAGGGCAATGTAAACGCTTGAGATGCCACAGGTTTTCCTCCCAACGCTGCCGGAATACCTACGCAATATGAAGGTGGCTGTGAAATGAAGCTTAACAAGGTAGGGTTTGCTAAAAAAGAGGTGTGACCTAGCAGAGCTAAGGTCAGCGGAAGTTGAAAAGAGGGCATACTCTTCCCTCCTCTTCTACGTCTCCTCGACGTCGACGGGGCATTTTCATGAGCAGTTAATTGTGCATCAATCTCCATGGAGACCACAGTTTGATCTCCATCTGACTGCATTTGATGGACATGCTCTCGACCTAAATCTAATAGCCGTTGATTTCGATACCGCCTGTTTTGTATAGGTATCACAGCCACATGAACATCAAGCGGCGCATCAACATCCATCAAATCACGTCTACACGGCTGTGGTAACCCTGATGCCTGTAATGCCGACCCGCCTAAATTCCTGGTTCTCAGAGTGCGTGCTTTTCTTTCTGAACCAACCTAGCAGGACCTTCGGATGAGCATGCCTTGTTTGTTGTGCGTGACCGGGTTCTTTTTTTACCAGACCCTGATGCGTCCGCATTTTCGTCTGCTTTACACCGCGCACAAGTAAAGCGAGAGTCAACGAACATCTACATAGCGGTGGCCATGCTGATGAGTGTGACAGAAGTAAACCACAGCTATGCAGTTCAAGCTTGAGATCGTTTGTAGTGTTCTAAAGCAAATATCGCTTGATTAGGCGAAACAGCTATAGCGCGTTACACAAGGTGCTTTGGTACGAAGAAAAAGCGGTTTCCTCTGGCACACACGTAAGTATGGCCAACATATTAAACGCACAAGACGGTATGACACACCCTCTGAACACACATTTGCAGACCGATGAAAGAGGCATGATAAGAAATATAAAACAGTAAGGCCTACTATACAGACCATCAACACAAACCAAGCACGCAAACGCAAAGCAGAAAACAATATCTTGAGAAAGAAGACATACCCATGACATAACCAAAGCGAACCAATGCGCACAGCAAATTCGGGCTATAAGAGACCTGAATGAACGACTTGAGCACCTGCTAAGAAACAAAATTTAGAGTTGCCCCCGACATAATCACAAATTACCATTAAATAGCAATTCCTTGTAACGATATACACAAAACACATAAGTCCCCACTCCTACACACACACTTTGTATAAGTATCAAGGGAGGAACCAACAAAAGCAGCTTCAAAGCAACAATTGGACAAAATAAGAGAAATCTTACATTTTTTAAAAGGCTAAAATGTGTCAAATCTGTTGACGCAATGAAGCATACTAAATAACGATGCTTTTCAATGAACCTTATAAAGAACACCCTCTTAAGCTAGCCATATCATAGTTAATACAACTGCCAAAAAGTGTAATTAAGGTGTCATGTAATTCACGACATACAAGCAAAAAAGAAAGTCGCTAGACAGGCACCAAACTTAAGTAATAGTTGGCAAGCACGACATCAAAGGTTATTCAAATCATTAATTAGCAAGCACAAAATTAAAGGTTACTCAAATCATTGATTTTAATACCATGGTTATCCACAGCAATGCAACTCAAAAGATCAATAATTATCACGTGTTGTTGTATTAGTAAGCTAATGCCCTGATGTTGTTTGATCTCCCTCCCTTTTTCCACACAGAAAGGTGTAGTTCCTATGAATTAGCTATAGTTTAGCAGATCCCCTATATAATAATATTGTCTAAGATACCAGAAGTTGATCGAAATCTGTCAAGCACATTGAATTGCATAACCCGCCTCTTCCCAATTAAGGTTTGTTTTCAAGAGGCAAGAACAAACGACGTGTTTAATCATTTTCAACAGCAATACAGTCGCAACTCCATAATTTACAAAGAAAATACTCTTGGAAACAATTTGAACGACCCCCAAAATCAGACAACAACAACAACTGCTTAAAATTCCGCATATATATTAGCAAACGCTAACAGTACAAGCACCAATTTAAAAGTGCCAGGGATGGCCACTAACATATAACCTATAAGGTACCCTGGCTATGGCAACAATATAAACCATGTTTTCTAATGAAACATAGGTTAACCCCAGAAAGCCCTCCCTCCACCCCCTGAGCCCATTACATACGACCTGCGACCGTAAAAATAGTGCTGAGATTATCAAGGATCTCAAAGAGGCAACCAATACGGCCAGTATCAGCAGGGCCCTCGGAACCAACACCAAGAGTGAGCCTACGTTTTTGGGTGCAGGAGGTGGCGAACTTAAACCTTCAATATGTGACTCGGGATTCTGAGGCGTACTATAGCTGCCTGTTGAGAGTGGCGGAGTAGGTGCAGCCAATTCTGTGGTAACAACCAGACTGTCCCTAGTCGAAAGATAAATATCCCTCTTCATTGCACACTCCATCTGTGCAGTCCTCATTTTGCAGTAGTTAAGGTCCATGAGATCAAAATGAAGGGCGCTCTGCAAGTATTTCAAAGCTTTCTTAGCCATATTTTGTTGTGCTAGATCAACGGTCTTGCCAGGTGGGCCCATTATCCACTCCACCCCAGAAGGGTTGTGTTTAACCCCAA
Source organism: Spergularia marina (assembly GCA_963680865.1). Taxonomy (NCBI): domain Eukaryota; kingdom Viridiplantae; phylum Streptophyta; class Magnoliopsida; order Caryophyllales; family Caryophyllaceae; genus Spergularia; species Spergularia marina. The sequence goes on along the minus strand of OY804546.1, from coordinate 10,173,292 downwards.
AAAGGCAAACATGTTGTCTCATTGATAACCTTATGCAGTCAACAACAGTCACTGAAATCCCATAACTATCTAAGACATCCCTCAAAAGCGCACAATAGTCAATGGATATGGACCGAGAATACGTTTTACCTTCCTCGGCTTCCCCTCCCTCAACCACACCAGTCAGTTTGTTTCTTTGTGCCCTATAGTAAGCTGCACAAGCCTGAGCCTCTTCCATCCTGCCCAAGTTAAAATCCAAAATACACAACTTTTTCTTCTCAACCAGAAAAACCACAGCCTGTTTTGCAGCAGCATTCTCTGATATCTCCAGGCTACCATAAGCACCGCCTTCAAAATAGTAAGCTAAATGGCCACCCTTCTTAGCACGCACCACAACCGCAGCGAGGTCACTAACTTCAGATCGCCTAATATAAACAGGCTTACTACCACCAATTTCCCCCACTATGTTTGCTAGAAGGCTTCGATAACAGATCCCAAATTCCTTATTGCCACCTTCCATAACTTGTAAATTTAAACCCCAAGTTAATCGGACAGGCAATTCCCCATAAGTAAACCACCATTGACGGCATTCACTCAGACACCTAAAGACACGGCCCCCAAAATACACCGGCCTGCAAACTGACCTGTGACCGTGCACACAAGCCCGACAATATTCCACCCCCTCTTCAAATGGAATGGTCATAATTCTGAAACCAATCACAGCCACACTCACACATTAACCATAAAAAGACCAGCGACGCACACCTAACTTCCGTGGTCCACATAGACAACATCCCTAGCCCTCCCTTCTTCCCCCCCCCCCCCCCCCCCCTCCAAAAAAAAGGACCTTAAAAGAAAAAGGCACTAAATATGTGTAACATAGCATTGTAGAGAAGTAAGCAAGAAAACAAGTAACCACAAACAACCGACAGGCAAACCCGTGAATCCGAACATGCATATTAGTCAAGCACATCAACAAGGACACGTGAAAGAGAATGAATGAGAAGAAATACCTCAGAAACAGCCTAAATCTTGCAGAACAGCCCACCTGAATCAGCTGTAAATGCTCAGGCATTCCAATCAGCCAAAACGAGGGCAAATATGATTTGACAAAGACAAAATTAACACATGTTATACCACCATCAACACCAGATAATATGCCATGCAGACCAGAAACCAAAAATCAAAGGTCTAACACTGCTGCAACCCAACATGTAGAGTTTTGCATTTTCAGTATTAGAATTAGATTCCAATAGGCAGTTAAAAATCAGTTTTGCTTTTTCAGTATTGGAATGCTTATTGGAATCTAAAATTGGAATCTAACATGCAAATTAATCAATTAACCAAGCAAAATCATTGCAAATCCACTATTAATCCACCATCCAAAAGCAAAATAAAACCTCCCCACAAAACAGGCAACAGAAATGCAGAACTAACCACCCTACCCTAAAAATCAATTCACGCCGAGAACAAGGGTACCCAAAACAATCAAACCACTCCAAAAACAGCACGGAAGAAATCAATTTCAACGCCCACCATTGAAACAGGCAAAATTACTGGAAATAAGAGATCAAACCAGCACAGACATTCAAAGAAACGAGCAATGAGAGTCTAAACAAGGAAGATCCGAAAAGGAGCAAATCACAATCAAAATCAAACAACCAAAAGAAGCAAATTTCAATAAAAACCAAATAAACGAACAATCATTCAGCCTAAATCATTCCAAAAATCAACCAAGAACCAAATCACACAAACACCCCCCCAAAAAAATTCCGAAAATAAAGTCATGATCAAAATCAAGCAAACCAACAATCAAACTGAAAAAAATACTCGGAAACAATGATCAAGAACAAAATCAACCAAACCATGATCCCACAACCCCCCAAACAACCACACGAAAACGAGGAAATCACAATCAAAATAAAACAACCCAACAATCACACAATAAAAATGATTCGAGAACAATGATGAAGAACTAAATCAAACAACAAAGAAATTATGAAAACAAGCCCAAACAAACCGCTGAAAAGGACGAACTGACAATCAAAATCAAACCAACCAACGATCAAACAATAACATAAATGAACTAACTCAAAAGACAGAATAAACAGCATTAAAAAAAACTAAAAGCAATCTAATTAATTTAAAATGTAGAACATCACAAACATCAAACAAAAATTGAAAACTTTGAGTAACCTTAGGTAACATGAAAAAAAATGAAACAAACAATTAAAAAAGCTAAAAAAAAAACTTACCCAAGCGAAACAAGGAAAGAAGCTAAAAAAAAAAGGAAAGAAGCTGGATGAGAGCAGGCGCGCGAGGATCCGAAGGAGCGGCGAGATCAGGAGGAGAGATGAATGGAGTGATGAGGAGTGAGGGACAAGAGTGAGGGAGCTGGTAGAGCAATAAGCAAATGTGTGGTGGAGAGCTTTGTCCGCATAATATCCAGCTCAACGGGCCAGATTTCAGCCTCAAATGAGGTCAGTTCAGGAACGTCGGATGAGGCTTGTCACTTGCTTTGAGATAGACGGCTGCTATTAAAACCAACACAGATCGTGCGGCTGAGGGGCAAGCAAATTGTTACTGTTCAAATGAACAGTTAACAAGTGCACCCCTTTTTTATAAGGTGTATAGATTGTAGTTGAAATTTCTGGTTATAATAGGGGGTTCTAGTCATTTCAATTAAATTGGGGTTTTTTATTTTAGGGTTTCGGTTTTTCTTGAATCAGGTCCAATGGTAAATGTTGGCCTAATTGTCATTGTGGTAGGGCAGCATTGCTCCAAACTTCTACGATGAGGGCAAAATCGGGGAGGCGGTTTTATGATGCCACTTTTACGACCATGTGAAGAAGAGGGGTATGTGTGAATTTTTTGGTTGATATGATAGGGTGAGCACCGATTGGCAAAGAGATGTCATCAATTCGCTACGTGATGAAAATGATCGAATTGAAGAGTACATTGTTGTGCCATTGTCAAAAGAAGTTGATCAATTGAAGATGAAGTTGAGTGAAATGGGGCCAGCTCAGGAAAAGGGGAAGGGGAAGACAAGGGAATTTTTTTTTTTTTTTTCTAGCATTGGACATCATTACCTTGCTTATTGCTTTCAATAAGACTTGGAGTTCTTTCTTGTAGCCATTTTCGACAATAGCAATTTCTTTGAATTGAATGAAAAAATTTGGAAAATTTGAAGCAAATTGTTCCTTGTTCCATTTCAATTGCAAATTTGGGAAAAAGATGAAGAAATGGTGAAATGAAGGGGTACCGGGTTTGATTTGGAGGGGAAATGAAAAGAAAATGGGGAGAGAAGCGTCATGTGACCAGCACACGAGGTCAACGCCGGGGTCAATACAATTTTGGACGGAAATGACCAATTTGGTGTGATGTATTAAAAAAAAAAAAATTTAAAGGTGTCATTTGGCAGAATTGAACGTAAAAGGTGCTAGCTGTTAAATTTGAAAATATAAAAGGTGCTATATGGCAAATTTTTCGGGCACAACAAAATTAATAGTGGGAGGATTATTCAAAACAATTTCATAAACCCTCCCACTCCGATTAACAGCTAAAACGTGACCTTTATATTATTATGTCTATAAACTCTTGTGAGATTATGTCTATACCAATCTTCTGATCACTTAAATGATTATTATGTCTATAAACTCTTGTGAGATTATAAAAACGACCCAATTCGATAGGACGGAAATCCATCAAATTAAGGTTTTCCGGGAAACTAAAGGGAATATTAAAAGAGTCTCTGGATAAATGTTTTCAGAAGCTCACTTTATTTTTGGTGATTTGATAAACGAAAGCAATTCAATTGGTGGGCCAGAACAGACAGTCTTGTTCCGGAGCATGAAGGGAATAGATAACGGTGACGGAGACGGAGACAACGGCCGATGCAATAGGTGAAAACCTGGGCGGGGAGGGGATAATGAGAGGTAACGGAGGAGAGAGAATGTGACGGGGGGAGCGAATGGAGGAGTTCCATGATTTGCAGACGGAGCGGAAGGCAGGGATGCCCAAGTGGTCTGAGGATAAGTAGTTGGCTATAGTGGAGAGGAGTTCTTGAGGAACGTCTGCCCATGGTGGACTTGGCGTCATTGACAAGTTTTGAGAATGAGACAAACAAAAATATCACTTCGTTTAGTTTGTACTAGTTTATGACCCGTGCAAAATTGCACGACTTGTTATATAATATAGATAACGATTTGTTTGTATACAACGTTTTATTAATTATTCGAATAATTAATGGGTGCACATTAAAAAAAAAAAAAAACAAAATTAGGAGAACAACATGAGACTTGTCCCAATCTGTTTATTAGTCACAAGTTCGCTTTTCAATGCAAGACCCGTAACCCGATAATTTTGAGAAAACATGCTATTTTGGAGTTATGGACCCATATTTAATGAGTAGTGTAAGTCGAAGATAACGTGAGAGAAAGAAATTTAGGTAGTAAAAGAAAGTTATATGATATTAGTAATGACTCATTATTTGTATTATAATTTGTTGTGTTTTATACTCAACAATATGACCTAAAAAAAAATAGTTGATGTACATGAAATAAAGAAGAATATATAATGTTAGACATGTCAAAGTCATTTCTTTTTTAGTTGTGAACTCAATTTTATGACCCTTGCCCACTATTTTTGGGTCATCAACCCGTTTATATGACCTCTGAGGCAATGAGTCATATAAACCCAAACTTGTTTTAACACATATATTTACTGTCAAATTTGATTCAACCCGTTGATTTGTAATTGAGTTAAGACGAAAATAATCCAAAACGGGTTAGAAGAATATACACAATTAGTGTAAAAATTCAAAAACTATATCTACGTTTAGTCTTCGTTTAAAGGACACTTGTTGGATGAACGCCTACTTTTTGTTCCCTCTGATTGATACGCGATTATAAGAAAACAAATTGACTGCCCTTTAGCTTTGGTGTAATGGTAAGTAAGTGTTCAAATATCAATTCTAATTTCAATCAAAAAATTTAATCGGTTTAAAATATGTTGTACTATTCTTAATCTTTCAAATGCAGCTCTTTCTTTTCCCGTTTTTTTATTGGAATTGTTCATAAACTGTTTTTGTAGGCCATGAACCCGCTTCTTGTAGGCTATGATCTCGCTTTTCAAGACCCATGGTCCTTTCGACTTGAACCCGCGGCCGATTTTCGTACTAATTATACTACTACCTAGTTTATTGGCCCGTGCAAAATTGCACGGGTTGTTATATGAACTTGATTATAATTTTATTTTATTACTCATAATTAACACAAAGTATTAGGACTGTAAAAAACTTAACCAACCAGATGTGACCCGTTGTTCAAGGTTAATACCCATTTTTTTCCTGATAAAGTTCTGGCCATAAATAACTCGAACCTGTTTTGACCAGTATTCTTATGGGTTAAACATGAGATGACCCGTTGTCTTAGTATTTCTAAAATTAAGACGAAAAGAAACGTGTTTAATTTGGTATCATCTTAGAGAAGTTATGTTTGATTCAATGAAAACAATTTAATAAGTATAGGGAATTTATTTCAATACTTTATATTTATGTACGGATTACAATTTATAACCCGTGACCCGCTATTTTTGGGTCCCGTTTTTGTGAACTGTAATTCATATTAACCCGACTACTTTTTAAAACATTATTTTTTAATTTTGACCCCACCCGTTGACCCGTATGTTAAGTTAAAACGAAACAAACCCAAGATGTGTTATCTCCTAATATATTGCGCCTATATATATTATTATTACTTCCTAAATTATCTCCAAAAATTAAATAATTTGATATGATTCATATTATCTCGTGTAAAGTTGTTTTTGAAATTATCTCCTAAAATCTCAAATCCTTTATATATAACTTTGTTAATAAAAGTATCAAAAAAATTAGTTGCCTTGGTGGTTGAAGTGTTAAAATTGTAACTCTGAGGTTACAGGTTTAAACCTTTACAAGCTCATTTTTTATGTAATTAAACACATGGGGTGGCTATTGGTTAAATTAATATATTGTGGGTACACGTCAGCGATGACATCATCTATGACGTGGCTTTATGTGGTGGAGGTATTCCGTTGACTATTAGTAGTATAATATTGTAAGTTGTAACCTTTGGCAAATGGGTCGTTTGAACTTCAAATCGGATTCGGGTCATTTAATTGTCCCACTATTCGAGTTAGGTTAGTTCCGATCGTTTTATGTGTGGTGTGGGTCAAAATAGGCCTATCGAGTCAAATTAAATTGGAGTCGTGTTTGGATACATACGGTCAAATTCTGGTCAAATTCACAGTTGACCTCGACTCATAAAATTCTGGTCCAATTTGGATGTTTGGGGTTTGTAGATCGGATCGGATGTTCGTATTTGGGTTTTGACTCGTCTAATTGTTTAGTTCACGTTCCGGTGATAGATTCGTTTTTTCACTTCGATTCTTCTTGTTTGTTACATCAATTTTGTGCACTCCATTTGCTTTCATCAAAATCTCATTTGCCAAACAAAATCCCGATTCTAGTATTGTACTACATTTAATTTGTACGCCTGTGGGCTAAGGGGTGTGATAGAAAGTCATAAGAATTAGCAGGGCCGTAGCGTTCATTTGAAGGGCCTTGGACAAAATACGTTAAAACGACAGGTGTAGGGCCCTAAAAGACTAAAATATTAAGGGATAAATATTAATAACGCTCTAAGAGATGATTAGAATAAGCAAATCGCAATTGAAAATCTAAGTAACCAGGTTTGAAGGATTTGAACTCCAGTGGGCCGGAACATTTGATTACATACTCTACCACTAGGCTGTACAGTTTATATTGAAATTTTGGGTCCTCCTAATTTGTACTTTTTTTGGGGAACCACCTTATTAAATTTTTTTTTTGGGGAACCACCAAATAAAAGCAAAAACCCATGGTAACACCACCTAAGGCCCTCTCCCCACCCGATAGTCGCCTGAAAATTCACATGTGGCATACCGGAGTCCACGCTGGCTAGTGGCTGCTGAGTCATTTAAAAAAAAAAATCATCTTATTAATCTTCTTCTCCAACGCCTTCACTTGCAATCCCAAACCATCAAATTTCATCAAAAATTCTTCTTCCTCAAGTGAATCAGTACTCCTCCTTTCCTTCTCATCTAAAAGCTTGATGATCAAGTCTCTTTGCCAATGTGTCATTTCTTGATCAAACCAGTCAAAAAAGTCGCAACGACCCTTTCTGAGATTCGGGTCGTAATAATAGCAGCTAAAAAATCTTCTACCTGGGTTTGTCCGAGTCGTCGATGTCCTCAAACAAGCATGTCTACGACAATCGTAATTTGGAGCAAGTGATGAACTGATGCTTGAAGTGGACATCCTAATGCGAAATATACGGAGCAACAACAATTACCATGAGTACAATCATTGCAATTGAAATTTATATTTTGTAGGTCTCCAAATCGCAATGCACAAAAAATTGAAATCCCATTTAAAAACATAAACAAATGGAATTTGATTAAATACATAGTTACCAAATTAACATACCTGTGACATTAATTGGTAAGAATCTGAATGTAGATTGCAACTTTGGAGTAATGATTGGTAAGTGATGTTGTGAAGACTAACCCTAATTAAATGTCGCAATCTTCACCATTGTTCCCGAATCTTCAGCAATCTACAACACAATTAATGTCGCAACTGTGGTAGGGGACCTAGCAATTGATCGAAAATAGAGTTGAATTGATGTGGGAGATGAATGAACTGACCCTAATTGATTTGGGGAAAAAAATTTTGGGGGAAAAGAGTGATATGTCGTGAGTTGTTCCCCTCCCCCTTTTTGTTTTTACTTTTTTACTTTTTGATTTTTTTTTTTATTTTTTTAAATGACTCAGCAGCCACTAGCCAGCGTGGACTCCGGTATGCCACATGTGAATTTTCAGGCGATTATCGGGTGGGGAGAGGCCTTAGGTGGTGTTACCATGGGTTTTTGCTTTTATTTGGTGGTTTCCCAGAATTTTTTTTATAAGGTGGTTCCCCGAAAAAAGTACAAATTAGGGGGTGGTTCCCCACAAAAAATCCTAAATATAATGAGTTTCGGAAAATATGGGCCCCTAAAATTTCGGGGCCCTGCTCGCCCAGATCCATCTACAGCCCTGAGAATTAGCAGGTAATTAGGGATACAAAATGACCATTTCAACTAGGTGTAGCCTGAATCTTAAGAATTACGTTATGTTCAATCACCCCTTGCTCATCATCGACTACCCTCCTAATGAATATATTTAAGAGTACCTAGTTCCCACAGCACAACAAAGCGTTCTAATTCCGGGTGTGAAATTGCAACAACTCCCATAAAAGAGACCTAAAATCGTATTACAAATCGAATTCATATAAAATAAAATAAAAAAACATTTAACGAATCGCAAATGTCTTGGAATAACGATTTCTGCTTATGAATTTGTAATATGAATTGCGTGACACTTGGATTCTAAAGAATTGTGTGACAACAGTTTTAAATACTAAATTAAGAAAATGCAAGATTTGAACCAAAAAGAATGAAGATAAAAGTTACTTGATTCAACCGTTTGTATACGAGTATACAACACTTCAACTTCTCATAACGACTGACCGTGCCATAGAAAGTAGACGAAGGGATTTGGACGAACCGAGATTGTCCGGTGCCAGAGCAAGGAGTGGACACAGAGGTAGTGACAGTTGCGAGAGAGCAGGGGTGGACGGGTGGTGTTGTGAAATGTTGTACATTATATTTAAACTTCCTGACTTCATCATTTGAGGTCTGCACAGCTATTACAACCTTTTTCTTCTCTTTGTTGGCGCTTTATGACAGTGTGGCGGTTACGTTTATGTTAGCCTACTTCAATTTGTTTATTACACTTGGGTTAACCGATTAGAAATTTTCTTCTTTAAAAAAAGATAGTCAGCCCGTTGCTTTGATAGGGTTCACCCAACAATAAACAACAACAACAACAACAACAACAACAAAAAAAAAAAAGCCAGTGTCATTATTAGTTGAATTTTTCGGAAGTCCTGTTGTCTCGAGCTCAAGCAGAGTTGCACCGTACACACTAACAGCGGAAAAAAAAATAACAAATCTGATGATGCATGTTACAAGCACTGGTTACCACAATCCAGCCAATACTGCATACATTTGCAACAAAAAAATTCCTGCAATGCAGAGCATCATTAATCAATGAAGTACACATTCAACAAAGATTTCTGCTGCAGAGAACATGATTGATCAATGTCAAACTAGTACATACTACGTGCTCTTAGTACGACCTTCAAGACTTAGGATTAAGCCATTAAACGCTGTAACTCTCTCTCTCAAATTGCCACTGTCACCATTACGGTTACTGTAACGTGGTCAGCAAACTTCTCCAACATATAATGAAATGGAAATATTCTTTTCACTGGCAAGCATGCTTTTACCTGCACAGGAAGACAATTATCCAGGTAAGGGACATTCCATTATGCCTAAAACAGTAACATCGAAACAAAAAAGAATACTCCACTCATCAATGAAAGCTCAGGATCGCGAGAGTAAACTAACACCGAATGGTGTATCCAAAGATAGAATGATGTAAAGGGCAAAGTTGAGTGACTGGAGTTTAGGGAAAAGTATACTTCTTTGCACCAAAGAGAAGCTTGGTATGAATGTATGATGCTTCTTTATTGCAAGTTCATAAAAACTTGGTTCCAAAAAGAAAATGCAAATTCTTACATTCACACTCAAACACAGGAAAAGATGTTAGGCAAGTTAATTCTAACCCACATCTACTTCAAGTGTTCGATACAAAAATAACGGCCTATAGTCATCAAATTGGTATCAACAAGACAACAACCCAGAAAATTAGGAAAATGAAAGAACTACCTGCATATAGCAGTTTGATAAAAAAGAAATATGGGTGACATATTGGTAACTAGGTGTCTATGTATATGAAAAAAATATGCATGGGCCTTAATTTTTCATCAAGACTCAAGAGTTGAGAAGAGTTAAGAATACAAATAATCTTAGCCTGCAACTAAAACAAAATAAATGCAAGTATGCAACATCAATACAAGAATCAACAAAGAAGCTTGAGACAGAAATTACTTGAATCGACAGTTTTTTAAATGGCGCATCATCATTTACAGCATCACTTGCTATTCTCATGAGTGCGTTGTCAAACTCTTTCATTTGGTTCAGCAATATCTTGAGCTTGTGTACTTGCTCAAAAAACAAGAGTACAAACTGATCCTGTTTCGTTAAGGCTTCATAAAAGGCTCCATCTCCCGCCTCTTGTAGCTTACCCTGCATTATTCAATGACCAGTTTTAAATGTAAGATTCAAAAGAATTTACATTGCACCTAACGGAGATCTTGTAGAAACAGATGAAACTCCCATCATCTAGTGACATGATAGTGTTAAAGAAACATAAATCTTGAAGATTACAACAGTACATCTTTCAAAACGAGTAGAAATGTGTTGGGTTCCCAGTTTTGATGATAACAAATATAATAGTTGTCTAAGGGTAGAAATTTGGATATGTGTTCTTTGATTGAACTAACCTTAATGCCTTCGAGATTGTTCTAGTTTAAGTAAGCAGATTCCGCTCGTCAAGGGTATGGAACGAGTCAAGGCATGGAACAACTACAGCTACAAGAGTGATTTCGATCATGTGGATGATCATATGTTGTAAGGGTTAGAACTCTTGTACGGTCTTGTTTGACACACTTTAAGATTGTCTGCCTTGAGGAAACGAAGCAAGGAACAGCGTATGGAACAGTCTCTTGTACTCTGTTCCATACATTGTTCCTATGCAACAGAATTTTGAAAACATCTCTCTTCTGATCTTCCGAGAAAAATTTTATTTTCAATATTTTTGGAAATCATGTTTACACGGACAACATCTCATATTTTCCTATCCTTGGTTAATATTTTCAAAATTAGAAATTACTTCCTTAATTGATTTCATAAGATAATCTTTCCAGTATAAAATCTTTTTATTATGAAAACTGTATCTTCTGAAATATATCTTTCTTGATCAAATTAACCCTAATGCTTGATATTTAAGTTTGACGTTGTTTTTCTTGGAAGATACACACATTGAGCAAAAGAGCGTTTTGAGCAAAACAGAGTATTTCTTCAAGGCAGAGAGTTTTTCATTTTAGTGTGTCATCTCGATCTAGGCTTAATCGTATCTCACCTGCTTTCAAGAAGCACATCGAGATATCGAATCTTTGTAATCTTTATTTTCTTAAGAGTTTACGGGTAGAGTCACAATATCCGTGGTGGATATTGGGGTAGAGTTCTTGTGGTAAGAACGTCAATTGGTTCTTGTGGTAAGAACGTGAATTGGTGCTTGTATTACTCTTTGAGAATAGTGAATTATTGAAGATTAGAGTAGGGGTGGACATAGACCTTGTGTTAGAGGTCGAACCACGATAAATTCCTGTGTCTCTCTTCTTTGCGTTTGTTTTACTCTTCCAGGGAACAGTGTCTCATACATTGTTCTGCGCACTGCTCCTTGCACTGTTCCATTACTTGTATCTCCACGAAAAGAAAAGAAGTCAGTGTATTCGGGTTAATTGCTCGAATTACTCCAGCCACTCTATTCACCCCCCCTCTAGAGTGTCGGTCTTATACCATCAAAATGAGAATTAATTTATCAGGACAATTGCCTACTGTACACAGATAGCTTCTACATCCTAATGCTGCAATGATATTAACAGAGCTAGAAAGTTTTAAAACTAGGACAAGACTGAAGCAGAGATGATCGACATCTCGCATTCTCACCCACCCTAAAAAGCGATAAATGTATTTTCAGATTCTTCATAAGATCAGCCAGCACTGGATGTCAAAGTATAGGCCTAAGACCATTAGGTAAAAGATTAGCTCACTGTAGATGCACGAATTCAAATTTTAAAACCTGTTCGTAAAAGGGTTCTTTCCTTGGAAGGTACGAGCAAAGATAAAGCTCTCACAATGTGTAGCTATTTAAATCAGCATGTAAGGAAATCAAAGTATATTCAGAAACAAAATTTCCATACTAGCTCAAGAAAAGTAGTTGAGTACTGAACTTGTGTTTTGCATAACGCAAAAGCACCTTACCCGATAAGATTAAGCAGTAGATATTAACATATGTTCCAAGCAGGTATGACTTCTAATCAAACATTCATGAGGTTAGAGAGGACTGTAACATATATCTTCATATCATATAGAATGATCTAATAAATAATATGCAGAAAACCTACAGCGAGAGCACTTAACACCTTAAATGACAAATGTGACAGTTTGCTAAATAGCTTAAGTTTAGTCATTTCGTTAGTGATTAACTTCGCTCTTATACGCTTTTGAAGTAAATCTTAACAGTCAGGGAACTCCAAGATATATTCTTCACAATTGCGTGGGCAAGAAAAGGGGTGAACCAATATTGATCGAATGTTGCCATTTCAGAAATGAGGCAAACAAATAACAAATTGCTGCGAACTCTCTAGTTGAAGACTTGAAGTTAAGATTTCAGAATCAATCACCAACAATCATCAATTTGACAAAATGAGAATTGAGTTGAGAACTGTATCAACAAAATGAGGCCTTTTGTTTTGCGTCATCTTGCAATAGGATGTCTACTATAAAGAGGAAATAATATCTAACCATATCTACATAGATGTAATCAATTTGAAAAAGAAGGGAGGCATAAAGAGAGGAAGAACCTTTAAGCTATCAGGAACCGTCATAAGAATTTCATCAACCGCAGTTTCAACTTTTTCAAGACGCTTCAATCTGAAAGGGGCAAACAGATTATAACTTAATGTGAACCCATCCACTGGAAGCCAAACTACAGTAATGAAATCAAATGAGAAGAGTCTAATGTGTTGCGTAGGTAAACAACAATCTTTTTTTTTTTGTATACTCAAACAATAAAGAATCTGCACAAAATTCGTCAGGAAACACACACATATCTCCCACAGAGTGACATTTAATCAGTAAAAAGTATAACAGGAAAGCAGCTTATCAGAAAGCTTACCTTCCAATTGCCAAATCAAACACACACGCACGCAACACAATAATAGTGGATCATAGCTAAAATTTACCTATCAATCGGCCAAATCCAAGATGGAGGAGGCCATAACAATCCTGAATAGCCGGGATATGATCCAATGACACCAATATGAGATGTATCGTCCAAGTGACATACTCCAACGCGCAAGTCTTTACTTCTTAGCTTTGTAAAGACCGTATCAGCCCATTTATTATAATATTCATGGAAACTGTAACCTTCAAAAACGATGCAATTCTCCCTATAGCAACCACCCAATCGCTGAGTTGAAGTGGATAACGAGAATTCAAGTCCAAAGAGAAAAACCATACCACCAATATCACTAACCTGGACCCATTTTTTCTTGTCTCCTCTAACCAAGAGCCGATAAACCTTGAAGGCCACATTTTTCTGAGAAACTTTGTCAACAACATTATCACACCTTACTACTAAATACAAATCCCCTAATGACTCCACCAATCGCTTTCGCCTTCCACCTCCACCAAAAATAGGGGGGACAACAGAATTAATAGTGGGAGGATTATCCAAAACAATTTCATAAACCCTCCCTCTCCGATTAACAGCTAAAACTCTACCCTTATATTCAACAACGTCATCAAAGCGAAACACACCATAATGTATGGTCTCCCACAGTGTATTACCCTCTAAATCCCCTGTCCCTAACCCTAACCTATGCAAGCGCAACATTCCTTCATCATAAAGCATAACAACGGCCGACATATTCGACAATAAAACGACTTTCACAGCTTCCCCATGCCACGTTCCTGGTTTACGAATTGAATTATTATTATTATTATGTCTATAAACTCTAGTAAGATTATAAAATCGACCCAATTCCAAAGGACCAAAATCCATCAATTTAAGATTTTGCGGGAAATTAAAAGGCATTTTAAAAGAGTCTTTAGACAAAGGTTTTCGAAAACTCACTTTATCCTTAATGATTTGATCAAAAAAAGCAATCCAATTAGTGGGCCCAAACAGAGGGTCTTGTGACGGAGCACGAAGGGAACAGATAACGGTAACAGAGAGGACGGCCGATGTACTAGTTGAATGACCGGGCGGGGCCGGGATAGTGAGAGGTAAGGGAGGGGAGATAATGTGAGGAGGGGTTGCGGGGGGAGCGGAGAAGTTCCATGACCTGCAGACGCAGCGGAATGCGGAGATGCCAAAAGGGTCTGAGGATAAGGAGTTAGCTATGGTCGAGAGGAGTTCTTGAGGAAGGTCTGCCCATGGCGGACTTGGCGCCATTGATGCTGCGGAGTATGGAGGCAAACGGTGACTTTCTCTTGAAAAACAGAACGATTGGAAAATTTTAATTTAGGGGTTGCTTGTCAGGAAAGTTTTCCAGTTTATTCTAGGTGGGGGTCCAAAATTCTACGGTCATTACCACTAGTGGTAATTACAATAAGAATATAGTATTTTATTAACATTTGATATATTCTGATATTAATTTAAAAACAGAATATAATATTTTACTGAAATTTAGTATTTTCTTATATTAATTAAAAAATAAACATCTTAATTTTATATTTTAAAAAATTGTAAAACTTAATGCATGTTTGGTATTGGTTAAACTTGCCCCAAATATTAATTAGTAGGCGCTTTAATTTATAGGGTAAGGTTCAAGTAGGTAAGAGTCTTAGTTTTATAGACACTCATAGGAACTTTTCATATTCATCAAATTTAAACTTCATGTTCATCAAAAATTCAATGTTTATCAACTTTAGATTCAATGTTCATAAAAAATCCGATGTTCATCGAAATGTCAATGTTTATAAAATTTAATTCGTATGTTCATCAATTTTCATATTAATCAATGAAATTATAAGTTACCAATTTTAAATCATATATGTTCATCAACTTAATGCTCAAAATTCATCAAAAGTAGTCGATGTACATCAAAAAGTTGACTATATATTGATCAATAATTATAATTAATAAATAAATGAAAGTAAAAAAAAAAAAAACCCCATTTTCTCTCTCCTTTCCCTCCCCCTCCAACCCTAGGTACCTAGTTACCTACGCATACCACAAACCCCACCGCCTCACAACCATGCATTAGCACCAACCACCACCAACCAACTATCGGCCTACACCAGAAGATGCGCCCACCTCCGGCGACCACACGGAGGTCAATATTGACCATAAACACCGCCCATTACGCCAATTTTACGCCACTCCGAAAACAAAAACAAAAACGAAAAACACAATATAAGTGGTTGTTTTGGTCGTTTCCGGAGGCGAATCTCCGGGAAGGAAGGGCAACCGTGGAGAGTGAGGTGGCGGGGCAGGGGTAGACGACAATCGCGTGAGTAAAGGTGAGGAAGAGAAAAGAAAATTAAGTGCGAGGGGAAGTTGACGGGAAGTAAAGACGGTACCGGTGGCCTGGGCGACGGAAATGGATAAAAATGGTGGAGGTCAATGGGTCTGTGGTGGTGGTGCACATTGGTTGCCGGCGGTGCCCATGGGTGGTAGTGGCGGTTGGCAGTTGGGTTAGGAGGAGGAGAGATAAATTATTTGGGGGTGAGGCTTGTTTTTTTAATCAAGTAGTAAACCTTGATTTTCATACATTTTTGAGGGAAGGTAGTGATCCTAATTAATTCCAAACAAATCCTAAAGAAAATGAATAACAAAATATATGTTTAATTCTTAAAAAATATTTCTACTTAATTAAAATATTGCATTGTAATATTTACCTTTAATAAAATAATATATTTTTATGGTGATTACCACTAGCGGTAATGACCATAGAATCATCGGGTTCAATTCAGTTGAGTTTTACTTTGTATTTGTCAACTCCAGATTAGATTTCGGGTTGATCTAATTATTTGAGTCAGGCCACTTTGGATTAGGTCATACGTGGTCTCAGATAGGGGTGAGCAAAAAACACCCGACCCGCTTTAGCTACTTGGTACCGAATTTTGATACCCAGTTTTTCCGGGTATTAATCGGGTCTGGTACCCGACCCGCTTTATTGCATACTCCGTATTAATTAGGGTCGGGTATGGGTATTAAAAAAAAACCAAATCGGGTACCCGGTTTACTACTTTTGTGAATAAAAATCTTTTAAGCTAAACTAATTGTAACCCTGTGCGTCGCACAAGTCTCTTAATGATGATAAAGTTAACAGGTATAGACAATTATTTTAAGCTAAACCAAGGTTTTATTTAATCGGTATAGACAATTACTAGCTTATGGATCCGTGCTATGCACGGGATTCATAAATGTTTATATGAAGTAGTACCAATAGTGCTCCCTCATTCTCGGAGTATGTGGCATTTTCGGTTTTTGAGGTGGGTTTTATTTCAATGACTCTAAGCTGATCTGATTTGTATTTGCTTAAAATTTGATTGAATTTTCAAGGAATTAGTATAAATAATGAACCAAATTCATTGAACGTTATTTGAGCAAGTGTGAATTTGTGATCTGATTTAAATGACTCTGGTCTGATCTCATCTGATTTGAATGATTCTATACTAATCCATGTCCATGTTTGAAACGTTTCTACTTTTTATTAATTTTATCTAAGGTAGAAATATATATAGATTATATACCGTAAGAACTCTCATATAAGATTTTGCGATAAACAATTGTTTTTACTAATAAATAAAATATGTCCAATACAAACAGTTTAGGCATAAGTGTCAAAATTTAACATTGGCGTGATTATCCTAGATCAAAAATTCTCATAAATTTGTTTTTAAGTTAAAAAAAAACCTCTTAATTTGGTGAATCTTCTTGTGAGATGGCATTTGATGAATCTTCTTGCACGGGAGATGGCATTTTCATAGGTTTGGGTATGCGCAAGTCTAGGGCAATGTACTTATGAGATGTGATAGCTGATGTCAAACTTCGTGCATTATATATATGGGATGCTTAGTGTAACACCCCGGCTCATCGCCTGAGCCGAGAGTAGTCACCTATGGCAGCTTGCCAGGCTGTGGGCTGACCTCACAGAACAACACGGGTCCTTCCGGCGCACTTTGACTTCACTCGTGCGCACCCTGGAAAACTTCCCAGGAGGTCACCCATCCTGAAATTACTCCCAGTCAAGCACGCTTAACTTTGGAGTTCTTATCACATGGGCTTCCTAAAAGGAAAGTCGACTTTGTTGGAATTAGTAGCACTTTCAATCCTTTTAAGCACCTCATATGAGCCCTTAATCTTTCAGAGATCTCCTCTGAAATCCGGGGTATTACATTCACCCCTTCTTAAGAAAGCAACGTCCTCGTTGCGACTGGCAGCCAACCATAGTCTAGCTCCAGGATCTTTCCCCCGCTAGGCTGCTGACCTGGGCTCTCATGACCACATGATCAACACGCGGTCGCAGGGTTGCTCTGATACCATTTGTAACACCCCGATCCATCATGCGTCGCAACACAACCCAATAAGATGGGTAGTCACCTATTAGACCCATATATCCTCTCCGGGCTATAAAAGGTGAAGGCCTTGTTGGTAGTATGATGGTAGGAATCTATTATAAACTGATCATGTGAGCTTTATTTTCCCAGTGTGGGACAAATCAACTCCATAAACCACTTTCCAAATTCCGTAGTATTACAAACTCCCCCACTTAAAGAACGCAACGTCCCCGGTGAGCCTCGACCAAACCATACCAACATTAACACCCCGCCTCATCGCCTGAGCCGAGAGTAGTCACCTATGGCAGCTTGTCAGGCTGTGGGCTGACCTCACAGACCAACACGGGTCCTTCCGGCGCACTTTGACCTCACTCGTGCGCACCCTGGGAAACTTCCCATTACTCCCAGTCAAGCACGCTTAACTTTGGAGTTCTTACCACATGGGATTCCTAAAAGAAAAGTCGCCTTTGTTGGAATGAGTAGCACTTTCAATCCTTTTAAGCACCTTATATGAGCCCTTAATCTTTCAGGGATCTCCTCTGAAATTCGGGGTATTACATTCACCCCTTCTTAAGAAAGCAACGTCCTCGTTGCGACTGGCAGCCAACCATAGTCTAGCTCCATGATCTTTCCCCCGCTAGGCTGCTGACGTGGGCTCTCATGACCACATGATCAACACGCGGTCGCAGGGTTGCTCTGATACCATTTGTAACACCCCGGCTCATCGCCTGAGCCGACAGTAGTCACATATGACAGCTTGCCAGGCTGTGGGCTGACCTCACAGACCAACACGGGTCCTTCCGGCGCACTTTGACCTCACTCGTGCGCGCACCCTGGGAAACTTCCCAGGAGGTCACCCATCCTGAAATTACTCTCAGTCAAGCACGCTTAACTTTGGAGTTCTTATCACATGGGCTTCCTAAAAGGAAAGTCGACTTTGTTGGAATGAGTAGCACTTTCAATCCTTTTAAGCACCTCATATGAGCCCTTAATCTTTCAGGGATCTCCTCTGAAATCTGGGGTATTACACTTAGTGTTTTCGTTATCTATCATATAAAAATATCTTTCCGAAATCATTCGATTGGTAATGTCATCTCCAAATCAATATATTTTTACTCATTTTTAGACGCAGAAATCTTAGTCCAGTAGAGCAAGGAAGCAATATATTTACCGTATGTTTGTACGCCATATTCTGACCATCCGTTTGTAAGCCATTGAATATATCTTTCCGAAATCATTAGATTGCAAATGTCATTTCCAAATCAATATGTCTCTCCAAAAGAACGTTTGTCTAGGTTCTGTCATTTTCTTTTTTATAGTTTCCGAATAATCAAAAATTTCGGCCATATATTATGTGAATCAGCAGATTTTGTGAAAAATTTCGGCCAGCTTTTTTTTACCTTAATTATTACTGATCATGAGATTCTTTGATATATTATCTAGAATAAAAAAGATTCGATAATTTATATTATGAACTAATATAATTTCGGCCATCTCTTGCCAAAATTTTCGACCACAATTTTCTGTAATTATGCTAGATGACCCTTTTTATAGTATGCTACATAAAAATATGCATGAAGTAATGGTTAGCACACTGGTAATATGATGAATAAGTGAGAGTTTAAAGGTTCAAATCCTGATAGACACATTTTTGGTCCATCTACAATGGCTTATTGGCACGGCTTTATTAAAAGATATAGATAGATAGATAGATTTTTATTATATGAACTTTATTTCACAAATTTGAGAACTTATACTCTCAAATGAGCCCAACATTTGAGTACATGGAAAGTTCTTTTCGACGAACAAATAGTATGTTTGTACCTGCACAGGATGACAATTATTCAGGTAAAACCTTAAAAGACATTGTTACGCCCAAAACATTGTTAGTTGTTACATAGCAACCAACTCATCAGTGAAAGCTTCAGATCACGTTAAATCACTCTTCCAGTATTCCTCTCTTACCTAACCAGCCTTACTGGCCTCCACACGAGAAAGAAACCGAAGAACAGAGACAAGTCTACCATTTTTAGTAGTTTGTATGTAACAATCAAGTAATTTCGCATTCTGGCCATATTGCTATCGATCTATCATAGATTTCGGAAGGACTAGCAAAGCCAAGAAAATACAGAATGAACGAAATTAAACAGGGGCAGGCTCATCATGATGTAATCAAGGAGGCTCTATGCTGAATTTGTTAATACCATATAGCAGCTACACTGTTGATGCCAATTAGTTCACTACTTCCATCTTGATACACATAAATCACTCCTTTTCGAGTTAAGTCTGTAACATAGATAGGAGCAGTTATGTCAACAAGGGCAACCTCCCGGTATACCAAGAGACTGCAAACTTGTGCAATACAGTACTTAATAGGCAAACTTGAGGAAGATTGTACATTAATTTAATCACATGTGGCTGTGATTATTATGATTCATGGAAGTGTGACGCTATCAAAATTGCCTTCAATCTGGCAAGTTTTTATCCAAGCTTGCAGTCTTGGTCTTTTATATGACTATCTCTAATTTTATCCTAAAATTCCATCTATTTTGCTTATTTTCCTGCTCTTAATTCAAATTATAGCTTCATTCTATCATACATTTTCAGGAGGTCATCTTTTATGACACATAAGAGAATGTACTATGACTAAAGAAATTTTCAATCATCTGCCAATCTTTCATACGAGGTTTAATTTCTACATAGGCAAATCTAGATAATGCCTCCAGGTGACAGCAACATTCCTGAGTGAAGTAGCAAGTCTGCTTGACTATCTTCTGATAAGCTATAGTTGATCACAGCAGCAGGCTGCAGGCCTAAATTTTATCAACAATATAAGGTGCCAGAGATAGAGGTATAAGCACTCGTACAACTTAGAATATAGGTATGACTTATTAGTATGCATTGCCCTATAACCTTGGTTGATTCTCTCCTATGATCCTCCAGAGATGGGTTTATTAAAGTCTCTTTTCGTAAGTTTTTACCGCAAGAAAATAGAAGTTATAAAAATTGTATAAAAGAACAGTGATATTTTTTGTAGTACTCTATCATAGGGCTTCTCAGATAAATTCGTCAGAACACACATTTCAGAAAAACACTGACAAAAAACAGGTCATAATATAATAGCTGAG
This sequence comes from Spergularia marina, assembly GCA_963680865.1. Classification (NCBI taxonomy): domain Eukaryota; kingdom Viridiplantae; phylum Streptophyta; class Magnoliopsida; order Caryophyllales; family Caryophyllaceae; genus Spergularia; species Spergularia marina. Next base: position 10,152,807 of record OY804546.1, on the reverse strand, counting down.
CAATTAATCTGAAAACTTTCCTGCCAATCGACCAAATTCATGATGAATTTATCCATAACATATTAACAGCCATAAATAGGCAAGATAAGATCCAAGTGAACCAATAAGATACCACACACACGCGCACACACACTTTCAGCTAAAGACTGACAGCAAACCAGATGATCCTATATCATTGAACACCTTATCAGAAAACGTACCTGTCAATCGGCCAAATCCAAGTTGGAGGAGGCCACAAAGATTCCAAGTACTGAGTATATAGTCCGATAGCATAAACATGAGCCCGATCACCCAACATAAATCATCCCCATCGCCCAAGTGCCATAAACTAGAAGCTTTGATTTTGAGCTTCTTTTGACACACACAATATCTCTGCCCTCGATAACTGCTTGATGGATCCTTTTTGGCGTGTGTTCATCAAAACATCCGCAACTGTAAATTTCTCGCCTGCACAGAGCAGAATACTACAAGGATCTGTACCATCTTTCTTCGGCCAAGAGCTGTCACAACCTCCCATCACGGGCTTGGTAAGGCATCCGAAAAGCTTCATACTGCCTTCAGTAAACCAAACTGGCAACCTGGAAATGGGAAACACGTTAACATCCTCACGGAGTCACGGATCAGTTCAGTGGGTAAACGTACATCATCCAGTTCTTAACTCTACCTTTCTGCCTAATCAAATTCTGTCTCACTCTCCCTCCAATCTCTCCTGATACCTGCTACACTACCAGGCGTCACCTCTGACCCTTTTCCTACAAGCTGGAACATGCCATAATCCAAACAAACTTTTCCGCAGCCACTTCTAGATCCATCATTTCCCTTGAGCCTCCTAACTATGGAAATTGCATACTATAATAAAATTTACAACCAAAATTTGTGGTCGCCAGAAAATTATTGATTAATGCTATTCATAAAATTTACACAACCTCCTGGCTTTACTAGTGGATTTTTCAAGACTTAGGATTAAGCAGTTAAATGCTGTAACTTTTTCTCTCCAATTGCCACCATCACCGTTATGTTTACTATAGATCTGGTTAGCAACGCTATTCAGCATAACACATGGATGATTCATTTTCGCCGACAAATAGGATGTCTCCAACTGCACAGGAAAAGAGTTATTCAGGTAAACCATACAATGTTACGCCTAGAACAAAAATAGAAACCAAAAGAGTACTCATCAATAAAGAATGTTGTTCCTAACTGGTGTATTTACACTAATATGGGGCAGTAATTGGACAAATCTCATTTGATTGAGTACAACAACAACATCTTTAACCCCAGTGCCTTAAAAGCTCCCGCCATAAGGCAGGGTAGGGGGGGGGGTCTGATGCACGCAAGCCTTACCCCTATTGAAACATAGAGAGGCTGCGCACGGATTACCCAAAATGAAAATTGCTTCGAGAAATCGCACCCACTGACTGCTACTTCACAAAATAAGAAGTACAGACAGTTTTATGAGCCATTTTGCTTTATTCCATTATATCCCAAAAACCGAAGAATAAGTATTGAGTAAGAAGGGTTATAATGGAACAAGAAACTACTTGGGATGACTGATAGTGAAAGGAAGGATAGGAGGTGTCACTCGACTGAAACATATAACAGCATAAGAATGAGGTTCAGCCAGCAAAAAATAAATAAAGGAAATCCAACATTACTACAAGGTCAACTCTACAAGCATCAACAATGAAGCAGAGGATAGAAATTACTTGTTTCAACAGCTTTGTATATGACCCATAATCTTTTAAAACATTTGTCGCTGTTCCTGTGAGTGCTTTGTCAAACTCTTTCATGTGGTTCAGCATTATCTTCAGCTTGTGTACTTCCCTAAAATACACGAGTGCATTCTGATCCCGGTAGGTTAACTGTTCATAAGTGATTGTAAATCTCTCCTCCTGGATCATACCCTGCATTATTAATAACCATTCATAAGTGTTTAGATATTAGATTCAGAAGAAGTTATTTTGCGTTGAACGATGCGCCCACGCAGGAGTTCTTACAGCAACAGATGATATTCCATCTTCTAGTAATGTTATTGTGTAAAAAAAATATAAAACTTGAAGATTAAAACAGTACACTTTCAAAGCCAATAATAGAGAAGGACCTTAGAACATAGTGCTACTGTGAAAAGTTACGAAAAATTGAAAATTCAAACTATAGGAACAATTGCCTATTATCGTACATCCGTTCTTCATGTGGCAAATTTTCAACAGAGAGTCTCAAACTTTGGCCAAGTTTTAAGCAGAGAACATTGATTTCTCAACTGCCCTAAAAAGTAATACAGAAATTTATTTTTCTGATTCTGTACAAGATCCACTACATTGCAAACTATAGACCTTTCAGTTTGACAACCTTGAAAAAAGTCCACTAAAGTAAACGATGAACTCACTGGAAGTGCACGGATTCAAAGCCTGGAAATACGGACAACGATAAAGCACTCACCATGAATAGTGAAAAACCGGTAAGAAATGCACTTAGTAAGATAACTTCCATTATAGTTCAACATAAGTACGGAAATTGGGTTTATGCATAATGCGTAAGCAGACTAAGCACCATACTCTGTGTGTTGGTCATTTTCAGAAGGGTTGAAAAGTACATATGCGGCATGCAATCACGCCTACTAATTAAACAAACTCACATTTTTCATGTATGTAAACCAATAACTGCTGAATCATGATCACATGGTTAATAAGGATTGTCATATATTTTCATATTTGATATGGAATGGCCTACCAACAGTGTAGAAAAACTAAGCCTGAAAATATTTGATCCTAGGCTATGCGTCGACTCACTCCAATGTCCTTTCTGCATCTTTGAAAATAATTCACAGTGACAACAACAACATAACTGATAGAGGATGAATATAGTCTACGGGGTGAATACGGAGTATGTAATTTATTATGTACCTTGTACCTACAAGGTACATTGTATTGGCCATTAGGTTAGGGGTGATCCACTTGCTTATGCTATGTACTATAAAATCTCATAATATTATCAATAATAGACAAGTCGATTATTAGAGTATTATACGATCTTACATGGTATCAGAGGGTTCGATCACAAACTACAAATCTTAAACAATAACTTTTTCTTGCTTCCGCTCTCCCGGCCGGAGATGGTTCTTCTCTCCTAACTATCTCCGGCAAGGCCTCCTATTAGTTTTTTTTGTCTATTTTATTAGTTTTCAATTTACTAGCATTTTCACATTTGATGAATAATAGCGACTACTTTACTCCTAACTCGGCTACATATTTCTTGATTCACCACAATTCTCTCCTCCCGCGGTTTTGCGATGATCAGTTTTAGGAGGTTTATCAGGCACGATCCTCTCATAGAGCAGCCTCCGTGGAGACTCACATCCGGACGCCACACCACACCACTGGCTCTTGCAGCACCTGACGACCACGTTGTCGCTCAGCCTTGCCCACGGATCGCCAAGACCACGTCGTGCAGCCCACGGTTTGCCGCCTAGCCGCCATCGCCGCTCAAGCCACATGATGAGTAGTCCAGGACACTCTTGCCGCCATCGCCGCTACTGCTGCCCGTCGCTGCCTCAATTTCGTGTTCTTCACTGATTCTGAAGTGGCCTTTCATGCACGGCTCTATCACCACTGTTTTTATTTTTCTTATTTTTCTTTTTGTTTTCATGCTTGTCCTATCACCCTATGGGGATAGTCGACTCTACGCACCCTGACTCCCTAAATGGGATAGTCGATCGAGAGCCCATGGCCTCGCATAAGGGTCCGTATTTGCATTTTTGTTTGTTTTCTTTTCACAGTGGTCCGTGCTATGTGGATGTGGTAATGCTCCCTCATTGATCATGCCGTGCCATCCATTTCTGCATCCAGTCGCAACTTTCGTACAATTGCCGTTCCGACTGCCGGGGAGTGATAGAGGATGAATAGTCTACAGGGTGAATACGGAGTGAATACGGAGTATGTAATTTATTATGTACCTTGTACCTACAAGGTACATTGTATTAGCCATTAGGTTATGGGTGATGCACTTGCTTATGCTATGTACTATAAAATCTCATAATATTATCAATAATAGACAAGTCGATTATTAGAGTATTATACGATCTTACAATAACCATAATGACTGAAAGGCTCCACCTATGGTGAGGTTAGTGAGGTATGGGGTGCGAGATGAGCACAACCTTACCCTCTGTGAAAAACATAGACAGGCTGTGTCCACATGTCCAGCAGTATGACCCTTATATATGTACCCTAGTCTGAGTAACATAGTCATTTTTATATTTACTTTTTGCTCATAGGTTATAGTAAGGCAAAAAAAAAAAAAAAGAATCAACCTATTACTACTTCCCATTTCCCAATACTACAAGCGCAAATGGTTTAGTGAGTCATTTTTCTTTACTCCATTTTACTGAACAATTACATCGGTCATAGGATAACAAAAATAAAAAGCAAGTGCTTTTGGAACATATCTACATAGATGTAGTCAAATAGACATATCTAACTGATCAGACACAGAAAGGAGGCGTAAAGAGTCAAATAGAGAGTGAACCTTTATGCTATCAGGAACCATCATAAGAATTCCGTCTACTGCTGCTGCAACTTCTCCGAGACGCTTAAATCTGAAAGGGGCAACAGACTTCTAAGCAAACCTAGTTACTGAAAGCAAAATTATTAGCCCAAGTCTGAAGTAAGTAGCTGATATCCTGATCAAATGAAAGACCCACCTGTCTAAATCAAGTGGATTTGGTAAAATACACTCCAAAGTAAATTAGAAGCTAATTTTTGCATCAAACGAACATTTCATTTGATCTAAGATATGGCTCCAAAAATCGCCAGCCAAAAGCAACAAAACAAGCAGAAAGATCATTTAGATAAAAGAATGATTGAATGGAATTGAAAGATGAAAGAAAGAGATCTACGAAATCATTTTGAACCCCAATGACTTTGAACCAAGTAAGAGGAACCCTTTAAACGACAGACATACTCAAAACATTATACCACAAGAAGACCGACTTTGATTAAAAACAAGATCAGCACTATAGTATCCAAGAAGCTTCTCAAAAACATTACCTGTCAATCGGCCAAATCCATGATGGAGGAGGCCATAACAATCCCGAATAGCCAGGATATGACCCAATAACACCAATATGAGACGCATTGTCCAAGTGCCACACTCCAATGAACAAGTCATTCATTCCTAACTCACGAAACATCATTTCTTCATCATTCTCTTCGTTATAATTCCGAAAACTTTGATGTTCAAAAATGATGCAATTCTCTCTAAAACAACCACCTAATCGTTGAGTTGAAGTAGACAATGAAAACCCAACACCAAACAGAAAAACCATACCACCAAGATCAGTAACTTGACACCAATTCCTCTCCTCTATCTGATACACCTTAAATGCAACAGTTTCCCGAAAATCTTTTTGAAAAACGTCATCATTACATCTTATAACCAAATACAGCTTCCCTAATGATTCCACCAATCGCTTTCGCCTTCCACCCCCACGACCAATCGGGGGAACTATAGGATTAATGGTAAAAGGATAATCCAAACCAATATCATAAACCCTCCCTCCTCGATCAACACCTAAAACACGACCTTTATATTCAACAATGTCATCGAATCGAAACCTTAAACCATAATGTACAATCTCCCACTCCTTCATCCCTAACCTAAACAAGCCTAACTTTCCTTCACCAGAAAGCGTAACAATGCACGACATATCGGACAGTAAAACTACTTTAGCAGCTCCCCCAAACCACTTATCCGGAACAATGTTCCGATCACTCTGATCATTAAACCCGAACACGTCAATAAGATTATAGAAACGACCCAATTCAGCAGCACGGAAATCAAGCAAATTAAGATATCGCGGGAAGTTGAAGGGCATATTAAAAGACTGGTTGGAAAATGGTAGTCGAAATCTGAGCTTATCCTTGTTGAACTGATCGACAAACCCAATCCAAATGGGCGGGGCTGAAAGCGGGTCGTGTTCCGGAGCATGGAAGGCATAGACAACGGTGACGGAAAGGAAGACCCATCTGCCAGATAAAGTGTCGGGTGGGGCAGGGATAGTGAGAGGTAAAGGAGGGGAGAGGATGGGAGAAGGGGTAGCGTAAGGAGCAGAGGAGTACCATGACTTGCAGACGGAGCGGAAGGCGGGAATGTCGAAGAGGTTTGTGGGTAAGGAGTTGGCTATGCTGGTTAGGAGCTCTTGAGGAAGATCTGCCCATGCCGGATTTTGCGCCATTGATGCTCTAAATGTTGCACCTTGCACAAGTTTTTTTTTTTTTTTTTTTTTTTTGAAGAGTGGAGATTGGGAATACGAGTACCGAAAGAGTGACGACTTTAGTGCAAAACTTTTTTTTATAGTTTGCTTTGGTTGACTTCACTTCGTGCTAAAGTACTCAAGTCTTTTTTAGCTACTGTATTTTATTAGTACGAGGCGTCTAGACTACTACTCCGTGTATCATATTTCTTGACTTCATCTGGAGCTGGCAAAAACCAACCCGACTTGTGAACTCGATTCAAAAATGATTTCTTTAGTGTAGGTTTAACTGAATGGTTTTTAACCCGTTTAGTTGATTGGGTTGACCTATCTACTCAACCCGTTTAGATAAATTGGTCGGACTCTGATTTAAACTTCCAACCTTGAAAATAACCCGATCTAACTCACTTACAAAAACAAGTCAAAAATGGGTCAGGTTTAACCCGTGTTGACCCGTTTACTCGGACAAAAGAAGGAAAAATAAGAAGAAAAATTCACCAAAAATGGGTGAAAAATGGGCTGGTTTGGGTTGTTTAATGGGTTGCCAGGTCGGGTTGACCCATTTGACCCGTGTAAAACCAATTTAAATGGGTTGGCGGGTTGGATTCAGGTCAACTGTTTATAAGGCAGGTCGGAACTTCGTGACTCGTTTAATAAACAGGTTGGGTTCAGGTCAGATGATATCCAACCTTTTATATGCCGACCTAGGTCGGGTTGGGGCAAACCCGACTTGTTTGCCAGGTCTAACTTCATCCCTAGGCTACGAGTAGACTTGTCAAAGAGGTCTTATCGGGTTACATACGGGTCTGGTTAAGAGCTAACAAGGGTTGAGTCTTCTGTACTTGTGTCGATTTAAATTGTTGCTTGAGTGAAAGGAATACTGAATACTATATAAATTTTTCTTTCTCAAATGGAAATAAAGGGCTCGCAAAATGAAATTCAACAAACAACCAACTCGAAAAATGAAATTCAGCACATAAAATTGTAACATTATACATGCATTAACAAAGAAGCATGAGATGGCCAATCTATCTCGATGCTGTCATCTCACTGGTTACCGAATCACTCTCTTCAAATCAAAGATACGGCTCCCCTTGGAGATTTCCTCCACTTGCGTGTGAGCAGTTTAATTCAGCCAATCACCCATGTTTATTCTCGCCGGAAACTTGCCGTCGAATTTTTTCGATGGAGCTGCCGAACATGGACAAGGAAGATTTCTGTTTCTGGATGCATTCTAAGGCTGGAGAGTTTAACACTAAGTCTGCCTATGCTTTTCTTGTACGCAATTCCTCTTTAGCCCTTGTTGCTCCAGAGATTGCACAACGTTTTTGGAAACGATTTTGGGCTTTTGACTTACTACCAAAGTGGAAGAGCTTTATTTGGAAGTTGGCTCATGCCTCCATGTCTGTAATAGATAATCTTCAGCATCGAGGGTTGAATATTCAAGGTATGTGTTGTTACTGCCATTGTGAAGCTGAAACTGTGGATCATCTGTTTCGTACATGTGAGTGTGTTAAACACATGGAGTGCTTGTCTGTTGGGGCTTCAAATTACAGCGAATCAAGGTACACAGTTTTCGAATAGGCTTATGGAAACAATACTGTTTCTATCTAAACTATCATCGGCTTTCCCCCGGCTATTTTTTGTGCCATTCTATGGAGTATTTGGGTGTATCGAAATGATATTATCTTCAAACGTGCTACTTGTTCCCCAACGTTAGTACTATGTATGGCAACCAATCTGGCAAGTCAAGCTTTGGCAGCTAATTCCAATAATCAGGCCCCCTTGTCTCAACCTTTGGTTCCTCCTCCAGGATTTCTTGCTGCGTATCTTGGGGTGTCTAAAACAATAGCTTCTTGTGGGGTTGTTTTTCAAACGGATGGAGCTTGGCGGGCTGGACAGAGTTGGGGTGCGTCAGCTTGGGTTGCATTTCATCCAATGTCTGGAGAATCGATGGGAAGGGGGTGTGATTGTCGATATATGGGATCAACTCTACAGTCCGAGATGTGGGCTGTCAAATGTGCTTTGCAGTGGGCGTCTAATATTGGGATTGATTCAGTCAGCATCTTCATAGACTGCTCGGTTTTGGTTAACTTGTTTAGGGGGGAGAATAAACCAGATATCAGTGTGCTTTGGCTTCTCCAACACATTCAGAGGCTCGGGAGTGCAATGCGATGCTGCAATCTTTTCAAGGTTGATCGTGAAAGTTATTTAGCCTCTAATTAGACTCCTCTAATTAGTACTTAATTACTCCTAATTAAGTTTAGCTAGGAATCTTTAGTTGCATGTAAGATTAAAGCATTAATAATGTATAAAACAAGTTTTTATACCTTAATTAGGAGGAAATTTGACCACACCTTCAAAGAAGGTTCTTGAGCTGCTATTAAATGGGGATCCTCCTCCTTAATCTTGAGTTTCCAAGTTAGCAAACCTCCTCTCTTGATCCACCAAAGAAGCTCTCCAAAATTCACCCAAAATAAGCTAGTATAAATAGGTGAATAAAACCTTAAAACCAAAATAAAATTAGCTAAATTAGCTAACACTTTAGCTAATTTTATTCTAGGTTTAGATAAGTGTTTTGATCAAGTTTTCATTGACATGCAACGAAGAAAACTTGATCTTGATTATGTTGGAAGTAGGCTAAATTTTAGAGAGAAAAATTGAAAATTTCTCTTTCTCTCTCTCTAAAACAATTTGTTTTTGTATAGAAATGATGTGTTATGTGGGAGATCAAAATCTCACCACCGTCCACTATATATATAGTGGTTAGTAAGTCGGTAAGTAAAGTTACCAAAAGCCCTTATTAACTTGTATCCATTAACTCTTAAAAGTTACAATTTAGTAATAATATATCCATATATAATAATTACTAATTACATCATTTTAGCTAAAATTACAACACTTTGTAATTTAATTAGCTAATTTTCAATCTCGACAATTAACACAAATAATCGTAATTTTATACGACTTGAGTTCCAAACTCGTAAAACACCATCCAATATAATCAGTTAACTCTTTAACTGAAACATTAAGGTTTATATTATATTGTATCCAGTACAAATATAATATCTTTTGGAGAAACTATCTTTACCGGTGTGACCGAGAGGGATCAGTTGATTACCGCCATCAAACGACAATAACGTCAAACTCTAGCCAGCCAATCGTTATCGATTTACGTTAATCAACTGACTTGTATATTCAATATATCCCAAGTTTATTCCTAATTAGATTTAATTAGTCAACGCATTATTATCGGAGGACACCAACTCCAACAATCTCCCACTTGTCCGAGACAAGTCATGCGTTACCAATTCTCTTGTCCGTTATATCTCCCACTCAATGCGAAGTATCTTTCAGGTCGAACTTGCATTGGATCTTTATCAAAAGTGGTTTTCTCGATCTGGATTATGACTGTCTGAACGGAATATCTATCATAGATCTCTTCCGAGTGTGGCCACGCATTTCCAGTCACAATTCCTCGAGTGGCCCAAAGATATTATACCCTGACGTGGGTGGACAATTCCTTCTTGACTTATTTTATTTGTTTCATACAGTCGGTAATGACCCAATAGATGCCCTTTTAGCCTCCTTTAACAGCACGACTTAAGACATAAATCAAAGTCACCGCCTACTGCATAAACTCAGACAAACAATCTCAGGTCGAAAGAATCGACTAATAGGAATAATATAGATTACCTTGGCACGACCAAGCACAAAGGTTCTATAATTGGTCAAATGTCTGACAGAGTCTCATCTACAGTTTGTCTATGTAATCGGTTATTCATCTCTATAAATCTATGACCATTGAACTAGTCATCAACCGACTTACAATCTAGTCAATTAAGACGTCACCTCATTTTATGACTAGAGACAAAATACACTGTTAATCCTGTTCACTTAATAGGGTTCAAATCGTCTTCACGACCTATTAGGAATTAACAAAGTATATATATATATATATATATATATATATATATATATATATATATATATATATATATATATATATATATATATATATATATATATAATTCAGAATTTCATCAAAAACTGAATTAAAAGTAAAGTTTATGAAAAACTTAAAATGATGAACTCATATATTATATATGTAAAAACTAATACACTTATTAATTTTACATCATATAATCTAACACATGTCAGGCATACGCCTCAAACCCATTAAGGCAACATGACCATTGTGTTTAGCCTGTGACAACGGCTTGGTTAGAGGATCAGCGATATTATCGTCTGTCGTAACCTTACAAATCGATATATCTTCCCGTTCCACTAAGTCTCTAATTACATGGAACTTCCTGAGTACATGTCTAGATTTGTCACTAGATTTAGGCTCTTTAGCCTGAACTGTTGCTCCACTATTGTCGCAATAGACTGTAATAGGATCCGCTGCTGTAGGGACTACATTTAATCCTTCCAGGAACTGCCGGATCCAAACTACCTCTTTTGCAGCTTCTGATGCTGCAAGATACTCAGCCTCCATTGTAGAATCTGCAGTCACCGATTGCTTGGTGCTCTTCCAGCATATGGCTCCTCCATTCAGTATGAAAACATATCCTGATTGAGATTTTGAATCATCTCGATCTGTTTGGAAACTAGCATCCGCATAACCCTTTACACGAAGCTCAGAATCCCCTCCAAAAACTAAGCACGTGTCCTTAGTCCATCTTAAGTATTTAAGGACGTTCTTAACGGCTATCCAGTGGCTCTCGCCTGGATTGGCTTGGTAACGACTTGTCATACTTAAAGCATATGACACGTCAGGACGCGTACACATCATAGCATACATGATCGAACCGATTGCGGAAGCGTAAGGTATCGACTTCATGCGTTCAATATCTTTAGGATCAGTCGGGCACTGAGCTTTACTCAAAATTATCCCACTTCCCATAGATAAAAAGCCTCTTTTAGAGTCTTTCATATTGAACCCGTCAAGAATTTTATAAATATAAGTTTCTTGACTTAACGCTAATATTCTTTTTGATCTATCTCTATTGATCCGAATACCTAGGATGCGTTGCGCTTCTCCTAAATCCTTCATCTGGAAATGTTTCTCGAGCCAGTCCTTAACGGAGTTAAGCATGGGGATATCATTCCCAATGAATAATATGTCATCTACATATAGGATTAGGAGAGTTACTTTACTCCCACTAAATTTCATGTATAAACAAGGTTCCTCGACACTTTGGGTGAAACCATTTTGTTTAATCACATGGTTGAACCGATGGTTCCAACTCCGAGATGCTTGCTTAAGACCATAAATGGATCTCTTAAGGTTGCAAACTTTCTTAGGATTGTTTGGATCAATAAAACCCTCAGGTTGTGTCATATATACTTCCTCTTCCAGAAACCCATTTAGGAAGGCAGTTTTAACATCCATCTGCCATATCTCATAATCATGAAAATGAGCAATCGCTAAGATTATCCGAATAGATCTAAGCATTGCAACTGGCGCAAAGGTCTCATCATAGTTTAAACCATGAACTTGTGTGAAACCTTTAGCTACCAATCTAGCTTTGAAAATATCTTGATTTCCATCCATGCCGGTCTTGATCTTGAAGATCCATTTGCACTGAAGAACCTTGGTTCCTTCAGGCAAGTTAACCAAGTCCCATACATGATTCTCGTACATGGAATCTATCTCGGATTTCATTGCCTCTAGCCATTTAGCAGAATTCGGTCCAGTCATGGCTGCTCTGTAGGTTGCAGGCTCATTACTTTCTAGAAGCAAAAAGTGATCACCACCATCCTCGATCACACCTAGGTATCGATCTGGTGGGTGGCTTGATCTGCCTGACCTTCTAGGAGTGGAGAATGGAACCACAGAGTTAAAAGATTCAGGAATGTCTTCTGGCAAAACATCCTGAGCCTCATTTTGCATTTGTGGCTCTTGAACTTCGCTAAGTTCAAATTTTCGCCCACTCTGTCTTTTAGAAATAAATTCATTTTCTAAAAAGACAGCATCTCGAGACACAAAAACTTTGTTCTCTAGACGATTGTAGAAGTAATATCCTCGAGTCTGTACAGGATAACCTACAAAGATACATTTATCAGATCTTTGTGCAAGCTTATTGTCAGTCTTGTTTTTAACATATGCTTCACAACCCCAGATCTTGATAAATGAGAGGTTAGGAACTTTTCCTCTCCATAACTCATATGGAGTTTTCGGAGCTGATTTAGACGGACATCTATTGAGTGTGAAAATGGCAGTTTGAAGAGCAAAACCCCAGCATGAATCAGGAAGCTCGGTCTGACTCATCATTGATCTTACCATATCCAACAGGGTACGGTTTCTTCTTTCGGCTACACCATTTAATTGTGGTGTACCAGGAGGTGTAAGCTGTGATTTGATTCCATAGTCTTTCAGATGAATATCAAAGTCATTACTGAGATATTCACCTCCCCGATCTGATCCTAAGGCCTTGATCTTCTTTCCTAATTGGTTTTCTACTTCCTTTTGAAATTCTATAAATTTCTCAAGTACCTCACTTTTGTATTTGATTAGGTAGATGTAGTCGTATCTACTAAAATCATCTGTAAAAGTGACAAAGTAGTCATAACCACCTCTGGCAGTGATTGTCATTGGACCGCAAACATATGTATGAATGAGGGCCAACAAATCACTAGCTCGTACTCCTTTTCCTGAAAAAGGTGCTCGAGTCATCTTGCCTAAAAGACAAGATTCGCATGTTCCATATGATCCAAAATTAAATGGTTTGAGAACTCAATTGGCTACGAGTCTCTCAATGCGTTTTTCGTTTGTATGCCCTAAACGACAGTGCCAAAGGTAGGATTGATTAGGATCTTCTATTTTGAGCTTGCATAATTCATGTCTATCATATCGATACCTGGTTTCAACTTCTTCTCATCCAGGTACTTTGGGCAATTTCGCTTCCAATGGCCGAAATTTCCACAATGGAAGCATTTCTGTTCAGGAGTCGCGCCTCTCTTAGCAATAGAATTGTTGCCCGAAGCAACCTTTCCTTTTCCTTTGCCACACGCGGGTTTCTTACCCTTCCCTGCGGCCTTCTTAAACTTCCCCTTCTGTTTTATCGCCATGGATAAAACGTCTCTATTCCCACTCCCACTAGCCATCATATCCCTCTCATGTTGTACAAGCATGGCATGCAATTCATGAAGATTTTTCTTTGAATCATTCATGTTGTAATTCGTCCTAAAAGGACCGAATGTTGCAGGCAAAGAATTAAGCAGACGGTATACCGCAAAATCTTCAGAAATTTGGCAACCTAACTTTTCAAGAGTTTCAACATTCTCAATAAATTTGAGAAACATGAAGACCAACTGGTTGGCCCTTTGAGAGCTTAGTCTCATAGAAACTTGAAGCTGCTTCGTATTGAAGTATTCGCGGCTTTTGCGAGAAACTAGTCGTTAGCCGAGCGAATATTTGATATGCACTAAAATCAATCATGCGTTTCTGTAAACGCGGGTGCATAGCAAAAATCAATACATTCTTAATCTGGTCAGATTCATGCGCGTACTCTTGATACTTTTGTATCATTTCAGGGGTGGCGTCAGGACCTGGAGCAAGAATCGGGGGTTCATATAGAAAACGTTGTTTTCTATCAGATTGAAGGGCTAATCGCAGGTTTAACTCCCAATCAGTAAAATTGCTTCCATCCTCCTCTAGTTCATTCTTTTCCATAAAATTACGAAGCCAGGTTTCTTTGGATATTACTGAATTGGACGTTTGAGCCATTTTCGATTTTTAAACTACAACATGGAAAAACAATAGATTAAATTCATCGACAAATTCACATTAAAATAATTATTTGTGAATTTATGCATTTATATAATGATCTCTCTTAATTATATAAATGATTCCGAGATCCGATCTTATATAAATTTAGGTACGCGGAGGGCGATACATCCCAAATTTATGTAATTTCGGTGAACCAACTCATGATTGATTCTACACTTAGAACTCTCGGTTGATCGATTTCAACTAAATCAATCCTTTAGACCCAGATTGCAAGACTTGTATTGCAAATCACGTCAAGATTAAACCAAAATTCACTCGTAATAACTCTTTATTAACCTATTCCTCCAAGGTAAAAAGAAAACACTCCGCTAGGGCGAGCGTGCCCCTAATGAACAAGGGTTGCATAGGCGTGAATTGTGGAAGGACTAAATCTCGATTTTACATTTTAGTGAGAAATCTTGTCATATTTTATCTATCGCTTTTAAGTGAACTAATTCTAACGAGTCGTGGATAATGAATATGACAATGTGGGATTACGTTTGGTTATAATTGTGCAAAAATTAAACAAAGCTTGCATCAAATAAATCCAAGTCCTAGTATGACCATAAGACTAGAACCTAACAAAAGCAGTTAAACCTAAACTAGGCTTCAAAAGCTTCAAAGGCTCCGTCTTCACTTCGGTCTCGATCCGCCAACCATTGGCTCGGTGAAAATGCCGATCTTCAATATAAACAAATGTACATATGGACTATCCTATTATACATTTTGAAAAATAAATAAAATTAAAGTATTACAAACCGGCGATACGAGATCGCAATTATTACAAACCAATCGGATACCGTCCTTACATTTCGGTACAGTACCGATACTATAGTACTCTATGGCCATACTATACTTAGAATCATGCAAATAAGACCAAAAATCAGATTTTCAACTTTACAGTACAAGCAACCCGATAAATTTAGGAATTTCTGATTCTAACTTATTAGAATCCAAAATCAATACTTAAAACACCTTTTAAGTTTAAACTAACAACCAATTCCTTGGTTACTCAATATTTAGTCTCCACCAAAAATGGATTTAATTAGTTTAATTTCATTATATTTGCTAGCAGTTTGTCCCAAAACATCACATAATCAACCCGAAAATATCTAAACAAATAATAACTAATTATGAAAAAATTTAGAAATTATTTCATTAAGTGATTTAAGCTCACAACCAGTAGCTAATTAAGGACAAAAAATTTGCAAATTATTTTGGTCATTTTCTCTTAAGAAATTAATTTTCCACCATTTATATCATTACTAACTAATAACAAATGGCCAATAAAATTATGAAATAATTTCTGGAAATTATACTCATTATAATTCTGGAAAAATTATAAATTTCTTTAATTAACAAAATTAACATGCATGTTAATCTAATTACCAATTAATTAGAAAATAGCATAAATCTTGTAAAAACAACAAAAAATAAGCAAAATTAGCAAATAAATTCCTAAACTACCATAATTTCGGTTGAAGCATCCACATGTCCAAAAAATCACATGAAACTTTAGTTTGTATGATAAAACTAATTTTTATCATTAAAAAACAATTAAGTTACTAATTAACCTAATTAAAGCTTAAAATTAACATGCAACTTAAACTGATGCTCTGATACCACATGAAAGTTATTTAGCCTCTAATTAAACTCTTCTAATTAGTACTTAATTACTCCTGATTAAGTTTAGCTAGGAATCTTTAGTTGAATGTAAGATTAAAGCATTAATAATGTATAAAACAAGTTTTTATACCTTAATTAGGAGGAAATTTGACCACACCTTCAAAGAAGGTTCTTGAGCTGCTATTAAATGGGGATCTTCCTCCTTAATCTTGAGTTTCCAAGTTAGGAAACCTCCTCTCTTGATCCACCAAAGAAGCTCTCCAAAATTCTCCCAAAATAAGCTAGTATAAATAGGTGAATAAAACCTTAAAACCAAAATAAAATTAGCTAACACTTTAGCTAATGTTATTCTAGGTTTAGATAAGTGTTTTGATCAAGTTTTCATTGACATGCAATGAAGAAAACTTGATCTTGATTATGTTGGAAGTAGGCTAAATTTTAGAGAGAAAAATTGAAAATTTCTCTTTCTCTCTCTCTAAAACAATTTGTTTTTGTATAGAAATGATGTGTTATGTGGGAGATCAAAATCTCACCACCGTCCACTATATATATAGTGGTTAGTAAGTCGGTAAGTAAAGTTACCAAAAGCCCTTATTAACTTGTATCCATTAACTCTTAAAAGTTACAATTTAGTAATAATATATCCATATATAATAATTAATAATTACATCATTTTAGCTAAAATTACAACACTTTGTAATTTAATTAGCTAATTGTCAATCTCGACAATTAACACAAATAATCGTAATTTTATACGACTTGAGTTCCAAACTCGTAAAACACCATCCAATATAATCAGTTAACTCTTTAACTGAAACATTAAGGTTTATATTATATTGTATCCAGTATAAATATAATATCTTTTGGAGAAACTATCTTTACCGGTGTGACCGAGAGGGATCAGTTGATTACCGCCGTCAAACGACAATAACGTCAAAGTTTAGCCAGCCAATCGTTATCGATTTACGTTAATCAACTGACTTGTATATTCAATATATCCCAAGTTTATTCCTAATTAGATTTAATTAGTCAACGTATTATTGTCGGAGGACACCAACTCCAACAGATCGGGAATATGTAAGCAGTGCTCATAAGCTTGCGACAGACTGTCGTAAAGGAGCGATATGTCCTTTTTCAATCTTTGAGCTTTCTCCCCCTCCCCCTGTAAGTTAGTACTGTTCGTTTATGTTAAGTTACTATTTGTCAAAAAAAAAAAAAAAAAAACCATGAGATTGTAGTTACTTGATTCAACAAATTTGTATATGTCGTCGGGTCATCTCTCGAGACATTTGTAGCTGTTGTCGAGAGTGCTACCAAATACTCTTTTATATGCTTCAGCATTATCTTGATCCCGTTCTGTTAAGTCTTCATAAGCGACTGCATTTCCCTCTTCCTCGAACATACCCTTAGCATCATTGTCTTAAAAACAGCTTGTTGGTGAGCGATCATGTACAAAGCCTCTAGCTTTTTCCACAATTTGATAGTTATCTCCTCTTCGAGACTTCGACCAACTCCGATCCGTGATGGCATTGTTGTTGGGATGCGAACCCAAGTCCCACATCGGAGAAATAAGGAGTTGAAAACTGCCTTATAAGGGATTAACAAACTTATTAATATGAGGGCTTTTAAAACCGTGCGGGTTGGTAGCCAGGCTCAAAGCGGACAGTATCATACTAATTGTGGAGTCGGTGGTCTGGCAGTCCACAACAAATGGTATCAGAGCCACGTTTTAAAGAAACCTATGGTGGCAACTGACAAGTGGACTCTGGTGCTTGTGGGCATCCCCCCTCGGCAACCCCTTGCGACTGTGTGTCGCTTGAGGGGATTTAATAAAATCGAGGTTCAATGATGGGTCTTGGTTTGAGGGGGGGATTGTTGGGGTGCAAACCCAACTCCTACATCGGAATAAGGAGTCGAACACTGCCTTATAAGGGATTATCAAACTTATTAGTATGAGGCTTTTTAGGTTGAAAAGATACCCATGTTTAAAATTGGTGCGGGTTGGTAGCCGAGCCCAAAGCGGACAGTATCATATTAATTGTGAAGTCGGTGGTCTGGCAATCCACAAGAATTGTCTGCTAAACTCAACAAGAGAGCGGAGTGAACTTTCTCTTCCAATGTTCGCCAAATCGAACTTGGGACGTTTGCCTAGAGTTGCCACCTTCACAAACTGCCTCATTTTCGGCAAGGGGTAATCATAAGCCTTGTTGCTTAATTAAAACTCTCACCTTTATCTACTATAGTCCGAAATTATGATCAGATATGGGTAAAGTATATCATGGTCTCGGGAGCACAAGATCCATGGTGCTCCCACTCACAATAAAGGTGTGGGCCTATGAAATAAAAAATCAACAATCATTTTTAAATGTGATCCTCATTCCTTTATGGTGAGACAGACCACCATATTCTTGTGCTCTCGACAATATAGTATAAGCATTGAGCAGATGTGAGATACGTACTAGTCCCTGGTTTGCACAAGAATAATTTATAGAAATTCTACGATGATTGTAGCCATGGTCGAACGGCTAACAAATAATAAGGTTGGTGATACGAAACCTCACCTCAAAAATCAGGTCAAAGTAAAAAGGTCAACCATAACAAGTCAACATAATAAACCATCTAGATTATATTAAAGTAATAAAAAATGCGGCTCACAAAGTCACCATACAATATGTACACTCCAATAGTCCAACAAACAGCTATCCAAAGTAGACCTGTTTTGTTTTTGTTTCCGTCACTTTTAACTTATAAATATATCACTTCATATCTTTAATTCTTCATACCATCCACATTTTCCACCCTCCTCTCTACTCTCACAATAGCCATGATCAGAACAAGTCAATTCACGATAATTTTCGCGGTAATTGTGGCTGCAGCTTGTATTCAGGACACCCTGGTATCAGCACAGAACTGCGGCTGTGGCATCGGGCTATGTTGCAGCAAATGGGGCTACTGTGGTACAACATCAGACTACTGTGGAGATGGGTGCCAAGAAGGGCCTTGTGACTCCACTATTCCTGCTTCTAATGATGTGTCTGTGCCAGATGTCGTGACAGACGAATTCTTTAATGGGATCATTGATCAGGCAGACTCTAGCTGTGCTGGTAAAAAGTTTTACAGTAGGTCTGCTTTGTTGGATGCTCTCAGCTTCTATCCTAAGTTTGGCACTGTTGGATCATCTGATGATTCAAAGCGCGAAATTGCTGCCTTCTTTGCTCATCTCACCCATGAAACTGGCCGTAAGTATTTCCTGCTGATACCTCTGTAACTATTACATCTTTTTTAATCTGTAGTGCCCTTTTCTCGAACTTGATTAACCGATTTGTCTATACGTCATCCTCAATAACCGTGCCTGACTGCCTGTACATCATGGTAGTCTATCTTTTTGAGTAAATGCATCTTCAGCTGGTCGTTCTTGGCTGAGACAGCAAAAATCGACTGAATCTGGTGTGAACATTGTGTAAACCTTTGCTTGTTTCAGATTTTTGCTACATAGAGGAGATAAATGGAGCCAAGGGGGATTATTGCGACGAGACAAACACAAAATGGGTATGCAATCCGAACGAGAAATACTACGGTAGAGGACCAATCCAGATCTCATGGAACTTCAACTACGGACCAGCAGGACAAAGCATAGGTTTTGATGGTCTGAATGCACCCGAGACAGTCGCCAAGGATCCCGTGGTAGCATTCAGAACAGCATTCTGGTTCTGGATGAACAATGTCCACCCTCTCTTAATTTCAGGCCAAGGATTCGGATCAACCATTAAAGCAATCAACGGAATGGAGTGTAATGGAGGGAACCCTGCTCAAGTTAATTCGCGTGTTGGCTACTTCAAGCAGTACTGTGATCAGCTTGGTGTTTCCCCTGGGGATAACCTTTCCTGCTAATTTCATCCGAAACTTGAAATAACTTAGGCTACCTTGTACGCATGTTTTTTTTCACGTATAACCACAATTCTTGTACTCCTGGTAGAAGAAGAGTACTGCCATTGTCTTCCTCAAATTCTTCAAATTCAGAGACTATTTCGAGTAAAAGCTATGCTAATCAGGCTAATCAATGGTATTGCAGCCATATGCCTTCCTCCCTCGTTATCCTTTTTAAGAGTCTCTCAAGTAAAGCTGTTAAGATATGACCAATTATTGGGCCTCAACCATCAGTCTAGACTCAACCAAAATCCAACTCGAGTAAAGCTGTTAAGATATATACCATGTTAAAGAGCCAACTCAACCAATAATTGGTTATATCTTAATAATTGGTTATATCTTAACAAAAGTCTACACTGATGGTTGAGGTCCAATAATTGGTTATATCTTAACAAAAGCTTTGCTATTCAGGCTAACCTTTGATTTTGTTTACCTTTCCAGCTTTTAACTGCTGTAATATTTGATCAGTGATAATCTGCTAAACTGGACAAATTGTTTGGCCACTGGATTTGATGCCCTTACATAGTTCCAAATTATGCAAAGGCTCTACGATACAAATACAATGAACATAAATGTATTCTTTTAACATTGCAGACTGTTACAGTTCAACTGACAGTGTCGGGACTCAGGAAATCTGTACAAGAGACTGACTGACTAAATTTCATGCAAGCAGTAGAATCTTATGCCTAGCAGTAAAAATATGGACTAACAATCTGTATATGTAAATGAAATTATAATGTAAACAGTAGGGTAATGAGAATAGAATCGCGCACACTACAGAAGACAACCAAATTTTTGGTCATGGATGTTTAGGCATGGATAATATATTGATATGTTAGTACAAACGTAGTGCACTTAGCTTTTTCTGAGACGATCAAACAGACGAGCAAGCATGAGCAAGAATCTTTGAGATTGACCAAAAGTGCAGTACCTGCGCGGGTGAAAAGAAAACTGGTTAATCCACATCCAGAAGAAAACACTGATGATGGTAAGGTAAATACAGATATTAAGAGTTAGTATTGTAAACGAACTTTGGCCAAAGACCAGCTAATTTAGCCTAAAGCTGGTACTGTAACAAACTAGGTCCAATGAAATTGCAGCATTAC
Organism: Spergularia marina; assembly: GCA_963680865.1. NCBI lineage: Eukaryota > Viridiplantae > Streptophyta > Magnoliopsida > Caryophyllales > Caryophyllaceae > Spergularia > Spergularia marina. The sequence goes on along the minus strand of OY804546.1, from coordinate 10,132,124 downwards.
AGTTATACCAAATACAGTTCTATGTTTACCAGGGTGTACGCAAATGCAAAATTAGGTTAAAACGTCTACGTGAATGCACAACTACATCAGAGAACCCTGAAATAACACAAACACTAGTTATACCTGGGAATGCACTTATTTCCGAGAAAAGGTTTATATAAATAGCAGATCTGGAGTCCCAAAAGGCCAAGCCGTTTCCAAACACAGCAATCCATAAGGCCAAAATACAGATAAATGCACATATGCTAGCTAGACCTGTGCAACAGGCCGGTCAGGCGGGATCAACAGGTCAGGTAAGCTAATCCTGACACAGGCCATTTCAGGTGTAGGACAGGCGCTGCCCTTAAGGCCAAGTCACTGATGGGTCCCCGTGCCTCTGCTGAATTTTTCTTCTTCCTTTTTTTTTTTCTGAGCAATGAAGAAGTCTAATGCTAGCCTTATAGATTTGAGTATTAATCTCGCAATTCTTCCGCCTTGAAAAAGTCATGTAATGTCTTTGATATAGTACACATCAAATGGTAATAAAGTCAGATGTCAATGATTTGGTAAGATAACAGATAAGTGCAGACTAAATTAAATATACATGATGTGTCATCTTGAATAACTTGATCAAAGGTTGAATTGTGTTTATAAATACTCTAGTTTGATATCAATATGATATCATCCCAACAATAATCTTCCAAACCATGGCCAAAATGACCCCATTAAACTCGCTATTAATTTTCGCAATTGGACTCCTGGCTTGTATGGTAAGCACCCATGTATCAGCTAAGAACTGTGGCTGTGACCCTGGCTACTGTTGTAGTCAATGGGGTTACTGCGGTACCTCAGCTGAATACTGTGGTGACGGATGCCGACAAGGCCCTTGCTATTCCTCAAACCCAAGCTCAGGTAGGGTAGCTGTACCAGACTTGGTGACAGATGACTTCTTTAATGGAATTATTAATCAGGCAGCCTCAAGCTGTGCTGGTGTAAGCTTCTACAGCAGGGCCGTTTTCTTGGACGCTTCTAATTTCTATCCACAGTTTGGCACTGGAGGATCCTCAGATGATACTAAGCGCGAAGTTGCTGCTTTCTTTGCTCATGTCACCCATGAAACTGGACGTAAGTGTAAACAAAAACTAAGATGAACCATTTAACCAACAAATCATTTATAGTCATTGCAGAGAAAACTTAGCAGAGCTATCTGAACTTTCATCTTATTCAGATTTTTGCTACATTGAGGAGATTGCTAAAGCAGTCTACTGTAACTCGAGCTCAACTGAATGGCCATGCAACCCAAACAAGGAATACTATGGCAGGGGACCTATACAGATCACATGGAACTTTAACTATGGACCAGCGGGACAGAGCATCGGGTTTGATGGTCTAAATTCCCCTGAGACAGTTGCAAAGGATCCAGTCATAGCCTTCAGGACAGCCTTCTGGTTTTGGATGAACAATGTCCACTCTATCATGCTATCTGGCCAGGGGTTTAGCGCCACCATCAAAGCGATTAATGGAGGGGAATGCAATGGCGGAAACACTGCAGCTGTAAAGGCTCGTGTTTCATATTATACTCAGTACTGCAGCGAGTTTGGTGTTTCTCCTGGAGACAACCTTACATGCTAAGTCATCAACCCTAAGGCTAAACTTATCATTCTTTTTGTAATGGCAATTGGCAAATATAGTGATGTATAAAAAATAAAACTAAGATAAGTTGGAACTCATTAGAGTTCTAATTTCTGAATAATGAGGTTCAGGAGTTCGAGTCTCATGTATCCTAGACTCGTATTGTTCATGTATTGTGTGTTTGTGTTTGATCCCTTATCTAACTTTGATGTAAATAAGGTGTTATTACACCTGGGACAACACTGAGTATATAGTTGCTACTGGCTACTCTTGACTGCGAGGAAATTTTGCTACAGTTAACTGGGGTAAACTCTTATGGTGTAGACACATTATTCCTAGAACTCGATTTATGGCATGGATGGCAGTAAAAATAAAGCTCCAACTAAAGGAGAGTGAAGAAATTAGGATGAGTGTATCCTCTGTCAGTCACATCAGAAACCCACCAGCATCATTTTTTCACATGTGAATACAGTGTTTAAATGACTTGACATTCTTAGCAGCAAAATAGAGATTAACATTCGAGGCACTGATACAATTCATCGGTGCACCAGGAAAAGATTTTACCCACGCATCAAAAAGCAAGTCCTAGGCGCTCTAATCTCGTGTAATACTTGTGGATTGTTCGTGACAAAATGCCGGATTGAACAGATGATATGACATACAGAATTTTAGTTGCAGAAGGTACTTGATGAGGTACGTATGTGTGTGAGGAAAATGGTGCATAACTTGAAAAGTAAGGACAGATAACACAGGAATCTTACGTAATACGTTTCTTGTATTTCTTAATTGTTGTTTTTATAAGTAGCTAAAACAATTTTGCTGGGGTATGCCCCTGCGCTTTTGTAATCATCTTTTTTATATGTAAAATTCTTACCTTTCATCAAAAAAAAAAAAAAAAAAAAAAAAAAGGGTTCAGTAATCAGCGTAATAGCTTTGTACTCTCTATTTTATTGTAAGCAGACAGTACCTCTGTCTATTGTCTTCAATTATGTCTGCAAATCGTCGTGTTACTCATGTAGCTCCATTTCTTTTTGATTGCCTGGACATATGTATGGATTCGAGGAGAAGAACCAATCCTTCTCGTCTCAATAGTTTTTCTCCTGGGCTCAAGCAAGCAAAGTAGAAACCAGGATTCAGCGAAAGTGAAAGTACTATATGTAAGCATGCATGGTCACACAACAGAGGAAATGGGTAACCAATGGTTGCAGAGGCTATACGCTACATACCAGAAGCAAGCATAATATGTGCTGAGCGATGAAGGTGATCACTGCACCCACACCGTTCCATCCCAAATATCAACCCACTAATCCGGAGCAGTACTTGATTCAGCTTTCAGAAGCAATTTCGCCAGAGTCAAGCAGATGTTTTGTGCACTAGATTCCTGTGTCTGGGAACAAGCTTGTACAAGGTATTACAGGTCACAAGATAACGAAGGCATGACACAAATTTTAGTTCATTGATATTGCAGAAAAATCACCAATTTTATTGCAAAAATTTATTTGAAACAATGTGAATCTTTATAGATAATAGATACAGGCAACAATGCTGTACAAAGTTAAATGGCTGAGCAACTTAATATAAAGGCATATACATACAATTGTTACAGTTATTCAGGTTGCGATCTGTCATTCCTGTAAACTAACTTCAGCAACTAATGAATCTCAAGAATGCAAGGATGTTGTTTCATTATTCGTGTGATTGGAAGTTGAACTGACCACAGCGTCATCTCGTGAGGGAACTTGGAGGTATAATTTCATGGTGTCATAAACAGTGAAGCCAATTGCTACTGAGGGCACAACCTGAAGCATAATCGTCAAAGACCAATACAATCAGATATATTTTTTTCTTTATGAATATATTTAAGCTGGCATTAAAGAGATTTTTTGCTTTAAGTACCTTCAAGTAGTTCAAACTAAGTCCTGAGAACAACTGTTTCCATCCTTGTTCCCGAGCTATCTTGACTAGTATTTGCAATGTTCCTTTCTCGTTACCAACATTATATACGCGCTGGACCTGTCACATAAGTACAGCATTTCAACCCCCGGGGTTTGCAGACTATTGAAACGAAGTAAATTATTTCTCTCATGTTGAGGGTTCTGAACAGCTACACTACCTGCATTTGCCGTCTTACAACATCAAGAGGATATGTAAAGGTTTGACCCAGCAACCCAGCAACAGAACCACACACAAGTTTCACTATGATATCCTTTTTGTGCTCCTCAGGAACGTGGGTCTTCATCTCTTCATAGAAATAAAATTTCAAGCCCGCATATGGGAATATTCCAAACAGCGATGGTGCTGACAAGATAATAGCAGATGTTATGTAAAACCACAATAGGAGACCTCTGATGTGTACTGTGAATATCAAACAAGCTGCACACCTACTCCCCGGTAAAGACCTCTCAAACCAGCTTCTCTGTATGTCTTGGAAAAGCAGTCATGAATTCCTTTATACACTTGTTCATGGTGAAATACTCCTTTTAGATTTGACTTGGAAGATCCAACGACCTGTACTATAGATGGATGCCACATTTTAGTAACTATGAGACAACTTTGGGCATTTCTCAAGTATAAAGCTTTGCAAAACTATGATGATTTGATATCGAACAAGACAACAGGGTCGAAAATGTTTCCAAAGAAATGGGCACAAGTGAAGAACATTTTTCCCAAAGTGCTTACCTGGTAAGCCAGCTTTGTGCGCACTAAATCAAGAGGATATGTAAAAAGGACGGCCGTTCCACCAGCAAATGATCCTGCCACAAGATCAAGGGCAGGGCCTTTCCATACATCAGGATAGGAAAGAATTATCCACCGTCTATATTGCTCATAAGCCATGTAATGCAACGCAGCATATGGAACAATTCTAGCGACACTAGCCCCATTCCCTCTGACAAACAAAGTTTAGGAACACAACATTGTGATTTTTTTATGAAGCAAAACCTTAATTCAAAAGGACAATTTAGAGATTAGAATGTAAACCACAATAAGCACCTGTAAAAACCAAGTATTCCCTCGGTCCTAGCTATCTTAGCAGAAGAACCGAACAATCCTATACTCTTGTATTCCGCTTGTCTTGTCTGCAAAACAACAAAAAACATGGTAGCTATTTAGCCGCACAACGACTGGTGTTTAATTGAACTATGGGCCAAGGAATACATATATTTTGTTGAGAGAAACATTGCAGCTAGTTCTTTGATTCAGCTTTATTACGAGGCACACACGACACATTTCCAATACTTTGGTTTCCTTATAAGTTTTAGTAATTGGAGAAGGTCAAAATTTTGTCCAAAAGCAAACACTATCAGTAACAACTAAGACTCTAAACTTGAAACCCAGTGATTTATAAACTTTTAAAGCATCAGAGACTTATTGATAATAGGGCTCAGTCAGTGGACTGTTTGGGGTCGGAAGAGATTCTGGGACCAAGGGACTAATCTTGAGCACCTAGTCTAAAGCTAGCAGCCAGGAATATGTTGAGAATCCAGTCTAAAACTGATGCGCGAAAGGTATAATCAAATTTGGATCGACTTCTAGTCTATCCATAGAAGGTAAAGACATTTATAAAAAAGAAGAAGTGAAGAACATCATCAACGAATGTTTGGAAGTGCCTCAGCATGCTGTTACTGCTTTGACTTCTGTTATTGTGTAACTACTAATTTTCTCAGACTCATGCATCTGTTGTTGACTTGCCTGCGTATCAGATAATATGGAACAGGTTGCATTGGATTGGTGTAAACTACAAAGTCAATCATTTCTCCAAAAAAAAAAAGGGAGGTCTTTGAAATCCACCATGAATTGAAGCATGTTCCATGAGAATGGTACAACAACAACCAAGCCTTATTCCCAAAATGATTGGGGTCGGCTAACATGAAGAGTAAGAATATCGTTTATAGAGGAGTGTCTTCTCAGCTATTCTATACAAGATTTGGAGAGAAAGGAACTTAATATTTTCTATCATCCTTGAAGACGAGACAAAATGGAGAGCAGATAGATTTTGTTTAGCTGATATGCTAAGTGACATCCATTGAGATTCTGCTCATACAAACACTCTTCTCCGTTTCTGTACAGCACATTCCCTTTAACGAGGTGTTCCAAATTAGTTAGTGGTTTCTAGCTTACGGTGGTATGTTTGTTTTGGTTTTATAACAGGAAATTCTACACAACGTTATTGAACTTTAAGTCCACGTGCAAGAAAATTTAAGCAGTACATCGTTCAATCTATTTCTGTACTGCTAACTCAAAAGCACAGAACTCCTAGTTGCAAATACATATTCAAACTTCCCATGGCCCTCACGACACATACTAATACAGTCAAGAGCCTGCAGGATTGTCTCAGACGCCCTTAGAAGCAAAGCGTCTATTGGCACACAATTGTCTGAGGTCACCATACAAGCATACATCAATTCTTCAACTTCGAACACTTCAACAACAATCCAACCATAAAGTTTGAACCTTCTTTCAAGGAAAGGCTCAATGACCCCATCCTAGTCTAACCAAACAACACACGCTTCACTTTCCAATGCGAACACCCTACATAGGCCGTCCACAGTTATCCTTCCTAATGTGCTGAATCCTTAACAATGCACATTTTAAGTCCATTGCATTTCAGTGGTAGGAGCCAAAACTCCTAAGTTCTGTGGACACCTACTCGACCCGTATCCTAAGAATAACAAACACAGGGCTGCATACTCTCCATTCAAAATCCAAGGTACCACACCTTGAACAACACCCACCCTATACGTTCATTTTACCAGAAACGTAACTTGGTGCTCTTTAACACTTAACTCCAAAAAAAGCCAATCATCATTCATAGTACAACAACGACAACAACAACGACAAAGACTAATTAGGTCCCAAACTCCCGATGTGATTTGGAATCGGCTAACATGAATAGTCGTCCTAAGTAACCATAAAACTAATACATGATGATCAAGGGTACGAATCTTTTATTTTTTGTTCATTTTCCTAAAAAATAAAGGAACCTTAAAAGTCTAAGCTGACCCCACACCTCCAGTGCCTCAAAGGCTCCAAAGGAGTGTCGGATATACGCAAGCCTTATGCATACGTTTACAAAAATAAAAGAGAGGGAGAGAGAACAAAAAAAAAAAGGACCTGAAAGAGAATCTTGATGCGTTCAAGGGGAGCAACAGCAGTCTTGGCGACGCCACCAGCAACACCACCAGCAATAAGTTCCTTAACGAAAAGGGGCATCTTTTCTAACGACAACATTCCTCTTTCTCTCTCATCTCTCTTCACCATTGCAAACCCCCCCACCCCACCAATTCAACTTCTTCGCGATGCGATGACAGAAAGTGAGGGAGTATTATGAATTCGAGGGAACCCAGGTTTTTTTATAATTGGTCAAATTTGGCAGAATAATTTGAAACTTTTTTTTTATTATTTTGTGTGTTAAATGGTGGGTACTTATTTATTGTTTATGCTGGTGAGATGGAAGAGTCGTACTCGTCTCATTTCAGAAGAGAGTTAGGAGACCAATGAATAATTTTGGGAGTAAACTTTTGGAGTCGTTTCTGCGTAGCCGCGTAGTCATGACTCATGAGTACACGAGTCATGGAATAATCCAACCTTTTTAGTTTAACAAAAAAAAAATCCGATGTTTTACTTATCATTACACTAGTATCCCAAATAAGTTAAAGTAGAAATTTCGTCAATTCCAAATCTCAAGAGGCTAAATAATTAGGGGGAAAAAAAACATTTTGCACAAATTTATGTAATTCTGTTATGTGAAATTTTCCAATATACCCCTGAGGTTTCCGAAATTTTCAGGTATACCCCTCAGGTTACTGAGCTCTCCAGCGTGCCCCCTGAGGTTTGCAAAATCGTGTTTTTTCCAGATTTCCGCTGACGGCGTCTAACACCGTTAGACCTTCAGTGAGTTTGACTATTTTAAGACAAATTGACCCTTAATTACAAATCAATTAAAAAAAATAGAGAAAATAAAAACTAAACCCATATTCTCTCTCCTCCCCATTCCCCCACCCACGAGAAACCCTTGCTCCGCCCCTCCCCCACCCTCGCCCATCTCCACCACCACCACCACAGGCGCCACCAATCACCGTCCTACTCATCCACATCGCCAACAACCGCACCCGACGACAACCCGACACCTCTGCTACTCATTCGATCATCCCATGAAGATCATTTCTGGGCAACAACAACAATCTTCATCAGTTCGATCATCCCATGAAGTTGTTGCCCAGGTTAGCCGGCAATGGTCGCTGAAATGATTGTATCCCAAGTCTAGCACTTCTAGTTCCCCAAGGTCAGCAAGTAAAGGAATTGTTGCGCAACATACTAAAAATGCAGAAAGGAAGAAACAATCACAAGTAGGAACACATTATAACGAGATTGCTAGTGAGAAGTCGAATTTGGAGTCCTAAAATTGAAAATGAAATTAGTAACTGTAGTAATTGAAGTTGGTAAGTTACGAGCTTACATCGATTTAATGTAAGAGAGTTGTCCAAGCTCAGGGGCTAATGTTCCTCCAAGACAAAGATTCCTCAGATTCCTGAAAGTGGAATCACCCTATTCATGATTGGGGAACTCTTACTTCAGGTTGAATCTTCTCTCGAGAACACGATCCTGAGCATCGGGCGGTGATTGGTGGTGGTGGTGGTGGAGATGGGCGAGGGTGGGGGAGGGGCGGAGCAAGGGGTGTCTCGTGGGTGGGGGGATGGGGAGGAGAGAGAATATGAGTTTGGTTTTTATTTTCTCTATTTTTTTTAATTGATTTGTAATTAAGGGTCAATTTGTCTTAAAATAGTCAAACTCACTGAGAGTCTAACGGTGTTAGACGCCGTCAGCGAAAATCTGGAAAAAGTACGATTTTGCAAACCTCAGGGGCACGTTGGAGAGCTCGGTAACCTGATGGGTATACCTGAAAATTTCGGAAACCTAAGGGGTATATTGGAAAATTCCCCTTCTTTTATTGACCATTTTTTCCTTGTGTTTCCCAGCCGCCCATTTTATAGTAAATAATTTATAACAATTAACTTCTCCTTATTCTCTACAACATATCTATTCAACCTTAATAAAAATGAACTTATATCAACATCACAACTACCTTCAAATGAAAATCTATCGTGTATTCATTCAAACATTCATTTGCATGAAAAAAATGTTCGTGCATTTAGAGATGTTATATGTTTGACAATTTAACCAATGAAGAAGACAAAAGTTAAATGTCAAAAAATTAAAGGTAAATACTTAGAGCGAAGTAGCTTGATAAAGAAAACTAAAAATCTTAAAAAATTATGCAAATAAAATATAGCCCCTTGAGAATTGGAGTTCGAGAAATTCCATTTTAGCGGGTTAGGGATAATAGTGTGACGTGCAGTAAAACGTTGGGTTATTTTTATCAAATTGGAATGGTTGGGTTATTCGATGAAAATGTTGCAAACGTTAATTCGGTTGTAGAGGATATGCTTTGTTAGTTTGATTAATTTTATTTATTGAATTGCATTTCGAGGGTAAGGTTGTGCCTCCATCTGGTTGTTGTTGTGGAAGTGGAAGTGTAGCTTTTACCTTCGACTACGTTTTGATTTGATGATGAATATGAGGATATGGTGCTTAAGGGATAAGGATATGGAGTACTCCCTCCGTTTCTTTTGTTTATTTACGTTTCGTTTGAATATGTGAGAGGAATTCAAACGAAACGTAAAGAAACAAAAGAAACGGAGGGAGTAGTACTTAAGAAGTTAAGAAAGACCATTTCTTTCATGATGGTTTTCTGGAATGTGCCACTACAATTGAATGTTCCAGGTAGAGTTGGGACTTGGGAGTCAGGATAGAATCCTTGCTAATGCGTGCTCTTGGTTTTTGAAGTTGTGGTACATATTGTGCAATCCTGCGATAGTTTGACAGGTGGATAATTGATCTTTGGGTTTTTTTGGGAAGGGTAATTTAGTAAAATGTTTTTATAGTTTTTGATAATTATTAATTTAAATTATTATTTTATGCTGTGTTTAAGAGGTTTTTTGTTGCGTTTAGTGTTTTCGATAAATATATGACGTTTTCGAATTACGAGGTAAGTGTTTGACTAAGGATTTTAGAGAGTAATACGAGTATAATAAAAAATTCATTTGCTCTCAAAAAAAGATAATAAAAAATTCATTTATTCTCAAAAGCGGTGCAGGTGCAGTTATGCACGGGTTGTTAATTTGTTAGTAGAGTAGTAGTCCAGTAAACATCACGTTTCTCAGTTATTTCTCGCCACTCTTGAATTCTTGATCTTCCACTCTCAGTCTCCACTCTGACAACAATGGCGCCGAGTCCGCCATGGGCCGACCTTCCCGAAGAACTGCTGTATAAGATCGCGACTCACCTTCACAAAGACGCTTTCGCCATATCGGCATTCCGCACCGTCTGCAAGTGGTGGTGCTTCTCCGCTCGCCGCCTCGCCATCTCTCCTCACCGTCTGTCGCCTCCGTTTCCTCTCACCATCATCGCCCCTCCTCCTTCAATACGCACTTACTATAAACCCACAACCCGTAAAGCCCTCCTCTCCGTCACCGTTATTTGTGCTCTCCGTGCTCCGTCGCAACATCCGCTCTCCGCGCCGCCCATTTGGATTGCGTTTATCGATCAATTGGTTAAAGATAAGGTGAGATTTCGACTACCTTTTTCTAGGTTTTCCTTTAATTTGCCCTTCAATTTCCCCCGAAACATTAATTTGTCGAAATTTGGTGCGATTGAATTGGGTAGATTTTACAATATTCCGGAAATGGAAGGTGAATATGTTGAGAAGCTTGAAAGTGTTAGGGTGATATTATTGTCAGATATGTCAGCTGTTGTTAGGATTTGTGAGAGGGGACTGTTGAGCGTGAATAGGTTAGGAGATATAAAGGATGATCAGAGTATTCGACAATGGGAATTTGTACATAATGGTGCAGGGTTTAGTTTCGATGACATTATTGAATTTAAGGGTCGGGTTTTAGGAGTTGATCGGAGAGGTCGGGTTTATGAGATTGCTTTGGATGTTCCTGTCACTATTAATCCCGTCGTCCCTCCTATTGCTGGTGGAGGTGGGAGGCGGAAGCGACTTGTGGTGTCGTTAGAAGGGTTGTATTTGGTTGTAAGGTGTAGAAATGATCATAATTCGGAAACTCAAAAATTTAAGGTTTATAAGTTGCTGGTGAATGAAGAGACGTGGAAATGGGGACAAGTCTATCACCTTGGTGGAATGATTTTTTTGTTTGGAATCGGGTTTTCGTTGTCTTTTTCAAGTCGGGAATTAGGGGGTTGTTATAGAGAGAACTCGATTATTTTTCAAGACAAGAGTTTCAGAAAGTATGTAGGAGGCAAAAGGGCTGATATACTGTGGAGTAAGCTTGGTGAAAAGGAGTTGCGTGTTGGAATTTGTCCTTTGGGAAGTAGACCTCACATCCGCCCTATTGGGTCATGGCCTGGCTGCTCTGAATCGTTGTGGCCACCTCCATCTTGGATTTGGCCGATTAGTAGGTAAGTTTTCTAATATGCCTTTTCAATGCTATAGAATGTTCTGTTTCTTATCAACCATGTATGAGTGTTTATAGTTGTGTATTCAGAATGATAAAAGATGGCCTTCTGAGTTTGTCTGATAGAATGAAGTTGTCAAGTAAATTAGGAGCCGAAAAATAGGTCTTCCTAGTTTAATTAAAGACTTCCCTTGAGAAGAAATTATTTATCTATAACCAGATGGAAGTAGTGAACTGAATGGTATCAACAATGCCTAGCAGCTATAAAGTATTAACAGATTACTTAGTAGTACCCCCCCCCCCTGCATCAAGATGAGCTTGGCCTTATCTAATTGCATACTTTCTGATTTTTTTGTGGCTTTGGTAGTCCTTGCTGCTTCCAAAATCCATGATTGTAACATGGCCAGATTCCCTTATTGGTATAGAAAAACAAGACCGTGCAAGATTGGTATAAAAAACTAACCTCTGGCATATTGGTACGATTAATGCGATGCGAGTCAAATAGGCCTAAATCAAGAAACTGTTTAGAACTTTGTTTCTTTTCTAACTGTGTAATTAAGCCTATTTGACTTGTTTCGTTTTAGTAGGCCAATTCATTATCAGAGACTTCTTTTGTATTCCAATCTGGCACGAGCTTGTAACCTCTTTCATTTATACCACTATACTAATTTGGGCTTGAATGTCGTCTTGTTCGACTTTGTTTCTTGGTGTTTCGTTGTACTTATGATAGATAGTATATGTACTAGCTTAGACTTGTCTGGTTGCACAAAATTTCAACTAGTCGATTTTATTTTATTTTGGTGACATTTTTTATGTAAACTTTGGGGGCCACCTTTGCGCACAAACATTTGCATACAACGTATATTGGTGACCGTTACACACCAAAATGGTTGTGTGGTTGCTCCCAAAAGTTTAACTGTAATTCAAAATCACAATGATAACAAAAATCCTTGCCATCCATTTTCTACAATGTATCGCATAGAAAGCAATATACCCTCCTTTTGTATATGGATGACACTCCCTTAGTGCCTTTCCACAATACATTTTGAGGGAGATGAAAAACCAAAGAATGGTATAATATCTTTATATTGTTGGCAAGGAATTAAGGGGTTTGATAAGGGTGAAAATGGCTCTAACAAACTTAATACTCTTTGTGCCGAACAACTTTCTTAAAAGTAGAAGCAGAATTACCAATATGGTGCTTCTATTTCTAACGGTTACTTCTTAGTTTTAGGCTAGAAGGAAGTAAATTTGAGCTTCTCTAAAAATAGATGTTTGGTCCTGCTCATGATTTTTCAGTGAAAAACACTTTAAGATGCTGGGCTAAACACATACTTGATAAAGTTTGAGGTTATATTTTTACTTGCAATGTTCAGCCTTAGTGTTGCCTCTTGCTCCGTACTTCATGTGGGGGAATCCTTCATGTTTCGTTCAAATCATTCCATGCTTGAATTTGTCATCCCTAGTGTGATCACCTATTTAACAAGGTACCCTCATCTGAACATGCACAAGTGTCTGTTTCACTTAGAACGTTCTTTTCCTTTTACAACATGATTCATTACTCTTAGTTTAAAAAAGCGCGCCTGAGGCGCGCCTAGGCGCAAGGCGCCATGAGGCGCAGGGGCTATCGCCTTAGGCAACCCAGGCGCAGGTGGAATACATGAGGCGCGGTGAGGCGCGCGCCTCAGGCTGAGGCTCGAGGCGCAGGTGAGGCGCGCCTTTTGTAGACAGGCCCATAAGCTTTGAAATTTTCATTTAAAGTCACGTGATTAACACGTGACTACCTCCAGCTTTTAGTTTTTTATTTTTTTATTACAGCTAACCCTAATAAATGCTATGAGCCGCCACTTTACATCATTTTTTTCTCTCTCTTCGACATTTTATCTTCTCTGCGACATTTCTCTTCGACATCTCCTGGTAAGTCTTCACTGCATCTTCTTTTTTTCTTCTTTGCTTCACTTAATCACTTCACTGCATCTTCTTCACTTGATCACTTCACTGCATCTTCTTTTTTTCCATCATCCTCTCTTTTTTTTTTTCTCTGCCGACATTCACTTCTCTCCTCTCCTTTTGTTTTTTTTTTTTTTTTTTTTTTTTTTTATTAGCCATGGATGATACCATTGATACCGACACTACCCCAACCTCTAAAACATCACAAGACCCTGCAAGAAAATATAGTACACAAGACCCAAAAAACAGAAATAATTTCACATGTAATTTCTGCAAAAAAGTAACTCGTGGAGGAGTTTATCGGCTCAAACAACATTTAGTTGGTGGGTGGAGAAATGTGACCAAATGTGAGGTATGCCCTGAGCATATTAGGGTAGAGATAAGGGACTATATGATGGAAAAAGATAAGGCTAAGAGTACGATTAATATGAGTCACAATGTGATGTCACAATGCGATGAATATTATGATGATATGGAGGAGGAGGATAATCTGATGTCTGCAAAAACACCGAGTGGGAGCTCACGTTGTGGTAGTAGTCTGCCTCCTTCAAAAAAACCGAAGCAAAAGGGACCTATTGACATGTTTTTCACACCTAATCCCGAGGATGTTGTCAAGTCTAGAAAGGATAATAGAGGGAGACAGCAAACTATCAATGAAGTTTGTAGGAAAGAGCTAAGGGACAAAGCTTGTAGGGAGATTGCTAGATGGTTTTATGATGCTGGACTTGCTTTCAATGCGGCAACTTATAGTAGTTTCCAGGTGATGATTGAGGCAATTGGACAATTTGGTCCCGGGATGAAACCACCTAGTATGTATGAGCTGCGAATTCCTTTGCTTAATAAAGAAGTGAAAGATACTGATTTGATAGTAGGGGAGCTCAAGAAAGAATGGGTAGAAAAGGGTTGTTCAATTATGTCTGATGGATGGCGTGATTCTATAGCTCAGAAGGATATAATCAATTTTCTAGTCAACTCTCCAAAAGGTTCAGTGTTTGTTAAATCCATTGATGCTTCTGAAATTACAAAGGATGCTACTTTGTTGTTTAATTTGCTGGATAGTATGGTGGAGGAAGTGGGAGAGGAAAATGTCATCCAAGTGGTCACGGACAATGCTTCCGCATATGTTAAGGCTGGTAGGTTGCTGGAAGCCAAGAGACCACACTTGTATTGGACACCATGTGCTGCTCATTGCATTGATTTAATGCTTGAAGACATAGGAAAAATCCCTAAGGTGAAAATTGCATTGAAAAAGGCCATGTTCATAAACTCCTTTATATATGGTCGTACTGGTGTTGTGAATCTGATGCGACGCTTTACAAATCAAAGAAATCTTCATAGGCCAGCAGTCACTAGGTTTGCTACATCGTTCATCACTCTTGCTCAATTCCATAAGCATAAGAACAACTTGAGAAAGATGGTGACATCTCAAGAGTGGGGTTCTAGCAAATGGGCAAAGGAGCCAGCCGCAAAGAAAGTGGCTCAACATCTATTGCAAGACAGTTTCTGGAGAAATATTCTTTATGCTCTTAAGTTGACAGGCCCCCTAGTGAAGGTTCTTAGATTGGTTGACGGGGAGAGGAAACCTCCGATGGGATATATTTACGAGGCCATGGATAGGGCTAAGGAGGCAATTACCGCCAGCTTTGGTCATAACGAGGATCAATACAAGGAGGCATTTGAGATGATTGATAATAGATGGGATTGTCAGTTACATCGTCCTTTGCATGCGGCTGGCTACTTTTTGAATCCGGAGCTTTTTTATGCAAATACAAAGATATCAGATGACGAAGAGGTGATGAAGGGGCTGTATAGTTGCATTCAAAGGTTGGTTTCGGACACTGATATTCAAGATAAGATTGGGAATGAGTTAGGGCTTTATCAAACAAGTGCCGGTCTATTTGGTTTACCTATGGCTATAAGGCAAAGGAACTTGAAATCTCCGGGTAAGAATAACTTCTTCTTTCTCCTTACAATCTTATGCTTTTAACTACCTTATTTACAACTCTAACCACTTGAAACTATGTCTCTTTAGCTGAGTGGTGGCTTGCATATGGAGCATCAACCCCACACTTGAAGAAATTTGCCGTTCGAGTTCTTAGCCTTACATGTAGTGCTACTGGTTGTGAAAGGAATTGGGGTGTATTCCAACATGTAAGTGCTACTTAGTGAGTTTAGTACTGTAAATTCTTATTTCCAACTTTCAAAACCCAAATTTCAATACTTATACATGCTTTTTCTATTTAAACAGCTACATACTAAGAAGAGAAACAGATTGTGTCAAGATCGATTGAATAAGATGGTTTATGTGAAGTATAATCGTACTTTGACACGCCGATACAAGAGAAGGGACAGTATTGATCCTATTCTCTTGAAAGAAATTGATGAAAGTAACGAGTGGTTGACTGGAAGAATGGAAGATGAATGTGAAGATGATGATTTGGTTTTTGAGGATGATAATTTGACTTGGAGTGCAGTAGCTAGAGCTTCAGGGGCTGAAGATGCTAGTTATTTTACTAGAGCTGCAAGAGTAAGGCAAAATGTTGGATCTTCTGGATCGTCAAGGCTCGACAAAGGGAAGGGGGTTGCGGGTAGTTCAAGGCAAAGTGGAATGGTTGGTGAATTTGAGGAAGAGGAGGAAGAAGATATTGGAATTACCT
Organism: Spergularia marina; assembly: GCA_963680865.1. Classification (NCBI taxonomy): domain Eukaryota; kingdom Viridiplantae; phylum Streptophyta; class Magnoliopsida; order Caryophyllales; family Caryophyllaceae; genus Spergularia; species Spergularia marina. The sequence goes on along the minus strand of OY804546.1, from coordinate 10,116,430 downwards.
CAGAAGAAGGAGGAGATGACTTTGAGTTAGACATTATAGATGATGAGGATGACGAGTGAGCGTATCTGAACTCTAAAGCAGCCCCTAGGCCTCTAATCCTTTATGTGTTTATGTGCCTTCTTTTCTAGTATTATTAGCTACCTTTAAGGTCTTTTTTGAGTTCTTTCAGTCTTTCTTATGTACTATCTAAACTATTTATGATGTTCGGTGTTTATTTAAGACTTATTTGCAATATGATGAATAATGTTTCCCTTTTTTTTGGCACTTGAGGTGTGAAATAATGTTTAACTAGTATTAGATAAGGTCTAGAATTAGATTATAGGGGTTTTTTCAGAAAAGTGCGCCTCGCGTGCATGAGGCGTGCGCCTTCGCCTCACGCCTTGCGCCTCGTCGCATCGGGCCCTCATCGCCTCGGTGCGCCTCGCGCCTCCTTAAACTAAGTATTGGGGTAATGTTGTTGTTGTTGCTGCTGTAATTTGTTTTGTAAGGGTGCAGACCATAAGTTAAGTAGAACAGACATCAATGCCTAGCTTAGGATCAAAGGGAGGACAGGAAGGATAATGTTAGCTTTGAGCACAATTACTGTCGCCTCGATGTTCTACTTCTTTAGATTGTTAGGTGAACATAGTTAAACCGCCTCTCTCACTAAACTGGTTTGTGGCACTTGGATGCTAAAGTTTGCAGCATTGTAGTTCAAAATTTTGGGGTTTGTTGTTTTGGCCTTCCACTGTTAGGATTTATAGAAACACTTCTTTTAGAGCTCTGACGATATTGGTTGATCGATTCTGAGTTGTTTCTGTTGGAATTTTGAGGCTACATTTTTATTGGTGATTGATATAAAACTTGATTGTTATTCTTCTTCTTAAATACTTACATTACATATGAGCATAGGTGAAGTCTATTTCTATGTAATCTAAATGAATATTCTGGAATGCTAGTTACTAGAATGTTCTACAACATTTTTAGCCATTCTAAACATACAATGATGCTCTAGAGTTTTCTAGATTACTCCGTAATTTCTAACAGTTTCTTTTTTATTTTCTGATTCGAAAATTGTGATTCATTACTTGAAGCCTGGATCTCCCTTTTTTTTCTCCTCATTTGTGAAATGGCAACATAAGGCTGATAGACTTGAAATTCGTATAAAAGAAACTGCTAAACTGGAGCTAGCTTCCAGACTGTTATCATCTGCCATTTAAGATTTTAAGTGCTTTAGCTGTTCCTTTTTTACATTGGTGGAAGCTTGGTAGACCATTTCATATCAAATATGAAGATATATGATACACTCTCTCCAACCTTATTATGTTTCAGAAGTTATTGGATTGCATACATGAAAAAGTCAGTTTGTTTAAATATGAGTCGTGCTGTTGCACATATGTTGATATCTACTTGCTCGACCCTAATGAAAAAGACTAACAATAATACAACTTAGAGAATGGTGCTTACTCATTATGCAAAGACCAAGTTCAGTACTTTCGTTGAATGTTTATGGAAGGCATCTTACTAAGTGTATATTTTACTTTCAAGTTTATTGTCCTGTTGATTTAAATCCGTACTTGTTGTGCGCTTTATCTGTGTTCTTACCTTCTGTGGTAGAACCACCCTGAGATCAGAATCAATATGGAAGAAGGAAAGTTAATGGAACAATAGAAGAATTGAGGGAAAGATTGTATGTTATGATTAATAACAGCAAAAATATTTCAAGAACTCCGTACAAAAATGTGAAAGCATTTGAAGTTTGTGAGAAAATATGACAATTGACAAATGAAAGATACCCTCTAAAGCATAGGACTCCTCTATGGAGTATATATATACTCCCTCCATGAGGTACAACCCCCTAACATTGACTTACTCAGCAATCAAGTGGTGCAATTGGCCATAGTACCAACCTTATTGTGCGTTTCAGTGTGCTAAGGTCTTTTTACAAGGCTGTTATAAAGCCTATACTCCTATAGTTGACCATGCAGTGCTGGAAGTTCTTGTAAAGAATCTGAAAATTACATTTTCGAATCGCTTTTTAGGGTGGGTGAGAAATCTATCTTCTCTTCTTGAACCTTGCCCATGTTTTGAAACTTTGTGTTGTAACATTGCCGCATTAGGTTTAGAAGCTCTGTATGTAGCCAATTGTTGTGACAGATTAATTCTCATTTCTTCTGAAGTTTTGACACTGGTTATTGAATGATGCAGGTGGGAGATCCAGCCACTTTTAAAGGCTTAAAGAAAGGGAAGCGGTCTGTACTCGTGTTTTATAGGGCAGTTGACGGGCTCAAGGAGATAGTGAACAAAATGAAAGAGTTTGATGAAGCACTCACGGCAACAGATACTGATGTTTCATATGCGGAACTGTTGAATCAGGTAACTTCTATCTCTTGCTTCATTGTGGATGATTGTATCATTTTCGTTTTGTTTTGTTTTTGCCGGCTAAACTTCATTTTTTAAAGCTGTTGTTTTTATTTTGAGATAGAAATGATAAACCTTCTGGTCAATCAAAAACTTTCTCAATTTTATGCCCCTTTTAAGTTTTTTCATGATCCTTTGCTTTGCTTATGCTCTAATTAGATATTTCTGAAACTCAAACATAGTGGAATAGTCTGTACTCATTTGGCCAAGCTTGGAATTTTCTTGGGGAAAACTTACCCAAACATGTCTAAAATGATAATTTTCTCTTTAGAAGCACGAACTGTCTGGAAACCATAAGCAAAGATCCATTAATTAATTAATCAGAACACCTTCCCTGTTCTCCTTCACATCAGTCATCACTTTAGTCTCTTCTTCCATTATAACCCTTCTTACTCGTGCAAAAAATATCTGCTCAACTAACCCCAGATTAGTGTATACACGATGATTAACTGCATAGAAAGGAAGGTAAGGAACTTTTTTTTTTGACAAAGATAATATAATGAGAACTATAAACCAAATAGTGCAGACTTTAGAAAAGTACATGGTACGTCACCATGAACAGGAGGACAAAAAGCCAAATAGATTTGTAGATTAGTGTGTATGACTCTGATGGATGTGAGACACATGTTAAAACAGACCCTCTTCTTCCAAACCAGATCCTCCACGATAAAAAAATTCTGTATTGCGAAAGTTTCAGATGGTGATGAACAGCAATATAGCATCAAGAAGGAGAGAGTGTGCTTGCTGTGGCGTCCTGTATGTGCTTTTGAGTTGTGATCAAGTTTAGGAAAATGGTTATGAACCAGGTGGATAAAGGAAATGGGCGTTATTTCCTCAAGAGTTTCCAGATAGGATTTGTAGATAAGTGATGAGGGTGGATGGATTTGTAACCTGAGGCTGCTGTGTATTTACCAGTTGGGGTGAATTTCCAATAGATGAAATTAATTTCTCCAGAAGAAACTTTGTTGAAGGCATGAAGTATATGTGGGATAGATTTCTGGGTGTAAATGTAAGAACTTGCAATTTTCACCCAACTTTGTAACATCTATAAAGAAGCGTCATGAAATCATACCTAGCTTCTCTTTAGTGCAACACTCGGAGGCAAAAATAATTATGTACCTCGGGGGCAACCTTTTTCCTCACCCTCACCACAACAATTACCCAATATCCCCTTTCAACATCTTTAGAATCACCATCCTATCTTTTTGCAGCCGGTTAGTTCAGTCTTGGGTTTTGCTTGGGTGGTAAGAGGGGAGAAGTGGGGATGTGAGGATATCAGGCAAGTTATGCTCCATCAGTCGTGTAGACTAGCTCCCAAATGGAGTCAACATACGGATATTCACAGAATTGCGAATCTCACAGATTTAGCTCATTTGGTGATGGAATCGGTTGGAATAAAAACTCAGAAGTCACTCCTGTAGAATGGCAAATTTTCTAGTGCTCCATGAAATTTAGGAGAGGGGTGGTACTGTTGAATGGAAATATTTGGTGGTACAACAAATTTAGGATAGGGGCGGTACCGTGGACTGGTGTGCACGTGTTCAAACGAGGAAGTAGAAATAGCTCATATATGGTCAATACTGGATAGAAGAAGACATTTACGTCTTTCTGTGTTTAGTCTATTTTGTTTGAACTCTCAATGATAAAAAGAATTAAATATGAAACAGAAGCATGCTCAAGATAATTGCTCTGATGCTCAACATAGAGAGGTTGTCGCTTCTTCATGCGATTTTGCCATTATATCTCAAACAAAGAAAAAGAAAGTTATTTCCCTTATCCAGCTATGTAAATAATTTGCTACATACAGAGAGGAAAAAAAAAAAAAACTAATGAAGAAGTTTGACTACCCAATCAAAGGATGACCAGTTCGAGTACTAATATTTACCTAGACACCTAACTGCTCCAGCTTTTTGACAGCCTGCTTCATAGCATGGATAGCCATTTTCTTAACTTACATCATGCAGCCGGTGTTAGTTCAGTCTTGGGATGCAATTTTACAAAATTTACACCACCCTTGGGTGGGTATGATACGCAAACCACTTTCAATTTTTAAAAGTATCCCGTCTTATTTTTTCTAGGGTTCTAAAAGTCCGAATATATATCCTGATAAACTGCTGGATATGGTATGAACTTGTTAAACTTAAGTCAATTCATATGGGCAAGTTAGGTTAGATGGATAGGAGAGGGAGAGTGATAAAGTCTAAACGTGATCCTAATTGGTTTCTATGTAACTGTGTTTTAAGCGTAAAATACACTGTTAGTTGCCTGAATATTTATTTTCTTGTGCAGATAAAAACATGGTTATCATCAGTTACAATAAAACATCCCTTTGCTCATATGTTGGAGAGTTTTGCTGACCAGATCGACAGTAGCCATAATGGTGACACTTGCTGTTTGAGAGAGAGCGCTACAACGTTTAATGGCTTAATCATGAGTCTCGAAGAATCATTCAGTGAAGTTCTGAGGTTGTACATAGAGCATGTTGAGGAGTTGGATGACGTAGAATGTTCTGAAGTGAAGACATTTTTGTTCTAAATGTACATCGATCTGTGATGTTCTGCAAAGCGAATGTATCAGTATAGTATGTACTCTTTGTAAGCAATTTTGAAATTCTTATACTTCGATTATTGGTTGGATACTTGGATTATATCATGACACTATTATTGCTTTTCGCATGTTGTGTGATGGATGGGCATTTTGGGGTGTTTGGCAAGCGCCGCAAAGCACTTAATAAATATTTTTAGTTAAATTTTCTAAAAAAACAGTAATGTAAATATACAAAAATGATTTTTTGTGGAGAACCACCTCCTAGTTAAGGTGGGTTCCAATGAGTGGCAGGTGCGTGTTTTGTGGTGAGCCAGAGTGGTTTTGCACCGCTTCAAAGGGTGCCATTGCTCCTGGAAATTAAATTAGGGTCGAGCTGAATGTTAGGGTCGAGGAGGAGTGTGGTCTGTTTAAAGTCTGGCTCAACGATCGCATGTAGGAGCTGGGCATGAAACATCACAAACATGGGTGCGTTTTTGGTGTGGTCCTGTGACCTGTGGCACATTTGGAATTTCTGAATTCGCAAGTGTTTCAACAAGGTAAGGCGTGTTTTGGAGGACCGAGACTGCAACTGAGAATTATCTCGAAGAAAGGGTCCGAGAAACAGAGCAGGCATACAATGTTAAGCCCCGGCAGCGGGTTTATTTAAAATTGTCAAGATGTGTTTGGGTTTGTAATTCATTGTGGTGTTGTTGTTGTCAGTATTGATGAGGGCTATATAATGTTCCATAACTTGGCCGTTAAGCCGAAAATATTGCCCATAATACTATTCCTATCATAAGTTTATATTCCCTAATCACATATTCCTAGTACAACATAGGAATACTTCCATAATCCTCTAACAAAAATTAATGTTGATGGGGTATGATGTGATTCATTGTTTTGCTGGAGTAGGGTACATCGCCCGGGACGAGAAGGGGCAGCTGGATTTTGCGGGTACCAAGGCTGTTTGTGGACGGTGGGAGCCGAATGTGGTTGAAGAGTTGGCGGCTAGAGAGGGAAACACCCCTCGCGACAGTACAATTTACAAGATTTCAAATATCACAAAACTTATTGTCTTCGAAGAATTAAATTCAAAGTTAAAAATGAGGAATGTCAAATAAGATCGAAAGACAAGGGCTTATGTTCGTAAAATTTGTGGAAAATGCCGACTGATTCGCAGATGGCCTACATGGGGACGGATTATCGTAACAGAGGTGTTTATGAACAAAAAAATAGCATGAAGTGAAACCCTTTGTTGTCTATCTGATCAATTGGCTGGTAAACGAAAAACCTAACGATTGCCTTCTCTTCAAACAAACAAAATTGCTGAAGAGCAAGCAGGAGCGTCCTTAGCTTACTAAAAATTAAAGTAGTTGCCTCGCGGCACTAATAAAAACGAAGTAGACCTAGCAAAGCACATAAGTCGGGCCCAAAGTTTCACTCACACAGTGTAAGACTAAAGTAAATACGCGCAAGTAGTAAACTAGTACGCTAAAAAATACCATGGGATACGAAAATGGGACAAGTAATAATCTATACTGGTTTTAGTAAGGTGTAAACGTTTTAAAAGAAGGATATATTTCCTTGTCATAGAAAAAAAAAAGAAAAAATATATTTCCTTGTCATATATAGAAATTCCTTCGTGTGCTAATTTAATTTCCATAATCCATCGTACCCAGCGGCGAAGCCAGCTGGTGGCTTGGGGTAGCGGCCGCCACCTCGGCCGGGGAAATTTTTTTTGAAGTTTTTTGGGCAGAATCCCTTTATATATATTTTAGAGCACCAATTTAGCATAAGATGTTGTTAGTACAGTGGTTAGAGTGCTATCATTGTAACTTGGAGGTTGTGGGTTCAAATCTTCTTAATAACAAGTCTCATTGGTTTTTTAAATTATTCCTATACTTTTTAAAAACAAGCATGGTTTTTTAAATTATTCCTATACTTTTTAAAAACAAGCATAACTTTAGTTAGTCAACAATGAGAGGATTTGAACTCTTGACTAAGGCCTGAGCAATTGTTCATACAAACCAGTAGGCTACAAACATTTCATGCTACCTAATGCATGTCTTTGATATATATTCTCATTTAGATTGTTCATTTCTCCACTTATGTTTTGTTCGCATTTACAATATATTTTTTCTTTCTTATCCCATAATTTGTTGAGCATGTACGTTTTATTCAAGATCGAATTTAGGGGGTAGCCTGAGGTGCACCGGCTACCACAAATTCCCCGAAAACACCTAATTATTGCCTTAAAAATTTCAAAAAATTAGGGGAAAAAAAAAACACTTGTGCTAAGATGGTTATCCCAAATTTTTGGGGTTAGGTTCGCCCCTGCCTCCGTTATGTTTCTTATTAAATAGGATCGTATAGTATCAGTTTTTATTAAAAACAATAAACGATTCCTATATTATCCGTTAGGGATACCGCGTATACAGTTATAATCCGCCACCCCAAGTTTTTAATTCTGGCTTCGCCCCTTATCGTACCTTTACTTCTCCTATCCCTTGAAAGAGTCAAATTAGCTTGTTTTCTGGTACAAATTAAATAGCCAGGCCACCATTCGTTGTTGTGGTACAAATAAACAAACATTTCGTTATGAGATTGAGATCGAAAGATGTCTCCACAATGGAGATTCATAATTCCAAGAAGAGGAGGCGTAATAATGGTGACTCGTTTATTGGGACTTTGTCGGATGAATTGTTGGTTACCATTATGCATAAGCTGCCCTACGATACAATAAGGGCATGCAAGTGTGTATCAAAGAGATGGCTATCAGTGACCTTAAGCCCGAGTTTTGTAAAATGTTACGTAACATCGCTACCCAAATGTACGAGCTTCATGATGGAGAAAACGGTGAACAAAACTAAGCACGAGACGAGCTTCTTTATAGTCAGTCGTGATGATCGCAAGGTGGTGTTTCCTACGATCACCCTTAGCTTCCTTCCTTATCAAGTAAAGGTAGCCGCAACATTCAAAGACTTAATTTTGTGCTACAAGATCAACCGGAATAATCCGGTCCAAAAAGAATACCTTATCTGCAATCTGTTAACCGGCCAATGGGTTACACTCCCACCTGTAGATGTTCTTGACCCGTACCATGCTAAAGCTAATTGTTTCTCTGCATTAATATTCGAAGAACCAATCTCCAAACACGACGAATATTGTTACAGGTTTAGAGTGGCTGTGAAGAATTTTCCAAGATTGGAGTTGATGGTTTTCTGCTCAGAGATAGGGCAGTGGAAAAACATTCTTATTACATTAGTACCAACACGTAGTAAATTAGGTAGGTTGCCACGAGTTAAGGGTGCACTTATCGTCTGCAACAAGATTGTTTACTTTGGCTATGAATCGAGTTATTGGGAATTGATCCATTCTGTGACAACACTGCTACAATTTGTTTACAGGGTATGTAACGGTATGTTTTCGTAATAACATGATACGTGCGGGCTTTTTTCTCAAATCTTAAATCAAACGACCTCCATGCATGCACATTCGATATGTGAAAATGTCTTATCTAAATTTAAGGAGGACGTAATACTCTTCTGTTATATGTGAACCTTATCATCTTCATTACTATCAAACTAGATTGAACCTGCATTTGCAAATTTAATTTGTCAATTTATTGTGTTAATTAGCTAGTAGGAATGTTATAGGTTCCATGCATATTCAAACTTTAATTTGCACAAGTTTGTCAAATACTCAAATTTATGAAACTAACTTAGCTAAATACTGCCAATACGTATGTATAACTGTTGGGGTTCATTTTATTAATGAGTCCACAACCCTTAGGAATAGAGGCCCAATGCCTTCAAAGCCCATGTGATGCCTTCAAAGTCCAAGAGATCTCATCCATTAGATGGTTAAGGAATGGAGGGTCAATATGAAGGGGGGATTCCCAGGATTATTCCCTAGGGATACTCCCTTTACTATAAATACCTCCCATTTCTGACAATTCCAGGTTCATTCACATTCTCATTACATTTTATCACTTTTCTGACACATTTATTATCCTTCGCGTGATAAGTGAGTTCGTGCAACCATTCTTTGAACGCACCCGATACTGACTTGATCGTCGGAGGGGCGTCGCCTGGATAAAACCGGGCCCCCTTGACTGTTTGCTTATTGCGCAGGACGAAAACATAGACCCCATCTATCCCAAAGTCGAACTCACACAACCATTTGGCGCCGTCTGTGGGGATAGATTGGAGAAGTCTGAGTTTTTGTTTGCGAGGTGAGTGAAGTTAGTCGCGAAGATGGTAGCTGGGACGCGAAAGAAAGCGGATAAGAACATGGTTACACTGCACGCAGGTGCACCCCCTCTCAGCGACAAAAACCCGATCACGGGTCCTTGTGACCCCGTGACGGGTGAGTTGTTGGGACAGGCTGCCTACACCGCAGTTGGGCCATCCCGAGCCCAGGAGCAGCCGAGACCAATCGACACGATTCGACCTGATCCCCTGATCCCGTGGTCGCGGAGAGCGAGCGGCACTGCGAGGATTATGAGGTCGAAAATGAGTACGAAGACAAGTACGAGGATGAGGAAGAAACAGAGACGGATAGCCATGGTAAGGTGGCTTTCGATGCCAAGGTATCGGAGATCAGAGAGGAGCTGCGCAAGGAGATGGTAGAGCAATTGTACATCCAATTGGTGACGTTGCGCAAGGAGGCGAACGCGCGCATTCCACTGGTCGCAAAATTAACGCAGCCAGTCTTCGGGGTTCAAGAAGGGGAGAAGAAGGCCACCACCTTCGATGCGCATCCGTAAAGCGGTGGAGCGCGTAGAGGAGGCGCAGAGGCAGGCCAACATCAAATTCATGAATGCGCGTCTTATCATTGATGCGGGGAAGGCGCGCAAGGAGAAGGAAAGGAAGAAGGAAGAGGAGGAAAGGTTGAGAAAAGAGAAAGAAAAGGAGAAAGAAAGGAAGAAGAAGAAGGAGAAAGAGAGGACCCAGATGTCTTTCAGAAGGTTTTCTGCCACTGAGAAAGGCAGAGGGGTTGTGCAAGAGGATCAGGTCTCGGTGTTTGACAGGTTGTTGCGAGATCCTGCGCGACGTAATGCGCCTATCCGGATAAGATCTAGGTCTCCCCCACGTACACGAGGGGTAGCCCCTACGTATCATTCGCAGCCAAGTATCAAAGCCGCGGTTACCACGGACGCTCTACACTGCTCTGTGATTTTCCGTCTATGAGTTGGATCCTCACTGCTGATAAACCACCAGGGGTTAAGAAGCCCAAAATGACCCGAGTATGACGGGGTAGGAGACCTGCAGAATCATATATCGTCATACCTGCACAACATCAGCTATCTGACTATGGACGAGCCCACCGTTTGCAAGCTATTCCCATCCACCCTACGCGGGATAGCACAGAGGTGGTTCGACCAGTTACCACCCAATAGCATTGACTCATAGAGCGAGCTGAAGAAGAAGTTTGCTGGTCATTTTGTAACCAGCAAGACTAGAAAGAAGACGTCCATTCACCTTGCTACTGTGAAGCAAGGAGATCTAATGAGTCTCTAGATGATTACATTCAAAGGTTTCGCATGAATGCGACGCATGTAACCAACCTTACTGACGAGGTTGCGGCACTGATCATGGGGATGACTGAGAGCAGGTGCAAGTATGACTTGGTGGCGAAGGAGCCAAGGAGCATAGTAAGCGCATACTAAAGAGTGGCGGCGCATGTCAACGCCTCCTTGGTAAATAGTCACTACGCCAAAAATTGGATAAGACACCGGAATATATAACACCGGAAAGGTAATAACCGGTGTTATAAAAACATAAGACACCGGTTGAGGGTGAACCGGTGTTGAAAACAACATAAGACACCGGTTATTTGAAAAACCGGTGTCTTATGTGTTTCTAATTAAACAAGAAATTAAAAAAAAAATTTATTTAACACATAAGACACCGGTTATATGCAAAACCGGTGTCTTATGTTACAAAAAAAAAAAAAAAAAAAAGAGGAAAAAGAAAAAAAAAACGTTTACTTATCCCGTCTCTTTGGTTTCTCCGCCACACCCACCTCCATTCTCATCTCTCTCATTTCTCTCTCCCCTCTAACTCTTAACATATTTTTGCTCATCTCCCTTAATCAACCCAGAAGAAACCCTCGATCAACTTCCACAAATTAAATCCAAATTGGCAAAAACCCAAAAAAAAAACACAAAAACCAAAAAACAATCGTATATACAACAACAAAAATTATATTTTTTTGTTCAACTGTGCGTTTGGATTTGTTCAACTCTTCCAGTTTCGAATCAAAGTACCCATTCAATTTTCTTGCATTTTTTTTCTTTTTAATAAAACTCAGATTTACTATAGAACGATATATAGAGCTACTCTTGAATTTTGGTGTCGAGATTATGCCGTCATAAGCTAATAACGACAGTAAAATTCAAGATTTTGCCCTAATAATGAAGTTTGAGGATGGAGGACGGAGCACAAAGTGATAAAGATCTAAATTATTCATTTCGTATTTGTCGATTTCGCCAACTGATTAACGTTTTAGGTAAGCGTTGTTTTTCGTGGCTAAATTATTTTATGTTGCTTATAATTTGTTGAAATTTTTGTGGTTTTTTGGGTTGAGATTTGGAGATTTTTGGGGTTAAGTTTCTTGTATGATTTTATTTTTTCAAGATTTAGATGTATAAAGATTTAAGTCATTTCATGATAATTTTTTAATTGTGGTTCTGTTGTTAAATTTCAGATCTATCTAATAGAGGTGAGATGTAGAAGAACAAGAACAAGAACAAGAACAAGAGAGAAGGAGAAGATTTGGAAGGAGAGCTGCGTGTGGCCGAGGACGGATATCACGATAGAAGCCAGAAAATTGAAGATGAGAAATCCAGTTTTTTTTTTTTTTTTTAAAGATGGTAACATAAGACACCGGTTGGCCACATAACCGGTGTCTTATGTGACACATATAACACCGGTTTTAGGTAGAACCGGTGTCATATGTTACCTATTTAACACCGGGTATGGATGACGCAACCGGTGTCGTTGTCTAAGACACCGGCAGTCCAGACACCGGATATAACCGGTGTCTTTTTGATTTTAGACCCGGTGTTAAATGTATTTTTTGGCGTAGTGAGTGCAGGTCGCAAGGATAAGGCGGCGGCGGCGCAGAACAAGACCTCTGGGTTCCTGTCTGCGCGCCAGCCGAATGATGGGTTGCGCAATCCAGGCCGAGTCAACACCAATATCAGAGCAATCTTCATGGCAATCAAGGGTGGCGAGATGTTGCGAGCGCCAAAGCCGATGGCGGACGCAGATAGATCCAATATGCAACAGTTTTGTGAATATCATATGGAGAACGGGCACAACACCCGAAACTGCCCTGATCTGGAGGATGCGTGTCATAGCCTGGCTGACGATGGAAATCTAGACAGTATCTGACCCGGCTGCACGGACAGCGGGATCGATACAAGCAGCAGTTCCAAGGCCGCGACAACAATAATGGACGCAACAACAACAATGGCTGGCCGGGTAACAGGCCGCGACCACCAAGAGATGGGGATCGGAACCACAGGGGTTATCAATACTATTTCTGGTGGGTTTGCGAGTGGAGGTCCAAGCCACCGCGGCCGAAAGGAGAACCTGAAAATTTTTGTCAATTCGATTGCGCAGCCACTGACGACACCGGTGAGAATTTCGGACATTACTTTGAGACAGTCCGACATTATCGAGGTTCGCACACCGCACGATGACCCGGTGGTGGTCACCATGAAGGTGGCGAACAAGGACATAAGAAGATGCCTTGTGGATACAGGGTCATCAGTTGATATTATGACGTTGGAATGTTTGTTGAAGCTGAAATACACAAGGAAAGACATCAAGCCGCTGCGCGAACCCATTGTCGCATTTGGTGGGCAAACCATCTACCCGCTGGGCTCGATCCGGCTTCCCGGCGCTATCGGCAGCGGGAGCGCGATCCGAACCGCGGTAGTGGAGTTTATTATCATTGACATCCCCTGCGCGTACAATGTGGTCATTGGGTGACACGCCTAAAACTAGTCTAAGCGAATCTAATCGTCCTAATATAGCTAGGGTCGAATCCACAAGGACGGAGGGTGGTTGTCTATCGATTAGGTCCTAATTTTAGTCTAGTCTAATTAAGGTGAGAGAAATTATCTAATTACTACCACTGATTGTCTATTGATCAAATAAAGTCGAAAGCTTTAAAATTAAAACCTTTTAATTAGGGAGTTAGGGGGTATAAGTGGGTTCATGCAACAAACACGAGTTCTTTAATTAAGGGGAGGTTAACAATAACACTCAACGAGATTGATTCATGCCAAATAAGGGACAACAACGATTAAAACTCTCTCAAGTACTTAATCTAGTTCCCAATTAATCGATTAAACCATTCTCATGCAATTAACCAATCAATCCTACATTCTTACGCTTAATTGGGCCTCAAATCTCTTATGTTGGCCTAATTAGTGGAAGATATGACTACCCAAGTGTGCATCCTAGGCAATCATACAAATTAAAATTATAAGGGTAGTAATTGGGCATAAATCATATGATATACATAACAACAAACTAATTCCCCACATAAAGATACCATCTTTGTCACATCTCTCACACCCCCTAACAATACAAACTAGTCACACATCATTAAACAATCACTAATCACAATTGATAAAACCTTAAACATGATACTAATCATGGGAATTATATAAAGATTCAAACTTGTAAGACAAATCTAATTAATTTACTAATAAACATGAATTAATAATAATTAAAACAAGATAAATGACAATATAGTAAAAGGGAGAAATAATTATTACCCAAATAAAAGTGACAAAAGGAGGAGGTAAATGAAATAAGACTTAAATTTTATTAATCATGAAACTTTGATAATTGTTGTAACAATCTTCCCAAGTGAAAGATTAAGAGATAAAGAAAATAACATGATGGAGAAACCAAAGCTCCAAGAACTAGGAGAGAGAGGAAAAATCAGAAAAATGAAAAAGTCCCTACACAATTAGGGTAGGTGGCCTTATATAGTTGTACAAAAAGACAAACGAGAAAACGTGTTCAAAAGCAAAAACTGGGCATCCACTCGGCCATCCACTCGGCGAGTGGATATATTCGCTCGGCGAGTGGATGCTTACACTCGGCCGAGTTGACATCCACTCGGTGACCTACATACTGTCTGATATGCACTCGGCGACTCACTCGGCGAGTGGAGCACCGAGTGCAGGCTGGCTTCTTCTCCTTTGCTCCTCTTTTCTCGTCTCTTGCGCTTCGGGTCCCGTTCCAAGACTCTTTTCCGCTCCTTGGCTTTTCTAATGCCTCGAGTTCCGCTCCAATGTGCTCCGTAGGGGTACCTACAAAAGCCAAAATAGATCGCAGAACTCGATCCCACACAAAAGTAGGAAAAAATGCATATGATTGCAAAAATGGCATCAAAACGAGTCAAGCCCAACATAAACATTAAAAGAGCGGAAAAACAACGTGAAAATACCAATAGTAGGGAATGAGACCACCATAAACCACACGAGAAAAGGGGCAAATGAACCGTATATCATTGGGCGGTCAATGTTAAATGAGGTTATGGGTTTGGTATTCACCTTGGGGCTGCTGATGTTGTACATCACTAATGAGGGGAAGCCAGCCATATTCCGATCTGACCAGAGAATGGCCCGAGAATGTTACAATGCTGGGTTGCGGCCACCCATGGTCAATATCGATGATGCCGCACCCGAGGACAGGCCCTCCAAGAAGAGGAAAGATAGGGGTGGGGAGACCTCTACAGCCGCAGTGACGTATTCTATCGAGACTTTGGATATGCGTCACGGGCTTGAGGGACCCACTCAGCCCTTTGAGGAGACAGAAGAAGTGTCGCTGCAAGAGGGCAATGAAGAGAGAGTAGTGCGCATCGGTAGGGATCTCGCAGCTGAGGTGCGAGAGCCACTGGTTGAGCTACTCAGAGAATATAGGGATGTGTTTGCGTTTGCTGTGGAGGAGATGCCCAGTCTTGATCTTGCGGTCATCACTCATAAATTGAACGCGGATCCAAAATTTAAACATGTCCATCAGAAGAGAAGGCATTTTGGGACAGAGAGGTCTGACGCGATCAAAGAAGAGGTCAGCAAGCTGCTTAAAGCCGGGTATATTGAGGAATGTATGTATCCAACATGGGTGTCGAATGATGTGTTGGTTAAGAAGCCCAATGGCTCATGGCGCATGTGCGTCGACTTCACTGACCTGAACAAGGCGTGCCCAAAGGACGGCCAGCCTTTGCCGCGCATGGACAGGTTGGTAGACTCGACATCGGGGCATGGTTTGTTGAGCTTCATGGATGCATACGCCGGATACCATCAAGTGCCCCTCGAAGAAGAGGATAGACCCAAAACCGCTTTTGTCACTCCACTGGGAGTATACATGTATAAGGTGATGCCCTTTGGGCTAAAGAATGCGGGGGCGACGTTTCAAAGGTTGGTCAGCAAGGTCTTTGAGGGGCAGATTGGGCGCAACACGGAGGCCTATGTCGACGACTTGATAATGAAGAGTGTGTTGACCGAGGGCCACACGCAAGATTTGAGAGAGACTTTTGCCACTTTGCGTAAGTACAACATGAAGCTAAATCCCAAGAAGTGCGTGTTCGGAGTGCGGTCGGGGAAGTGCCTGGGGTTTATGGTTAGTGAGCGCGGCATTGACGCGAACCCAGAGAAGATAAAGGCTATTTTGGATATGCCTTCCCCTAGCTGCGTAAAAGATGTGCAACGGTTAACCGGATGCGTGGCGGCACTCAGCCAATTCATCGCAAAATCAGCCGATCGCTGTTTACCGTTTTTTGACGCGCTACGAAAGCGCAAGACGTTTGAGTGGAACGACGAGGCCGAGAAATCCTTCCTCGAGCTGAAGGAGTATCTGACTAAGGTACCAAAGATTGTGGTACCAAACGAAGGGGAAGAGATAATGTTGTATTTGTATGCGGGAGAGCGAGCAGTGGGGGCTGCGCTAGTGGTCGAACGCGATGGCTCACAATGTCCTGTATACTACGTGAGTCATGCGCTCGCCGGGGCTGAGTTACGATACCCACCGCTCGAAAAGCTGGCACTAAGTTTACTGATTGAGAGTAGGCGGCTGAGGCCTTACTTTCAAAGCCACAAGATTGTGGTCATGACCAACTACCCACTCCAAAAAATCTTAGGAAGCCTTGACGGGAACGGTTGGTTGCCACGTTGGGGCTGCGAGCTCAAAGGTTTTGGGGTGGAGTATAAGTCCAGAAAGGCGTATAAGGGACAGGTGCTAGCTGACTTCGACACGGAGTGTATGTTCAGTGAAGAGTTTGTATTGCCGAACACACAGTGGTCGTTGTATGTGGATGGGTCCTCGAACTCTGGCGGCAGCGGAGCGGACATAGTAGTGATCCTCCCAAGTGGTGATAAGACTGAGTATGCTCTGCGCTTTGGGTTCGAGGCCACCAATAATGAAGCAGAGTATGAAGCTCTGATTCCGGGTTTACAAATGTGTGCGGCTGCGGGGGCGCGAAATGTGAAGGCGTTTTCGGACTCGGCTGTTGTGGTAAATCAGATAAC
This sequence comes from Spergularia marina, assembly GCA_963680865.1. NCBI lineage: Eukaryota > Viridiplantae > Streptophyta > Magnoliopsida > Caryophyllales > Caryophyllaceae > Spergularia > Spergularia marina. Next base: position 10,099,947 of record OY804546.1, on the reverse strand, counting down.
TGATAAATTCGAGGCTAAGGACCACATGGCCAGGTACCGAGACGCGGGGAAAGGAATTGTCAAGGGCTTCGAGATATTTGAGGTTGAACAGATTCCAAGGTCGGAGAATCAGCAGGCCGACGCACTGGCGCGCTTGGCTAGTTCATCAGTGAACGACAATCCAAGAGTGGTGCAGTGGAAGGTCTTGCCATTGCGCAGTATTGACGCAACCCCGAATATCGCGGTTCTCGATCGCACCCCAGAGTGGATGATCTCACTGTTTGCTTACTTGAAAGACGGTGAGCTGCCGGATGATGAGAAGGAGGCGGAGAAGGTGAAGAAGAGCGCTAAATTGTTTACACTTCTGAATGATGAGCTGTATAAGAAGGGTTATACTCCTCCGTTTCTAAAATGTGTAAACCCAATTGAAGGAGATTACATCCTGAGAGAGATCCACCATGGTGAATGCGGAGGCCACATAGGGGCACGGGCAATGGCTGGCAAGGCTCTGCGACTTGGGTTCTATTGGCCCACGATGCAGACCGACGTAGCCGAGATCATGAGGAAGTGTGACCAATGTCAAAGGTTTGGCCCGACCTCGCACCGACCAGCCACTCCTCTCAAACCCATCACGGAACCTCTGCCATTCGCAAGATGGGGGCTCGACATCGTGGGTCCTTTTCCCAGAAGCCAGTGCCAGAAAGAATTCCTCCTTGTCGCGGTAGACTATTTTACCAAGTGGATTGAGGCGCAGCCAGTGTCTCGCATACGGGATGTGGAAACCAAGGATTTCATGTGGAAGCTATCTTCACCAAGTTTGGGTTGCCCAGATGCGTTACTCTTGATAATGGCAAACAGTTTGACAGTGATGACTTTCATGAGTATTGCGCAATATATGGAGTAAAGACCTGCTATGCTTCAGTCTATTATCCACAGGCCAATGACCAAGTTGAATCCTCAAACAAGTTGATCCTCGGCCGCGTTGCGCAAGATGGTGGAGGGAGCCAAAGGAAAATGAGTTCAGCAGTTGCCAGGTATCCTGTGGGCGTTGCGCACTACCTCTAAGCGCGCCACGGGTGAAACCCCTTTCCAACTCGTCTATGGCTCGAATGCGGTCCTACCTGTGGAGTGGGGAGCCAAATCCTTGCGGATTAGCACCTACGAGCCCGAGCAGAACGAGTTGGAGCTGCGCATTGCGTTGGATTTGCTGCTAGAATTGAGGGGTAATGCTCTGGTGCGAGTTGAAAGGCAGAAGCAAGATATGGCCCGCGCATATAACAAGAAGGTGAGTCCCAGAAATATTGAGGTAGGAGATTATGTGTTGAGGAATGTCGCGGCCACGGGCAAAGAAGTTTCGGGCGGAAAGTTGAAGCCCAAATGGGAAGGTCCTTTTGTCATCATAGAGAAGGTACGAGATGGGACGTTCCGTTTGGAAGAGCTTGGAGGCACGCCCATTCAGAAGACCTGGAACATTATCAATTTGAAGAAGTACTATGCCTAAGTTGATTGGTGAAGTTGTAATATAAGTGTGTGTTGTTTTTTATCTTCAACAATGTAACGTGCAGCGTACCGAATATGTATTTTGCTTTGATTAATGGCATGGCCTGCGGCCAAGTTGTTTTCGTTCAATCAATGTATTCATTTAGTTAGAGTAATAGAAATTTCGAGGAAAAAGCTGAGCCGAGCCCGGAACTTCACCGGTCTCGATGAATCATTTTTGATCAATTCAGTGACTAAAACCAAGCCGAGATCGGATATTTCGCCGGACTTGGACGGTGAATACCCACTACGGGGTAGGACCTCACCACCTCGGATGTCCAGCTGCGGATCACCAACATTTCTTAATTGGCACCTGAGTATCACTAATACTCGGGCGCGGCTGGGAAATTGTCCGATTCCAAAAATATAGCTGGTTCGGGTTAAGACACTATTCCCTAGAGTTGGGTACGTGTTGAATAGGGTTCCGTAATGATCGCCCGGCCCGCAACCAGAGGCAGAACTGAAGTCTTGGCTCTCGGCGAACATGTCTCCAGCTCGGATTCTTCGCCTACGCTCTGGCACTCAGTAATCAGGGGATGCCCTACTTCAAGGGTGTCGAAATGCGATACTGTGTTTAAGTGGGACGTAGACCCCCAGATCTCCGGGCAATCGAGCCAAATATTCATTGATAAAAATTCGATGTCACGGGCTCGACCCTCGTTGATATCCAAGTTCAATTCGAACGAAGGATGAGCTGTAATAACCCACAAAAAATGAGTTGAGCCATAATATTCACCCTTGGGCTAATACCCCGAGGGGCGCACCTAAATAACGATTTAGTGTTTGTTTTCATTTTGTAGGTACAGGAAAAAGTTAAGGTAGAATTGAAATCACACCCAATTTCAGGGGCGGTATTTGACTGCGACCTTCTGGTGAGACTAAAGTCGCGATTATCTACCAAAAATAATCCTAAATCCTAACAACAGTAGTAGGGAAGTAAGGATCGTATCCACAGGGAAATGGGTTGTCCAATGTAATGAATTGAAGTGCTAAAGTAACAAGTAATGGGGATTTTGATTTGTTGATTGTCAAATTATCTAGAAGTAACAAGTACGAATTATGAATGTAATTCAGGAATAAAACGGATCTTGATCAATTAATTCCCACAAGGCACTGACTAATCGATCCTAGTTGTCACTATTCTTTTACCAATCTCAATTACTCTAGCGTGGAAACAGAATTCCCAAATCTCTCCTTAAGACTAGCTAAAAGGCGTGATCTGCACTACCTAATAACCCTAATTATCAAATAACCTAAGCACACGATTAGATTCAATTCGATAATAGCAATAAGATTTAGAGAAATATCGATAGAGACATGTAATACTAACGCACGTTTCGTATTTAACATGTAAGTCAAATATTTGCCCTAATCCACTAACGATGATTACATACAAATCAATGAATTCGGGTTGCTACAATATAAAGATCAATCAAACAATGGATTCTTTTGATCAATTAAAACTAGCAAACAATCAATCTAAGCAATAAACTAGTTGCGCACCTAGCAATCACAAAAGACAATTGTATAGAATAAACACCAAAGATAAGACAATAATTGAAAGCAATAAAACAAATAGATCTGACTCACGATATTGTCGATGCGATGCTTCGATTAATAGATCAAGAAATAAAGGAATTAGCTCCTCATACAATCCATAGAAACCCTTCTTTTCTTCTAAAAAGGCTGAATATAAAACCTAGGGTCGGGTTTTTATTTATATAGTTATCTAAAAACGTAAAATAGAAATATACGGAAAATAGGAAAACCCGGCCTTCGCGGTCCGCCATGATCCCCTCGCGGACCGCCAAAAGTTACTGGTGCAAATCGCCAAAATATGTGTCGCGGTCCGCCATATACCGGCCGCGGGCAGCGGTAAGTTTCTGCCTCGGTTTTTCAAAAGGCTGTAGATTCTTCGTTACTTATCCGATGAAGGCGTGTAACCACTTCCTGGAAAGCTAATAACATGAAGAATCATCTCCAAGTGGTTTCACAAAAAAATTCCAAACAGTATGAGAGATATGAAGCTCCAAAGTTGATATTCTGCAAATCAGCTCCAAATCTCTTGAAAATGAATGTCCGCTTCCAAAAGATCGCCAAAATAGCCAAAAACACATAGAAATGTTGTCCATGATACCCTAACGCAAATTAGAGGTATATTACATCATTTTGACAGTAAAAGCAATATAAAAACCATCAAATCGACACGTACAAAATGGGCAGATCACCTTCGCCTCCACTTCAGGGGCGAAGGCCTTTACAGTTCAGCTCAAAATCGCACCCCGTTTCAGGGGAGATGCCGGGCTGCGATTCTCGCCTCCGTTTGAGGGGATGTTCGGAAAAGACGTCGGTATTACAAGGAAAATAGTGCGCAGCGAAATAAGAAGAAGGGTCGTCGCGAGAAAGATAAAGCACCGAAATTGGACAAGTTACGACAAATACTCATACATAAAGAAAGTGAAATTGTTCAAGACCAAGACCAAACACCCCTTTCAGGGCGGCCTCGGTGCAAGAAAAATGTATGTTCAAGGGGAGAAAACAAGATCCTAATCATCAGCTTGGGTGGCATCACCTCCTTCGTGGCCGGCCTCAGCTTCTTCTTCTTCGTCTTCGATGTCGTCATCATCATCATCGTCGGCGCCCCCCTTTTCTTCGTTGTTGAAGCCGGTAAACGGAGGGCTGAAAGCAGGCTCCATCATGGGCTCGGGTGCGGGAGGCGGTTGGTCCAGGTCCACTGCTGGCAACTCCCAGAATTCTACCCGCGCTCCGTTGACCATCTTGTTGCGTTTCTCACCCAGAATGTTGGGGTCCCGTTGAACAAGATCATATAGTCCGTAGCCATCTTGCGAAGCGCAGCTGTGTACGCATCCACCCCAGCCGGAGCAAAAGTGTTGGGATGCTTCTCTGATATCGCTCCAACCTGCCTCAGCGCGTGCAGGGAAGTGCGTTCCAACTCGCTCACCGCCTTGTAGCGGACATCGCCAACCTTATCGTTCTGCAGTACTTCGTAGTCCCGAGAGGCCAGGAAACGGGACTTCGCATTGTAAGCCCGTTGCGACCAAAGGTCGATGTAGCCCTTGGCATTCTCGAGCTGCTGCGACAGCTTCTTCTCCCTCTCCAACAGCTGTTTCTCCCTTTCCAAGGTGACATCCAAGTCCTCGTTCAGCTGACTATTAGCACCAATCAGTGAGGTGTTGGTCTCAGTGAGTCGAACGCAGCGAGCGTTAGCCTCAGCCGCGATTTTCTCGGTTGCGAGGGCCTTTTCTTTGGCCGCTTTGACAACATCCGCTGCCTGGGTCAATTCAGCAGTATGCTGGGCAGCACGGGCGTCCCACCTCTTCAGATCTTCATTGCGGGATGCGACAACCGTGTTGAGTTGATCAATACGGTTTGATTGCCTGCGGATGAAATCAGAGGGGTCCCCCATGCTGTCGAACACGATGCAGACGAGGCCAGTGAGCTGCATAGGGAAATGATTGTGTCAGAGAGTGCAGTTTTAGAAAACAAAGGAGGCGAAAACAAGGATAACTTACCGCCATGGAGTGGGCTGCGACGCGCTCCAGCCAGGAAGATGGCACATCGTGAGTTTTAGCCCAACGTCGGAAAGGGACGAAAGCGCGATTAAGGGGCTCAGACAATCCCCTCACCGCGAGCATACTCTCGCTGTCCACCGAAGGTTGTTCCACAGTGTCGATGGAGTAGATAGCTTGCTGCGGAACTCCTTCGAAACCTGACCGCAAAGGGAAGTCTGTTTGAGAAAAGGCAAAAGGCCTAGGAGTGTGCAATGGAAAGCACATACCTGGACCAAACACAGTCGCAGATGGAGAAGGAGAAGCCGTGCTTTCCCCCGCCTGCCCCTGCGCAACGCCCGTCTGTTGGCATTCCGGGACCTGTATAAAAAGGCAAAATGTTAGTAGAAAATCTTGTAACTTGACTAAGGGAAGAGTAAAGAGAGAAACACTTACAGGAGAAAGCACCTCGGTTGCGGCAGCAGACTCAGGCTGCACAAGGCTTTTCCTCTTGTTCCGAGGAACAGCCGAAGAGGAGGCAGTTAAAGGGGCAGCCGAAGAGGAGGCAGTTAAAGGGGCAGCCTGGCGTATAGGCTGAACATTCAACGGAGTTGCAGCAATCGGCTGCGGCCTCGAAGCAGTCGATGCTGGCACGGAAGGTGTTTGTGCGGAAGGTTCAACCCTCTTGCGTTTCTGGCCTTGACCGCGTTTCTTGGCCTGAGTTGACATCGCGGCCGTCTTATCCATGGTGCGCTGCATGTTGGTTGGGGAATTGGCCGCCTTTTCCCTCTGTGCGCGCACAGAAAATCTCTTGGGTTCCGAAAGGATGGAGGCGATATAAGCTTCAACCTTCTCGACCGCACTCGCTGTGCAGAAACGGGAAATTAGCATTGGCACAAGCGTTAAAGAAAAAAGAAATGCATACGAAAAGGAAATGTCCTACAGCTTTCATCCTCGTTGCGAGGAGACATGAGACCCGCGGCGAAGAGCCATAGGTTTTCTATGATTTGGTCAAAGGAAGGGGTCCAGGCGCGGCCAATTACTTCTGCATTCTTGTCTTGAATGAAGTAATTTCGCGCATCGAGCAGTGAGGGGGGGAGATCCCCCTGGTTTCGGGTATGCGCAGGCGGATCACCCCACGTCATGGGGAAGTTGAACGCATCTGCCGCGGTGGCGGTATCATCCAAGCTTACCCAGAAGAAGCGGTTCTTCCAGTCGGGTTCGTTGCGACGCGGCTTATAAGGCTGCGTAACAATGACTTTACCTGGCTCTGCCTTTCGGGGAAGTGTAGTAACCAAACTGGTTACAAGAAACGCGGTGTAAAGATTGAAAAAGCCTGATAGACACCGGGATAAGCGCAGCCAGACAAGTCATGACAAAGCCATTGATCGTCAGGAAGGAGTTCGGAGTGAGTTGCGCGGGACATAGGTTGTAGTAGGTCAAAAGGCGGGCAGTAAACTTAGGTATCGGCAACCACAGCCCGTCTACAATTGACAACTCGTGTACCGCAAACGAGCCTGATGGAGGTTTGGAGGCAACCGATTCAGGGGCTGGAACGGTTAGCACATATGGGGACCTGATTCCATATTTTCGGCAAAACTTCTTCAGTTTTGCATTGGTATGGAATTTGATGAACTTCTCCGAGATTTTGGCCGTATCGTATCGGTTACAAAGCTCTAGTGTGGGGTTTTGCGCAGCCGCAGCATACTGCACTACTTGGGCCTCCGTAAAGGGTGCATCCGGGGCCAGGATTGTTGTGCGCACTTGAGACCCGGATGAAGAAGAGGAAGCGGCTGACTGCGTCATCTACGCAGAAGGCAAGAAAGCAATGGTTACGGTATATCGACATTGCCAACGAGGATTGTTTGCCTCGGGATCGATGTCGGAATCAGACGATTTCGAATCCGAATTCGAATTTAAGTCAATAAACGTGGCCGTTCTACGGGGATCAAGGGGAATCCCAAGGGGGATCCGCCTCCCATCCCACATTCCCGTTCGCGATAACTAGGGGTGAGCATGAACGGGTACCCGCTCCAAAATCATGGACCCGGACCCGGACCCGGACCTGTTTCTAACGGGTCCTAAAAATTAGGACCCGTACCCGGACCCGTTGACAACGGGTCCTAGAAATTAGGACCCGGACCCGGACCCTTTAGTAGTCACAACGGGTAGCGGGTACCCGTTTAATTTTAAGGTAACTTAAAGGTAACCATGCAAATGCAATGGTTCATTAAGTTTAGACCAACTTTGAGGCCCAAGTACTAGAAGAGTCAAGCAAGAGTGTATATTTATAAGTGAAGGGTTTGTCCACTCTTTCCTCCATGACCAATGTGGGACAAATTTTTTTTTTTTTCCACTCTTATAAGCTTTATCAACTTACTTAGTTCGACCATGAATTCGGACTACGTAAGTGTATTATTTGAGAAAATGTCATCAAATAACTCTTGTATATCATGTTGCTAGCTTTCCGTAGACGCTAGTTGCAACCATTTTTGACTTCGTATGTCAAATTTATGATCGAAACAAGAACACTAGTTACACAAATAATGGACATCTTAGTTAACAATCACTTCTCCATTAGCTATGATAAAAATTGAGAAAATTATATACATGAGCTATATAAAAGCTAATAATCACTTAGCAATATCCAAATAGTTAGTAATTTTATCATATTAGCTTAAATAATTGGTGATTTGGATTATGTTTACTAGGTTGGAGTATTTTATCTTATTAGCTAAGTAATAGTTTTTTGCAATCACATAATATACATGGTGCAGTATGTATTAATAGTTTCATTAGAATGTCAAAGTAATCAGCAATGTGTAGAATCCATTTCTATATATTGTATGTATTTGTTGGTGTTATGAATATATTCGTCGAGAAGCGATTTGCGCTTAACTCAATGAGGATCGATGTCGTTACGGGTCATGGTCAATGTGTTATGGGTCGGAAATGGTGCCTACTAGTGTCAATGTATAGAATGGAATATGAATTACACATTATGTTTACATTTTTATTGACTGTGGTACACTCAATAACATTATAAACTCTTATATATACTAATTTTTAAGCTATCTCGTCTTTTGTAATTTCTAATGATCGTCATAAGTGACATTGTAATTATTATAGCATATAGAAATCTATATATACTAATCACTTGGGTAACTTAACAAAATCACGAAGTGATCATTAGGTTTTTATTATTGATTAATATTATTTTCTCAATTTTGGTCATAACTCATTGATAAGTGATTATTAAGTAACATAGCCATCCATGTTATGTGTAAGTAGTGTTCTCGTGTTCATCGTAACTTTCACATACAAATTCGAAAATGGTCGAAACAAGCGTTCATGGAAAGCTAGCAACACGATCTACAAAAGTTATTTCCGGGATATTCCTCAAATAACACAAATAACTAGTTGAAATTTAATGTCAAACTATGTAGGTTGACAAAGTTTATAAGAAAAATTAAGACTTTGTCCCACATTGGTCATGGAAGTAAGAGTGATCAAAGTTTTCACTTATAAATAGACCCCTTTGAGTGGTAGATATAGTTCATGGACTTCAAGTTTGGTCAATGTTATTAGACTATGCATTTGCATGGATATCTTTGAATTGATTTTTTACTTGAATTCTATAGTTTTTCTTATAAAGTTTTTTTTTTTTCAAGTCGTTCACTTATACGGGTACGGGTACCCGTTTAGACCCGTTGAGCAACGGGAACCCGTTTGAACCCGTTGAGCAACGGGTACCCGGCGGGTAACGGGTCCAAAATTTTAGGACCCGGACCCGTTGCCAACGGGTCCTAAAATTTTGGACCCGAACCCGTACCCGTCCACAGCGGGTCCGGTTCTGGACCCGTCGGGTCCTAAGCGGGTCCGGGTCCGGTTCCGGGTACCCGCGTTTTTTTGCTCACCCATAGCGATAACCATACGTTCGCCTCCCAGCCCAGATTGGCCAGTGGGCGTTGCCCGGGCTTGTAATCCTTCTCAAGCCACGGGCAATCCACCCACACACGGGCCATGTGACTTGGATCCAGTTTCAGACCCCGTATCGTCATCCAGGGACACGAAAGGAGGGCTAAAACGGGAAAGAGGAAAAAGAAATTGGGGCAAACAAACGGTTACCCCAAAAGAAAAAGAGAAATTAAATGAAAGCAGGAGATTTACCTTTGACTTGTTCTTGAAAGTAGAAGAAAGCTTGAAGAAAGCTTGGGCGTGTGGAAAACCGTGGTAGGCCAGCGGTGTCGGAGAGCGGCAAACGACCGGAAAAGCGGCAAACGATCGGAAAAATGAGAAAAGTTGGCGAGTTAAGGATGAAAAAACCCTAGTCTTTTCAGATTCGAAGAAAATAATCTCAGACTTTCAAAGATTAAAAGGAGAAGAGGAGAAAAATTAGAGAAAAGTTGGGCGAAATTTGGTAGAGATTACAGAAAAGTCGGGAATTTTTGGGAGAATTTGGACGAAGAAAGTTGGAGATTTTTGGAAAAGAAATCAAAATGATTTTTCGGGGGTTATCTCAAATTTATAGGAAAAAACGCAGGGGTAAATCGGTAAAACCAAAGGGTTTTACACAACTTCCCATAAAAGCCGTCATTAACTGTCATTATCAACAGTAAAAGACGTGTGTCCTTTTACCGTCCCGAGGCAACTTTTGAGATATCCAAGAAGTCGACGGTTCAGATTCTTCAAAGAGTCGTCACTCGGCAGTCCGAATGCGAGAAGGACTATAAACTACATTGCGGAATCGCACCCAATTTCAAGGGCGATGTTCGGTTGCGATTTTCGCCTTCATTCCGGGGGCGAAATTATTTGACGAATCGAAATCACATCCAATTTTAGGGGCGATGTTCGATTGCGATTTTCGCCTGCATTCCGGAGGCGAAGTTATTTGACGAGTCGAGATCGCACCCAATTTCAGGGCGCGATGTTCGGTTGCGATTTTCGCTTGCATTCCGGGGACGAAGAGTCGAAATCGCACCCAATTTCAGGGGCGGTGTTCGGTTGTGATTTTCCCCTGCATTCCGGGGGCGAAGTTATTTGACGAGTCGAAATCGCACCCAATTTCAGGGGCGATGTTCGGTTGCGATTTTCGCCTCCATTCCATGGGCAATATTTGGTTGCAAAAGAAAACGCAGGGAAGCAAGAGAGAACAAGCACATCGCACACGGCCATGAAGCTCGCAAGGGGCGACGTTTTTTGATTAAAATCGAAAAATACGAGCCCCACGGCCTCGGAAAGAAGGAAAACAAGAGGAGACCATCACAAGGCTTTGTCAAGGCACATTACATGAGCCGTGGCAAAGGGCGGCCAGGGGATGCGCAGTCAGGTCGCCCTCGGTGATTGGAAAGCCGAGACACAGTGACCATCGAGCGCAACCCAACTCCGAGGGGCTCTGTTTGGGTTCATTTTATTAATGAGGCCACAACCCTTAGAAATAGAGGCCCAATGTCTTCAAAGCCCATGTGATGCCTTCAAAGTCCAAGAGATCTCATCCGTTAGATGGTCAAGAAATGGAGGGTCAAGATGAAGGGGGGATCCCCAGGATTATTCCCTAGGGATACTCCCTTCACTATAAATACCCCCCATTTCTGACAATTTCAGGTTCATTCACATTTTCATTACATTTTATTACTTTTCTGACACATTTATTACCCTTCGCCTGATAAGTGAGTCCGTGCACCCCATTCTTTGAATGCACCCGATATTGACTTGATCGTCGGAGGGGCGTCGCCTGGGTAAAACCGGGCCCCCTTGACTGTTTGCTTATTGCGCAGGACAAAGACATAGACTCCATCTATCCCAAAGTCGAACTCACACCAACATTAACAATCTAAGGAGACACATTGAGATTTGGAGGACTTAGTGATTCAAGAGTAAGCCAAGTTAGATCGATCTTGGAAGCCTGATTGCCTGAAGAATTTATTAATTACGTATTAGTTAGTATGCAAAAATAGAAAGGTATTAAGACAAGTAGACAACTAGTAAGGCGACACAAAAAAAATAAAAATGTGAAGAACCTAATGAAGTTGAGGATACATGAGCTCTGGATCGGGTTCGATGACAACCAGAGCTATGGATTATTATTGAAGACCGGCCAATTGTGGAAGTAGAGACTAGTTTATTAAGAGTAAAGAGCTACTATGACATGAAATGTATCATACTAATGATCGATCCTATATCTCTATTTAAAAGCGGATCGGATAAGTGTAAATATAGCTTCAAAATGAAGTAATCTCATTTTCATTAAATTACATTTTTCAAAAAATAGATGATCACGCTAATTACCTTATTTTTTAAGTTTATGAATGAAACTAAGCTAAATTAATTCATTTGCACAAAAAATAATGTAATTTTTTAGTGATAATAAGTCATATACACATTTCAGATTAATGACTTATTTGAAATGCTAATAGTCATGGTTATAAAAGAAGCTATGCATATATGGTCGTGAGTTAATGTGCACATCATACATTATCTGTACGCAGGAGTTCTAGGGTGCTCGACAAGTACCGCAAAACACCATAAAAAATCATTTCTAAATAACTTAATAAATTTTTCTAAAAGTAAAAAATTATCAAATTATATTATATATAGTTTGTACAATGTATATATAAGCATAAAAGATTAAATAAATGCAATTAACCATTCTTTTCTATTTTTTTTTTTTTTGGTTATTTACAATATAATTTATAAAATATACCTAATTAAAAATACTGGATGGTGTAGATTGATCTTTAACATGATGGACGGGTGAGATGAAGGCTGTTAAGGTGCTTTGCGGTACTTGTCAATGACCTTAGAATTACTCATTTGTACGAGTATAAAAAAAATGTAATGTAAAAAAAATTTGTCTACCTTAATATAAACTTGATTGTGCGAAACACGAGATGCTTTCTAGTCATTATATATTCTCGGGTTAGCATACGTGCTAGTAAAATTGATTTGCACTAATATTTAATGTTGAGAAATTTGATGCATTGTAGTATAATTTACTCGAGCTGCTAGTTTTAAACTCTCATCTTTATATTAGTAAAATTTAAGAACATCCTATATCTCTATATAATTTTGGGTTGGATAAGTGTGGATAGATAGCTTCAACAAGAAGTAATCTCATATTCATTGAATCAAAACTTTAGAAAATTTGATGTTTACATTAGGAATTAAAAAGATTCAAGTAATCTAAATTGAGTTCACACACATTATACATCACTAATCTTAGAAAATTGTGTATATGTTAATCATCTTAGAAAATAAATATAATGAATTTGCTAAGTTTGAATACATCCACTCTAGATTTAATTTTGAGTTGTCCACATTATAATGATCTAATAAAGTACCCTATGATCATATGGAGTACGTGAATAACTTTATACATGAACATGAATGATGAATGTGTATAGTTTGAGATATTCAAAGTACCTTTTTAATTGCATGTATGTATGTAGTTTGAGATATTCAAAGTATATGAATTAAAGTATACATGCAATACAAGTATAAATATATGAGTGTTACCCTCTCAAACTTACATTATGTATTTCGTGTCTTTTGCAAGTGCATAACAAGCAAACTTTTGTATGCTCTCATACAATATATGTATCATATTAATTTACTTATTCTAACATGAAGATAATGCACTTTTGTGACGAGTAGTTGATATTAGGTTAGTGTTTGAAAGAGAGGTAATATTTGTGTTAGTTATCGGTTTCTATTTGGTGTATAAAATGATTAGTTGTGGTTTAATTTTTACTTAAACATGAATGCATGCATTATATTATTGAATCAAAGTTTCTACTTAATACAATCATTCTTATGTTTGGTTTAGCATTATTTGACGACATTATTGTTATAAATGGTGCAAAGAAACTTCTAAATTACCCCAAATTTTTAGGCTTAAATATAGAACCTTATCGTGCGAAGCACGAGTATAAATGGGCAAAAAGAAGTCTACAGTGTATGTAGATACTTAGCATGGTCTAATGTAAGCAATAACGTTATCACACTAGCTATATTTTACTATCCTCATAGTTAATTTTACTACCGTTTTTTTTTTATATATAATTGCAAATTAGTTTTTTTTTTTTTTTGAGGGCAATTGCAAATCAATTTTACTACTACATACTAACTCATCAATTGTACTACTAATAATTTAATTTTACTACCATATGTATTGTAGATAAATTAAGGGTACTCATAGTGCCACGCTAACTTTGTACTGATCCACGACGTTTGTGAGAAACTGGACCAAATTATCACCATGTTTTGGTTTGTCCCCTTGCAAGTTGCCAACTAAGAGTTGGGCATTTGGTCAAAGGCATCATAAATTCCGTGGCTTAGGACATACCAAACGTGGATTTATGTGTACCCTAAGATAGTGTTTGAAAACAAGAATTTAAAAATTTGTAATCATTTCAATTGTATCATTTGAGAATGTGGATTTCAAATATAAATCAAATGTTTGGGGATGGTGAGATTTCAAAATGACGGAAGGTGGTACACATACAATGGGTGTATGAGGAATCTCATACACCACCACTAATAATACGACAACTCAGTATAAAGGCAATTAGTACTTTATTAATAATTATGATTGACTCAGCAGGATTAATATCACTCTCTTTCCTCACCCTCAATCCATCTCTCTCCTCCTTTAGTCAGTCAGCCCCGACCCACCAATGACAGTGCCTACTGGCGTTGTAATATCCCGAAATTTCAAAAGTATTTTATATTAATAATTTAAATTTATTAACTAGATTATTGAAGTGCAAAAGATTTTAAATGTTAATTGCGAGTCGTTTTCAAAATGAGTTCGAAAATGGTTTCTAAAATCGGAATTTCTATGTGGGCATCTATTCCTAAATTGGGTCAATTTTAGCAAATGGACTAACACCAACCCAAAACCAACACTATTGGCCCATACACAAATCATACCCCAACCCAACCCAAAAGAAAAAAATAAAATAAAAGAAATCAGAAAAATAAAAGGAAAAAGGAAAGAAAAAAAAAGGTAAAAAAAAAAAACGAACGAAGGAAAAAAAAAAAGCCCGCAACCCCCCCTATAAAAGAAACCGAATCCTCCCCTTCCGCTGTTTTTTTTTCTTTGTTCTTCTTCACGCCTTTCCCTTCCCCTGCTTCCCGTCGATCGCCGCCACCCTCTTCCTGCCCAGCTGCTCGCCTCCGTGCCTACCTCCCAACCACCGTGTTCTCTCTCTTCCTCGTTCAATCGCGTGAGCAATACCGCCCCTCCTTCTTCCCCTGTTTTTCGTCTCTTTCAATTACCATCGTTTTCAATCCGTTTTCTTGCTTTAAATCATGATTAATCAGTCCTAGTATATGTTATAAGTATTGGGTAATCGATTAGGGTTAGTTTTATGCATAAAGATTTGATTTTGATGATGGTTTTGAGTTGATTTTCACTAATTACGAGTTTGGGTTTAATTAGTGTAATTATTCGAATTGGGTTTAATTAGTTTCGTAAATTATGATTCTAGCATGTTTATAATCTGTTAAATAGGGTTCTTGAATTTAGTTGAGATTTAATTGGGGTTTTGTTCAAGTTTGTAGAAATTTCAATTTGGGGGAACTTTGGTTAATTGTTTCTTAATTAGTTAATTAACCTAAATTAATTTTAATGATCAATAACTCGAAATTATGATAATTTAGGGGATTATAATCTGATTTTCGAATTTAGAATGATTTAATTCGTTTTTCTATAATTTTATGTAATTTAAAGCATGTTTTCATAATTAACACATAATATGAATTGTATAAATAAATCCTAAATAAATCATAATAATTAAAAATTTGTTTTTATGAATTAGATTCTGTTTTAAAAGTAATTGCAAGTCTTTGAAAATTTTTAAAATAAATTGAGTGTTGTTTGAGTATTAGAAACAAAGTATTGAATTAGAATCGGAATTGCTGGTTAATTGTTAATTGTTGGGTTTGATTTAAATTATCATGGCATTGCATATAGAATAGAATTAATATAAGTATTAGATGAATGATTAGGTGAGATTAGTATTAATTTGGGATTTATTGATTGTGTAATTGTAGATCTCGAGTTCGTAGACGAAGAATATTAGTGACCGTTGTGCTGTCGTGTTCTTGTGTGCATTGAAAAGGTAAGCTAGCATGCTCAACCTTTCTTAAACTTGTAGAAACCTTTCAAAATTATGTGCTAAGTGTGTTTGGTGTGATGGATGAGAACTTAGTATCATGCTAGGTGGAGAACGATTCAGTTTTCTTTATGGTTATTATATTGAACTTGTGTGGTTTGTTGCAATGAAGGTATAAGTGGTTTTATGTGTGATATTGGTTGTGATTGGTTTATGAATGATTCAAATTGTGAACGTGAACTATGATGGTGATATGGAGATTTGACGAAGTATGGTGGTATAATAATTGTGTCGGGGCCTCGGAGTTGCCCCTAATGTGTCGGAGCCTCGGAGTTGCTCCTAATTATTGTGACGGAGTCGCATCGATTCCTAATTACAGCCTCACCGCATCGGTTTTTAAGTGGGCTTGGCTCTAGTACTACTCTATTAAGGTTAAAAATACTTAATGGGGGGTGTGCACACTTAAGGTCTAGTAGTCTTTGGTTTGGTATGATACAATAAATTGACAAAGTTGTGAAGTAATACGTTGGATTGGATTGAAAGTTCGGAGTGGCCCACTACGCCAAATAATACATAAGACACCGGGTGCAAAACAATATACACCGGTTGCAACCGGTGTCTGGACTGCCGGTGTCTTAACACCGGTTATCCTAAAAATACCCGGTGTCAAAAACAATACATACGACACCGGTTTTAGGTAAAACCGGTGTCATATGTTGTTTTTTTTTTTTTTTTTTTTTTTTCCGCTGGTGGACATCTAACACCGGTTTTTCCAAACAACCGGTGTCATATATTGGTTTATTTTTTTTTTTCATTTTTTTTCAGTTGGACTTTAGACACCGGTTTTTTTAAATAACCGGTGTCATATGTTGTTCTTTTTTTTTTTTTTTTTCCTTCCAGTAGGACATTTGACACCGGTTGTTTAAAAAACCGGTGTCATAGGATAGACTTTTTTTTTTTTAGTTTGCTTGCTTCTGCTTCTGCCAGGGAATTGGCGACTACAACAATTAGTCGCCAATTCCCACATTACAAATAAACATACATTACGATTATGCCGTTTCAACGACACCAATTCCCAAAACCTCGACTACAAGAAACCAAGTCGATTCTTTGCTATACAACAATGGAGCTTCAAATTCACTCTATATATAATAAGCATCCATCCAATCTCAATTACTCCATCCACAACATTTCTCCAAAATACAACAATGGAGATCTTTTGCTTTTCCTAGTTTCTAATTTCCTAACTAAAATTTACTAACATTTCTAACTTAATGAGAATCTATGTGTTTCAAGAAATCAAAGTAGATTTGAGCACTTACAAGCAAAACTCGCTAGGTAGTTAGAGATCATCATCGTCTCCTTCTTCATCTCCATCCACAAAGACATATGTAGCCCAAAGATCTCTTATTTCATCCACTTGTTCATTCGTAAATTGCTTGCATCCCTTCACAACATACTAAAACGACAAATTGATGAATTTAGAAACTTAAACATTTATAAATTACTATAGGATGATAGATATATGTTTTGATATTTACCGTAATTGGAATAGTTGTGGCTTTATTTTGGATTATCTCGAACATGTAACGACAAATATAATATCCACAATCGTTACTTCCTAAGGGTTGACGGGGACACTACAAAACAAAATAAAAAATAAATAAGCCCAAATTCGAACGCATAAATAGGATATGAAAAGTATAGTTAATAAACACAAAAAATTCAAACGTACCATTATAGTATGCCATCTCATAAGCGTCGACTTCATATTCAACTTATTTAGGGGATCCAAAGTCATGATCCTCGTTACGGCGCTAGTTAAATAACACGGTATTCCAATATAAATAAAAGATATAATTAATAACAGTGGAGTTTAAAGAACAATGGAGTTTAAAAATATATAATATATACATACTCTTGTATTAGATTACGAAGAAATTCAGGTGGTTTCTTACTCCCTCTGGATGGATCTAACCAATACCCCGTTCCTGACGGTGGATGAATCACAGCTAACATCCAATGTGAACTACAAATTATCAAAATAATATAAGTTATGAAATATAAAATAAAAAAATCATCTAGAATTTGTAAAAATAGTTACCTCTCATTATAAGGTGCGAAAAATATCTTTTGCCCGTGTACACATGTTGTACAAGCAAACGCACTAAAAATATAATTCGCACGATCATCCTCATCATCAACCGGTGTTATAGGTGACAAAAATGCCGGGCATAAAAAACCATACAAACCATCTACACGTGTCCTTTCACAGAACTTTTTCAAATACCTATGACAAAAAACCACAAAAAGAAAGTGGTCAGATAAATCAATTTAACAATATATATGAATATCTAAACTAATTATTACTTTTCTTAAACAAATGTATAAAAAGTGACTTACAAGATAAATGCCGTAATGTGAGTAGATTGAATTTGCCATTGATAACACCATTGCTCCATCTCTTCCGGTGTCACAAACAAGTCTTGCATATTATGAAGCACATGCTCGGGTACATGCAAAACTTTTCCCTCATCTCCGGTTTTCTTCATGTTTCGAGCTTTCTTACAAAGCCACTTCATCAACACAGTTCTTCTCATATTCATTTTATCTTCCGGTGTTATGAATTCCGAAGAGGATGTTGAAATGGAAGTAGGTGTCGAATTGTTGATTGGTGGTGTGTTCTTCTTATTCGTAGAGTTATCCGTTTCATTCTAAATGATCAAACAAAATAAAACACTTGTTAGAATTTAGAAATAAATTAAAGATAATATAAGAATTTCAATAATGAAGTATAAATTACCGTATCAGACAATATATATATGAAAGGAGAAGGCCACAACACATAACCACCAAGGGCCGAAGAGAGAAAACAAGCTTCCGGGGTTGGAACTGGCAATTCGGCATTTGACACCAAATCTTTAGAGATACTCACTCTACTATAACCGGGAGGTACAATGTTATTGTGTAGAGTAAGTACCTCCGAAGCGCCTGGCACATACACTTCTCCTAAAGCTACCATCTCTTGTGAATTGCTAGGAAGTGACATTTGACACTTATGCCAACCCTGCATTATTTATAAAGTAATGTAAATTGTTGGTGCAACTATCACAATTAGAAAATATAATTCATTTGAGATAAAGTATGTTGAATTGATTAATAAAGTAAAGTAATATAACAATTATATTAGATACCTGAACCGGCCCTTCACACGTATCTTGAATTGATGAGATCGACGTTAGAGGGATATTACGAGCTTGTCTCGGAGATGAATGGGAAACAGGAGGCTCACGATCATCATTTAAACTCACTTCTTTTCCCTTTCTTAGAACATTAGAATCCTTAGACACTCTATCCTCTTCATTGTTTTCTATTGCTTGCGAATCGTTACTCATCATCGCACTCATCAATTCTTTCATATCAGCTTGACTCGGAGTTTCTCCGGCTACGAAATTGCAAAGTATTTGACTCATCTTGAACATTTGGGATTGCATTGTTCGCGCCGTATTCTCTAACTTTACCTCGGACATCTTTTTCGTGGATCTACCAAAAACATTTGACAAATTGCTCATGTTGGTTACACCACGAACTCGACCCGGGTGCTCCTCTTTGCCGATTGCACGAGACAATATATCATCTCGACCTTGGGGAACAAACTTTCCTTCTTTCACGGCTTTTTCCAACTCACCCTAAGTGACAATAACAATTTAATTAGAATTAATATGTGAAACGATTTTAAAATAAGTACAATTTCTACACTTAAAAAAAATAACTTACAATTTCTTTCACCACTTCCTCGTCATACTCGGACATTGCCCCTTTCTTGGATTTATGACCTCTCAACCAAGTCACATGACGTGGTACTTCTTTGATTTGCAACCCTTTAGTGGCATATTCCTCAATCTATTACATTTTTGTGTTAGTAAAAATAAACGATTACTAATTTGTTAATAATAACGGAAAAAATAAAAAAGGTGTATATTTACTTACAATTTCTTCGTTGATCCCAATATATCCTTTCCGAGAGCCAAAGTATTTAGTCTTCTTTTTTGCAGCATTTTCTTTACCATCTTTGCTAAGCGACTAGTTACCGTGAAAAAAACAAACAAAAATTAGAATATTCATTAAAGCTAAGATTTCAATAAAATTATAAAATTATATGTAAACTTACAACAAACTTTTGATCTTTCAAATGATATTCAATGAAAGCATCCCATTGCTCTTGAGTGATTTGTGGATACTTTCCCGGTGGCTTCGTTACAAGTTCCTTTTCCTTGGTCTTCTTGTCAATTACATACATATACTTAAGATGAAGTTTGGTCTTCCAATTTCTCCATCTTTCACCGGCTATCTTCAACACCCAACGTCCTCTACGTTCGGGAGGAACATAAAATGCACCCTTGCAAAACACCCAAAAAAAAAAAAAACACATTAAAAAAAAATAAGAATTTAGATAACTTTTATTGACAAGACATATGAAATAAATTGAATATTATATCTAACCTCAATATCGTGTAAGACACGTTCTCTTGTGGCTTCGTCAAGCTTCTTCCACTCTCTCAAAGTAATAGGTACATGTGCACGTGCGATTGCGCCTATCCAACTACTAAACTTTTGGCGATGTTCGCCAATCGGATTTAACAACCCGTCCGTACTCCATTGTAGCTGAAAAGGAGAACCATCTTGTAATGCTTTTGCACAAGCGCGTAGTAAAGTTTGACCTCTTTCATGATCGGAATCGGAATCGGAATTATCACTAGGCTTTCTTCTTCTTCGAGTCGACATTATCCAACCTATATTCACAAAATATAAACACGATTATAAGTATTAAAAGACATAAGAGAAAGCTAAATAAAATAAAATAACTATAATAAGTGTAAGTAAATAATAAACATAAGTAACACAAATAAGATAAAGAGGAGTTTGTGCAATTAATGAAAATTATAATTACGTAAATGTAAAACCAAAATTTCCCAACTAGTTAGAGAACTTACGTTAGTCCTAGAACGTTTTTTTGTTACATTTGCATCATCTTGCACCCAAACTCCCTCATCATGATCATCTCTAACATATGATAAGGAGTTATCATCATTCTCTATCACTTGGACACATGCATTCGGAGCACCCAAACCTTCTAAAATCTCATCTTCAACATAATAATCAAACTCATGTCTAGGTCGAGCGGATAAAACAATAGACCATTTCTTATCCAAAGGGTCATTGACATAAAAAACTTGTTTTGCTTGGCTTGCGAACATGAACGGATCATCTTTATGCCCAACTTTATCAAAGTTTACCAAAGTGAAATCCAACTCATCTCTTCTAACACCGTTGTTGTTGTCAACCCACTTGCATTTAAAAACGGGAATTCGAACAGTTTGGTAATATAATTCCCAAATCTCTTCAATTTGCCCATAATAAATCATTTTTTCTTCCTTTGGTTTCTTATCTTTAGCACTTGCAAAATGAATAGAAGTGGCCTCAACAGAAACTCCACTATTTTGCATAGTGCTTCTTGAATCTTGTTCTTTGGTGTAGAACGTATATCCACCGATGGCATATCCACTATAAGAGGAAATTTGTAAAGATGGACCAAAAGACATAATTCTCACATAATCAGGGAACTTATTAATGGGTTGACTTACAACTTGGTTCTTCAACCAAGAGCCAAATCTCTTCTTGTTCTCATTCTCAATCCACATGTCACTCTTATTTCTATGAAGATTTCTCAAATGCTTTTTATGCTCATCAATGTAAGAATCGACAACTTTATCATTGTGAAGAACATATGAGTGAACTGAATTCATTTCTTCGGCATTGAGTTGGATAATCTTGTGGCCCCTAACTCCTTTGCCTTCCATTTTGTCGACATGACGTGGCTTTGGAAGACCAACACGCTCATCATCAGAGAGAAATTCATAACAAAAAGAAAGAGCTTCTTCTATGATATAACGCTCGGCAATACAACCTTCTGGATGAGATCTATTAGTCACATAGTCTTTATAGATTTTCATGCATCTTTCATATGGATATTGATATCTCAAAAAGATTGGTCCGCATTCTTTAATCTCTCTTACCAAATGGACCGGCAAATGTATCATGATATCGAAAAAGGAAACAGGAAAATACATCTCTAACTGACATAATGTGAAAATAATCCCTTCCTCCAAATTGTCCAACTCAGTCGGATCAATCTCCTTGGTACAAATGACATTAAAGAATAAACACACCTTTGTAAGTGCAAATCGTACCTTTTTTGGTAAAATGGAACGAATAGCCACGGGCAAAAGTTGTTGCATGAGTATATGAGAATCATGAGATTTCAATCCAACAAGTTTCAAATCCTTCATCGACACACGATTGCTAATATTTGAAGAATAACCTTCCGGGACCTTTATCCCCTTGAGACACTCACAAAATTGTTTTTTCTCATTTTTAGAGAGAGTGTGAGCAGCGGGAGGTAAACGAGTTCGTGAACCCACTTTTTGCGGTAACAACTCTTTTCTGACTTTACACTTTTCAAACATATCTTCTCTTCCTTTTAAAGTGTCCTTTGTCTTGCTCGGAATATCCAACAATGTGTTAACAATAGCATCACAAAAATTTTTCTCTATATGCATGAGATCAAGAGAATGTCTAACGGTCAAATCTTTCCAATAAGGAAGATCAAAAAATATAGATCGTTTCTTATAACCCTTGGATGAAAGTTTCGACCCATTTTTCCCGTATGTGATTTTCAAATGCTTGACTTTCTCATACACTTGAGCACCCGTCAAAACAATTGGACGCTCACGCATTTCCACTTGTCCATTGAAAGCTTTTCGTTGTCTACGATAAGGGTGATTGTATGGCAAAAATCTACGATGATCAAGATAAACATTCTTGTGAGATCTATTAAGATAGAGATTAGTTGCATCTTCTTCACATATCGGACATGCATTGTCCCCTTTTACACTATATCCGGACAAGTTGCCATAAACGGGAAAATCTTGGCTAGTGTTAAACAACATAGCACGTAAGTTGAATTTACGACCCACATGAGCATCAAACACTTGTACTCCTTCATCCCACAATAATTTTAAATCATCAAGAAGGGGAGCCAAATAAACATCTATGTCGTTACCCGGTTGCTTTGGGCCAGAAATCAACAAAGAAAGCATCATGTACTTTCTCTTCATGCATAATTTCGGAGGCAAATTATAAGTAATCAGTATAACGGGCCACGTACTATGTGCACTACTCATATTCCCGAATGGGTTCATTCCATCAGTAGATAATGCAAGTCGCAAATTTCTATAATCCTTGCTAAAATCATGGTATTTTGCATCAAAAAATTTCCATTGAGCAGCATCAGCCGGATGTCTCAACTTACCATCATGAACTCTGTCGACACCAGATTTGTGCCATGTCATCAATTTCGCATCCTCTGGATTGGCAAAGAGTCTCCTCAATCTTGGTATAATGGGAAAATACCACAAAACCTTAGCCGGAACACCATTCTTATTCTCCTTATATCGAGAGGCATTGCAAGTAGGACAAACAACATCATCTTCATAATCTTTGCGATACAATATACAATCATTTGGACAAGCATGAATCTTTTGGTACCCTAGACCCATTGAAGCTAACATTTTTTTGGCTTCATAAGTCCGAGTAGGGAGAGAATTACCACTTGGTAACATGTCATTCAACAACTCTAACAAACTTGTAAAACTCTTGTCACTCCAACCATTTGCCGCCTTTAAATTATACAACTTTAGAACGGCGGACAATCTAGTATACTTTTTGCAATTTTCATACAACTCATCTTCACTTTCATTCAACAAGTTCTCCATCATATTCGGGTCATCACCACTTACATCTACATCAATTTCATCGTCATTCGGATCATTATTCTCCTCTTCTCCACCAGCCTCTCCACTAGTGCCACTAGTGGCATCGATATTCTCGACATCATCATCCTCACCAATATATTCTTCAACACTCTCTCCAATATAGTCATCATCATCCTCTCCAATATCTTCTTGGACAAATTCTCTATTACTTTGACTCTCCATGCTCAAGTCATGTGTTGCCTCCCCATGAAAAATCCATTTTGTATAAGTTGAAGCAAAAGCGCTCTTAGCCAAATGAATTTTTACCGTATCAAGAGAGTGAAATCTCATATTATAACAATTACAACACGGACACCGCATACACTTTAAGTCTTCACAATTTTTCTCGGCGAAATTTATAAACTTTTGAATCCCCTCCTCATAATCACGGTCTCCTTGATTTGACATTGTTATCCATTTTCGATCCATGTCTATATAAACCAAAATTAGTAACCAATTATCCTAAGCTCAACCTAAAAAAAGTAAACACCTAAACATAACTAATTAAAACTACCAATTCAATAATCTAAATTTTATTGTTTTAATCAAACTAAACTCACTATTAGATTTATTAACCAATTATTCTAAATTCAACCTAAAAAAAATCAAACATAAAAAAAGGGTCAAATGTATAGCCGGTGTCTTTGTCCACTAATCTATAATGCTTTAATTTTGTTTTGATACCACTAAACGCACTACTATCATACTATATTCATAATACCTAAACAAAACATTATTATAGATAAGAAAACGGTCAAATGTATAACCGGTGTCTTTGTCCACTACAATCTAAAGTTGTACTCTATTCTACTCAACTAACGTACGGCATTTCACTAACTAACTCATAATTCCATTCAACTAACGACAATTCACTAACTAACACATCAAAAAACAATAGCGGCGACACAGAGCGAAGATTTCATTATTTTGGCGATTAAACATTCAATTTTGGCGAACAATAATTGAACGAAAAAACAAAAATACAAAATTGAATGAAAAAACAGTAATTGGCGACAAACCTAATTGAATCAAAGAGACACCAAAACACGAGCGGTGAGCGGCGACAACGGAGGGGCGGCACAATAGCGGCGGCGACACAGAGCGGCGAGGGAGCGGCGAGCACCGAGCAACGCCTGGCGAGGGCTGAACAACGAGCGGCGAAGGCGAACAACGAGCGGCGAGGGGCGAGCGGCGAGCGGCGAGGGGCGAGCTGCGAGCGGCGGGAGAGGGGCGAGCGGCGACAACGGAGAAAGAACGGCGACGGCGAATTAGAATTTTATTTTTCTGGGTTTCGGGTTTTTGGGGGTTATAGTTTTTTAGAATGAATAAGCATATGACAAAGGCAAAATACGCTTTTCTGGTGTACCATATGACACCGGTTATACTAAAAACCGGTGTCTTATGTCCTTTTTTTTTTTTTTAATGAACCTCGGTAAACATATGACACCGGTTATACTGAAAACCGGTGTCTTATGTCCAAATTTTTTTTTTTTTTATATTTTTTTTTTTCCTGTTATAATATAAAGTTTTAATGTTTTTTTCGCTGTGGGAGAAAATGATCCTCCCCTGGGTAACATATTACACCGGTTATACTTAAAACCGGTGTCTTATGTCCAATTTTTTTTTTTTTTTTTTTCAAGGTAAGTGAGGAATTGCACGTAAATACCCTTTTCTGGGGTAACATATGACACCGGTTATACTTAAAACCGGTGTCTTATGTCCAACTTTTTTTTTTTTTTAAGTTAAGTGAGGAATTGCGCTTAAAAACCCTTTTCTGTTGTAATATATGACACCGGTTATACTTAAAACCGGTGTCTTATGTCTAACTTTTTTTTATTTTTTATTTTTAGCTAAGTGAGCAATTGCGCGCAAATAGACTGGGGAAGCATTTGACACCGGTTGATTGAAAACCGGTGTCTTATGTTTTTCAGACACCGGTTCTAAGCCTACCGGTGTCATATGTACCGGTTCTAAGCCATGGATTCTATATTTAACTAAGCTTGGATTAATGATTGTGAAATTCGTAGAATTTGATCTTTTGTCGTTGAATAGAATTCATTTGGTTGATATGATTATGTGCTAAGTGCGTTTTCGAAAATTAAACTAAAATGTTTTCAAAATCCAGGTAAGGGTTTTGGTTTTCTACGAGTTGAGGTGTTAGCTTACTCAATTTTACTGACTTTTCAAACTGTGGTTTTTGCGTTTTAAATCCACCACAGGTATGAAGTAGATGGTGCATTGCGGGGATGACGACTCACTAGATATTAGCTGAATCAAATAAAGTTTAGGCTTTAAGCTATAGACTATTGATAATACTTAGACCATTTATATTTCGTATTTTCGATTTCAGATTGTTGTAATTTAATTTCAAATTGTAATAGATTAATTTAGACCATTAGATAATCATATTCTAGCTTTTGGAATCTCCTAGCATTCAGGTCTTTGACTTGAGTGCGGAGTGACACCTCTGAATTTCCTTATTTGTATTTTGGTTCATGATAAAAATGTTTTTAAAAGGGAAAGGAAATTTGGGGGTGTTACAGTTGGTATTAGAGCCAGGTTAGGTCAAAAACTTAAAATGATTTAATAAGATTAGGAAATAGAATGAAAGAATGAATAAGACAAAATAATAATATAGAAATTAAAATGATCCAAGCCGTATGGGGGATGGGTTTGCTTATTTATGTGTGCTTAATTCCTCCTTACTTACTACTTGTATTAATACTGCATGTGAGGTTATGTATGTTTACTCTTGATTGAATTCAAATTATGGTGGTGGAGTTCTGATAAATGAATGCGATGATTTGAAAATTTAAATGATTGGAATGCAATGAATGAGATTGATAGAATTCCAGAAGATCAAAAGTTACCTTAATTGCTTGGAATGATATGGATCACGTTACGAAATTATGAATTTTACAAGCATGCTATGAAATGTCTATGGTTGGTTAATGTACTGTAACTAAGGTGTGAATGTCATAATCTCTTGTGATGATTGGAATAATCCACATTTGAGCTGGTGGAGATTGAAATGTTAGGAATTTCAAGTTAATTCATTTATATGTTGATTATTGTACTCATAATTGCTTCATTGGGGATAAGTGCTAAGTTAATGTGTACCTTTTATAGGATGGTTCGTTTAATTAGGACACCAACCAAAGCTGAAATAAAAGCCGACAACCCATTGAGGCTTAGGATGGGAGACGATGAAGAGATCGTGGCATATCGTCAAAGGGTAGCTAATCAATGTGACTATTATGGGCGAAAATATAAGGATGACTACTATTTCCACCCTCTTGCTCAAGCCAGATTTATTCTAAGGACTCTACCAAATAGAGCGCCCTGGGCGTATTTCAAGGGTAAATATAAAGATCTTATTAAGAAAGGAGCATTACCCAATGTAGAGAAGTACACCCATCAAGGTAGATGGTTGATCACACCAGAGATCCTAGCTACGAGACTCCTAGAGGCACACAAGGAATGGCTAGAGGATGGAGAAGTAGTTGACTCGACTATAGAAGAAGCATAATAAAACATGGATAGTGCCCTCCCAGGCTCCCACCATACCCTTAGTAATGGGAGTTAGTGACTAGCATAATAACTACAATAAAAATGCTCTATAGTAGCATCTTAGATTATTGTTTGGACATCGCTGCGTCGATGATTTATATGCTTTATTATTTATGGATGCTTTAAGCTTTAATATTAATGAAATTTATATGACTTCTTTTATTAATTACTTGAAATGTTATTTTGTGCTAATTGCATTATATATTGAACTATTAAGTAAAGTAGAAATGTAATCATAAATAACTCGTTAGTGTAGGTTATATGCACCCCATTCATCGCTACTACACAAGACGAATTAACAGAAACATGAACCAACAACAACAAAACGATGGATTTCACCAGTTTGCAGCTGCTGTGGTTCAATTGCTGCAAAACAATAACCAACCACCTGTGATTGACTGGGCTAAGAAGATATCCCAAAGGAAACCTGAGTTTTATTATGGGCGTGAAGATCCTACTGAACTTGAGAATTGGATAAGAGATATGGAGAAAATCTTCAACACCATTAACTGTCCAGCAAACCAAAAGGTAGATGGAGCTGTCTTCTACTTTAAAGGAGAAGCTGATATTTGGTGGTCAGCCACTGGAGCAGCCTTCCAAGCTCAACCAAACTTCAATTGGGATAGCCTTAAGGATGCCCTAAGACAGAGATTCTACCCCGAGCATGTTAGGCAAAGGAAACTCTCTGAATTCCTAGCACTGAAACAAAACCGGGGAAGTGTGAGTGATTACTATGCCAAATTCCTTGAACTTTCTCGTTTTGCAACCACTATTTTACCAGATGATGCCTCAAAGATCACTAGATTCATTGAGGGACTTGACTACAGCCTCCAGGAAACCATGGTCATGATGACCTTTGCTGATGTGCATGAGGCTTATAGAAAAGCTGCTAATGGGTGGAGAGTGCATGAGCTTAGGGAAGAAACCTGAAACAAGAGAAAGTTTGAACCCCAAACATCCAACCCAAATGAGACTGGCAAGAACCACAACCATGGAAATGACAAGAGGGGGAAACCAAATAACTTTGGAGGCAACCAAGGGTTCAACAGGAACTTTCATGGGAACAACTTCCAGAACCATGGCCGAGACAGGAAAATTGAGCGCCATTTTTACTGTAGAAGATGCAATGGGGATCATCCTGATACTGACTGCTTTGGGAAGACTATCAACTGTCTTAATTGTGGAAAGATGGGGCATAGAGCATTTGAGTGTAGGTCTAAACCCCAAAATCAAATGGGAAATGGTTATGTGGGAAACAATAGGGGAAACCAAAACTTCAACCAAAATTCCTACAACAATAACACTCGCCCCAACTACCAAGGCAACAACCAAAACCAAAACCAATTCAGGGGCAACTATAATGGGAACAATGCTAGATTCCAAGGTAACAACAACAATGCTCAAGCTGGTAATGGTAACAACAATGGAGCTGCTGTTAGGAATGCCAATGGGAACGCTGGTGGGAATGCTAACATTAATGCTCAAGGAGGGAACAACCAGCGCAATCCAGGCCAAATCTTTGTCATGAATAGAGCTCAGGCTGATACTACGACCAATGTGGTGACCGGTACTTTCCTAGTCCATAATACTCCTGCTTTTGTCTTATTTGATTTTGGAGCCTCTTATTCTTTCATTTCATCTTCATTTGTTCATAAGTTGTGTCTTGAACCTAGTTCTCAAATTTCTACACCTATAACTGTTCCATCTGGTAAAGTCGTTACATGTGATAAAATCTTTGAAAGGGTAGATGTAGAAATAATGGGAACCAAACTACCTGCAGACCTTATCCAATTCGACCTTCTAAATATAGATGTTATCCTAGGGATGGACTGGTTGGGTAGGTATAAGGCCAACATTGACTGTTTTGAACAAAAAGTTAGTATGAAGGGACCCAAGGGGCAAAGAATTTCTTATAGGGGGGTAGTTCATAAACCAGCTATCAAAATTGTGTCTGCCATGTCCATCTTCACCAAAATTAGGAAGGGCCACCTAGCCTATCTCTGCTTTATCCTGGACACGAGTGTGGAAGAAAAAGGACTTGATGAAATTGCCGTGGTAAATGAGTTTTCAGATGTGTTTCCAGATGAAATACCAGGAATGCCTCCTAATAGAGAAGTAGAGTTTACCATTGACTTAGTGCCAGGAACTGCACCAATTTCCAAAGCACCATATAGGATGGCACCAGCTGAGTTGAAAGAATTAAAAGACCAGTTACAAGAGTTGATAGAGAAGGGATACATAAGACCGAGTGTATCGCCATGGGGAGCTCCTGTTTTGTTTGTTAAGAAGAAGGATGGTGGGTTAAGGTTGTGTATTGCCTATCGAGAGCTGAATAATGTGACCATTAAGAACAAGTACCCATTGCCGAGGATAGATGATTTGTTTGACCAGTTAAGAGGTGCTGACACTTTTTCTAAGATTGACTTGCGATCTGGGTATCATCAACTTAAGATTGCTGAACAAGATATCCCTAAAACTGCTTTTCGGACACGTTATGGTCATTATGAATTCACTGTGATGCCTTTTGGATTGACTAATGCTCCTGCTGTGTTCATGGATGTGATGAATAGAATCTTCAGAACTTATCTTGATCGTTTTGTCGTGGTTTTCATTGATGAGATTTTGGTGTATTCAAAGGGTAAGGAAGAACATGAAAAGCATCTTAGGCTAGTTTTGCAAACATTGAGAGATCATAAGTTGTATGCGAAATTGTCTAAATGTGAGTTTTGGATTAATAAGGTAGCCTTCTTGGGACATGTCATTAGTAGTGAAGGAATTTCTGTTGATCCAGGAAAGATTAAAGCTGTGAAAGATTGGCCTACACCTAAATCAGTTACTGATATCAGGAGTTTCTTGGGTTTGGCTGGCTACTATAGGAAATTTGTGAAGGATTTCTCGACCATTGCCAGACCCCTCACTCATTTAATGAAAAAGACTACAAAGTATGAGTGGGATGACTGTTGTGAGGAAGCATTTCAGAAATTGAAGGAATTGTTGACTACAGCACCTGTTCTAACCTTACCGTCAGAATCTGAGGGATTTGAGGTGTATAGTGATGCATCGAAAAAGGGTTTAGGTTGTGTGTTGATGCAGAAAGGGAAAGTTATTGCTTATGCGTCTAGACAACTAAAACCTCATGAAGAAAATTATCCCACCCATGACTTAGAATTAGCTGCTGTTGTGTTTGCATTGAAGATATGGAGACATTACTTATATGGCACGACTTGTAAAATCTTTACTGACCATAAAAGCCTTAAGTATATCTTCACACAGAAAGAACTGAACATGAGACAAAGGAGATGGTTAGAACTCATTAAGGATTATGATTTAGAGATTCAGTATCATGAAGGGAAAGCTAATGTTGTTGCAGATGCTTTGAGTAGGAAATCGAGTCATACCTTGAACTCTATGTGGGTTGTCCCTAATGAACTGTGCGTGGAGTTTCAGAAAATGAATCTAGAGGTGGTAGAACATGGGGCCTTGGAGAATCATTTGTTTAGCATGACTGCCACTTCGGACATATTTGATGAGATTCGTCAAGGACAACCTGGTGATGTCAAGTTGGAAAGAATCAGAAAGAAGATTGAGAGTGGTTTGACCAATGAGTTTCAGATTTTCGGTGATGGTAGTATTAGATTCAAAGGTAGATGGTGTGTACCTCAGAAGTGTAGTGATGTGAAAGAAAGATTGATGACTGAGGCACATAATACTCCATACTCAGTTCACCCTGGGGGTGATAAGTTGTACAAGGATTTGAAGAAGTTCTTTTGGTGGCCAAGGATGAAGAATGAGGTTGCAAAATTTGTTTCTAGGTGTCTTACTTGTCAGAAGGTAAAGTTTGAGCACAAAAGAATGGGAGGACTAGTGCAACCATTAGATGTACCTACTTGGAAATGGGATTCAATATCCATGGATTTCGTGACAGCATTGCCAATTACAAAGAATGGTATGAATCAAATTTGGGTGGTTGTAGATAGACTGACTAAGACTGCTCGATTTATTCCCATGAAGGACACTTGGAACATGGAGCAAAGGGCGCATGCGTATATCAACAATGTTGTGAGATATCATGGGGTACCTAGTACGATTGTTTCTGATAAAGATCCCAATTACTTAGCTCATTTTTGGAAAGAATTTCAGAAGGCCTTGGGTACTAAATTGAACTTCAGCACTGCGTTTCACCCAGCCACAGACGGTCAGACTGAGCGCACGATTCAGACCTTAGAGGATATGTTGAGAGCTTGTGCTATGGACTACCAAGGGTCGTGGATTGATAGATTGCCATTGATTGAATTCTCCTACAACAATAGCTACCATGCAAGTATAGGAATGGCACCGTATGAAGCACTTTATGGTAGAAAATGTAGGACACCTTTGTGTTGGAGCGACATAAGTGAGACAGTGGTTCTAGGACCAGAGTTGATCGAAGATACAATGAACCAAGTTCGTTTGATACAGGAGAGAATGAAATCAGCACAAGATCGTCAGAAGTCATATGCAGATCAGAAACGGCGTCCAGTTGAATTCGAAATAGGAGAGAAAGCATTTTTGAAGGTTTCACCGACAAAAGGGGTTATGCGATTTGGTCAGAAAGGGAAACTAAGTCCTAAATTCATTGGTCCTTATGATATTCTAGAGAAAATTGGAAAGGTGGCCTATAGATTAGATCTTCCTTCAGACCTCCATAGGGTTCATAATGTTTTTCATGTGTCACAACTCAAAAAATACATTTCACATCCTTCTCATGTTTTAGAACCTGAAACAGTCGAATTAGATCCATCTTTGACTTATGAGGAACATCCAGTGAAAATCTTAGACACCAAAACTAGGAATACCCGTACCAAGGTCACCAAGTTGGTCAAAGTGTTGTGGACTAACCACCAAACTGAAGAAGCTACATGGGAAGCCGAGGATGACATGAAACGAAAATACCCACACCTCTTTGATCAGGTATAACTAGAGTTACGAGGACGTAACTCCCTTTTAAGGGGGGAAGAATGTAATACTAACTTCGTTCTTTTACTTTGAGCATGCATTGCATTCATACACTTGCATCATATGATTTGGTATGTGTGATGTGTTTGTTTAACGAGTTCACCTAATTACTTTGCGCTTCGAGGACGAAGCATTTTCTTAAGGGGGGAAGGATGTAATATCCCGAAATTTCAAAAGTATTTTATATTAATAATTTAAATTTATTAACTAGATTATTGAAGTGCAAAAGATTTTAAATGTTAATTGTGAGTCGTTTTCAAAATGAGTTCGAAAATGGTTTCTAAAATCGGAATTTCTATGTGGGCATCTATTCCTAAATTGGGTCAATTTTAGCAAATGGACTAACACCAACCCAAAACCAACACTATTGGCCCATACACAAATCATACCCCAACCCAACCCAAAAGAAAAAAAAAAAAAGAAATCAGAAAAATAAAAGGAAAAAGGAAAGAAAAAAAAAAGGAAAAAAAAAAGCCCGAAACCCCCCCCATAAAAGAAACAGAATCCTCCCCTTCCCCTGTTTTTTTTTCTTTGTTCTTCTTCACGCCTTTCCCTTCCCCTGCTTCCCGTCGATCGCCGCCACCCTCTTCCTGCCCAGCTGCTCGCCGCCGTGCCTACCTCCCAACCACCGTGTTCTCTCTCTTCCTCGTTCAATCGCGTGAACAATACCGCCCCTCCTTCTTCCCCTGTTTTTCGTCTCTTTCAATTACCATCGTTTTCAATCCGTTTTCTTGCTTTAAATCATGATTAATCAGTCCTAGTATATGTCATAAGTATTGGGTAATCGATTAGGGTTAGTTTTATGCATAAAGATTTGATTTTGATGATGGTTTTGAGTTGATTTTCACTAATTACGAATTTGGGTTTAATTAGTGTAATTATTCGAATTGGGTTTAATTAGTTTCGTAAATTATTATTCTAGCATGTTTATAATCTGTTAAATAGGGTTCTTGAATTTAGTTGAGATTTAATTGGGGTTTTGTTCAAGTTTGTAGAAATTTCAATTTGGGGGAAATTTGGTTAATTGTTTCTTAATTAGTTAATTAACCTAAATTAATTTTAATGATCAATAACTCGAAATTATGATAATTTAGGGGATTATAATCTGATTTTCGAATTTAGAATGATTTAATTCGTTTTTCTATAATTTTATGTAATTTAAAGCATGTTTTCATAATTAACACATAATATGAATTGTATAAATAAATCCTAAATAAATCATAATAATTAAAAGTTTGTTTTTATGAATTAGATTCTGTTTTAAAAGTAATTGCAAGTCTTTGAGAATTTTTAAAATAAATTGAGTGTTGTTTGAGTATTAGAAACAAAGTATTGAATTAGAATTGGAATTGCTGGTTAATTGTTAATTGTTGGGTTAGATTTAAATTATCATGGCATTGTGTAACAGCCCGAACCACCGTCCGTCGCAACACAACCCAATAAGATGGGTAGTCACCCCTTAGGCCCATATATCCTCTTCGGGCTCTAAAAGGTGAAGGCCTTGTTGGTAGTATGATGGTAGGAATCTATTATAAACTGATCATATGAGCCTTAGTTTTCCAATGTGGGACAAACCAACTCCATAAACCACTTTCCATATTCCGTAGTGTTACAAACTCCCCCACTTAGAGAACGCGACGTCCCCGGCGCGTCTCAACCATTCCATAGCAACATCAACAACACAGGTCCAAGATCTCCCCCGCTAGACGGCTGACCTGGGCCCAACCCCAGCACTCAGCACGCGGTCGCACGGTAGCTCTGATACCATCTGTAACAGCCCGAACCACCGTCCGTCGCAACACAACCCAATAAGATGGGTAGTCACCCCTTAGGCCCATATATCCTCTCCGGGCTCTAAAAGGTGAAGGCCTTGTTGGTAGTATGATGGTAGGAATCTATTATAAACTGATCATATGAGCCTTAGTTTTCCAATGTGGGACAAACCAACTCCATAAACCACTTTCCATATTCCGTAGTGTTACACATTGCATATAGAATAGAATTAATATAAGTATTAGATGAATGATTAGGTGAGATTAGTATTAATTTGGGATTTATTGATTGTGTAATTGTAGATCTCGAGTTCGTAGACGAAGAATATTAGTGACCGTTGTGCTGTCGTGTTCTTGTGTGCATTGAAAAGGTAAGCTAGCATGCTCAACCTTTCTTAAACTTGTAGAAACCTTTCAAAATTATGTGCTAAGTGTGTTTGGTGTGATGGATGAGAACTTAGTATCATGCTAGGTGGAGAACGATTCAGTTTTCTTTATGGTTATTATATTGAACTTGTGTGGTTTGTTGCAATGAAGGTATAAGTGGTTTTATGTGTGATATTGGTTGTGATTGGTTTATGAATGATTCAAATTGTGAACGTGAACTATGATGGTGATATGGAGATTTGACGAAGTATGGTGGTATAATGATTGTGTCGGGGCCTCGGAGTTGCCCCTAATGTGTCGGAGCCTCGGAGTTGCTCCTAATTATTGTGACGGAGTCGCATCGATTCCTAATTACAGCCTCACCGCATCGGTTTTTAAGTGGGCTTGGCTCTAGTACTACTCTATTAAGGTTAAAAATACTTAATGGGGGGTGTGCACACTTAAGGTCTAGTAGTCTTTGGTTTGGTATGATACAATAAATTGACAAAGTTGTGAAGTAATACGTTGGATTGGATTGGAAGTTCGGAGTGGATTCTATATTCAACTAAGCTTGGATTAATGATTGTGAAATTCGTAGAATTTGATCTTTTGTCGTTGAATAGAATTCATTTGGTTGATATGATTATGTGCTAAGTGCGTTTTCGAAAATTAAACTAAAATGTTTTCAAAATCCAGGTAAGGGTTTTGGTTTTGTACGAGTTGAGGTGTTAGCTTACTCAATTTTACTGACTTTTCAAACTGTGGTTTTTGTGTTTTAAATCCACCACAGGTATGAAGTAGATGGTGCATTGCGGGGATGACGACTCACTAGATATTAGCTGAATCAAATAAAGTTTAGGCTTTAAGCTATAGACTATTGATAATACTTAGACCATTTATATTTCGTATTTTCGATTTCGGATTGTTGTAATTTAATTTCGAATTGTAATAGATTAATTTAGACCATTAGATAATCATATTCTGGCTTTTGGAATCTCCTAGCATTCGGGTCTTTGACTTGAGTGCGGAGTGACACCTCTGAATTTCCTTATTTGTATTTTGGTTCATGATAAAAATGTTTTTAAAAGGGAAAGGAAATTTGGGGGTGTTACAGGCGTTGTCAGCCCCAACCACCAATGACCACCATCGCGACAACCCCCACCAGAATCGTCTATGGCCGACAAACCCATACAACCCACCAAGATCACCGTCGGGGCTACGCCCGCCCCTCCTCAACACTTATCTCTCCGTAGAATTCGCCCCTAATTGTCAAATCTAAATCAATTGAATTGGGTAAATTGACCTAGACCATAGGGCTTGGCATTTGGTGTGGCGGCCGGCCGGTTTAATTGATATGTGAACGGTTATAGGGCATGTAGATGTGCGGCCTCTCGGTGGAGATGAAATTCATGTTCCATTCGTTCCTTCATTGCTCAGGTCTACTAGCGGCAGCCACATCGCGCGGGCGGTGAGTGGTGGTGCTAGCCTGAAAGGTGGGTGATTGTGGCTGTGGAATGGTGGTCTGAAAAATGGTTTAGGGTTTTTTTGAATGTGTTATTGATACTCAAGGCAATCACATTAATTGATAAATGTCCAATGTATGAGATTTTTCATACACTGACACCTCTTGATGTATGTGTACCCTTATCCCAAAATGACACCTCTTGAGGTGTTATTTATTTTTGACCTAATTAGATTTGAAACGAATTTCAAAAGATTTGACACAAATCCAAATTCTCAAATTATTGATTTCTCAAACTTGTGATGATTTGTGTCAAATTTGGAATTGAGAATCAAATCCTTATTTCCAAACACACTCTAGCAATTGGTTAATTTAAATTGCATTGAAAGATATTGATGGTGAAGTTTAGTTAGGTTATTAACGATTAATCACACTCAAACTAGCATTATTGTTTTATGATAACAAAGTTCGTATCATACCCTTTCCCTTCTTTCACACACTCAGACTCTCAAAAATGGTTTACTCTTGATTGTTCCTCAACAGTCAACTCCCCCCCCCCCCTTTCAACACACTTTCGGCCTCCTCCTGACATCCAATCCCGTTCGTCCTTATTTGTTGATGCCTCCTTTGTTGCGACTAGTTTCTCTGCGGGGATATGTGGTTGTCTTTTAGGGCTTCATGGCCGATGGAGACATGGTTTTTTGGCCCACACCTTTGCTCGTGGAGCATGTGAGGCGGAATGCCTTGCGATTATGATGGGGCTTAAGTGGCTCCAAGGGAATGGGTTGAGTTAGCTGGACCTTTACTCGGATTGTGAAATTGCTGTAAATGGAATTAACAATGTTAGTCACCATGTGGATAGGTTGAGCAATATTTATGACATTTGCAGGGGACTGTCAAGAGCACTACATGTGAATGTGGTTCACATTACACGAGCTTGGAACAACAACACCGATCTTTTGGCCGCACAAACACGATGGGCTATACCACAAGAACCCGTCAAGAGTAATGTCCCGACTTCGATTGAACTCCGCAATGGTGTGGGTCTGGCGGCCTTCTTTGACGAGAATGACCTTCTCGTACCTCCATGGGAAGATGTAATAGCTAGTAGTAGTAGTAGTAGTAGTTAGTGTTGTTTTCTTTCGTCATTTACCAAAAAAAAAGTTCGTGTCATACATTTTGAGACTCAAGATTGACCCATCTGTTAAAAGCTAACCTCTTTAAGAGTTGTCTCAAAAAATCTACTCCGTAACATTTAGGACATGCATTACTTAAAAAAATACAAAAAAAAAAAAAAAAAAAAAAAAAAAAAAAAAAATCGAGGATCTAATTCTATTATAGTTGCCAGTATTTGACAATTAGGATAAGGAATAAAATCGGGACCATTAATTTAGGATAAAATAAATTTCAGCTGTTTGATTATTCTTAACCATGGTTAAAAAAATTCTTATTATACACCTTACCACACTGGATCACAAACTATAATATTTTTTTTATGTATTCAAAATATTTTTTCCTTAATTGAATTGATCTTGTTTATCTATTCTAATCTTTAAATATTTGTTTTTTTTTTAAGGAAATGAACTTGCTTAATTCCAATTTTAGAAAAGAATAATTTTTTTTTTGAAAATTCTAGTATCACTTTCATTCTTCTGAGAAAAAAAAAAAAGGAAAAGGAGTGCCTCGTTCACTCAGTTTTTATGAGGCTCAGTTTGAATATAATTTTAGACTTTTAGTGCACATTTAGTTCCATACTTCATTGCCTGAAGTACAACAATGTAAATGTAACAGTTACTCAACATGTACTAGATCAGTCGATCATATAAATCTTCGAGTATGACTTCAATTTATATATATTAAGAATAGGATCAGTTATAAGTGTTGACGGGCACAAATTCCGTTCAAGTGTCGGGAAGTAGAGAGGAAAACCGTAAACAGAGAGAGACCCAAAAACAGAGAAATCAAGGAAGGAGAAGACTAAATATGGGTTCCTATAGGTTCGGTTGCCAGCAAGCTTTCTCTGTCATACTTGTTTTGTTGTTGATTTCGTGATCGGGGGAATGACTGTGGTAGGAGTTGGAGTGTAAATCATAAAGCCATAAAATAAAATCAGTTTTCACAAAGAATTTGAGAGATTGATATTGAGAACAGGAAGATGGGTTTTGAAGAGGGAGATGGATATTTTCATTTTTTTTTTTTATGAAAATGATGATGTCGGAGGTATCTTTCTGGAGAGGAGGGGAAGTATGTGTGAATGGTGTCGGAGGATTATAGGCAGAGTGAAGAAGGAGACTTGTTATTTTAACAAAAAAAACTAAATTAATATTTTCAAAATATTATGTAATATTTTATATTATTATTTAATTATTAACTATGGTTAAATTTTATCCTAATTGTCAAAAACTGACAATCACCATAGAATCATCGATCTATCTATAAGCCAACTCTTCCTTAATTCTACTTCCAAAATAAAAATCCTGAACTCATCCTATGTTGACTTTCCATAATTAATCCTACCTTACCTTGAACTTTTCCAACCTATCAAATATCAATCCCTACAAAGAGTCACCAAACTTTATTTAGTTTTAATTTGTGATGTTATTTAGTTGTACAAACGCACGCAAGATTTCAATTCCTTATTATTATGAGATTGAGATCGAGTGTCATACATAATAATCCCAAGAAGAAGAGGAGTGGTGAGACTAAAGTCGCGATTATCTACCAAAAATAATCCTAAATCCTAACAACAGTAGTAGGGAAGTAGGGATCGTATCCACAGGGAAATAGGTTGTCAAATGTGATGAATTTAAGTGCCAAAGTAACAAATATGGGGGATTGAAAATTGTTGTTTATCAAACTATCTAAAAGTAACTAGCACGAACTATGAATGTAATTCAGGAATAAAACGGATCTTGATCAATTAATTCCCACAACGCACTAACTAATCGGTCCTAGTTATCACTATTCGTTTACCAATCTCAATTACTCTATCGTGGAAACGGAATTCCCAAATCTCTCCTTAATTATAGCTAAAAGGCGTGATCTGCACTACCTAATAACCCTAACTATCAAATAACCTAAGTACACAATTAGGTTCAATTTAATGCTAGCAATAAGAATTAGAGAGATATCGATAGAGACATGTAATACTAACGCATGTTTCGTGTTTAACATGCAAGTCAAATCTTTGCCCTAATTCACTAACGATGATTACATACAAATCAATGAATTGGGATTGCTACAATGTAAAAATCAATCATACAATGGATTCCTTTGATCAATTCAAACTAGCAAACAATCAATCTAAGCAATAAACTAGTTGCGCACCTAGCAATCACAAAAGACAATTGTATAGAATAAACACCAAAGATAAGACAATAATTGAAAGCAATAAAACGAATAGATCTAACTCACGATATTGTCGATGCGATGCTTCGATTAATAGATCAAGAAATAAAGGAATTAGCTCCTCATACAATCCATAGAAACCCTTCTTTTCTTGTAAAAAGTCTGAATATATAAACTAGGGTCGGGGGTTTTCTTATTTATATAGTCTAGGAAAAACGTAAAATAGAAAAACACGGAAAATAGAAAAACCCGGCCTTTGCGGTCCGCCATGAGCCAGCCGCGGACCGCCAAAAGTTCCTGACGCAAATCACCAAGTCGTGATCCGCGGTCCGCCATGTACTGGCCGCGGGCCGCGGTAAGTTTCTGCCTCGGTTTTTCAAAAGGCTGTAGATTCTTCGTTACTTATCCGATGAAGGCGTGTAACCACTTCCTGGAAAGCTAATAACATGAAGAATCATCTCCAATGGTTTCACAGCAAAATTCCAAACGGTTTGAGAGATATGAAGCTCTAAAGTTGATCTTTCTGCAAATCAGCTCCAAATCGCTTCCAAATGAATGACCGCTTCCAAAAGATAGCCAAAATAGCCAAAAACACATAGAAATGTTGTCCATGATACCCTAACGCAAATTAGAGGTATATTACATCATTTTGACCGTAAAAGCAATATAAAAACCGGCCATATAGAACGTATAAACTGAGCACATCAAGGAGTAACAATAGTGGCGCATCAATTGGAGAACTGCATGACGATTTGTTGATTAATATCCTGTGTAGGCTGCCCTACGAAACAATAAACTCGTCGTGCAAGGGTGTATCAACAAGAAGGCTATTACTGATCTCAAACCCGAGTTATTTTTCCACCTCACCGGCTTACGTTCTTCTCTTGTGTATTTTCCTTACTCTCTTTTCACGCTCCTCTCTCTCAGCTGGCTTTCTTCTCTCTGTTTTTTTTTTCATTTTCATTTTTTTTTCTCTTTTTTTTTTTCTTTTTTTTTTTGTTTTTGTTTTTTCGAATTACAGTACATAAATAAACACATTACAAATTTACAATGAGAATCCACTCCCCCATGCTTGAACTAGACATTGTCCTCAGTGTGATGCACACCAAAAATATAAGTAGGACAACAATTAAATAGGGGAGAGACGAACTCACAAAATTGCACCGGTAGACGCATCAAGGTCTCATATCCCGAAAGATGCACTCCTCATGTGTAGCACCAAAGTTCATATCCAAAAGCAAGATCTTAATTTCTCCTCCTCATTCTCCTCAAGGCAGTGGGCTCATCGAACAAAGAAGCAAGGCGTAGAGCCACTCTCAACTCACACATATCCCAAACACCCTCAAGGAAAAGTCGTCACCAATCTACCACAATTTCCTCACAAAACTTCAATCTCCCTGAAAGAATAATGCGCATAAAATGAAATAGCTCCTTACCACCATCAAATAAAACAACCACTCACCCTCCAAATACACTAAGAGAATCAACAAGGCTATAAAATGGGTGTAAAGGACAAATTTTGGGGTGGGATACAACAAACAAAAGTAGTGAATCATGGCGAAGAAATAAAGAGAGATGGTCTCGGAAACATGGTGAAGAAAAATT
Source organism: Spergularia marina (assembly GCA_963680865.1). NCBI lineage: Eukaryota > Viridiplantae > Streptophyta > Magnoliopsida > Caryophyllales > Caryophyllaceae > Spergularia > Spergularia marina. The sequence goes on along the minus strand of OY804546.1, from coordinate 10,059,810 downwards.
GGGTTGGAAAGAATGGTGAGAATGATAATAAGGGAGAGAGAAAAGGGAAGAGAAAAACAAACCTTCTTGCGTACTAGCACCGGCATCAAGTTTTTTTTTTTTTTTTCTTAATTACCTACACAAGAAACACACAAATAAAACGATAAAAGAAAATAAAAATAAAACAAGAAAAATGCTCGGGTTGCCTCCCGAGAAGCGCACTTATTTAACGTCGTTGGCTCGACGCATCGCATGGGAATTCCATCAATCAAGCCCAACTATGAAGTCCTTGAAGCCAGTCGGAGAGTCTGCCTTCTTCACCCTCCATCTTAAGATGTTCTTACCTTTGGACTTAGCAACACTCTTCAAGTTATTCCAGCATGTCGCACTATGAATCGCCTTTTTACGCCGTGAATCCTGCAAAACAAATGGCAAAGACTTCCCAAACGACATGGTCGAAGGGGTTAATTTACAGCTCAAATCATGCACATTATCATTCAAATTATGACCCTTCTGACCGCTATCAAGAACCACTTTCGAACTAGTCTTATCAACTGGAGTAGGGGGTTCATTCACTAAAGATTTAGACACATCAATAGCACAAATAGAGTTATCAACAAGATCCTGCTTAAAGCTATAAATATCAAAATCCACAACTTCTCCATCAAACTCCATTGTAAGTGATCCAGAATGCACATCAATTTTGGTCTTAGCAGTCTTTAGAAAGGGTCTCCCTAACAGAATAGGGGGTGCAGATCTATCACAATCCATCTCAAGAACATAGAAATCAGCGGGAAATACCAATTTTTCTACTCTCACAAGAACATCCCGAATCACTCCCTTAGGAGATACAAGAGACCTATCAGCTAACTGAATCACAACATTAGTCTCATGCAAAGGACCACATTTCAAATTCTTACAAACAGATAAAGGAATCACATTGACGGATGCACCTAAATCTAACATGGCCTCACAAAACTTAGTATCTCCTATAGTGCAAGTTATAGTGAACATGCCAGGGTCGCTACATTTGGGAGGTAACTTCTTTTGAACTATAGCCGACACATGTTCACTAACTTTCACCTTAACTTTCTTCTTTGCTTTGGACCCTTGATTCTTCTTTAGAGTACATATCTCTCTCAATAATTTAGCACTACGAGGAATAACATGAAGCAGATTAAGGAGAGGAATGTTTACCACACACTTACTAAAAGTTTCGTAGATGTCCTTGTCCTTGTCAAATTTACGAGTCTCCTTCAATGCTTCGGGAAATGGTGGAACCGGCTCATAAACTGGAAATTTAGGTGGAACATAGCGAGCATCAAAAGCTATCTCCCCCTCCTTCAAAATGGCCGTCTCCGTTGCGGCCGAAGAAGAAAAACCGATTGTCGGGTCGGCCGTTGACCGCGTTCCGCCATGGTCAGGCCGCGGACCGCCGTCGTCTCCTCGCGGTCCGCCTTCTTCACCTCGCGGACCGCGAGATTTCTCTGGATTCTCTTCCTCGATTTTCGTGGCGCCTCGCTGAATATCTTGCCGGGGTGTCAAAACTCTATGTTCCTCCTCTTTGTCTTTAACAACTGTAGGCCTAACAACTTTATGGTTATGCAACTCTTTCCCACTTCTCAAAGTCATCATCGCACTCGCATTCTATTTAGGATTAAGCTCTACTTGAGATGGGCGCTTCCCGCAATTTTGTGACTCCAATTTGGTAATAGCACTCGACACTTGACTCATTTGAGTCTCCAAGTTTTGAATGCTAGATTGCATGGTGGCTTGCATGGTCATCATATTTTGAGTATGGGCCTTAATCATGTCCTCAGCCGACATAGATGATGGATTTAAGCTTGCCCTTGCGATTGATTGGGGAAAGATTGTTGGTAGTTCGGATTACCTTGATAGAACTGTCGATCCCTCCATCCTTGATTAGATGGATTGGAGTATGATTCATACCTCCGTTGTGGTGGTCCAGGGAACCCGACTGCATTAACCTCCTCAATGTTGTTCTCAAACAAAGTAGGGCAAGAATCAGTGGGATGTCCACCCACATTGCATATTCCACACACCCTCACAACTTGAGGTTGTTGTTGAGCCATGAAAGTCCTCATAAGATTGGTCAACTCAGCAATAGAACCATCGTTGGATGAGGTAGCTGCATATAACTTCTTACGTGCATTTGTCCTGTAGCTTTGTGAATTCTCAGCCAAACTTGCAAGCAACGCTCTAGCTTGAGCCGGAGTCTTATTCATCAAGTTACCACCACTAGTAGCTGTCACATAACGCTTATCCTCTTCTCGCAACCCATTGTAAAAATAGAGGATGAGATCTTTCTCCTCATATCCATGGTACGGGCAGCTTGCACACAATTGCTTAAAACGTTCCCAATAGGCATGTAGGTTCTCCTCATCAGTTTGCTCCACATTACTAATAGCCTTCTTGAGATTGGAAGATCGTGTGGCGGGAAAAATACTTCTCTAGGAAGAACTGCTTCATATGGGACCATTCAGTGACACTACCCTCGGCCAATGTGTACAAACAATTCTTGGCCTTATCCTTCAAAGTGAAAGGAAAGACTCGCAGCAACAAACTCTCCAACTTCACACCTTTCGGCTTCATTCCATTGCAAATGTAATAAAACTCCATAAGGTGCCGGTTTGGATCCTCGCCTTCTACCCCATGGAACGAAGGAATATGGTGTAGCAAGGCTCCCTCAATCTCAAGACTCTCCTCTTCTTTACCATCTGCAGCAGGAGCCGGAAATTTGATGCATAACGGTTGGGACTTAAGGTCAGGAGCTGTGAGCTCCCTCAAAGTTTGAGCGGCCATCGGACCCTCAACTAGCACTTCCTCAAAATCGGTATCAAATGAAAGTTCACGAAAATCAGCACGAATCTCTTTCCGCAAACGCCGCAAAGTTCTATCTATTTCTGTATCTAAAGGGACAAGAGATTGATTAGTAGCACGGGTGGTGACCATAAACAACGGTCACCACAAAACAGATGATTCCTAGAATTAAATCCAAGAATCAAAACAAGCACAAAAACTCACAACAAAAACAAAACCTAGATCCCCGGCAGCGGCGCCAAAATTTGGTGAGACTAAAGTTGCGATTATCTACCAAAAATAATCCTAAATCCTAACAACAGTAGTAGGGAAGTAGGGATCGTATCCACAGGGAAATGGGTTGTCCAATGTAATGAATTGAAGTGCTAAAGTAACAAGTAATGGGGATTTTGATTTGTTGATTGTCAAATTATCTAGAAGTAACAAGTACGAATTATGAATGTAATTCAGGAATAAAACGGATCTTGATCAATTAATTCCCACAAGGCACTGACTAATCGATCCTAGTTGTCACTATTCTTTTACCAATCTCAATTACTCTAGCGTGGAAACAGAATTCCCAAATCTCTCCTTAAGACTAGCTAAAAGGCGTGATCTGCACTACCTAATAACCCTAATTATCAAATAACCTAAGCACATAGATTCAATTGGATAATAGCAATAAGATTTAGAGAAATATCGATAGAGACATGTAATACTAACGCACGTTTCGTATTTAACATGTAAGTCAAATCTTTACCCTAATCCACTAACGATGATTACATACAAATCAATGAATTCGGGTTGCTACAATGTAAAGATCAATAAAACAATGGATTCCTTTGATCAATTAAAACTAGCAAACAATCAATCTAAGCAATAAACTAGTTGCGCACCTAGCAATCACAAAAGACAATTGTATAGAATAAACACCAAAGATAAGACAATAATTGAAAGCAATAAAACGAATAGATCTAACTCACGATATTGTCGATGCGATGCTTCGATTAATAGATCAAGAAATAAAGGAATTAGCTTCTCATACAATCCATAGAAACCCTTCTTTTCTTCTAAAAAGTCTGAATATAAAACCTAGGGTCGGGTTTTTATTTATATAGTTATCTAAAAACGTAAAATAGAAATATACGGAAAATAGGAAAACCCGGCCTTCGCGGTCCGTCATGATCCCCTCGCGGACCGCCAAAAGTTACTGGCGCAAATCGCCAAAATATGTGTCGCGGTCCGCCATATACCGGCCGCGGGCCGCGGTAAGTTTCTGCCTCGGTTTTTCAAAAGGCTGTAGATTCTTCGTTACTTATCCGATGAAGGCGTGTAACCACTTCCTGGAAAGCTAATAACATGAAGAATCATCTCCAAGTGGTTTCACGACAAAATTCCAAACAGTATGAGAGATATGAAGCTCCAAAGTTGATCTTCTGCAAATCAGCTCCAAATCTCTTGCAAATGAATGTCCGCTTCCAAAAGATTGCCAAAATAGCCAAAAACACATAGAAATGTTGTCCATGATACCCTAACGCAAATTAGAGGTATATTACATCATTTTGACAGTAAAAGCAATATAAAAACCATCAAATCGACACGTACAAAATGGGCAGATCACTTTCTTCGCCTCCACTTCAGGGGCGAAGGCCTTTACAGTTCAGCTCAAAATCGCACCCCGTTTCAGGGGCGATGCTGGGCTGCGATTCTCGCCTCCGTTTGAGGGGATGTTCGGAAAAGACGTCGGTATTACAAGGAAAATATTGCGCAGCGAAATAAGAAGAAGGGTCGTCGCGAGAAAGATAAAGCACCGAAATTGGACAAGTTACGACAAATACTCATACATAAAGAAAGTGAAATTGTACAAGACCAAGACCATACACCCCTTTCAGGGCGGCCTCGGTGCAACAAAAATGTATGTTCAAGGGGAGAAAACAAGATCCTAATCATCAGCTTGGGTTCGTGGCCGGCCTCAGCTTCTTCTTCTTCGTCTTCGATGTCGTCATCATCATCATCGTCGGCGCCCCCCTCTTCTTCGTTGTTGAAGCCGGTAAACGGAGGGCTGAAAGCAGGCTCCATCATGGGCTCGGGTGCGGGAGGCGGTTGATCCAGGTCCACTGCTGGCAACTCCCAGAATTCTACCCGCGCTCCGTTGACCATCTTGTTGCGTTTCTCACCCAGAATGTTGGGGTCAACGCCAACACCAGCAAGGTCCTCGAACAGGATCATATAGTCCGTAGCCATCTTGCGAAGCGCAGCTGTGTACGCATCCACCCCAGCCGGAGCAAAAGTGTTGGGATGCTTCTCTGATATCGCTCCAACATGCCTCAGCGCGTGCAGGGAAGTGCGTTCCAACTCGCTCACCGCCTTGTAACAGACATCGCCAACCATATCGTTCGGCAGTACTTCGTAGTCCCGAGAGGCCAGGAAACGGGACTTCGCATTGTAAGCCCGTTGCGACCAAAGGTCGATGTAGCCCTTGGCATTCTCGAGCTGCTGCGACAGCTTCTTCTCCCTCTCCAACAGCTGTTTCTCCCTTTCCAAGGCGACATCCAAGTCCTCCTTCAGCTGACTATTAGCACCAATCAGTGAGGTGTTGGTCTCAGCGAGTCGAACGCAGCGAGCCTTAGCCTCAGCCGCGATTTTCTCGGTTGCGAGGGCCTTTTCTTTGGCCGCTTTGACAACATCCGCTGCCTGGGTCAATTCAGTAGTATGCTGGGCAGCACGGGCGTAACACCTCTTCAGATCTTCACCGCGGGATGCGACAACCGTGTTGAGTTGATCAATACGGTTTGATTGCCTGCGGATGAAATCAGAGGGGTCCCCCATGCTGTCGAACACGTTGCAGACGAGGCCAGTGAGCTGCATAGGGAAATGATTGTGTCAGAGAGTGCAGTTTTAGAAAACAAAGGAGGCAAAAACAAGGATAACTTACCGCCATGGAGTGGGCTGCGACGCGCTCCAACCAGGAAGTTGGCACATCGTGAGTTTTAGCCCAACGTTGGAAAGGGACGAAAGCGCGATTAAGGGGCTCAGACAATCCCCTCACCGCGAGCATACTCTCGCTGTCCACCGAAGGTTGTTCCACAGTGTCGATGGAGTAGATAGCTTGCTGCGGAACTCCTTCGAAACCTGACCGCAAAGGGAAGTCTGTTTGAGAAAAGGCAAAAGGCCTAGGAGTGTGCAATGGAAAGCACATACCTGGACCAAACACAGTCGCAGATGGAGAAGGAGAAGCCGTGCTTTCCCCCGCCTGCCCCTGCGCAACGCCCGTCTGTTGGCGTTCCGGGACCTGTATAAAAAGGCAAAGTGTTAGTAGAAAATCTTGTAACTGGACTAAGGGAAGAGTAAAGCGAGAAACACTTAAAGGAGAAAGCACCTCGGTTGCGGCAGCAGACTCAGGCTGCACAGGGCTTTTCCCCTTGTTCCGAGGAGCAGCCGAAGAGGAGGCAGTTAAAGGGGCAGCCGAAGAGGAGGCAGTTAAAGGGGCAGCCTGGCGTATAGGCTGAACATTCAACGGATTTGTAGCAATCGGCTGCGGCCTCGAAGCAGTCGATGCTGGCACGGAAGGTGTTTGTGCGGAAGGTTCAACCCTCTTGCGTTTCTGGCCTTGACCGCGTTTCTTGGCCTGAGTTGACATCGCGGCCGTCTTATCCATGGTGCGCTGCATGTTGGTTGGGGAATTGGCCGCCTTTTCCCTCTGTGCGCGCACAGAAAATCTCTTGGGTTCCGAAAGGATGGAGGCGATATAAGCTTCAACCTTCTCGACCGCACTCGCTGTGCAGAAACGGGAAATTAGCATTGGCACAAGCGTTAAAGAAAAAAGAAATGCATACGAAAAGGAAATGTCCTACAGCTTTCATCCTCGTTGCGAGGAGACATGAGACCCGCGGCCAAGAGCCATAGGTTTTCTATGATTTGGTCAAAGGAAGGGGTCCAGGCGCGGCCAATTACTTCTGCTTTCTTGTCTTGAATGAAGTAATTTCGCACATCGAGCAGTGAGGGGAGGAGTTCCCCCTGGTTTCGGGTATGCGCAGGCGGATCACCCCACGTCATGGGGAAGTTGAACGCATCTGCCGCGGTGGCGGTATCATCCAAGCTTACCCAGAAGAAGCGGTTCTTCCAGTCGGGTTCGTTACGACGCGGCTTATAAGGCTGCGTAACAATGACTTTACCTGGCTCTGCCTTTCGGGGAGCGAAAGTGTAGTAACCAAACTGGTTACAAGAAACGCGGTGTAAAGATTGAAAAAGCCTGATAGACACCGGGATAAGCGCAGCCAGACAAGTCATGACAAAGCCATTGATCGTCAGGAAGGAGTTCGGAGTGAGTTGCGCGGGACATAGGTTGTAGTAGATCAAAAGGCGGGCAGTAAACTTAGGTATCGGCAACCGCAGCCCGTCTACAATTGACAACTCGTGTACCGCAAACGAGCCTGATGGAGGTTTGGAGGCAACCGATTCAGGGGCTGGAACGGTTAGCACATATGGGGACCTGATTCCATATTTTCGGCAAAACTTCTTCAGTTTTGCATCGGTATGGAATTTGATGAACTTCTCCGAGATTTTGGCCGTATCGTATCGGTTACAAAGCTCGAGTGTGGGGTTTTGCGCAGCCGCAGCATACTGCACTACTTGGGCCTCCGTAAAGGGCGCATCCGGGGCCAGGATTGTTGTGCGCACTTGAGACCCGGATGAAGAAGAGGAAGCGGCTGACTGCGTCATCTACGCAGAAGGCAAGAAAGCAATGGTTACGGTATATCGACATTGCCAACGAGGATTGTTTGCCTCGGGATCGATGTCGGAATCAGACGATTTCGAATCCGAATTCGAATTTAAGTCAATAAACGTGGCCGTTCTACGGGGATCAAGGGGAATCCCAAGGGGGATCCGCCTCCCATCCCACATTCCCGTTCGCGATAACTAGGGGTGAGCATGAACGGGTACCCGCTCCAAAATCATGGACCCGGACCCGGACCCGGACCTGTTTCTAACGGGTCCTAAAAATTAGGACCCGTACCCGGACCCGTTGACAACGGGTCCTAGAAATTAGGACCCGGACCCGGACCCTTTAATAGTCACAACGGGTAGCGGGTACCCGTTTAATTTTAAGGTAACTTAAAGGTAACCATGCAAATGCAATGGTTCATTAAGTTTAGACCAACTTTGAGGCCCAAGTACTAGAAGAGTCAAGCCAGAGTGTATATTTATAAGTGAAGGGTTTGTCCACTCTTTCCTCCATGACCAATGTGGGACAAATTTTTTTTTTTTTCCACTCTTATAAGCTTTATCAACTTACTTAGTTCGACCATGAATTCGGACTACGTAAGTGTATTATTTGAGAAAATGTCATCAAATAACTCTTGTATATCATGTTGCTAGCTTTCCGTAGACGCTAGTTGCAACCATTTTTGACTTCGTATGTCAAATTTATGATCGAAACAAGAACACTAGTTACACAAATAATGGACATCTTAGTTAACAATCACTTCTCCATTAGCTATGATAAAAATTGAGAAAATTATATACATGAGCTATATAAAAGCTAATAATCACTTAGCAATATCCAAATAGTTAGTAATTTTATCATATTAGCTTAAATAATTGGTGATTTGGATTATGTTTACTAGGTTGGAGTATTTTATCTTATTAGCTAAGTAATAGTTTTTTGCAATCACATAATATACATGGTGCAGTATGTATTAATAGTTTCATTAGAATGTCAAAGTAATCAGCAATGTGTAGAATCCATTTCTATATATTGTATGTATTTGTTGGTGTTATGAATATATTCGTCGAGAAGCGATTTGCGCTTAACTCAATGAGGATCGATGTCGTTACGGGTCATGGTCAATGTGTTATGGGTCGGAAATGGTGCCTACTAGTGTCAATGTATAGAATGGAATATGAATTACACATTATGTTTACATTTTTATTGACTGTGGTACACTCAATAACATTATAAACTCTTATATATACTAATTTTTAAGCTATCTCGTCTTTTGTAATTTGTAATGATCGTCATAAGTGACATTGTAATTATTATAGCATATAGAAATCTATATATACTAATCACTTGGGTAACTTAACAAAATCACGAAGTGATCATTAGGTTTTTATTATTGATTTATATTATTTTCTCAATTTTGGTCATAACTCATTGATAAGTGATTATTAAGTAACATAGCCATCCATTTTATGTGTAAGTAGTGTTCTCGTGTTTATCGTAACTTTCACATACAAATTCGAAAATGGTCGAAACAAGCATTCATGGAAAGCTAGCAACACGATCTACAAAAGTTATTTCCGGGATATTCCTCAAATAACACAAATAACTAGTTGAAATTTAGTGTCAAACTATGTAGGTTGACAAAGTTTATAAGAAAAATTAAGACTTTGTCCCACATTGGTCATGGAAGTAAGAGTGATCAAAGTTTTCACTTATAAATAGACCTCTTTGAGTGGTAGATATAGTTCATGGACTTCAAGTTTGGTCAATGTTATTAGACTATGCATTTGCATGGATATCTTTGAATTGATTTTTTACTTGAATTCTATAGTTTTTTTTATAAAGTTTTTTTTTTTTCAAGTCGTTGACTTATACGGGTACGGGTACCCGTTTAGACCCGTTGAGCAACGGGTACCCGTTTGAACCCGTTGAGCAACGGGTACCCGGCGGGTAACGGGTCCAAAATTTTAGGACCCGGACCCATTGCCAACGGGTCCTAAAATTTTGGACCCGAACCCGTACCCGTCCACAGCGGGTCCGGTTCTGGACCCGTCGGGTCCTAAGCGGGTCCGGGTCCGGTTCCGGGTACCCGCGTTTTTTTGCTCACCCCTAGCGATAACCATACTTTCGCCTCCCAGCCCAGATCGGCCAGTGGGCATTGCCCGGGCTTGTAATCCTTCTCAAGCCACGGGCAATCCACCCACACACGGGCCATGTGACTTGGATCCAGTTTCAGACCCCGTATCGTCATCCAGGGACACGAAATGAGGGCTAAAACGGGAAAGAGGAAAAAGAAATTGGGGCAAACAAACGGTTACCCCAAAAGAAAAAGAGAAATTAAATGAAGGCAGGAGATTTACCTTTGACTTGTTCTTGAAAGTAGAAGAAAGCTTGAAGAAAGCTTGGGCGTGTGGAAAACCGTGGTAGGCCAGCGGTGTCGGAGAGCGGCAAACGACCGGAAAAGCGGCAAACGATCGGAAAAATGAGAAAAGTTGGCGAGTTAAGGATGAAAAAACCCTAGTCTTTTCAGATTCGAAGAAAATAATCTCAGACTTTCAAAGATTAAAAGGAGAAGAGGAGAAAAATTTGAGAAAAGTTGGGCGAAATTTGGTAGAGATTACAGAAAAGTCGGGAATTTTTGGGAGAATTTGGACGAAGAAAGTTGGAGATTTTTGGAAAAGAAATCAAAATGATTTTTCGGGGGTTATTTCAAATTTATAGGAAAAAAATGCAGGGGTAAATCGGTAAAACCAAAGGGTTTTACACAACTTCCCATAAAAGCCATCATTAACTGTCATTATCAACAGTAAGAGACGTGTGTCCTTTTACCTTCCCGAGGCGACTTTTGAGATATCCAAGAAGTCGACGGTTCGGATTCTTCAAAGAGTCGTCACTCGGCAGAGTCCGAATGCGAGAAGGACTATAAACTGCATTGCGGAATCGCACCCAATTTCAAGGGCGATGTTCGGTTGCGATTTTCGCCTTCATTCCGGGGGCGAAATTATTTGACGAGTCGAAATCACATCCAATTTTAGGGGCGATGTTCGGTTGCGATTTTCGCCAGCATTCCGGAGGCGAAGTTATTTGACGAGTCGAGATCGCACCCAATTTCAGGGGCAATGTTCGATTGCGATTTTCGCCGGTTGCGATTTTCGCCTGCATTCCGGGGACGAAGTTATTTGACGAGTCGAAATCGCACCCAATTTCAGGGGCGGTGTTCGGTTGTGATTTTCCCCTGCATTCCGGGGGCGAAGTTATTTGACGAGTCGAAATCGCACCCAATTTCAGGGGCGATGTTCGGTTGCGATTTTCGCCTCCATTCCATGGGCGATATTTGGTTGCAAAGGAAAACGCAGGGAAGCAAGAGAGAACAAGTACATCGCACACGGCCATGAAGCTCGCAAGGGGCGAAGTTTTTTGATTAAAATCGAAAAATACGAGCCCCACGGCCTCGGAAAGAAGGAAAACAAGAGGAGACCATCACAAGGCTTTGTCAAGGCACATTACATGAGCCGTGGCAAAGGGCGGCCAGGGGATGCGCAGTCAGGTCGCCCTCGGTGATTGGAAAGCCGAGACACAGTGACCATCGAGCGCAACCCAACTCCGAGGGGCTCTGTTTGGGTTCATTTTATTAATGATGCCACAACCCTTAGGAATAGAGGCCCAATGTCTTCAAAGCCCATGTGATGCCTTCAAAGTCCAAGAGATCTCATCCGTTAGATGGTCAAGAAATGGAGGGTCAAGATGAAGGGGGGATCCCCAGGATTATTCCCTAGGGATACTCCCTTCACTATAAATACCCCCCATTTCTGACAATTTCAGGTTCATTCACATTCTCATTACATTTTATTACTTTTCTGACACATTTATTACCCTTCGCGTGATAAGTGAGTCCGTGCACCCCATTCTTTGAATGCACCCGATACTGACTTGATCGTCGGAGGGGCGTCGCCTGGGTAAAACCGGGCCCCCTTGACTGTTTGCTTATTGCACAGGACAATGACATAGACTCCATCTATCCCAAAGTCGAACTCACACCAACATTAACAATCTAAGGAGACACATTGAGATTTGGAGGACTTAGTGATTCAAGAGTAAGCCAAGTTAGATCGATCTTGGAAGCCTGATTGCTTGAAGAATTCATTAATTACATATTAGTTAGTATGCAAAAATAGAAAGGTATTAAGACAAGTAGACAACTAGTAAGGCGACAAAAAAAAAAAAAAATATGAAGAACCTAATGAAGTTGAGGATACAAGAGCTCTGGATCGGGTTCGATGACAACCAGAGCTATGGATTATTATTGAAGACCGGCCAATTGTGGAAGTAGAGACTAGCTGATTAAGAGTAAAGAGCTACTATGACATGAAATGTATCATACTAATGACCGATCCTATATCTCTATTTAAAAGTGGATCGGATAAGTGTAAATATAGCTTCAAAATGAAGTAATCTCATTTTCATTAAATTACATTTTTCAAAAAATAGATGTTCACGCTAATTACCTTATTTTTTAAGTTTATGAATGAAACTAAGCTAAATTAATTCATTTGCACAAAAAATAATGTAATGTTTTAGTGATAATAAGTCATATACACATTTCAGATTAATGAATTATTTGAAATGCTAATAGTCATGATTATAAAAGAAGCTATGCATATATAGTCGTGAGTGAATGTGCACATCATACATTATTTGTACGCAGGAGTTCTAGGGTGCTCGACAAGTACCGCAAAACACCATAAGAAATCATTTCTAAATAACTTAATAAATTTTTCTAAAAGTAAAAAATTATCAAATTATATTATATATAGTTTGTACAATGTATATATAAGCATAAAAGATTAAATAAATGCAATTAACCATTTTTTTCTATTTTTTTTTTTGGTTATTTACAATATAATTTATAAAATATACCTAATTAAAAATACTGGATGGTGTAGATTGATCTTTAACATGATGGACGGCTGAGATAAAGGCTGTTAAGGTGCCAAGCGATACTTGTCAATGACCTTAGAATTACTCATTTGTACGAGTCTAAAAAAAATGTAATGTCAACAAAATTTGTCCACCTTAATATAAACTTGATTGTGCGAAACACGAGATGCTTTCTAGTCATTATATATTCTCGGGTTAGCATACGTGCTAGTAAAATTTATTTGCACTAATAATTAATGTAGAGAAATTTGATGCATTGTAGTATAATTTACTCGAGCTGCTAGTTTTAAACTCTCATCTTTACATTAGTAAAATTTAGGAACATCCTATATCTCTATATAATTTTGGGTTGGATAAGTGTGGATAGATAGCTTCAACAAGAAGTAATCTCATATTCATTGAATCAAAACTTTAGAAAATTTGATGTTTACGTGCATTAGGAATTAAAAAGATTCAAGTAATCTAAATTGAGTTCACACACATTATACATCACTAATCTTAGAAAATTGTGTATATGTTAATCATCTTAGAAAATAAATATAATGAATTTGCTAAGCTTGAATACATCCACTCTAGATTTAATTTTGAGTTGTCCACATTATAATGATCTAATAAAGTACCCTATGATCATATGGAGTACGTGAATAACTTTATACATGAACATGAATGATGAATGTGTATAGTTTGAGATATTCAAAGTACCTTTTTAATTGCATGAATGTATGTAGTTTGAGATATTCAAAGTATATGAATTAAAGTATACATGCAATACAAGTATAAATATATGAGTGTTACCCTCTCAAACTTACATTATGTATTTCGTGTCTTTTGCAAGTGCATAACAAGCAAACTTTTGTATGCTCTCATACAATATATGTATCATATTAATTTACTTATTCTAACATGAAGATAATGCACTTTTGTGACGAGTAGTTGATATTAGGTTAGTGTTTGAAAGAGAGGTAATATTTGTGTTAGTTATCAGTTTCTATTTGATGTATAAAATGATTAGTTGTGGTTTAATTTTTACTTAAACATGAATGCATGCATTATATTATTGAATCAAAGTTTCTACTTAATATAATCATTCTTATGTTTGGTTTAGCATTATTTGACGACATTATTGTTATAAACGGTGCAAAAAAACTTCTAAATTACCCCAAATTTTTAGGCTTAAATATAGAACCTTATCGTGCGAAGCACGAGTATAAATGGGCATAAAGAAGTCTACAGTGTATGTAGATACTTAGCATGGTCTAATGTAAGCAATAACGTTATCACACTAGCTATATTTTACTATCCTCATAGTTAATTTTACTACCTTTTTTTTTTATATAATTGCAAATTAGTTTTTTTTTTTTTTTGAGGGCAATTGCAAATCAATTTTACTACTACATACTAACTCATCAATTGTACTACTAATAATTTAATTTTACTACCATATGTATTGTAGATAAATTCAGGGTACTCATAGTGCCACGCTAACTTTGTACTGATCCACGACGTTTGTGAGAAACTGGACCAAATTATCACCATGTTTTGGTTTGTCCCCTTGCAAGTTGCCAACTAAGAGTTGGGCATTTGGTCAAAGGCATCATAAATTTCGTGGCTTATGACATACCAAACGTGGATTTATGTGTACCCTAAGATAGTGTTTGAAAACAAGAATTTAAAAATTTGTAATCATTTCAATTGTATCATTTGAGAATGTGGATTTCAAATGTAAATCAAATGTTTGGGGATGGTGGGATTTCAAAATGACGGAAGGTGGTACACATACAATGGGTGTATGAGGAATCTCATACACCACCACTAATAATACGACAACTCAGTATAAAGGCAATTAGTATTTTATTAATAATTATGATTGACTCAGCAGGATTAATATCACTCTCTTTCCTCACCCTCAACCCATCTCTCTCCTCCTTTAGTCAGTCAGCCCCGACCCACCAATGACCACCACTTGCCTACCGGCGTTGTCAGCCCCAACCACCAAAGACCACCATCCCGACAACCCCCACCAGAATCGTCTATGGCCGACAAACCCATACAACCCACCAAGATCACCGTCGGGGCTACGCCCGCTGTAACACTACGGAATATGGAAAGTTAATTATGGAGTTGGTTTGTCCCACATTGGGAAATTAAGGCTCATATGATCAGTTTATAATAGATTCCTACCATCATACTATCAACAAGGCCTTCACCTTTTAGAGCCCGGAGAGGATATATGAGCCTAAAAGGGTGACTTCCCATCTTATTGGGTTGTGTTGCGACGGACGGTGGATCGGGCTGTTATACCCGCCCCTCCTCAACACTTCTCTCTCCGTAGAATCCGCCCCTAATTGTCAAATCTAAATCAATTGAATTGGGTAAATTGACCTAGACCATAGGGCTTGGCATTTGGTGTGGCGGCCGGCCGGTTTAATTAATATGTGAACGGTTATAGGGCATGTAGATGTGCGGCCTCTCGGTGGAGATGAAATTCATGTTCCATTCGTTCCTTCATTGCTCAGGTCTACTAGCGGCAGCCACATCGCGCGGGCGGTGAGTGGTGGTGCTAGCCTAAAAGGTGGGTGATTATGGCTGTGGAATGGTGTTCTGAAAAATGGTTTGCAGTTTTTTTGAATGTGTTATTGATACTCAAGGCAATCACATTAATTGATAAATGTCCAATGTATGAGATTTTTCATACACTGACACCTCTTGATGTATGTGTACCCTTATCCCAAAATGACACATCTTGAGGTGTTATTTATTTTTGATCTAATTAGATTTGAAACGAATTTCAAAAGATTTGACACAAATCCAAATTCTCAAATTATTGATTTCTCAAACATGTGATGATTTGTGTCAAATTTGGAATTGAGAATTAAATCCTTATTTCCAAACACACTCTAGCAATTGGTTAATTTAAATTGCATTGAAAGATATTGATGGTGAAGTTTAGTTAGGTTATTAACGATTAATCACACTCACACTAGCATTATTGTTTTATGATAACAAAGTTCGTATCATACCCTTTCCGTTCTTTCACACACTCAGACTCTCAAAAATGGTTTACTCTTGATTGTTCCTCAACAATCAACTCCCCCCCCCCCTTTCAACACACTTTCGGCCTCCTCCTGACATCCAATCCCGTTCGTCCTTGTTTGTTGATGCCTCCTTTGTTGCGACTAGTTTCTCTGCGGGGATATGTGGTTGTCTTTTAGGGCTTCATGGCCGATGGAGACATGGTTTTTTGGCCCACACCTTTGCTCGTGGAGCATGTGAGGCGGAATGCCTTGCGATTATGATGGGGCTTAAGTGGCTCCAAGGGAAAGAGTTGAGTTAGCTGGACCTTTACTCGGATTGTGAAATTGCTGTAAATGGAATTAACAATGTTAGTCACCATGTGGATAGGTTGAGCAATATTTATGACATTTGCAGGGGACTGTCAAGAGCACTACATGTGAATGTGGTTCACATTACACGAGCTTGGAACAACAGCACCGATCTTTTGGCCGCACAAACACGATGGGCTATACCACAAGAACCCGTCAAGAGTAATGTCCCGACTTCGATTGAGCTCCGCAATGGTGTGGGTCTGGCGGCCTTCTTTGACGAGAATGACCTTCTCGTACCTCCATGGGAGGATATAATAGCTAGTAGTAGTAGTAGTAGTAGTTAGTGTTGTTTTCTTTCGTCATTTACCAAAAAAAAAGTTCGTGTCATACATTTTGAGACTCAAGATTGACCTATCTGTTAAAAGCTAACCTCTTTAAGAGTTGTCTCAAAAACTCTACTCCATAACATTTAGGACATGCATTACATAAAAAAAAAAAAAAAAAAAAAAAAAAAAAAAAAAAAAAAAATTGAGGATCTTATTCTATTATAGTTGCCAGTATTTGACAATTAGGATAAGGAATAAAATCGGAACCATTAATTTAGGATAAAATAAATTTCAGCTGTTTGATTATTCTTAACCATGGTTAAAAAAATTCTTATTATACACCTTACCACACTGGATCACAAACTATAATATTTTTTTTATGTATTCAAAATATTTTTTCCTTAATTGAATTGATCTTGTCTATCTATTCTTATCTTTAAATATTTGTTTTTTTTTAAGGAAATGAACTTGCTTAATTCCAATTTTAGAAAAGAATAATTTTTTTTTTTTGAAAATTCTAGTATCACTTTCATTCTTCTGAGAAAAAAAAAAAGGAAAAGGAGTGCCTCCTTCACTCAGTTTTTATGAGGCTCAGTTTGAATATAATTTTAGACTTTTAGTGCACATTTAGTTCCATACTTCATTGCCTGAAGTACAACGATGTAAATGTAACAGTTACTCAACATGTACTAGATCAGTCGATCATATAAAGCTTCGAGTATGACTTCAATTTATATATATTAAGAATAGGATCAGTTATAAGTGTTGACGGGCACAAATTCCGTTCAAGTGTCGGGAAGTAGAGAGGAAAACCGTAAACAGAGAGAGACCCAAAAACAGAGAAATCAAGGAAGGAGAAGACTAAATATGGGTTCCTATAGGTTCGGTTGCTAGCAAGCTTTCTCTGTCATACTTGTTTTGATGTTGATTTCTACAAAAGTGATCGGGGGAATGACTGTGGTAGGAGTTGGAGTGTAAATTATAAAGCCATAAAATAAAATCAGTTTTCACAAAGAATTTGAGAGATTGATATTGAGAACAGGAAGATGGGTTTTGAAGAGGGAGATAGATATTTTCATTTTTTTTTTATGAAAATGATGATGTCGGAGGTATCTTTCTGGAGAGGAGGGGAAGTATGTGTGAATGGTGTCGGAGGATTATAGGCAGAGTGAAGAAGGAGACTTGTTATTTTAACAAAAAAAACTAAATTAATATTTTCAAAATATTATGTAATATTTTATATTATTATTTAATTATTAACTATGGTTAAATTTTATCCTAATTGTCAAAAACTGACAATCACCATAGAATCATCGCTCTATCTATAAGCCAACTCTTCCTTATTTCTACTTCCAAAATAAAAATCCTGAACTCATCCTATGTTGACTTTCCATAATTAATCCTACCTTACCTTGAACTTTTCCAACCTATCAAATATCAATCCCTACAAAGAGTCACCAAACTTTATTTAGTTTTAATTTGTGATGTTCTTTAGTTGTACAAACGCACGCAAGATTTCAATTCCTTATTATTATGAGATTGAGATCGAGTGTCATACATAATAATCCCAAGAAGAAGAGGAGTGGTGAGACTAAAGTCGCGATTATCTACCAAAAATAATCCTAATTCCTAGCAACAGTAGTAGGGAAGTAGGGATCGTATATATATCCACAGGGAAATGGGTTGTCAAATGTGATGAATTTAAGTGCCAAAGTAACAAATATGGGGGATTGAAAATTGTTGTTTATCAAACTATCTAAAAGTAACTAGCACGAACTATGAATGTAATTCAGGAATAAAACAGATCTTGATCAATTAATTCCCACAACGCACTAACTAATCAGTCCTAGTTATCACTATTCGTTTACCAATCTCAATTACTCTAACGTGGAAACGGAATTCCCAAATCTCTCCTTAATTATAGCTAAAAGGCATGATCTGCACTACCTAATAACCCTAACTATCAAATAACCTAAGCACACGATTAGGTTCAATTTAATACTAGCAATAAGAATTAGAGAGATATCGATAGAGACATGTAATACTAACGCACGTTTCGTATTTAACATGTAAGTCAAATCTTTGCCCTAATTCACTAACGATGATTACATACAAATCAATGAATTGAGATTGCTACAATGTAAAAATCAATCAAACAATGGATTCCTTTGATCAATTAAAACTAGCAAACAATCAATCTAAGCAATAAACTAGTTGCGCACCTAGCAATCACAAAAGACAATTGTATAGAATAAACACCAAAGATAAGACAATAATTGAAAGCAATAAAACGAATAGATCTAACTCACGATATTGTCGATGCGATGCTTCGATTAATAGATCAAGAAATAAAGGAATTAGCTCCTCATACAATCCATAGAAACCCTTCTTTTCTTGTAAAAAGTCTGAATATATAAACTAGGGTCGGAGGTTTTCTTATTTATATAGTCTAGGAAAAACGTAAAATAGAAAAACACGGAAAATAGAAAAACCCGGCCTTTGCGGTCCGCCATGAGCCAGCCGCGGACCGCCAAAAGTTCCTGACGCAAATCACCAAGTCGTGATCCGCGGTCCGCCATGTACTGGCCGCGGGCCGCGGTAAGTTTCTGCCTCGGTTTTTCAAAAGGCTGTAGATTCTTCGTTACTTATTTGATGAAGGCGTGTAACCACTTCCTGGAAAGCTAATAACATGAAGAATCATCTCCAAGTGGTTTCACAGCAAAATTCCAAACGGTTTGAGAGATATGAAGCTCTAAAGTTGATCTTTCTGCAAATCAGCTCCAAATCGCTTCCAAATGAATGACCGCTTCCAAAAGATAGCCAAAATAGCCAAAAACACATAGAAATGTTGTCCATGATACCCTAACGCAAATTAGAGGTATATTACATCATTTTGACCGTAAAAGCAATATAAAAACCGGCCATATAGAACGTATAAACTGAGCACAGCAAGGAGTAACAATAGTGGCTCATCAATTGGAGAACTGCATGACGATTTGTTGATTAACATCCTGTGTAGGCTGCCCTACGAAACAATAAACTCGTCGTGCAAGGGTGTATCAACAAGAAGGCTATTATGTTAGAATTACAATCGTGTGGGCCTACATGTTTTCCATATATGAGTGTGTATTTGGCCGTCTTAAGGTTAGCCTACAGAAGTGATCAAGTTTACCATAAGTATTTGGGCTTATGACATCTAATAAGAATATGGACTAAATATGTGTAGAGACCAGTCAGTTATTCCTTATTCAATGATGGGCCGATTAAGGAATAAGACACCCTATATATATATCTAGGGTTCAGGGTCATGGTCCCTAACTCATATCTTTCTCTCACTCTCTGACATCCCATCATCAGTTGGTGTCTTAGGAGAAGGTTAAAGAGTTAGAAGATCCATACCCACCACCACAACCTTTCACGATGGATCAAGGTACGCTTCCGCTACTGTCTCATCTTGATAATCTGACATGAATACGGTTCTCGGTTTTATTCCGAATCTAAGGTATAATTCAACATATTACTGATCTCAAACCCGAGTTTTGTACAATGTTACATTGATTACAACAAAACATCCCTACCCAAATGTACTAGTTTTGTAATAGAGAGGACGCTGAACAAAACCGAGCACGAGACGAGCTTCGTTACAGTTAGTGGTGAAGATGGAAAATTGGTGTTTCCTACGCTCACCCATAACTTCCTTCCGTGTCAACTAAAGGTAGCCGCAACATTCAAAGACTTGGTTTTGTGCTACAAATACAAAAAGATCAACAAGCTTGAGCTTAACGCAGAATACTTTATCTGTAATCCGTTAACTAGACAATCGGTTACGCTCCCACCTGTTGTAGTTCAAATTTGTTACGAACATGCAGCTAATAATTGTTTTGCTGCATTAATTTGCGAAGACCACCTTCAAAAAATAATGAATGTTATTACATCAAGTTTAGAGTAATTGTGACGGTATCTCCGAGATTATTAGATTTGTTGGTTTTCTTCTCGGAGATAGGGCAATGGAAAAACATTGAACTTGTCAGCACATCAGTTCCAACAAATATCGAATTCGAAAATAGGAGGTCGAATCCTGAACCGGTTGAGCCTGGGGTTTTAGTATGCCGTAAGATTGTTTACATTGGCTATAAATCGAATTTTTGGGAATTCGATCCCTTCTGTGATAGCACGGCTACTACAATTTTAGCGAAATCCCTGCCTAGATTTTTTAGTACAGGTCCTCCTTGTGAAGTGAAGCTAGTAGAGTGCAGAGGGCGGGTTCTGGCGACAAGAGTTTATAGTCCTTCTAGAAAACCCAAAGCTTTTAGAACGGTTCTTAGAAAAACCGTTCTCTTTGGTCAATCTAAGAGAACGGTTATTAGCAATAACCGTTCTAATAGTCTCATTCAAAAAAAAAAAAAAATGTTCCATCCTCTCGTTCTTTCCGCCCCAGTCTCCAGATAATAACTCTTTCTCCTCTTCTTCCCTCTTAATTAACTCGTACTTCTCTCTTCTTCCTTCAGAAAAACTTAACTCTCTCTCCTCTCAGTCTCTCACAATTTAATTTCACGAATTATATTCATTTTATTTTTCCTTATATATTGAATTAATTTTAATTACGAATTCAAATTTCAACGATTTTGATTTTGATTTGGGTATCAGTTCGAACAATCGTTGATTTTGGCATTCGTTTTACTTTTATTCAAGCTCAACAACAATGTTGACCCACCAGCCCGCAGCGACTCAAGCCGACTTCAATCGGATCCTCCGACGACCTCTTCAATGGGAAATGAAGAAAACTACTGGTAAAATTGTTGTGATAATTTCTGGGTTTTTTTCGATATAATTTCAGATCTCATTTTTGTGAAAATTGCACCCGTGATTTTTTTGTGTAAAACTAGATCTCATTTTAAGATTTCGTTTTTAGATCTAATAATCTTCGTGATTTTTTTTTCTATTTAGATTTCTCTATTTGTTATAATTCACTAATTCTAATGCGATTTGTTTATTTGTGGTTAGATCTAAAGTACGGAGAAGATGAACAAGTAAAACGATGGCGACAAGATTCACAATAGTAACAGCATTAGGTTGTATGTTTGGTTAGTTTTTTTTTTTTTTTGTGTTCTAATCGGGCTCTATGTGCCCAATTTGATCTTTAGATGTCAGAATTTTATGGGTGTAAATCTACATCCATTTTTGAGGGATTTTTATGGGAGTTGTGTGCCCAGTTTGATCTTGAAGTTTAATTTAATGTTGTTGTTGTTGTTGTTGTTGTTGTTGTTGTTGTGTTGTTGATGTTGTTGTTGTTGCTGCTGCTGCTGATGTTGTTGTTGCTGCTGATGATGTTGTTGCTGCTGCAGGTTGGGGGTCATGGGTAGGGGTTGTTGGGAAAGCAAAAATTAATTTTTTTTTTAAATAATGGGTCTTTAAGAACGGTTTTGGTAATAACCGTTCTTAAAGATACGCAGGCCAAGAGAACGGTTTTCTCTAGAACCGTTCTTATACCCTTTTAGAACGGGTGCAACCGTTCTCTTAGGCTTTAAGTACCGTCGTCTAGAGAACGGTTCTACAACCGTTTTGCTTAGCTTTAGGGGAACCGTTCTTGAAGGCCGTTTTTGACGTAGTGCGTAACGCGGAGATCTACTCCTATTATTCCCTCCTACCCACTATGATTTTCCCTTTTCGAAAACTGTTTTTGAGTAGCCGTCTTTGGAACTACTTCTAGAGCAAATAAAATACTCGTTTACCTTAAACTCAAATGAATTTGGTAGAATGTACTGCAGAATAGAATATGTACTAATCATTTTGGTTTAAAAGTAGCTCCGAACATGACTACTCAAAAACAGTTTTTGAAAGGGGAAAATCATTTTGGGTAGGAGGGAGACCGATCAAAAAGTCGGCAAGGATACTACTGATAGACTACACATCGGGGCCTTGAGCTCACAAGATTCCCTCAAGTCATAGGTAACATACATTTGATCTCCCAACCTGACCACCTCTAAAGCTTAACAGTTGAGCTGCCGCGCGCACAACCTTTACATTAATCAGTGGTGTTGTAACAAAAAAAAAAAAAAAAAAAAAAAAAAAAAAAAAAAAAAAAAACTTTAATCAAGGGTGTTGCCTAATGCATATGCAACCCCTCGCAATTTGGAAAATTTTGAGAAAATTACATTTATTGTTGGGCTAATGTGTGAATTACGGAGTATAAGCCCAATGCAATAATTTATAGGCCCGAAACGTTCAATAAGCTCAAAGCAACACATTTAGGGCATGTTTGGTATCGTTTTCTGTTTTCAGTTTTCTATCTTTTTTTTTTAAACCAAAGTCCCGTTTTTGAAAACCAGAAAAAGTGGTTTTCAGTTGTCAGTTTTCATTTTCTGTATGACTATTATAGAAACATACAATTTAAATTAATTTTTGCAACTTATTTAACTAAAATTTTTACGAAAAAAAACAAAAAACAAAAACTGAAAAATGACAGTAATACCGAACGGGCCATTAGCTGCTATATATGGAAGTGGATAAAAGCTGCCTCATTTTGCTTTTGTAATCGATGTGGGACGAAACTGCTTACGAACTGCTAAAATGTTTTGGTTCCACATTGGTTATCATCTTGATTGAATTCAATTGTTGCTTCCTACTCCGTATATAAAATCATATAGAGGGGCTATTTTATTTCATACTCTCACCAATTTCCATCATGGGAGATGCGAGAAGGGGATTAATGTACTGTAATGATGACTATTTCCTATCAATGTCCAACCCTAAGATGTAAGAAAATTGTGCAACCCCGAAATTGAATTCCTGGGTTCGCCCCACTTAATTAACAAATACCAAAATCTGCACGCTTTCTTTTGATAATAATGGATTTATTACTTATTAGCGTGTATCACACTTCGTGCGTACTATTATTACTATTATTGATTATTGGTATTATTATTGTTATATTGGTACAAGTGTACCATAACATGAGAACAAACCAAGCTTATTTGGTAGGGGGCCATTAATCAAATGAAACTCAAGCTCGTCCATTCACATATTCACTTTACTTATCTCCTAACCCACATGTTCCCATCCCATGACAAAATGTCAATAACATAGTATCACATTTTTCAATTATAAACACACATCACTCCCCTACACACTTATACGTCTCTCACATGCATTATTGAACATAACACGTACAAAAAGAGCAAAAACCAACAAACACTACTAAATTTCCCATATGCATGTGCAACATAACATCACATTATGATGGTCCAAATGCTAACCATTACCGCCAAAATGCCAACCCCTACTCCCGCCACCATAACCCCGTCCACGCCACCGCCATCCGGGAACCTGCCTCTCCGGACAGTTCCCGGAAGCCACGGCTGGCCGATAATCGGGCCAATATCTGATAGGCTAGACTACAATTGGTTTCAAGGACAAGATAAGTTCTTTAGGAAAAGGATGGAGAAACATAATAGTAGTGTGTTTAGGACAAATGTTCCTCCTTGTTTTCCTTTCTTCGCCGGAGTTAACCCAAATGTAATAGCGGTTCTCGATTGCCGGTCATTCTCTCATCTCTTTGACATGGATGTGGTTGAAAAGAAGGATATTCTTGTTGGTGATTTCATGCCTAGTGTTAAGTTCACTGGAAACACCAGAGTTTGTGCTTATCTTGATCCAACGGAAGAACAACACGCTAAGGTAATATAACAGTCCAGTACTACTAGTCTACTACGTATGTTCATTAATTTGTATCTGATCTCAATTTTTAAACTCGATCTCTGAGTCCAACCGAAAGTTTAGGATAATGTTAGAGGTTTACAGGTAGATATTTGAAAGTGTTTATTATCAGCAATAGTTTTACAACACTTTTAAAATTTAACTACTCACACAATTTTTTTTACTATGAACACAATTAATTCTACCTGAATTTTTTATTACAAATTAATTTTAGTACTCCAATCTCAATTTAATTACTGTTAACTCAATTTTTCATTGTAGACAATATAATCAAATTAATTATGTCTACACTATATCTAGCAACTTGCAAATTTTAATGGTCGATATGATAAAAGGCAGGACGGGAGTCAGGGTTAAAACTCGGTTAGCAAAATTAGGCGCACCCCGAATCCCCCATACATCATACGTTTTACTACAAATTGACTAAGAGTGTGTTTGGAAACAAGGATTTGATTCTCAAATCCAAATTTGACACAAATCCCATGTTTGGGAACTCAAGAATTTGAGAATTTGGATTTGTATCAAATCCTTTGGAATTTGTTTTAAATTAAATCCAATTAGGCCAAAAACAAATGACACCTCAAGAGTCAAGATGTGTCATTTTGAAATTTCACCCTCCCCAAACATTTGATTTATATTTGAATTTCACGTTCTCAAATGATGGAATTGATGTGATTACAAAATTTTAAATTATTGTTTCCAAACACTATCTAAGAGTGTGTTTGGAAACAAGGATTTGATTCTCAAATCCAGATTTGACACAAACCACATGTTTGCCAACTCAAGAATTTGAAATTTTGGATTTGTGTCAAATTCAATTAGGCCAAAAACAAATGACACCTCAAGAGTCAAAAGGTGTCATTTTGGAATCCCACCATCCCCAAACATTTAATCTATATTTGAATTTCACATTTTCAAATGATGGAATTGAAATAATAATTATAAATTTTTAAATTCTTATTTTCAAACATTATATAAAATATAATTTCGGTCTCCCCAATCTTTGAAAATTTAAGTTCCACCCAATCCAAGATCCAACTCTTGATCATGGTTTCGTCACCGCAAATATGTGCATCTTTTACGAGATAGACTACTCACATCATAAATGTGTATGGTAGTGTATACTACTATACTAGTATTTTGTTATGTCTACAATACAATGTTTGAAAATGTGGACTCATTTATCACCATCTTATATATTTATAATCCCTACTTGATCTTCATGAATCTATCGTTTAAAAATGACTACTCATTCGATTTTTATTTATCTGTTGATAAAACCCCCTTGTTATGACTAATTAACTTCAACTACCTTGTGTACTCGTGAAACCACGGGTCTCTTTTTGGCTTCCTTCTAAATGAAAATTATAGAAGCTATCTCTAGGACTAACTACAATTTTGGCCTAACAAAAAGTCAAGAATTTCTACCCCTCTTTATTCTAGTTGGACAATAGACAAAGGAACCAATAATCATCATCATCAAAATAATAATAATGAAATAATGATAATAAGAGAAGTCGTATTAATTCTACAATGAGAAGTGGCTCCAATACTCCAATAGGATGATGAAAAGAAAATATAATAGGTAAATTTAAGAAAAACTGAAAACAAAACCCTAAGGTAGCGTTTGGAAACATGAAGTTTGGGTTGCAATAATTAAAGGAAGGTCAAGGATCTGGGATAAGTGAATTGAAGAAATGGAGGGGGTAATCAGGGGCGGGATTTGAAGTAGGTAACATCTTCGCAGTTAAATGGGGAGGGGAAAAACTGAAAAAAAGTAATGTGAAGATAAAAAGGGAAACCGTCTTCTGTTTATATTGACGGGGAAGACAAAGGGAGAAGGGTATGCATTTTTCACTGGGTAGAGGGGAACTTATACGTTGCCGTACCATGTAACAGAAGACCTTTCGTCTTCAGGCATATAATGGGGGTGAGAAGGTAGCCGTTCAAAGAAGAGAAGATGAATGGAGGAGCGAGAAAGATTAAACAGTGGTCCGACACATCTTATTTGAGCTGGTTTTTTTTTTTTTTTTTTTTGCTAAGATTGCTTCCAAACAATGTCACTTTAATTGTTGAGGCCACACGGATTGCTTTCATGGAGGAGAGAGAGTCCAACTTAACAAATGGACGACACATAGGAGATGATATGAATTTTTTTTTGCTATGGATACCTTTAAAACCTGCCACGTAGGCGTTTAAAGTAGTAGTATAGATTCTTCTAGATTATTATTGTGCACTAGGCAAGCGTTCATACTCGAGGCATGTTGCTCGCTAGGACGCTAAGCTAAAATATCTTGCCTAGCTTATAACTCATACAGTCATACACGTGTTCTGTACTATAATAATAAAAAAAGGACTAGGACACACTTCTGTTTCTATTGTCTTTAGTAGTAGAGTACTTAGCTTCCTCAAGAAAAATAATGTTAAATGTCATTTTCACGTCTTTGCATTTACCTGAACCCCAATTAAACAGCATTGATAATTGATTGACAATATGGCTACAGTACAACAATTATAATGATGTGGTGGGTTGAAGAATCTAGTGAGCCTATACTTAAGGGTGGGGGTTCGGGTGGGGGTTCTCGATGGAGATGGGGTTTCACACGTGTGCAAAGTACGTAGTAAACATACACTTGTAAATAAAATAAAAGAGTGGAAATGCGTTTATTATAACAAGGATATTTAGTTTGTTTTAATTTTAATTGGTTTTTGGGTTGGAAATCCTAGAACGGCTTGTGGTCTATCTTCAACGATGGACTAATAATTAGGCCGTTGACAAATCTAACATATTCTTAGATGACAAAAGAGCACTAATAATCCGACATCATTTACACTAGTTTACATAACTTAGGGCCTGTTTGGTATCGTTTTCAGTTTTCTGTTTTTTTTGAAAAACGAAGTCCCGTTTTTGAAAACCAGAAAAAGTGGTTTTCTGTTTTCAGTTGTCAGTTTTCATTTTCTATATGACTATTATAGAAACATACAGTTTAAATTAATTTTTGCAACTTATTTAGCTAAACTTTTTACGGAAAAAAACAAAAAACTGAAAACGGCAGTGATATCGAACGGGTTAGGTTTACAAAAATTTAAAAAATTTGCATTTTTTTGAAAAGCTGGCCTGGCCGGGCCAAATTTCGAGCCACGAGCTCGACCCAAGCCCCGCCCATATTATTGCGGGCTTTGGACCATTTTCGGGCCTTATTGGTCGGCCCAAACCCGGGAAAAAAGTCGGTTCGGGCTTGGGCCATTTGATCAGCTCTAATATATACCAATAAATTTTATGTAACGCACTTTTTTAATTTAATTTGGTTTGGAAATGCATCTAATGCGATTTAATTTACAGCTTAAGGGCTTTGCAATGGACATTCTCAAGAAAAGCTCAGGTATATGGGTGTCTTCCCTAGTGTCAAGCTTAGACACAATGTGGACTACAGTTGATCAGTCACTCACTAAAGATGGTACGGTCAGCTTGTTCACGCCTTTACAAAAGTGTCTCTTCAACTTCCTAGCTAAGAGCATAGTCGGAGGGGATCCGGCTAACTATTCACCCGAAATGAGCGAAACGGGTCATATTATGCTCGATAAGTGGCTTGCCGTTCAACTTATACCCACTGTTAGTATTGGTTTATTCCAACCTTTGGAAGAGATTTTCCTACATTCTTTTGCGTACCCATTTTTATTGGTTAAAGGGGACTATAACAAAATTGCTAGTTTTGTGGCTAAGGAAGGAAAAACAATGGTACGTAGGGGTCAAACTGAATTCGGGCTGAGTGAACAAGAAGCTATCCATAATTTGATTTTCATGCTAGGGTTTAATGCGTTCGGGGGTTTTTCGGTATTTTTCCCGACCTTATTCAAGATTCTAGCGGAAAACAAAAGTGGAGTTCAAGATATTTTAAGGAAAGAGGTTCGGGAAAAATGTACGTCTAGTACTTTGTTAAGTTTTAGTGCGGTGAAGGAGATGTCGTACGTTCAGTCGTTTGTGTACGAGACGCTACGCCTGAACCCACCCGTACCACTTCAATACGGACGGGCTAGGACCGACTTTGTGTTGAAGAATCACGAGTCGAGTTTCGAGGTGAAGAAGGGTGAGTTGCTTTGTGGGTACCAAAAGCTTGTGATGAGGGATCCAAAGGTGTTTGATGAGCCGGAGAGTTTTGTGCATGATAGATTTGTGGGAGAAAAGGGTGTCAAAATGTTGGATTATTTGTATTGGTCAAATGGGCCACAAAGTAGCGTTCCTAGCACGTCGAATAAGCAGTGTGCTGGTAAAGACTACGTTACGCACACTGCTAGCTTGTTCCTGGCTGATTTCTTCTTGAGATATGATGCTGTAACTGTTGATGATTCTGGAGCAATTGTCGGGCTTGAGAAAGCTAATAAGTAAATTATTATTGATCTCGCAGATATTGCAGTGAGACCATGTCAATTGAGATTTTCTGAAATAAATAAAACCACGCACGAGACACCTTTAAATGTGTACTAGTGTATGTATGCTGATAATGCTCATGCTTCCATCGATGGTAATTAATGATTTTCGTTTGTTCTTGTTTATTTTCACAAGGAAAGTAAACATTTCCTCTATTTTTAGAGGGATCATGCATGATACCATGATGTTTAGAAAAGGTATATTGTTAGTTATCATTATGACCACCCGTAACTATTAGCCTGTTAGGTGTACGAGGATAGTTCCACTATTCTTAAAGAGTCCATTCAAGCGAAAGTCTACTGTTGGTTGAGACTCAATAATTGGGTTAATAGCTCAACACGCCTCCTCACGCAAATGCCCTTCTGGCTTGAAGGGTGGAGACAATGCACATGCCCGCCCATAACATGTGCTTGAGAATCCACTTAATAGAGGTGGAGACTACCAGGATGTGAACTCGAGACCTTAGAATCGACCAGATTCTGATACCATGCATCTTAAATGGCCAACTCAACAAGATTAGACTGATGGTTGAGACTCAATAATAATTGGTTTAATACTTTAACAATTAATGTTAAAAGAAAATAATTCGAATGGTTCAATAAACGTTTGTTTTCTTATGGTAAATCGTTCCCTTGTACTCCGTATATAAGAGAACAATTTTGCGAACAATAGTTTAGAGAAGTTGAAAATTTAGGCTAGTCAGAAGTCACACTTCATTAACCTATTCAAAGGTCACCTACTGTGTGCAAATTTGTTCTTAGAATACTATAAGTTGAGAAAACGCCAATTAATTCTATCATCTTTTTGCCATTGAATAAAAATGAATTGAAACTCACAAAACGTAACGAAGACACAAAGTTAGTACATTTACGAATTTTAATTCACTTAATCAGACATCTGAAGTTCCCTCAAAACAAACAAAAAAAACAAAAAATAGACATCTGATGTTTGACGCCGTTCTTTAGTCTTTATGATGATTCCCGGGATCCATACACGGTCACGGTCCCGATCGGGTCTAAACTCGATGGTTCAAATAAAAAAGGAAATGTATCGGTGAAGCCAAAGAAGAAATAAGAACACCTCACCACGAACAACAAGAACACAAACCCGAACTCCAATTCCCCAACAATGGCAGCAAAACACCAAATCATCATTCCTAGAACCCTAAATCTCCTTCTTCCAACCCTAATTTCTGCCCTCAAAAGCCCAGAAAACCCCTGTTCTCTACCTATACTGAAGTCATGCTCAGCCAAACTCCTCCACATTCTACAAAACTCCTCTTCTTCTTCATCTTCATCATCACTACTAAATACCCACCTCAACACTATCTTTGCTTTGATCCCTCATATGATGTTTTGCAAGGAAATAATGGGAACCGTGGCGAAAATTGTTGGGTATTTGTCCCTTGTTTCTATTGAGGTTAATGAGATGATTGCTCAAGATGGGGTGGTTTTGAAAAGCTTGCTCTTGAAGATTGTTGGGTCTGATGATAAGTTGGTTTTAAAGAGGGATTTGGTTAATGTTTTGTTGGATGTTTCTGTCACTTGTTTAGGCCGTCAAAGGTTGCTCCAAGTTTGTGGGTTGGATTATATTCTGTGAGTATCTCTTTAAATTTACTCTCTTTTGCTAAAAAAATTGTTACTTTGATTAGAATGGTCTTGCTGAAATGCGATTCGAATGTGATTATTGAAGTTGCAATTGATTAGAATGTCATTTCCATTATATAATTCGAGTGTTCGTGTTGGCTAAATTTTGAAAGCATTTACTTGTTTGGTATGTGACTGTGATTGTTTTATCCTGCTACGGAAGACGGGTTTATGGGTTTCGTACCATTGAAGATGGCAACTGTCATTGTATGGATAATGGATTCATGGGGAGCAATTGTGCATAGAATTAGAATACGGGAAAGCATTTGATTGTTGTTTTAGATATGCTGAAAGTTGAAGAGTAGATGCTTATAAGTTAGAAGCTATGGTTATTGTATCAGGGTTGTGTAATGGCTCCTTTCTAATCATGTGCTAATGTGCTCATTTAGCATTTCTCCTTGGCGAAAAGGGTGATAGTTGAACCTAAAGCATTTGCAGTTCAGTACTTTGTTTTGTTCTCTTTTGTTTCCGATGCTTGCTGTGTATCGATGAGTGATGAAATATTATAATTTCATGATTAAATGTGATGTGTGGTAGGCTTGGGTTTCTTCAGGTTAAAATAGCCATGGCAGTATCAACTTCTATCGTTACTGTGAAGAAGGATGGTGATCTTTACCTTGGTGCTGTACTTAGTCAAGATGAAGTTCCACTTTTACTTCTTAATGCTGCTGTGACTCTTGCCAATTTTTGCGATAGTGATCAACTGAAAAGGATTCCAAGGAAGCTGATAGAAGCAGTAATTCCTCATTGGAAAGAAATATGTGCTAAAGTGCATAAGCAGTTGCTAGCTTCCGAAATCATGAAATACTCTAGAGCCAAATGCTGCTACCTAAGCAATGTAACTGTGTACAATCTAGCAGAAAGTATTTTTAGGCTTTCCATGTATTGTCCTGGTCCTAGTCTTATCTGTGCCATACCATCTGATGATGTTATAGGTCATCTTTTTGGAACTGAGGCTTCAGGTTTCAAGACCTTCATGTTCGAACACTGGGAATCATCTCCTTTTCTGATGAGGAAACAATTAAGAGATATGGATCGGCCTCATGATGTTTTCAGCTCATTTATGCATTCAGTACACAGTGAAGAAAAAGTACCGGAATTTCTTTCGTCTCTCCTACGAGGAATGGTTTCTTGCCCTCCTGTTGCTTTGGATGAAATAGATGCGCTGAATTTTCTCCACGATGTAAGAGATACACTTGGTTCTCCAGTTATATATCAGCAGGACTTCCGTGTTGTTAAAACAGAGTTGAAGTCAAAAATTGAGAAGCATTACTTCAACGGAAGTTTAAGCAAGGGCACGTTAGATTCCCAATCTTTCTCTTCTGATGACATATTAAAATGTGAGGCAGCATACAGAGAGGGATATACTGTAGCTATACGTGGTATGGAGTATCGTCTAAAGAACATTGCTGCTATTACACAGTTTGTTGCTAATCTATTTGGTCAACCATCAGTAGGTGCCAATTTATATGTTACACCGCCTGGTTCTCAAGGCTTGGCATGCCACTGTGATGATCACTGTGTATTTGTCTGTCAACTTCGTGGGACCAAAGAATGGAATGTGTTCTCAAGACCAGTTGTCCAGTTACCTCGTCTTTATGAGCATCATGAGGTTCCACAAGAATCGTGCATGGACAGCAAACAGATATTGTTGAGAGAAGGTGATGTCCTCTATATTCCTAGAGGTTTTGCTCACGAGGCACATACTGTTTCAGATCTCAGTGAAATCAACCGAAATATCAATTTCTCTGCCCACCTCACGCTGGCCATTGAGGTTGAGCCTCCTTTTGAGTAAGTTTTAGATATACTCATTCCTAGAGCTGCTTCTACAATTCTGATTTGAATAGCTGTGAACTGTTGTGACATGGTGCACTTTATCTTAGGAAATTACTATGAAATGAATTGGGTGCATGATTGTAGCCTTTGTCTTTATGAAGATAGGGAGTGGAACAGTGGTTTCATCTGCTTATTCAAAATAAAACAAAAAGCCACAATGGTTTCGTTTGACTTAGCTGTTTAAAAATAGGCTTTCTGTGGTCATTTCAGTGTTTGATGCTTGAATTTTTAAAGGGGGCTGTGGTTAGGACCTTAAAATTGAAGCAAACTAAGAATTTTTCAGCTTTCTGGTTTTGATTCTGACAGCATATTGTATCACTAATTCGCTACAATATCTTTTTTGTACAACTTATTATCATCAACTGATAAATAGCCTTAGAAAATAGAAATGTGGATATAAAGATAGTATAACATTTTCCTGATGACAAATTTGTTTGCAGAACAACAAACAAATATAAAGTAAACATAACCACATTTTATGATGATTATACTCTTGTGGCAAGAAAGGAGTAAGAGAAGAAACTTTTTGGTGTTTTGCTTTATCATTCTTTTCTGGTGCTTCTGTTGGAGTAGAATTCTCGCATGTTCTATGGATTGTCTCATACTATAGATTCCCTTTAGAAGAGGTGTCCACAACTCTTTAACTAAGCTTATTAACAGAATTTAAACTTGAAACTGTACAAGAGTTTCTGACCTTTAGATTCTCATTTCTCCTCTGCTGTAATCTGTCTATCACTCTGGAAGTTGGAATGTACATATCTTATCCATGGAGAGACGTGTACTTAACTCATAATGATAGTTGGCTGAACAGTTAATAGTCAAGTCGTATCTAGCGTTTGTTACAAGCACTCATGTGAGTCATGTCCATGGCTGCTAGATAGACAGATAGACCCTTAGAAATGGCAGATTTTATAAATGTTGAAATTTGGAAGTACTGAGGATGGCAAACAAAATCAATAGAGTATGTGCGGCAGTGATTATAAGAATACACTATATCTGTACACAAAATAGGGCCCAGTTTGAATAGTTCTTGGATGTGCCTTTAGCTTTGTTTTGTTTTATGCTTCTTTCGCACTGATTAGAGTTCAGTCCCTGTAACTTGAACTGTGTGAGAATTTACTTTCGAAAAATAATTAGTTCTCTTTAGGTAGGGTTCAGTTTGGATAAAACATACTCTAGTCTGTTCTTTTTACTCTTTTTTTGGGGTTGACTAACAAACATAAACCAATGACTAGTCTTAATAGTGATGTGGAAATTATTATTACTGGGCTTTCAAAACGTCATGCATTGTTATTATCATAATACTTCAAATACTAATTTCTTTAGGCTATGAACTTTCATGTCACTATTAGTTTTTAGTATAATTTTACATTTGAAACTGGGATCTTATGATCCAAGAATTGAAGAATATAAGTTTGGTCTTGGGGATTTTATGATTCAAGTTAGCATCTGAAGCCCTGAATGGGACGTAGCATAAGTTTGCCGACCATCCTTATTTGTGATCTAGATCATCTTTCATTCTCTCATTAGAAAAATATTATGTCCCATACTTCACTTTCATGCTCCAAGTATAGTTTTCCATGATTTATTGGTTGATCTAGTTAAACCTCATTCTCTCTCCTACTTTATCATACAACGCAACATATCATCTATTTGGAGAGAAAATAAAGAAAATAAATTGGTTACTCAAAAATATCAAAAGTGGTCTTCATCTATAGAAATTAAAAGGTAAGAATTTTGGTATTTTAATTTTCTGAAATTATCTACATAAATTATAATAGTTGCAAGATTTATAACTTTTGAGCATTTTATGACACAAATAAACAAGTGACATGTGGCAATCTCTGTTGTTTCATGAACTCATGATGCTGGACTGCTGGAGCATACCATGCTCTTGGCATGATCCATGAGTCCTTTTCTCTTTTTGTTTTGATATTTGGCACATATGAATCTTTGTCCTATTGATTATCTAGCTCAAATAATTCACCAAAAAATGGCCTTAACTCTTAAGCCTTCTTCTTTTCCTTATATTTGCATTTTTCTCTCTATCGATCACTTTCTTATTGGAGCATCTTTTAGTCCTCTCCAGTCAGCATCCTTTGCAAGCTTAACTTCAGTAACAACTTCACAGGGAGTATCATTTTCAGCTTTGTTGCTTTTGTTCATCCCTTTTGTTTTTTCTTTTTGAAGTTATCATTTGTTCAAGTGTTTATGGTTAACCTAGAGTTACTTTTGTAGTACCGTAGAGTACAATGTCAATAAAAATGACATGTCAATTTTGTGTGGGAAATTTTAATTTTAAATCTTTCCAACTTTTGAAGGACTTAATTTGTTTAAAATGAAGGGAAAATAGCTTCTCATTCTCCTTCTTCCCTTTCTCTCCAAAGAAGTTACTTGCCCAAACATTGGTTCTGGAATAACTCATCTTGATTCCCTATAATTTTCCCTCTGATTCTCCATTTCCCCTCCCTTCCCCTCCCCTCCCTTTTCTTTCCCTCTTAATTTTCTATTTTAACAAATTGTTAATGACTAAAAGCTAAAAAGCACTGAATATTTAATTCTGATATAATATGTAAACTGTAGGCTTTAATCTCTTTAGGCATTTCTCTGTTGAACCTAGTGTCAGCTAATCCTGGTGCATTTGTGGTACATCTGTCTAACTGATTGACATAGTCAGCCCGTGTCTATTATAGGTAATCATAGATTGTATCTATAATTTATGTCAACTATCAACTATGCTGCAGGATGAGCTGAGGTTCTTTTCTCGACTCATTTTATAATTGCTTAGCTTCTTTCTCTCCATGTCTTTTCTTTTTTGGTAATCTGCGACACTGCAGCTGATCATCATCTAAAGTGCCCAACGTAAAGATATTATCCACTGGGCGAATCATGACTTGTCTCACTCAACAAACAGAGAAACATTGTAGATAGAAACTTTTAGTTTTCTTCTTCTTTCTTTCATTCTTTTTTTTTTTTGGGGGGGGGGGATCAGATAGAAACTTGTAGTTTATAGGTCCCAAAGGACCAAAACTGTTTAAATGATCAAGAAAGTGACCTGTCATGCTTGTAATACAATGTTTGAATCCTTGATCTTGTCTAAAGAGGAGAGGGTGAAGACTAAAAAATAGTCGTTTGGGTGAGAAATTTTGTTCGCCTCACAAAATTGTCCATGCTTCTTGTATTTTTAATAGTGAACTAGGAGTCCGTTGGTGCGATTTTGGACACAATTTTCATTATGGGTCTTCCAAAAGATGTCTCCCCTTACCTCCCCAAAAGCGGGAGTCTTTAAGGCACCTACTGTTTAAATTGTTGTTAGTGGTGAGAAATTTTGTTGATCCTACTTTTCCATTGGAATAAGTGGTCTATGTCCAGTCTGATGAAGGAGAAACCTCCTTAGATGACTATTTCTGTTTTCTTTTCTTTTTTTTTTTTTTTTTTTTTTTTTTTTTTTTTTTTCCTGTGAGCTCGAGTTTCGAGCATGTTAGAATACATTTGTTGTCAAAATCCCTAGCATAAGGTCATCTTATCCTAGAAAATTTTAATCCTACCTTCGGAATTTAGTTGCCTATTCTAATGGCTTAAACTGATTATGACTGGAACAGGTGGGAAGGATTTGCTCATGTTGCCCTCCATGGATGGAGCTGTGGGAAGCAAAGTGATAAACATTTTTCTGACACATCTGGAAATTTGCAAGTTATTTCAGTGAATATCTTGCATGTTGCAATCAGGTTAATTAGCCGAACGGAGCCTGTGTTTCGGAAAGCTTGCTTGGTGGCAGCTAGCTCCTTGCCTCCAGATACTAAATGTTGGTTTGATGACAATCAAAGAGCTGTTTTCAGCCAGTTGACTAACACAATCCTTGAGTTCGCCAACTTTACAGATTCTGTGAACTTTGTGAGAATGGCTATTCAGAGAAATGAAGATCCTTTTAGCTGGCTCAGATGGCTCGAGCATCTCAATGAGGAAGCTACACTTGATCACAATATCTTTGATTCTACTTTGGCTGAAATTAGCAAAAACTTATCCTTTGTTGATGACAGACATAACCTGGAAGCTGCATTTGCCCATATCAAGGCAAAATTTTGTGACGAAGTTCTTTATGATGATGCAAGAGGGAGATTCAAAAATTTGCACAGTATGTACAAGGAAGTTAGATTGCAGTATATGAATGGGATGCTTTCGTTGCATTGTTAGCTACATATGGATTCCTGGTTTTGAATTTAGTGTCTCAGCTAGCTATTGGTCTACAAATTACCATGGAGATTACGCACACTCTTAGTGATGAGGAACTAGCAGGTATGCGACTAGCTGAAGTCCCTCGTTGGTTTAACTTGGAGAATGAGAGAGTGAGACTTATGAAACAGGATCTCATTGATCGAGCTATATCATGTTACAAGTATGCAATACAGTTAAATGTCAGCCTTGTAGCATAAGGCTGTGGACAGGCGGACTAGCGGTATCTTATGGCCGTGGATGTTTAGGAGTTGGGGCAGGGTGAGTAGACACACCATGATAATCTATGTGGTAGACCAACTCATCATCTTGGACAGCATTATCAGCGTCGTTTTCTTCATTGTTGGTCGAGCGTTGCCTGTCATCTGAACCCTGCATTTTCATCTGAAGGCAGACTTATTTGTAAGTACACTTCTATTTCATTACCAACAGATGATAACTTCTCAGTTTGACAATTAATTTAGAGTAATCTATGCAGCATAATTTAGAACTTCGAAGAAAGGAAGTTTCTTTTGTTACACCACTGACAATAGCATGAAACTGAAATCGACTCATGAACTCACCTCAGCTCGTCCAGTTTCATGCTCTCGCGTCAGATAAGTCCTCAAAGCTCTCCTTGGTACTCTTTCCTGAACTTCGTAGCCGGAGGAATTGACACAGGAAAGAGGAGAGCACAAGCTTGTGCCTTCAATGAGAAGAGTAGATATAGTGAGGCAGTATATAATCATATGTGAATGTCTCATTTTGTTAGTTGTGAGCAATCAGGGAAGCCTCTGATTATAATGCCCTTATAAAGAGAGTACTCACATAATAATGCCCTTATAAATAGAGGACAACTTATTAGTTTTGCTTGACCACTTGACCTACAATTATTTGATGGGTTCGGACCATCATGATTATTCAGTTTCAACTAATTTAAAGAGTGATTGGATGGCCTGAAATATGGTACAACTAGTGTGAACTAGTATATCTTTCTGTGTCTGTAAAACGGGTAGGCATATCGCTGTCTTATTGTGTAAGTTAAAATCTTTTCTATGCTATACTAAAAGAACGATGAATCATTTGCATGTCAAGTTAGCCATGAAAATACTCGAATTTATAAATCCGAGTTGAATTGAATTGGAATGATATATTTTCTTGCTTGATTTCGACTTGGCTTGAACTTAATTCAATATCCATTCTTCTGCTATAGAATACTATTGCACTTGGATTTCTCTCTTTCTGCAGTAGCTGCAATCTTGAAACCTTTCTTATTTTGCATCATTCCTATGATTGAACATGATCTAAAATGACAGAATATCTCGTGAATTTCAATAGAGAAGTTTTCTGACATGTTATGGCCTAAAGTCCAAAACCATGCCTAATAATAGGAATACTCCTACTATCATGTGAAGGAGAATTGACTACCAGAAAAGCATGGGCCAGTAAATAACCCATAGGAATCCATGTCAAATCTTTGGTAGTCTTGTTTCTTTGCGTATCATATTGAGAAAATCGCTCTTTGGTACTCTTATTTCTTTGCTTATCGGTGTTTTATTGGCTTGACTCGGGCATAATCATATGTATTATCGCTCTTACTTGACTTTAAATCCGAGACCATGGGGAATCTCACAGCTAATTAATCAAGTGAACCAACCTAAATGGCTATATGGGTATTCTTTTGGTGGTCTTCCCAATGGAGAAGCGAGAACTGGAAATTTGGAGATTATGGGATTTGCTACACACTGTACTTTCAAGTGGTTAGCATATCTGTTGAGATAACCTTGACCATGGGACCCAAGCTTGAAGAAGAAGCTTAGCTGGGTCGTTGGA
Source organism: Spergularia marina (assembly GCA_963680865.1). Taxonomy (NCBI): domain Eukaryota; kingdom Viridiplantae; phylum Streptophyta; class Magnoliopsida; order Caryophyllales; family Caryophyllaceae; genus Spergularia; species Spergularia marina. The sequence goes on along the minus strand of OY804546.1, from coordinate 10,022,023 downwards.
CGTGTATGGTAATCAGTGTGATCAACTTCCACATCATTCATTAAGAGTCTCACGTGGTGGGAGACTTGCTGTCTCTCTCCTGACTTGTTGTGGCATGTACAAACCCATGTAGGACTGTAGGACTGTAGGAGTATGAGGTCAAATTTTACTTCTTGCAAGAGAATCCGGGGATTAGACGTCTTCATTGTAAAGTTACCGTCAAACCTAAGCAGCAGATACACGATTCTTAGGTTGGTGGAGATGGGAGAGATCCTTCTCTTGTTCAACTGTTTTTCTTAATCAAGATTTCACGGTAATTAAAATAGAGTTTACTGGAGTCCGTGTAATTTAAATGGATTATACCCGCAGCTTATGGAACCTTCTGATTTACATCAGTTCATTTGTTCATGTACAAACTTATCTATCAGCATGCACGTTCTCACAGTAGATCGTCTTACCGGAGTTTTTGCATTGAATATCAGTGAAAAATTGAAAATCAATACAGCTGAGTGCAAAGCACTTGGCATAAGAGAAACAGTCGTCAATCGTTAATGATGTCTACATTTGTACTTCAAACGAACTAAATCAAGCACAGATGCAGATGCAATGTCGATTTTAACTATAGACCACAATAACCACTCTGGTGACGGAGAAGCAGATTTGTGAAACTCCTGCCTACTTCATCTTCGTCTGATCAGCTGAACTCGAGTTTTTTCAGTGGAACTGCTTTGGATTCTTTGTTTTGTGACTTCTAGTAATTGAGTATAAGCGTACAATCGTATCATCAACTTCAAACATCACCACTGAAAGGGCTAAAGTGATCTGATTTCAACCACCACGGAACATGTTCAAGCTTTCAAGGCAGAATGTCAAGGATAGCTTACCTATCAAAGCGTACGTAGCAATGGGACTATTATATTGAATACATAGATGTCGTATGACTTTTATCTTTAACTAGTTTGCATGTCCGTGCCACACCCGGGCTATATATTTATATTGTTTATACTCACTCTATAAGAAAATTGTTGGCTTATCTTTGTTCTAATAAATTACCATAATGATTATATTCCATAAATTAGTTATACTATACTACGGCTTATCTTTGTTCAAATAAATTACCTTAATAATTATTTTCCATGAATTAGCTATATTATACTACTCTATGATAATTTATTACCATATCTTAACCGATAATTATATTTAATGCTATAAATGGATTTTATATTTTTTCAATGGTGTTTAAAGCCTGTGCGTTGTACGGTGACATTAACATTATTTTATATTATATAGGCACTTTCCATTACCGAAATCATTATAATTATTGTAGTTAAATAAAGTTTTTTTTTTAAGGTAATAACGAAATAATAAAGTTACCATTTATCTAGAACTATTGATTAATTCATTTTTTTTAAGTTCTCACACTGTATACTTAATGTTTTAGCTAATTAATTAACCTTTTTCACAAAACGATTTACTTCCATTACTTAATTTAACCAACCTTTATCGTTTTACATGTTTATGTCTCATGACAAAAGTATAAAGATGTCAAACTAAACAAAACTGAACACAAACTGTGCAAGATATATACATTTATTTCACATCAACAAATCTAATTACAAATTGACAGATGTTGTGCTATAGTGGTTAAGATAGAGGTACCGAATACAATAAGTTTCAGTTTCAAATTTGTTCCCTATATTGTATACCGATTTCTAAGCTTATTACACTTCATGTTAGTAACATTTTGTATGATTCAACTTATTCTTTTTAACATATTCGTATCACGAGAGTAAGATGTTGTAACTATAATGAATCTAATAAAAAAATTGATTCCAAAAGAATTTATATTAGTTCAAATCTAATAAGTTTAGTTCAAGTTTAATAAATTTAAATAAATCAAAATAACTTTATATTATAACTTATGAAACCGAAGCAAAAAAAATATTATCTTAATTGTATGTTTCTTTTAAGTCATCTTATATTTTGTTATGTTGAATCAATGACTCAAATTAAAGATTATATATTAGTTATTTTAAATCTTATAATTGCAATAATGCTTGCACGTTGTACTTTACAAATTCTTAAGATGAAAAGTTATGATTCGTACCAATGACTTTGCTTATGTGGGCATGTTTCAAACTACCTAACAATAAAAAGGTAATTCTAAGTTTGTGATAAATGGTTTTATGACTGCTGAATTATATATAACTGCATTTTGCGAATGTTTGATAATCAAGAATTTACTTATAGTTATTATTCAATTAAAGATCTTATATTATCATTTTCAATATTATGGCTCGAGGACCTGTATAGACCTCCATAAAAATACCTATAATTGTTTGTCTCTTCAATAAATAGACTATATTTATAAATAGAATATTATATTTTCTAGGACTATGTATTAAAATTTTCAAAACTCAAGTTTACATTAAGGTAGCTGACCAAATAATTTTCGTTTGATAGTATGTGTTTTAGAGCAAAGAGATCTATACATTATGTAAAAATATTTGATTGCTCTCATAGAAATAAGTACACCGAATACGGGAATTACCTTGTATGATACAATTTAACTTAATTTTGCAACATATAAATACCAAAACATATCACCTAAACTAAGCTATTTTTTAATTAATTTAGATCAATTGACATATGAATTGTTCAACATCTAATGCCTCAGATAAACAAAGTAAAACAGTCATACATCTCTAAAAGGAGGGAGTATCCTATTTTTTTATGATTAGGAAAAAAAAGACTTATAGAATAGCGCATATTTAGAGAAACCCAGTGACTTTACTCGTAGTTATTAAAAGTTGGAAAGTCACCCGAATAAGTTGAATTGCTACCCACCTAAAAATATAAAGCAAAAAATTATAAAGCTATAATAATATTATCAAAGAAGACACCTCACTAAATGAGTATAACTTTAAGTGTGCAAATCTGATAGTTTTTTGTGAAATCAATAGTCAATGCCCTAGCTCGCAAAATGAAATCGTCTTACATTATTGAAAGGAGGGGGTATTCTATCTTTTTATGATTACAGTAAATTTAGAATTATAAAATTTGGAATATAATGTAATCTTTCCATTACTCAAGATAAAATTCTTTGTATTATCTTACCATTTCACGACTATAATATATTTTCTTAGAAATATTATCTTCCATAACTTATACTCTCATGAAAAGAAAAAAAAAAATTATAGCTAATTAAAACAATCTTAAAAACGTCGTTAAAGAAAAAAAAGCTCAAAAACACAATGAAAAAACCGTTAAATATCGCATAAAAGAATCGGTAAAGAAACCAAATACTTTATCATAACAAACAAAACGATAACCATCAACAATAACTCCTGACACAACGATTAGTGATAAAGAAAAGAGACATGTGATTTTAAAGATGTGACGAGATGAAAAACAGGTTTTTTGAGAATGAGAATGTTTAGTTTGCCCAAATGCTAGTATATTCTATGTACCGTATGTTTTAGTATCCTATATAAACATTATTTGGGAGGTGTACAAGTGTGAAACTACGTGAAAAATCTAGTTTTGTGTTCAGCCGTCAAACTAAGAAAAAGAAAGTGAAACGAACATAAGACCGATTGCAAATTAGCACTCTCTTTTTTTATTGGTTGTTTATTTCTCCTTTTATCTCAACCAAAAACGTAAATTGGAAAGTCGAAACTCTATTCCAATTATATAAAAAAAATTATTCTATTAAATAAAAATATACTTAGAAGGATCTCGCTGATATGTATCAACTACACCGTTATTACGTTAAAAGGAATGTAGATGCTTTAATATGTAAAAGCACAGAGAGTCAGAGACACAATGGATTTGCAAGAGAAATAAGAAAGGTTCTTAAATTATTGATACTAGATGTAAGCCCGTGCGTTGCACGAGTCTCTTATTGACGAAATATAATTATGATGATCAATAAATATTTGACCATTATCATATAGGAACTATTACTTGTATTTTATTTAACCTATGTAGCCATGTAGGTCATTATTTTCATTTTACGATTCTCATTTTGCCAAAAAAAAAAAAAAAACTTACACTCACAAACCAGCACGCTTTAATATCACTACAATTATGCTTTTATTCAAATACACTACCTTAAATATTGTTGTATTACTTAACCTCTTTAAATAAAAGATATCATTACTTATTTATTGGAAAGATTCACATGATATCCTTGTGTTTCTATCTTTCCCTAGAGTTCCACATTTCCAGTTCTTGTATAATATGTACCATAATTTTGGCCCTTTCGGATACATAATTGAAAAAAAAAATTACTATGATCCAATAAAATATTTCTAATTGTACAACTCACGTGCAAATATTTGACCATTATCATATTACCATGATATTAAGTTTATAATTAACTCTTAATGCTAGTAGTTCTTATAATAATTTAGCAAATGAGCATTATGATCACAAAAATCAAACATTGTGGGTACCATGTACACAAACATGTGAATGCAAATACCTTTTAAAATTGGTCAAAGAGATAGTAAATTTCATTCTCGTGAATAAAAAGACTATTTTTTTAATAGAGTTTTCTTACAATGTACTACCTTTATACGTTTTTCCCAACAAATCACCATCTTTGACCTTGTTTTTATTACTAATATTGTCGTATTATTTTGATTTCAATTATTCTAACATTGACTACCCTAACCTTTCTTTTATGTTTTTGTCGTCCCTTCCCCTCTCCACATTTTCCTAAAATAATATATTACAAAATAGATAAATATTATTCTAAATTGACATTTTATGATACGAATACCATATGAGTATTTACTTATTAAACCCGAGTAATAAGAAGAGTTAAGACATAGAAAATAGAAAATTAATATACGTACAAACATACAATCTTTCAATCATTGTGGGAACTCAAAAAAAAAAAACCCGGATGAAATTAGGAAAATTAGGAACATATAATATTAGGAAAATGCATTTTCTTTCACCTATTTATCCACTTATCATCCTATTGTACGATTTTTTAGTAGAAGAATTTTATATTTCACTTTGTCATGTTTCAATAATGTCGGACTATCTTTTAGTGCTCTTTTTTTTGCCATTAGAGATTATCCCACATCGTCCAAGAAGTAAGGTTATCGTATTTTGGCACAATATAGGTTAGGTTCTTTTAATTTTGTCCCATATCATCAGTACGACGCATGTAAAAGTGTTATCAGTATGATTATTATAATGGTATTACATGCCTAATTGACCGATTAGCCAATCACCATTCAGAATAGTGGCGTATTATGCTGATTTAAGGTTAACATCCAGTAGAATAGACAGGTGAATGAAATTTTGAAGTTTGGAACATGTAGATTAAGAGGGGGCGGACAATAGTGGCATTTTCATTGCAGTGAACTTAATAGGAGACAGCTTATATATCTCGTTAATTCTAGGTTAGCTAGTATTTAGTTAGGTCCTAGGTTAATTAGATATGTGACTATGAGATGTTGTATATAATTTTTTAACCGTAGCACGGGGTCTCTTTATAATGATGTCTAATCATGATGATAAAAATGAACAGATGAATATCTAAACTTTTATATTACTTGCATTTTATTTAACCCTTGTAGACGATTATTTTCAATATAAACTTCTTTTTAAAAAATTGAGAACTTATACTGAGCCCCAATAATTAGATATGTGATTATGAGATGTTGTATATGTTTGTATTTCTCTAGAGGTAAAAAAAAAAAAAAAAAAAAAAACTTTGTGATTGCGATAAACATGTGCTTAACAAAAATGTAGGTGAAAATCTGACATGTGCTTGCTTCTGATCAAGGTAGAACCAATCGTTGACATTAATTAGTGTGGAGGCAGGCCACTATAGGAAATTAGAAAGTTTAAGTAACTTAGCCAATTTTTAATCGAAAGATCAAGTACTTGCTTGGAGTAAGTATGTAATTCTGATAGCGTATATACAATGTGAATTTCATTTGCAGACCAATGTTATGCTCTCTAAAATTTCATCCTAGGGTTTGGGTTGTTTTATGGGTATACATGTAATATTGTTCCACAACGTTTTGTCACACGGAGATGAACTAAAATAGGAGTAGGATCATAAATGTGTTATGCTTCTATTGTCCCCTTTTCCAATAATTTAATTTCAGCAAATGAAAAGAGAGAGAGAAAAAAAAAAAAAACAAAGATTCAAACTAAATGTATGATATAATATAGAGTACTATATGATACTCCTATACTCTCCTACTATATTATAATTTATTATTACTTATACCACTTTTACTCCTCATATCAGTCATATGTCATACACATTATGAAGGGGATTGATAAAGCATTTTAATTCAAAAAGACATTTTTTTAAACTAAAATACAATAATGTGTTTTAAATTTAAAAAAATGTCTTGTAATAAATATTGTTTTTTTACTGAAATTATGAGGTTACTACAAAAACTTATTATGTTTAATTTGCATCCCAAATTCTAATAAAAGAAAGATCAAAGTTTGAACTTGCCAATAAATACTTTAGCAGCTTATTATAGCCAGCCGAGTATATATGATTAGGCATTATGATTGTGAATCTTGATCTACGACTTCAACTATTTATAGCTAGCTGATTGTTTAACTTCGATTAGGATTAGGAATATGATAGATCAGGATTAAGAAAATATACCAAAAATATTGCCCGATAAATCCCTCCTTTATTAATTGATTTTGAAGTTTCTAGAATGTTCCATTCTTATTTAATTATTTTTTACTTACCATATCATGTACAATTCATATTAAATTGAGTTTCTAGAATGTTCTATTCTTATTTATTTATTTTTTACTTACCATATCATGCACAATTTATATTAAATTGAGTTTGCAGAATGTTCTATTCTTATTTAATTATTCTTTATTTATCATATCATATACAATTTACATTAAAGTATTTAATGACTTACCATATGGAAGATTTAAATATATTTTTTTTAATAAAAGATATGGAAATATGGACATTCTAGAATGTTTCAATCTTTGTGGAAGCTTAAAAAAAGCCTGCTTTAATAATATATATATTGATTATAAGTAAACTACAACAGTTGGGCACCATATTCTTGATCAAATACGCATACATTGATAAATGACGGCTCAAACACGAAAAATTGTTTGTCGACAAGGAACACATGATGCACAACTCTCAATACATCACACGAATGCAATCAATATATCACTGGATAAATAAAATGGATTTGTTCCAGTCGTTGAGCTTTTGCATATTGCGAAATGATGCAATTGGTAGACAAATATCGTGGGTTGCACCAAATTAATTCAATAGTCAATCTAAAACTATGTAGCAGGGTAAGTAGAGTTCCTATCCATAGAGAAGTAGGTATCGTCTAAGTATGTAACATTGATTAAGTAACCGAATTGGGGGAGTTTTGATTGAAAGTTGATTAACTAAGCAACTAATAAAATAATGATCGAGTTGAATTCAATTAAGGTTTATGTTTCAATCCACCCACAATTATCAATTGATCATCGATATTCACCTAATTCAATCCTATGAGCGAATCGTTGCGAAACCGAAATTCCTATTATTCCTTGAGTAATTAACTCGAATGAATCAGCATATCAAAGTTAATCCTAACTATTAATCAATCTAGAACACGCGCCTAGATATATTGCAATAGAAGCAATAAGACCTAGAAGAATGTTAACGAAGATAATCAATTCAAACACACGCGGCTCAAATCGAATATAAATCAATTCTCCCTACAACAATCTAACATTGAATCAACAATCAATTAGAAAGATGCAGTTGCTATTAATTTAGCGTTAGAAACATACAAGTACTACACTAGTAGCGCTCCTAGCAAGAACAATTATAAATCATGCAATATTAGAGCAAGAGAACTGAAATTACTCACAAAGGAATTGAATAGATGAAATTCTCACAATCTGACGATAATTGACGGCTTCAATCCACAAATACCAAGTTGGGAGATTAGTTCTCCATTAATCTCAATATCATATTGTCTAATAATGAAATATGGAAAATATAAGAATCACAGAAACCGGGCTCTTGTCGCCCACCGCGGACCGCCGGATTTCAGCCCAGGAGCGCGCCACACTTTTTGACCTCGTTTTCAAACTCGCATAACTTCTTCGTTACTTATCCGGTGAAGGCGTGTGACCACTTCTTAGAAAGGTAAGATCATGAACTTTCATCTCCAATTGGCTTCAATGCAAAATTCTAAATATTTTGAGGGATATGAAGCTCCAAAGTTCGCCTTGCATAATTGGACCGAATGTTGGCGTTCCCGAGATTCCAAATGGTCATAATAACCACTAATTCTTGTATCAAACACAAATTACACCAAATAATATAATTAGGAGTCAAATGATCCAAAAACCAACGTTAAGCACTTTAAAACCCCGACTTTAACCACATCGAAATAGCGCACATCAACAATACGAGATAAGTATATGATAATTTATTCCCAAACCAAAGTGTTTCCCTCCATAATTTTCCCTCCATGTTTTAGTAGTTAGTTAGGTCGAGTGTCTGCTAACCCATGCTTTTTTTTTTTCCTCCATAATTTCCCAAGATTCCCTCTAAATATTTTTATTTAGCAGAATAATTTCTTCTTTTCTATAAATAATTCGAAATAATAACTCTCCAACTGATGTTTTTGATAAAATAGAAGGATAAGTAAATAACCAAATAGAAAAGAGAGTGTTACGGTGCAAAAAACTATACGTAACATAGAGAGGTGTCCGTGTTCCATAGCCCGTGGGTGTAACGGTGAAACACTTCAACCTCTTCAAACCCCTCTCCTCCTCTAAAACCGCCGCCAATAACCACGACGCCACCACCGTCCTTCTCTGCCTTTCTCGATCCGCAGCGACACCGCCGCCGTCTCCAACTCGCCCCTCCCACCGTCCTTGATACCACCTGCCCCGCATCAATCTATTCCCGAAGTAATTTTTAAGCAATTTGACCCCAGATTAATCCTGCTATTTTCGCCCAACCCAATCTTGAAACTGCACAGGTAAATGTTAAAATCCTTTTTTCCCTATTTGATCAGATTTCTGATTTCTTTAATTAAATGAAATGGTGAGTTTTAGTTTGAAACTTCTGGGTGAAGTCTTTGTTTGAGTTGTGGGGGGGGGGGGGGGATTGTAAGAAAAGGTACTGAAGATTAGTTTCCAATCTGATTGACGGAATTTCTTTCTTTTTTTGTAGTAGTTGTATTGGGAAACAATTGGAAAACTTAAGCTAAAAGATTTGCATTTTGTAATTCTGAAAACTCACCAAATAATTTCGGTTAGCATTGACCCCTTATTAGAGTTCTGCACCTCCAATCTACGAGACGGCCCTGATTAGACGATTTGGCGAATCGTATGATTCGTGTTTGTTGTATGCTGAGCTTGCTGGTTTATACGAGTTGGCGAATTGTATGATTTATGATTGTATGCTGAGCCTGCTGGTCTATACGATTTGGCAAATTGTATAATTCATGGTTGTATGCTGAGCTAGCTGGTTTATGCTATTTGGCGAATTGTATGATTCGTGATTGTATGCTGAGCTTGCTGGTGTTATACGAATATGTGCTGAGACATAATGCAGAAGCAGAACAGTCAGTTCCCTGATGTAATCCTTGAAAGAAAAAGTAGGAATGTTTCGGTCTTGTATGAGTGTTTTATGGAACTGGGGTTGGACCGTGAATTAGTGTCATGTTGTGTGGTATTCTGAGCTTCACACTCTTGGTGTGATTTATCTGCGGCATTGGCCTAATTCTGGATCAAGTTAGTAGGAAAATTGTGTAGAAATCACGAGAACCGTTCACATTGTGATCATGGAATTTCCATGGGTGTTGGTCTTTGTCCCATTAGTCGTCATTCTCTGTGTAATTGGCCGTATCTATTTTAGTCCATACTTGCTGCTTCAGATGTTGTTACATCATATCATATATCTGTTGCAACTTTACCGTGCTGTTGTGTCCTTTATTTTTCTGTAGCTAAGTAACTGTCTTAAGGGATGGAGCTGGAGGCTGATGGGAAAGAGAGTGGTCTAGTTCTGGTCAAGCAAGGCGCTGAAGCTGTGAGTTCTATATTCCATTACCGTTTCTGTTCTGAAGTCCCTATGCTTTCTTTATTGCCTGAATAGTCCAAATATTTCGAGTTGTCTGGGTTGGAGAGGCTTTATATAGCTCTGCTTTGTATTTGTCGTCTACTCACAAGATTATTTTCACCCTTCCGTTACCAGAGAGTTTTCGAATCAGCTTTTGTTGGAAGGAGGTGTATCATAAAGGAGCGATTTTCAAAGAAGTACAGGCATCCATCTCTGGATACTAAGCTTACACTCAAACGCTTAAATGCCGTATGTTGTCTACTGGACTTGCCCTTTGTGTATCATATTAAATACTAGGCTTTTTGAGCCATTAAATTTCTATCCTCAACAGGAAGCTAGATGTATGACAAAAGCCAGAAAACTAGGCGTCCCAACTCCAGTTTTATTCGCAGTGGACTCTGCGCTTCACACTCTGACATTTGAATTCATCGAAGGTCCTATGGTTAAGGAAGTATTTCTTGAATTTGGGGCGACTGGCGTAGTAGATGAACGCTTGCAGGATCTGGCTACACAGATAGGAGACAAAATTGCAAAACTGCATGATGGTGGCCTTATACATGGGGACTTGACAACATCGAACATGATGATAAGGAAGGACACCACTCAACTGGTGAGCTTCGCTCTGATAGTTCCAAGTGTAAAGAAAGGAAGAAGCCGAACTTTTCTTTGGTGTGCGAAGATCACAAAAATGAGTTTTCACATTTTCTTACTTCTGTCCATGGTATGTATCAGGTGTTGATTGACTTTGGTCTGAGCTACATATCTTCCCTACCTGAAGACAAAGCAGTGGACTTGTATGTGCTTGAACGGGCCTTAATTTCCATGCATTCTTCATGCGGAAATGTGGTATGTCTTTGACTTTTTTGTCACATTTTCTTGCTGAACAATGATCTACACTTTGTCTTCATCCAACTTCATCGGTTTACTTATATCCTTTGATGAACGAGATGACAATTTTTCGAATTTGAAAATGCTGCATATTAATTGTGAGTGACCCCTCTATTTCACCTTCATGCAGATGGAGAGAGTGCTTGCTGCGTACAGGAAGTCCTCGAAGCAATGGTGTTCCACATTGAACAAGTTAGCTCAAGGTACTACTGCCTGCCTTTTCTCTTTTGTACCGTATATACTCCCATGTCAATTTTAAGTTTGTTCACCTCTTCTATCAAATGATTGCAGTAAGACAAAGGGGCCGAAAGCGCACCATGGTTGGCTAAGCTGCGGCAGATCATCAACAAATGCCTCCACTCCCATGTATTACTTCCTATTCTATTGTATTTTTAGTTGCAGCTTTAGGCAAACATTAGTTGTGCTCAATCTTGTAGTCAGAAGTCAATTTTCTTCAATGTAACTTTGTTCACATTCTTCTCAATACACATATATTTCATTTGGTTCAAATTGAACCAAATGAAATAGGAATGAACTTGATCGTGAGCCATTTACTCGAAAACGGTTCACATAATGCTTGTATTGAGCCAGACTATATGAGATTGAAACAAAGGTCGACGAAGAGATCTTCGCACTATTGGTATACAAACTAAACAAATCTGGGTCTAAGAAGTCGGAATTCCCATGAACTTGTAAATCCTAGGAATTAAGAAAGTATGGGAATTGGGGAAATTTGTTTGGATGAACAAGGGAATTCAATTCCCATGGGAATTTCTACTTACATAGCCCCCCCAAGATAATTAAATTCCTACACTTGGAATTGGAAATGCCTAGGAATTTCCGATTCCTACACTTTATTATGGCAACCAAACAACTCATGATAATACAATTTCTAGGAAAATAAAATTTCTATGGATTTTGAGGGTATCCAAACGACACCTAAGATTCTGAAAATTACACAGCAGCACCATATTTCCTTGTACATGTGTGGGATTCTTCTGTGTTATTTTTGTGCATTTCCTTGTTCTATTTTGTAAGGAAAATTTACGAGTATTTTTAGTGTGAGCTTGCCTCATTCTATGGAGCATTGTTGTCTTATTATTGTGTTTTGTTCACTATAAGAAGAGTATACTTGCAACGTTCTAAAAAAATGTCCTCAAATGGAACACAATTTTATCACCTTTTGGTTCATGGGTTGGATATTTTTTCCCCATTTTGAGTGAGAAGTATGTTCGTTCCATCCCAAATTTACTGATTTCCGTGAATTTCTCTGAACTTAAGGGAGTAGAGTATACGAGTACTACCTTATTCTTTTGCACCATTCGATTTAGTTTGAAGTCGAGGCACATATGAGCCCTCTAGTTTCATCTGGATTCAGTTTAGACTTCTACACCAATTTGACACCATTAACTTCCTCTCTTGAGGTGGATCAACAAAGCACCCAAGTGTCATTTTTCTCGATCATATTGATCCCTTTCTCCATAGCCACTCTTTCAGCCCAAGGCTTCTTGATAGTTTGTTGGGTGCTTGGGTCGTTCACCAGTGGCAAAGTAGCAAAACTTGCACATCTCAGGATCCCAATGAACAACGACAGTTTTGGTAAATCCCGGACTCGGCTTCTTCATTTGATTCACTATCTACAGAAGAAAATATGATTGAACTTAATCGCGAGCAATCTCAAGGATCTTTCATTTACTCGAAAAACTGTTCAGACAACGAATGTATTGAGCCAGAGTATCTGAGATCGCAAAAATGGTCAACCGAAGCATTCACAATTGACCAAGAGATCTTCATAGTATTAGACTACTGGTATACAACAATACAAAGCTAACAAACATGGGGCTAAGCTACCTGAAATCAGGAACCCACATCACCATCTTCGTATTATTCTGGGCAATCTGGTGTATCAATAATTCAAACTCCGCCAACTAGTTAATTAGCCATCACATTCAGCAGCAGTCTTCAAACTGTGATCCCAACACAGACATACGAAAGCTTTTGCTATACAGAGGAGGGAGGAATGATTAAAGTCAGTCTTGAATTTGGGAGTCTACTGCTTGAGAGTTACCGTTCTGTTGGAAAACTAATGTTGCATAAATTAGTTCGTTCCAAGCATCAGGAACACCGGGAAGACACCAGTGACTGCAGTCTTGCTTTCTAGCGGAAACTTTCTTTCCGTCGGTCCTGACCTTACCATAGACTGATGGGTGGCCATCTTTCCGAAAATTTGTTAACCTTGTTACATTTAGTAAAACTACTGGAACCTTCATTTGTTGGAGCACTTCTTCAACTATTTTCATTTTTAATGGATATGTATCCAGGAATGCTCCGTGTAATATAGGTTCCTTTTCGCCATTGCATGTACCTCCAGAGTCCCAATCTCCACCCCTGGGGCCGTTGAAAATAAAAATCGTCATTGAATGGTAGGTTTTATCACATATCTATTGTTTGATATTGAAAATTCACAAAAATGAGATCTTAGAAGCAAACACCAGAAAAGAAAGGCGGACAACCATGCTGATGCACATTCACAGACGCAGAAATGATGACCAAGGAGATGTTCCTTAAAAGAAATACCTGTAGTGCGCAGACGAGTAAGCACGATAGAACACAGTTTGTCTTTCAGGGTGCATATTTCTGTCTATCCATTCAGCCCATGTCTTTATGGCTCTTCTGTAAGCCTCGACTGAGTCAAACCGAGGGTAAACACGGTCACCTTCTTTATAGTAATTCTTCCTGCATCTCAAGAAACGGCTATGTCGGGATCATTCGAAATAAAACCAACTAGCAACAGTAAACAGAGGACAGATAGTAGACAGCGAATATTATTGGACAACATGTAAATATGAGATTAACTAGGAGTCGGAATCTAGTATTACTATGAATTTACTAACAGAATTTAGATAACGATATATACTTTGGGTTAATTAGAGTAACCCCGCGAAAGAGTAATGTCAGGAAACCATGTGCATATATTAATATGTAGCATGGGGTGAGGAACAACCAACAATTGAAAGGTTGCGATGTGAATTCTAAAAATACTTGGAGGAGCCTCTCCACTCCCTTTAGTATCACAAAATATCTCTTAATCTAAGAGATTTTCCCTGTATTAATGTCTGGGTAGAGGAAAATCGCATACCTACCCTCTTGAAGTTTTGCCATGAGTCCACCAGTGCCCGGTATTGAAGACAAGAATGTCAGCTTTCTTCCACTTTCCAGCTGTCTTATCAATCTTATCTATTGACAGGGTAGGATTTGAGTTTCCTTGTCCGTTAATACGGGTTCCTTCCTTTACAAGAAAGTGTGACCTTACGAATTCTATTGTGCAATTGAAATCCTGTGAAAAGAGTTCAGATTAGACAACAGTAGGCACAACTAGAATTACAGTAGTATGCCTCAATTAGGAGATTGGAAGTTTCAAAGAAGATTCTGCTGCAGACGAATTTTCGATACCAGGCAGAAGCCTAGCTCTCTAAAGACCAGATTTCCTTTTATTAATGTCACAAAACACGTTGTACATGGATGGAGTATAGTATTATAGAGAAAAAAGAGTTGATATGGTATATGGTCAGTATGACAATGTATATTATCTTGACTTCAAAGAAAGATTATAGGTAAGAAGGGGGAAAGGAAGAAAAAAGAGGAAGTTTCATTTTACCGTGAACTTGAAGACATAATAACCTCTTCCCTTGGTAATTTTGTAGCCATGGACTTCAGACATTTTACTCTTATCATCCAGGCCTTCACGAAGAAGACATAACATAGACTCGAACTGGTTTCGGTTCATTGAGTCTCCAACGAGCATCAGTTTTTTACCCCGAAGTCTGTCCAAGAAGTCTGTTGCATTGAACCTGCAGCAGAACCAAAAAGGTCAGGTAACAAATTCCAAAAGATAAAGTAATAACGTAGTGTTCTGATAAAGTGATTAGTGACACTAATCGAAGCATAGTTTCACTTCATCATTTGTTTACATAAGCTATATACAACCGTGGAGCAGTAACCAAAATTTGGTGATAATTCTGTCCAGAGGTAGACTGATGGCCCAGACAAACATGTGGCTCATTAATTGTCTACTTGGATCACTGAAGAGAGCAGGACATTGATTGAAGCAGGTTTAGTGACATGCTATATCATTATACACAACGCTTACCCAGCATACTACCAACTGTATTACACTGACTATTTTCCCGAACAAGTATGAATAATCCTCTTTGAGTCTTCCGCTCTTTCAGAGGAAAGAACGCCCTTGTTACCTCAGTTATTGAAATCAAACTTGTAGACACTGTTATAATTTAAATGCCTCAACCATAAAGTAATGGTCTGAATTAAAACATACAAGTTCTAGAAATTTCAATATTATACCATCTTAAAAGTTAAAGCTTAGACAATTAAAAAAAAAAATATTAATAAATAAAAGACATTTCACAACCATAATCAAATGGTCTGCTATAAAATTTCTCCAACATATGGGTCAAAACTTCATCATCAATACACAGCACCCGGTAGCCAGGATAATATGAATTCACCCTCTAATGAAACAATAAGCTTTTGATGATCACACAAGTCCAAACATTTCAATTTAGTCACTCCTCGCTATCCACATTACCAGAAGTGGCTATTTGCTAACCCCTAACAACCTTGCTGGGTTATGCTTCACTTCAATCGTCTCTAAAAGATTCTGGACTACCCTTTTCAGCCAGATAGCGAACATTATGGCTACTTCAGGCTCTAACCATTGAAGCATATTACAGTATTCTGAGCAAGGGTTCCTTTTAGATAGAAAGGACTAATATCATGATATGCTAAATGAAAGAAGAGTTGATATTGATACTACTCCAACAAAGTCGAAAAAAGGCATCCGTCCATCTCCGTCAAGTTGACTTATTAGGATAAGTTAGATAAACTAATGGTGATTGCATACTTCAGTGGTCAACATATGTCTACTACAGCATTAGCAGGCTGAAGAGTGTGTTCGTAATAAAACACAAAGAGCAATTTCAAGTATCAACAGACCTCATTTCTTCATAGCTAAACCAACCAAAAAGCCTCATGCCCTTCATGACTAACAAGCGATATGGCTTCTAATTTGACATAGATATCACTGGAAATCACAAAAGGGAATGAAATAATGCTCAGCAACAGTTGTACTAGTAATTTGCGTGGATTTTGGATGATATAGTTGCCTCCTCGAGAGTAAAAAAATGCATTAGACCACGCTTACTCGATGCAGCCAGAAGAGATTCAAGAGAAGTCACGAGTAACAATTCCATCTCGTTTCATTATCCACTGCATTTCATAACATCCATTCGGCTTAACATCAACGCAATCATAGTGAAAGTAATCCTTCCTTAACCATCCCAACTAAATTTCACTACACACCCGTTATTGGAGCAAATAGCATCAACATCTCTATAAATTGTTCTTATTAAGCCAATTATTTAACATGCTTATGTTGAATAAGACATTGTTTGGGAAACTGTTACTCTCAAGCCAAGCATCTAAACGTTAACAACATCGCTATACGTTAAAGAACAGGATTGTTAAAGAAGACAATCATAATAAAATTGGATCTCACTCCAACTTATATAATTACATGTCAGAAACAAGATTAGATTATTCCAAGTATGTAATGTGAAGCAATATGATTTAGCTTCATATATGAACGAAGATATGCTTATTATTATATAAAAAACATGATATTATCTAGGTTGCTTTCACATAATCTAACCTAGGACTAATTTAAATCCACATTTCTGACAATGTACCCAATAAATCAAACAAAACCATAGCTTAAAGATTACACTACAACAATAACCCAAGAAAATCACCTAGGAAGATCACAATATATAAAATTGAGGAGACAGAAAATCACCTAGGAAGATCACAATCATCAGCCTTCCACCTCCACTTCAAATACTCAGAATCAAGCCTACCATTACTCTGACAATCAAATGCCTCATCAACATACGGGCATGACCCGGGTTTATAAATCGGGTACCCATCATCTTTAATCCATTTTCCCATGTACAAATTACAACTTTTCTTCACATTTTTAACAAACCCTTTATCAACAACAGGCTCATTAACAAAATCCACTTCTTCATTTTTCTCAATTGGTACAATTTCGCTACCAATTTTTGAAATTTCTGGGGTGGGTAATTCTTGGGTATGATTAAAGTTTGGATCTTTATATTGTAATTGAAAATCTGAGACAACCCCAGAATTATTTGCTGGGGTTACTGAATTCGGTAACCCTTGGAATTCACTATTAACATTATTACTACTACTATTATCACTAAAGTTTGAATCTTTGAATTCTGGGGTAAATTTGGTGTAATTTTGCAAGTTTTTAGAAATAGGTATTTCTGAGGAATGATTATTATGAACAAAGTTTGGATCTTTAGAAGAATGTGAGAGGAGATTGTAGAGAGAAGGAGAGAGAATGAGGTTGAGAGTGTTGTTAGTGCTGAGGAAGACAAGGAAAACGACAAGGAAAGAGATGAAGAAGAGGATAAATGTAAATGTTGTTAATGTATGTTGGTGAGTTTTTTGTTTCTTCTGTTCGGGAAATGTATCTGCCATTTGGGGAGCTTGCAATGGTGACTGAAATTATGTTTGATTTCTCCATTTAGAATTTTTTTAGGTTTTTGTGTAACTGTTAACCGTTTTGCTATTCAAGGCCAATTGACAACTCTAACTTGTGTGGAACTATGGATGATAGGAAACACTTGATCCTAAGTGTGAAAATTATTACCCTAAGGTAGCGTTTGGAAACAAGAATTTGAAAATTTATAATAATGTCAATTGCATCATTTGAAAATGTGAAATTCAAATAGAAATCAAATGTTTGGGGAGGGTGAGATTTCAAAATGACACCTCTTGAGATGTCATTTGTTTTTTGCCTAATTGGATTTGATATAAATTTCAGAAGATTTGACGCAAATCTAAATTCTCAAATTTTTGAGTTTCCAAACATGGAATGTGAGTCAATTTTGGATTTGAGAATGAAATTCTTGTATCCAAACACTCTCTAAGGGTTAAGGCTATCCGTAATGGTGTCATGCTCTGCCCTAGGGCAATCTACCAAAAACGATTTTTTTACTCCCAATTTATTATCATAATTTCTCCATTTAGAATATTTTTAAAGTTTTTGAGTAACTGTTAACCGCTTTGCTATTCAAGGACAATTAGATTTTGGTCCAATGAAATCACGGGATCATTTTTATTTTATTTTATTTTTAAAGTTATTGTAACATGTTAACCATGTTAAAGTTCGTTTACCAAAACCTGCCTTTAAGCCGCGCGCACAATCTCCCCCTTGCTTACCTTTTTTTTCTCTCTTCTATAATTCTTCTTTTAGTTTTGTCTTCCGTTTTCTCTCCCACATTGTCATCATCGTCATTAAAACAAGGGAAGGTCTAAATACAACAAATAAAGAGGTTAAATACAACAATGAAATGAAAATTCTTCCCACAATACCCTTATGGTAAAAACAAAACACAAAACCCAATTAAAACTTCTAATCTGTGGCTCCATCGATACCTTCTGATCTTTTCATCTAAGGAGTATGAATTTATGATGATGACGATGATAATGAATTGATGATGCATGCACTTCTATTTTCAACCATGGATCTCATATGCATCACATGGCACAATTCATCCCGTCGACCGACAAAGTTGACACCCCTACCCACCCCATCGGCCACGAAAACTGACACCTCTTCTACCCCGTCTGAAACGAAAATCGACACCCCCTTCTACCCCGTCGGTCGACACCCCTTTCTACCCCGTCGGCCACGAAACCGACAACCCCCTCTATCCCGTCGGCCATGAAAATTGACACGATCACCTTACCCGCCCTGCCACCCTGACAGACGACCTAAGCACCCACCTTGTCGACTAATAGCACTGACCCCCACCAAGACACTAATGGCTCACCTCACCTCACCTTCTTTCTCTCTTCCCCTACTTTGTTGTTGTTGTTGTTGTTGAAGCTGTAATGAGTTACTTGTGAAAGGTAGGGGATGAAAGTGGTGATAGACTAATGGAGGTGGAGGTGGTAGCAGGAGAGAGAAGAGAAGTGACAGGAATAGATCAAATAATGTGTAAAACTATGGATAAAGGTATACACCGTATGTCTTTGTGATGTTTTTTATTGTTGTACTTAGACCCTTTATTTGTTGTATATAGACTATCTGTAAATCAATTTATCATAGACCCAAACAATTGTCACTTAGTCACCCAGGGGCGAAGCCATGATTTAATTTTTGGGGTGGCGGATTATAACTATATAATCCCTCCGTTCGGCTTTAAACTTCATAGGGCGAACGGACACCCATTTTAAGGTGGGTGTACACGTTTTTTTGGCTAATCTAAGTTCCAAAAAAATTGCATAGCGGGTTAGATCAATATTTTATCTAACTCGTCATGCAATTTTTTTAGAACTTCGATTAGCCGATTAACGTGTACACCCACCTTAAAAAGCGTGTCCTTTGGCCCTACGAAGTTTAAAGCCGAACGGAGGGAGTACGCGATATTTATAACGTATAATTTAGGATTCATTCATTATATATCTAACCAAAATCAATACTAAATAAGCTCATCTTATAAGAAAAAAAAACGAAACGGACATACTCAATAAATTACGGAATAAGAAAAAAAATAAACATACGAACAAAGATTGTGGCAAAGGGAAATGAACGTTTGATATATTAAAGTTTGCATAAGAAAGCATGAAATGATTGTGGGCTATTGGTTAGTTGTCAACATTTGATTCCATTAGGTATTGAGTTCAAATCCTCTCATAGACTACCTAGAGGTTAACTCATTTTTAAAAGTAAAGGAAAAATTTTAAAAACAAATAAAACTTGCCACCAACAAGAATCGGACCCAGCACCTCCTTAATGTACCCACTATACCAACTACATGTAATTTGTAATTTGAGCACTCAAAATTATATATAAACTAAATATTCCTATAAAACCAAAAAAATTCTGCACCCCACCGGGGTGGCGGCCGCCACCCCTCGCCACCAAGTGGCTTCGCCCCTGTAGCCACCCCCCCCCCCCCCCCCAAAAAACCTTTAAATTAACTCCCGACACCCTCAACAACACTTTTGTAATTTCAACCATGAAACCATTTATATTCCCACCATCTTGAACACTGGTCCTCCTAACCCCCTACAATTGCTCCCATATTTTCTATAGACTTACAATTGTTTGAGCGGTTCAAGCCTCATAAAGTCATACCATATGCATTATCTAATGTTGGTCAAAATGGCTCGAATGTGATCAATTGTATCAAAGAACAAAGCAAAACAAATGAGAACAATAAGTTGCTTGATGATAATATATGATACAATATAACTACTTCATATTAAGAATTTAATATCATTTGGAACTCATGATAATAAATTGGGAGTACAAAAACACATTATATGAAGCCTGCCTATGATTAATATTTGAAACACTAAAAGATACAATCATGATATAAGAAAACCCTTTACACTAATTTCTCAAATATAGCTCTTCTCCAAGTCGGATTTTTGTATATGAAAAGGTTGTACAAGTGCGTAATGCAAATTTTTCTCACTAAAAAAAAAAAAAATGACAAAGGTACATAGAACAATTTAACGAAATATTGCTCGGAAAAAAAATGTTAAACAAAATAGGTGGAAACAAAACTTGTTCAACAATATGGGGTGCACGTCACCCATATGTAAAACCGCTGAGGTCCTTGGCGGTTTTAGGACTTTTTTTTTTTTTTTTTTTTTGTGAACAGTAAAACCGCCATGGGGCATGGCGGTTTTACACTATGTAAAACCGCCAAGTTCCATGGCGGTTTTACAGATCACAATTTTTTTTTTTTTGGTTACTGTTCGTAAGTCATGAAACCGCCATGGTCCTTGGCGGTTTTGTATTTAGGTGACGTGCACCCCATTTTGTTGAACAAATTTTTTTTCGACCCATTTTGTTTAACATTTTTTTTAACATTATTTCGTTAAGTCGTTCAGGTATATATACTAACATAACTAATGTGTAACCTACAAATTCGGCATACGGATAGCCAAGAGACATGGTGTAAGAGATTGAAGTGATTTATAACGTCTGATGAGTGGGTAATTCAAAAGATTGATAACTCCATCTTTCCATTCATAAGTTTTGTGTTCTAATGAACCGGCACATATGATCTTATTATGTGGCTTTTCCATATGGATAACGTTCCAAAATCGATGAGGGAACGCCACGTAGGACATTCATGTTAGCCTATTAATAGTAATGTATGGATGTATAGATTGACAACTCTGACTTGTGTGGATGATAGTAAAAACTCAATCCTAAAAGTGTAAAAATTACTACCCTGATATGTGTATTGTGTATGACATGAGAGAATTTATCGAAAATATCAAATTGACGGAAGATATGTCTTATTATAAGTGTGAATCTACACCGTATATAAACAAAAAATAGAGATGTACCATCTTTATATTTAGTTTTATGATTGCTTTAACTTGACAATACGAAAGACAAATTAAAGTGAGGAAGGTACTCCACTCTCACAATAGTATAGTGAGGATCACACTTAAAATATAATTTATTTTTTCAAATGATGGAGCTCACACCTATATTGTGAGAAGGATCACCGAACCGTTCTCGCTATGGTCCATGCCTCCATAGACCATGGTCTAAACACCCTGCTTAAAACAATTATATTGCTTTTAAGCACTATATTAAATTCGTACGTTAAAACTAGGACTTAGTTAATAATTCGATAAAGTACTTTGAATGGAATAAAAACTTTAATTTAACCTCAAAAATAATAATAACAAATAATAAAATCTTGAGAAATCTATCCATATTCTATATTATTAAAGGAGTCTTTTTTTAAAGGCCTCACAATGTTAAGACCTTTTGAGAGAGTTTTGGTAATTTTAGTGGTCATTTGGTGCCACTCAAAATCATGGGAATTCAAAATTCCCATTGATTAATTTTTTTGAGTTGTTTGGTTGCCTAAAATCGTGGGAATTGAAAAATCATGGGAATTTCCAATTCGTGCAAAATGGATGAATTGACTTACCTAGCGCCCCCTTGGTAATTGGCAATTCGTGTGGGAATTCAATTCCTACATGCAACCAAAAACAGTTTTGAGAAATTCCTTTATGGGCATTTTGAATCCCAGTATGCAATCAAACGACCATTTATATTATTAAAAGTAATCCTACGTTCGTATAAACACTTTAACTGATATGATTGGAGTATCAATCTAGGATATGATAGGATTCTTAGTTGTATGTAGTAGTATGTGTACACACTAACTCATGCATGATGCATACAAAACAATCATCGATATAAAAGATGACATACTTAATGGATATATGTAGGAAAAATTGGGTACTACGGGTTATTTTCATTGACCACAAATTTTATCATAGATAGTTACTCTCTCCGTTCGGCTATAAAACGCATAGGGCCGAAACACAGTTTTTAAGAAAAATAGAATAAAGAATGAGTTTTAGGGTCCACTTGGTGTAAAATTACACATAGGGGTATGTCCCACTTGCCCTTTTAATAAAAAAGTAAGGGTGTTTTGGTATTTATGTGTACAAATAAGGAAAGATTCTAAGTAGAAAGTTTAAAGATGAACACCTCTAAATAGAAAGTAGGAAGTTTAAAGGCGAACGGAGGGAGTACAGCTTAAAAATTATGCTTGATTGGTTTATGTAACTCTACATAGCATATAGTACAATTATGCTTGATTGGCTTATCTCTTAGATTTGGTGACCCGGCGCACCCAAGTTCTCTCCCTCTGACGCATTTTAATCCTTTTACGGAGCAGGAGGAAGATTCCGATGATGATGAACCTCCGCCGCCGGAAATGCAAGACAGCAGATGCCCAGTTATCCTCTTGTCAAAGGAGGAAAAACGCAAACTCCGAGCCCCATGGAGATACTCACTGATAATCAAAATGTTTGACAAATCTGTGGGTTACATCTCCTTATTGAGGAAATTGAAGATTAAATGGGCAATCAAAGGAAGTCTTACATTGACAGATATAGGATGCTCGTACTATGTAGCCAGATTCACTGCCCTTGAAGATTACAATCATGTACTCACTCAAGGTCCTTGGATGATTGACGACCATTACCTAACAATCAGAAAATGGGTTCCTAATTTCGTTGCTGACTCAGAACAGATCAAAGTACTTACTACCTGGGTCCGCATCCCTAATCTATCTGTAGAGTACTTTAACGAGGACTTCTTGAAAAAAGTGGGATCCAAGATTGGTAAGGTCATCAGGGTAGATCATACTACGGCAACAGTAGTACGTACGGGGCCAATTCACTAGACTCAGTGTCGAAGTGGATTTATCAAAACCACTCTTGTCCAAATTTTGGCTAAATGGCAAGATATGGAAGATACAATATGAAGGATTACGTTTAATATGCTACAAGTGTGGGAAGCTAGGCCATAAAGATGTGGACTGTCCAATGTTCCAAGAGAGCTCAACCATGGAACACAACATGAGGATGGAGGAGGATAATCAAGATCATCGTGTTGCATTGAGTACCGACCCCCACCGGAGCAAGTTTAGGATTTTGGCTCTTGGATGGTTGCCAAGAAACCACCAAGAAAGAAACCACCACAGAAACCGGACAAGCCCTCCCAAGGAGGAGAATATTCCGGCAGTCAAAAACAGTACCAACCCGGCAGACTCTAATTTGGGTAATAATCTACAACTGGGGCAAGGATCAAGATTTGCCATATTCCAGCATGAAAATCAGGAAACAGAGGATAACAATCCCGCTAATTCAGCAATTTTCACGGTCAATCTTGGCGAATCCTCTCAAAATTCCTTACATAGCCACAAAAATATGGCAACAAATTCTCGGGAAATTCTTCCCTCAGCAGCCAATCCAGTCTTCAGTGCAGGAAATATTAAGCAATCTCATGCGAATACACAGGCATCTAAAAGAGCGACCACACAATCCAAAACTTACCAAAAAAAGTCGATACCTGTGCAAGCTTTGGGAAAAAATTCCTTAATCCAAAACACAGTAAACACTAAGCCCATGACAACTGTTCCCACTATTATCCCTAACTCGGGAAAGGAAAACGAAAACCCTGCTAATCAAGTTTTGAGCGATCCAACACAAAAGTCAGCAAAACAGAGTATCCCCAAGCTAGCCTCAAGTTCGACTGAATCAATCAGTCATGTTTCTCCCACACCACCATTCTCTACTTCCCAACTCCCCCTCACCTCAAATCGCATCCATTCCCCTGGAAAAAAAGATTTGCGTCGGATGGGAGATGGACTCGCCATTCATGGGGTGGATGATCCCGGAATCTTATCAATTGTCGGTGACATTCGACCTGATGACGACACCACTGTCGGACCCTCTGGAGAGGACATGCACCTTGACGGTGCCTCGAGAGATTAATCACGTCTTAACTGCTCTCAAGCAAGCGTATATGACGTCATTACCCACAATCCCAGTTTCCATGGTTGATAGATATCCCAATTTGGCTCCTAACACTACTACTATAACCTTTATGGTCTGGAATGTACAGGGTACAGCAAGAAAAGCGAAAAATGCAGCTCTCAAGGACATCACCCGTCAATACAAACCCACGGTCCTAGCTTTGCTAGAAACTCATATGGGAGGAGATCATGCGGTGAAGATGAGTAAGATTCTCGGTTACCAAGGGCACACAAGAGTAGATGCAGAGGGTTTTAGTGGAGGAATTTGGGTCTTTTGGAAATCAGAGCTTGTGACGGTTGAGCCTAATTACAAGCATCACCAACACATAACTATGGAAATAACCAGGAATGGAGATATTCCCTGGTTCTTTACAGCTATTTACGCAAGCCCTGACCCCAGCAAGCGCCACGATTTATGGTTGGAGTTGGAGGAATTCGCTATCAGCAACAATCGCCCTTGTGTTCTAGCGGGAGATTTTACGAGACACGTTACTTATGTGAAAGAAGTGGCGCCGGGAAGAATTGGTTTAAGGATCATGAAGGAAATGCTTAGCCTTCAAGCTACCTAAAAAAAAAAACTCAAAAATAATCCTTAGCTTGATCCTATGGTGAAGACTAGGAGAAATCAAAAAACAAACTCGCAAATCTTTTCCCCACAAAATTCCGATCATTCTCATACCAAAATCAATAGGGATGATGATCACAGCAGCGAGAAAAAATCAACCCAGATAGAAAGTTTGGATACGGCTATGGCGGAAGAAGGTAATGCTGATGGTAAGAGGGCTAATTTGATAACTCTAGCTGATTTCGTAGGTAATTCTGATATTAATGCTAGTAAGGCCCGGAAAACTATTGAGACCCAAACCCCTTTAGTGGAGACCTCTGTTAGGGAGGGTGAAAAACAGGATGGAAATGTTCAAGGTAATGTTAATGCAGGAGGAAACAAATATAAGGATGTCTTGAGTAAACAAAATGGAATGCAGCTAGATTACGTACCAAGTGATAATCTAGATGTTACTCTAGAATTGGAAGATTTTGAAGACCAACTAAAATACTGGGAAAATACGCTTGTGGGTCATGTAATTGGGACAAAACCAAATGAGAGAAATCTGCAGGAGTATGCTGGTAAGCATTGGAGCTTTGTGCAGAAGCCGCTGATACAGTATTTTAAGCGGGGGTGGTTTTTCCTAAAGTTTGAGTCTAAAACTGATATGGAGGAGGTCCTGAGAGGAGGGCCATGGTATTATGGGGACCATGCCCTCATCTTGAAGGCTTGGACGCCGGAATTTAGTGGTGAAATGGACACAGTCTCAAAGGTCCTAGTATGGACTCTATTCCCTGACCTAGAACCTCACTTCTGGTCTCAGAAAGCCTTGAGTAAGATTGCTAGTCACATAGGGAAGCCACTATTTGCAGACATGAGAACTACACTGAAGGAAAAACTCTCATTTGCTAGAGTTTTAATTGAAGTGGATGTTTCCCAGGAATTACCGGAGACTGTCACTGTCAAAACACCATATGGTTGTAGAGATCAAGCTATTAAGTATGAGTGGGTGCCCTTTTATTGCTCATGCTGTGGGAAGGTTGGTCATATGACCCAAAGGTGTAAATTCAAGAAAGGGGAGCTTGATAAAGGAGAGAAGCCGAAAGCCAAAGCCATATATGTGCCAAAAGCTCAGCTAGACAAGCCCATATCTGCTGAGGAAAAGGGGGAGTATGCTAATGCAGGGAATGGTAATGATAAGGGGACTGATCAACCAAAGCAAACCACTCCAAAGCAAAATACCCAAATTCGAGTAGAGGGTAAAAAGAGCATTGTGGACAAAGATGGCTTCACGCCTGTGCTGAGCAAAAAGGCTAAAGCATCTATGGCTAAGAAACTGCAATTTGCAGAAAACAAGTATAATGCCTTGCAACAAAGTGAGACTGATCTTCTCCCAATCAATCTGGATAAGGAGGAAAAGTTAGATATTATGGCACAGTGTGTTATTGATGATGGGGAGGACCCAGGAGGTGGTTTCTCTGCCTGATGATTATCTCCTCCTGGAACATTCGAGGCTGTAATAAGCCTCACAAACAGCAGGAAGTCCTGCACTACCTAGCTACCAATAAAGTTGATCTACTTGGGTTATTGGAAACAAGAATGAAGGAGAATAAAGGCAAGGAAACTCTGAGGAGGAAATTCAGAAGATATGGAAGTCACCATAACTATGATTTTCATAGTAATGGGAGAATATGGGTTTTGTGGAATAAAAGTAGTATAGATGTTAGTATAATAAATAGCTCTGCGCAGCACATTCACATGGGAGTTTGCTGCTTAAAGACTCAGCTCAAATGCCAAGTCACTATGATTTATGGGTCCAATAGAGGCGAGGAAAGAAGGGATATATGGAGTTTTATAGATAATGAAGCTAGCAGCTGCAAGCAGCCTTGGATTCTGCTTGGAGATTTTAATGTGGTCCTAGATAGCAGTGAGAAATTAAGCAAGGGAGCACTAAACAAAAAGGATGTGGATGACTTCCACAACTGTATTTATGCAGCAGGATTAATTGATCTCCTGGAATGGGATGTCAATACACATGGCATAATCTTCAAGAGAGAGATGATGCTGTTTGGGCCAAACTTGACAGAGCATTAGTGAACCCTGAGTGGCTTGCTTCCACAATCAAGGCAAATGCTAATTTTCTTCAGCCAGGGCTCTCAGATCACTCTCCTGTGCTCATAAACGTGGATCTGGGCATTCACAATTACCCAAAGTCATTTAAATTCTTGAACGAATGGTGCGCTGATCCCAAATTCACTGCTATTGTTGGAAATGCCTGGCAAACTAGGGTATCTGGAACTAAAATGTTTCAGGTTATGGGAAAAATGAAAGTCATCAGGAGGGATCTCAAAGTACTCCATAGGATTAATTACTCTAATATATCCTGCAGAGTTGAGGAATGTCGTAAAGAGCTGTTCAAAAAGCAGGAGGATCTCCACAGCAGCCCTTATCAGCTTAATGAGATGAAGTCGATAAAAGAAAAGCTGATCAAGCTGGAAAAAGCTGAGCTTAGCTTCTTGTATCAAAGAGCCAAGATTAGAGACATTAAGATGAATGATGCAGGAACAAAATATTTCCATGCAAAAATCAATGAAAAGAAAGCTCATGCCTACATTGGAAGGATTCAGGATGCAAATGGAAACCATCAAACCACCCCAGAGACAATAAATGATGCGTTTGTTGACTATTATACATCCCTGCTGGGAGAGGAGCAGGAAGTGGAGGATTTCAATGATTCTTTGGTGGAAGGAAACACCCTCACTCAAGATGACCAAGACTCTCTTATTGCCCCTTTTAGCTCGGAGGATGTAAAGCAAGCCTTATTCTCCATTGATGAATACAAAAGCCCGGGACCTGATGGGTTCACTTTTGCATTTTATAAAAAATCATGGGATATAATAGGGTATGAGTTGAGCAGGGCGATTTTGGATTTTTTTAAGACCGGGAAAATGCTCAAGTAGGTGAATTCCACCATGATTGCACTGGTGCCTAAAAAATCTGTCCCTCAATCTGTGGTGGATTATCGACCAATATCTTGCTAAAAATGTCATGTATAAGGTGGTAAGTAAAATGATGGTGACCAGACTTCAACCTATGCTTTCTAGGATCATTGGGGAAGAACAATCTGCGTTTGTTCCTCAAAGAAACATCTTTAACAATATTCTCCTCTCTCAGGAATTGGTGAGGAAATACGACAGGAAAAATGTTTCTCCTAGAGCTACCATTAAAGTGGACATTAAAAAAGCTTTTGATTCCGTCTCATGGAACTACCTGGAAAGCTTATTGAAGAGTTTGAAATTCCCAATCAAGTACATAAATTGGATTATGGCGTGCTTGAAATCTTCTCACCTCTCTCTTAGCATAAACGGAGCTCAGGTTGGATTCATTCAGCAGAAAAAGGGGCTGAGACAGGGTGACCCTCTATCGCCTTATCTCTTCGTGATCTGCATGGAAGGGCTCTCTCGGATACTCAGGAAAATCATCCACTCAGAGAGGTTCCACCAGCACCCCAAATGCAACAAAATTAATCTGAACCACCTCTTGTTTGCAGATGATCTCCTGGTTTTTGCTAGAGGAGATCCCTCCTCGATAATGGCAGTGGCTGACACTTTGAGAAAATTTGAGAGACAGTCGGGACTCTCTGCGAACTCCATGAAAACGAATATTTATGTAGGAGGAGTTTCAAAGGAGAAAGTTAAGATGATTACTGAATTGACAGGATATATGATTGGATCATTCCCTTTCAGGTATCTCGGCATCCCTCTGCATTCATCAAGGCTTAAAGCTGCTATGTACTTCCCCCTGATTGATAAAATAAAGGTTAAGCTCTGCCATTGGGCTAATGCCTTCATCTCCTACGCTGGAAAGCTGCAACTGATTAACTCAGTCATCCTGGGGTTGCAAACATTCTGGGGATCAGTTCTTCTGCTGCCTAAAGTGGTGCTTAAGAAGATAAGTAGGCTGAGCAGAGAATTCTTCTGGAATATTACTGAGCAAAAGGGTAAACTCACGTTTATTGGGTGGAAGAATATCTGCAAGCCAAAGAGAGAAGGTGGCCTTGGAATCAAGGAAGTGCTCAGCTGGAACAAAACTATATTTGCAAAGTGGATTGTCAAACTCACTCATGCCCCAGATAATGTCTGGTGTAAGTGGGCTCAAGCATACTATCTTAAGGGCAAAACCATCTGGGAAAACAGAGATTTGGCAGACACTTCCAGCACTTGGAAAGCTTTGATGCACATAAGAGATGAAATCAAGGAGAAAACAGGCTCTGAAAATGCTGCTGAGAGTATGATTGATAAATGGAAACAAATGGGGAAAGGAGGTGGGAAAGCTATCTACGATTTCTTCAGAGGAAAAGAAGAGAATGTCAATTGGTATAAGCTTGTTTGGGATAGCTGCTGCATTCCTAAAAGCTGCATAATTACTGTTCTTGCACTGCAGAATGCCCTTCCTACCTTAGATAACCTGATGAAGAGAGGCATCTCCTTGGCAAATAGATGCGTTCTCTGCCAGTAGGAAGAAAAAAATAGATCATATCTCTTCTTCAACTGCAAATATTCAAGTGAAATCTGGAGTAATGTCCTATATTGGATGGGTTACAATAGGAGAACGAAAAACTTGATGCAGGAAGTAATTTGGTTTAAGCAGAAAATTCGGGGGAAGCAAGCCAAGCATCATATCTTGAGAAGTGCCCTTACTTGCACTCTTTATGAGATTTGGAGGGAAATAAATTCGAGAATCTTCAGCAATACAGAAAGAAATGTGGCTCAAATTAGCAAGTTCATCAAATTTAGTGTTTGTGTTAGAGCCATAGATAGATTTGCTAGTTCTATTCCTAGTAAGTAGAATGTATTTCATTAGTGGTTTTCTCGGGGTAGTTCACTGCTATCCTTGGAGAGTTTGTTGTTTTTATTCATCTTTTCCCCTTTGAGGATGAATAAAATTACTAAACCTTTCCAAAAAAAAAAAGAAGTGGCGGCGGACCGGAGATGGCTCGTAGATGCGACTTCTTCAACAATTGGATCGAAAACAATGATCTTCTGGAGCTTGCCTTTGCAGGGCCTCTTCACACATGGACGAGAGTTAATTCTTTAGAAACTAGAAAGAGTGCTCGTCTAGATAGAGTCTTGTGTAACAGTGATTGGAGACTCAGATTTGAAGAGGCTTCGGTCAAGCATCTACCATCCATACAATCCGACCACTGTCCACTTTTCTTTTCTCCCAATGGCTTCGCCCCCCTTAGTACTGTCAATCGCCCATTCCGCTTCCAAGCGGCGTGGATGTGTCATGAGAAATTTCAGAGTTTTGTTGAAGATAATTGGAACAAAGACGCTGAACTTGTACCGCAACTGAATACCCTTTCAACTAAGTTAAAGAATTGGTCTGAAACTGTTTTCCAAAATATCTTTCAAAGGAAGGCTAGGCTAAAAGCCCGAATTAAGGGGTGTCAGAAAAGGCTTGCGTGTTCGGTTGACAGAAAACTCCTCAAATTGGAGGCTAAACTGAGACGGGAATTAGATGAAGTCCTCGAGCAGGAGGAACTCTATTGGTACCAAAAATCGAGGCTTGATTTTATTAGAGATGGGGACAAAAATACATCATATTTCCAATTGAGTACTATAATTCGGAGGTGGACTAATAAAATCACAGCACTCAAGAATTCGGAAAATGTATGGGTGGAAGATCAGGAAGAGTTAAAGGCAATGGTGGTTCATTACTACCAACAATTGTTTGCAGAGGAAACCGTAGCAGACGAACCAATTGTTCTACCTACTGACAGTTTTCAAGACTTCCCCAATGACATGTGGGAAAAACTTACTCGCCCCTTCACGAAAGCAGACATTACGGCTGCCCTCCACAATATGGCACCCCTGAAAGCTCCCGGACCAGACGGTTTCCAGGCCTTGTTTTTCCAAAAACAATGGCACCTCGTCGAAGAAAATGTCTGTGATTTAGCTCTCAAGGCTCTCGAAGGGAAGGGCCTACCTACGGGTCTCACAGATGCGTTTCTGGTACTTATTCCCAAAATTAAGAATTCGGAATTCGTCACACAATTTAGACCCATAGGTCTTTGCAACGCTGCTTATAAGATCATCAGCAAAGTCCTAGTGAACAGGCTCAAACCTGTGTTACCTTATTTAATCTCAAACACGCAGAGCGGTTTTGTTCCGGGACGGCAGATCACGGACAACATTGTAGTGGTTCAAGAGATGGTTCACACGATGAGGAGAAAACAAAGTAAACTAGGCTCCATGGCGATCAAAATTGATCCTGAAAACGCGTATGATCGACTCAAATGGTCTTTGATTAGAGACACCCTTCTCGAGATGAGGCTCCCGATTTTACTAGTAGATGTTATTATGGAGTGCGTCACATCCTCGAATTTGAGAATTTTATGGAATGGAGAGGCAACCGAATCCTTCACTCCCTCTCGGGGTGTGCGTCAAAGTGACCCCCTGTCGTCCTACTTGTTCATGATGTGTATGGAAAGACTCCATCAAATCATCGACGATTCTGTTCGAGCAGGCCACTGGAAACCGATTAGAGCGAGTAGAGCAGGTCCTCCTATAGCTAACATATTCTTCGCGGACGATCTTATTCTCTTCGCCGAAGCATCAGTCGAACAGTCCCTAGTGATTTAACAATGCCTAGATATTTTCTGTCGTGCATCCGGTGAAAAAATAAGTCGTGGCAAATCACAGGTTTTCTTTTCAAATAATGTACGAGAGGAAGATCGAACTGCAATCATCCGCGCTCTTGACATATCTCCCACGGAAGACCTCGAAATTTATTTGGGAATGCCTATTATCCATGGGCGTATAGTCAAAGGCACGTACAGTCACTTGGAAGAGAAAGTTGACAATAGATTGGCGGGATGGCAAACGAAACATCTTTCCTTAGCAGGACGAGCACCCTTGTTCAATCAACAATGTCAAATTTAGCCACGTACAGTATGCAAACACCCAAAATTCCCCGCTCAACTTGTGATGCTATCGATCGTAAAACACGTCGCAGGGTGGACTCGGTATTAGATCCGCTAAGCAGTCCAATGCGGCTTTCTTGGCTAAACTGGGATATAGGACCTTAACAAATCCGCACACTCTTTGGTCATCAATACTTCGCTCCAAGTATTGCAAGGGGAGATGCGACCTTGATATGTTTGTTCCTCATAGTAATATGTCCTCGCTTTGGGCTGGGGTTGTGGAAAATGCAGAATTAATCAAGGCTGGTATATCGTCGGCAATCGGCAATGGCAGAAATACCTTATTTTGGAATCAATCATGGGTAGATGAAAGAAGGTTGTCGGAGAAAGCCCTAGCAGCAATTCCTGAGTCTCAGCTAGAGTAACCGGTCTGCGATTTTTGGGATACCAATTTCGGCTGGAAATGGGACAAATTTGCTGATTTATTGCCGAGGGATGTACTCCTCAAAATTGCTGCATACGAGTTGGTAAAGGATGACAACATCCCGGATTCACTTTTCTGGAATGGGTCGGCACACGTAGGTTACACTATCAAATCGGCTCTGCTCTTTCTTAATCGAGGAAATTTTGCTGGAAGTGATAGTACTAACTCTGAAGCTCTCGGGTGAAATTACATTTGGAAATTACCAATCCAACAACGAATCAGAATGTTCATTTGGTTGGCCGTGCACGATAGGCTCATGTGTAACAGCATTCGGCTCAAGCGCAGACTCACTGATGATCCCACTTGCCCTCGGTGCAAAGCGGGAGTGGAGGATGTCTTACATCTTCTTCGGCACTGTCCCAAAGCTCGACATATATGGCAGCAACTTGGGGAGATTGCTAGCTTAAACTCCTTCCGATCCCCTCATTTAACTACCTGGTTACTTGATAATATCCGGAATGCGAATCCTCTAGCATCGCATGACTGGCCACTTAAATTCTCCATCACTTGTTGGTGGATTTGGAAGTGGCGCAACTGCATAGTATTTTGGCGTGCCTCGGAAATTCCACTCGATCGAGTTCTTTTCCTTAGAGCTAGGTTTGTGGAGACTAAGAGAGCCTTTGACCGCTTCTCTTTACTCATTCCAGCGCCGAGTAGCACACGAGAGGTGCAAATTTGGTGGAAGCCACCGCCTACGGGATGGGTCATGTTGAATACTGATGGTGCAAGTCGAGGGAATCCTGGCCCTGCTGCCGGGGGGGGGGGGTCTTTCGAGACGATTCTGGGAACTTCATACATGCGTTTTTTGCAAACTTTGGTGTTTGTAATGCTATGCGAGCGGAACTTCGGGCCCTTAAGATTGGGTTAGAAGAAGCAACTCGGTGTGGGTTTGAGAAACTTCTAATCCATATGGACAATTCCAGTTGTGTTGAGCTAATCAAGGGAGATTCCCCTCCGTTGGGAGCTTTGCGACCGCTTGTATTGGAATGCAAGGAGTTTATAATGAGAGGGAGCTGGATTGCTGAGATCGAGCATACATATCGGGAGGCGAACGGAGCTGCGGATTGGCTGGCCAATCAAGGGACGGATCATCTCGAGAAGCTGGTAATTTTGGAACAACCTCCTACAGAATTTCGTCGAATTCTAAGGGAGGATGTACTCGGGGTCTCGAGACCTCGCCTGATTTCTTCGTAGTTGCAGCTTTTTCTTTCAGAGCTTTGCCCCTCATTGTAACCAAAAAAAAAAAAAAAAAAAAAAAAAAAAAAAAAAAAAAAAAACTATTGCCCAAATTTAGATGAAAGTTATTACATAATTCTAATCTAATTATATCGTCAAAATTCCTACATTAGACTATTTTGGTCAGTTAATAGGATTCATCTTTTATAATAAGTGCCTATAAGTAATTTTCCTGTGTTCTTTAATGTTTCTATGTGATTATTACATTGCTTGGTTATTTGTAGATGATTACTGTGTCTAGAAGACATGTCGGTGATATCTAAAAGACTTATCACTGTGTATATTGACGCAAAGTTTTATCACCATTAATAATAGAAATTATGATTAAGAGACTCATGCACTTTTTTTTTGTGGTTAATAATAAAATCTGATTTTTCCAAATAGAAAAATTATGTGCAAGTATGTACTTTGGTCTAATCGTGGATTCAACATTATGTATTTCGTAGTGCTGAATGTTGAGACACATACATTAGATGTATCTGAAAGTCTTATAAATTAGGAAAATTTAACGAGAATAATCCCAAATTTGGTTGGTTTTCCCAAAATAATCCCAATTTTCATTTATCCCAACATGATACCAGCTTTTAAGTTTGTTTCTAAAAATAAAGTCAATATTTTGTGAACCTAATTGTATGTCATTATAATTTACGCCGAACCTAAATGTTTCACATTTTAATATCCGAACCCAGAAATAAACACACCCCATACAATTTTCCCTCTCCTACCCACCCTTGCCTTGACTACGCAACCATGATGGCTTGAGGTTGAAAATGTAATATGGTGGGTTGTTTTGGGCTAGGATTGAGGAGAATAGTGGGGATTTAGTTACTTTTTCAGTTTTTAATTTTAATTTCAACTCTTAAATCTTATGGATGACATGTGATTGAGTTGTAGGTTGTGACCAAATTTTGGGTTGTATAAAACTACAGAAGTGTATATAAAGAATTATCCATTTGTAGGATTTGTAGGTTTGGAGTACATATTAGTAGGTTCAGATATTTTGGGATCACTTTGAGAAACAAAGATGAAAGTTGGGACGATTTTTTGGGATAAATGAAAGTTGGGATTATTTTGTTACAACCAACCAAAGTTGGGATTGAGATTATTCTTGTTAAGTTTTTCTATAATTTAAAGTAGTATACATGCATATTGTCAACTCATGATTTTTTTTTTTGATTCATTAATCACAAAAAGAATAGATTACTCCGATCTCTTAGAACAACCAATAATACATACCAAGGTCACACCTTTGTAATGTGTAAAGATTCAAGAATATATTTGATGTATTTTACCCGAAGTTGTTGTATTGTTGGTGAAAAGAACAATTGCGCGTTAGTGATAGATCATGAGCTAACAAAGATGAGTGTATATCATTATATACATAGACTACTTTAAACCCGTGCGTTGCACGATTCAAATAACTCTTTTCACAAATGAAAATTTCTAGTTATTTTAGAATTTAAACAACCTCTGTATGCTTGATTATTGCTCGATAATACATACTTAGTTGAGGGGTAATCATAATTTAATTACTTATTTTATGATCGTATTATCGGCCCCCATAATATACATACATACCAATATTCCCATAATCTCTTAACATCAATTCAATAAGTTATACAGGTTGGACTTATCTGAGAAATTCATGCAAAGTCAATCTTGCATATTTCTATGATAAATTTTCCATTCATGCAAAGTCAATTTTACATATTTTTATATCCCAAGTTGGCATAAATTACTTAAGGTTTGTCCAGGAAGGATTATAGAAAACATGCAAGTATAATCTCATGATAAGTTTTTTCTATTTTTATGGTTATGCACCATCTTTTCCCAAAACGTATAGTATCAATATATTATTTCCCAAAACGTATTGTATCATCTTATCATCATTTTATTGTTTCCCAAAAAGTATAGTATCATCTTATATATTCTTTACCTAAATCTGTAAATATTTATAATTAGTTAAATATCATTTACCTAAATCTGTAAAAATAAAAGATTACAAATCTCTAAAAAAATTTGAAACTCTCTAAACGCATTGGATGACCACGAAAAAAGCTTCATTTATATATATACTAGTTTTAAGCCTGTGCGTTGCACGATTCAAATATTATATCATTGTCAATGATTGTTATGTTTATAACAAACTATGCTATCATTTCAATAAAAATAATTCATAGCATTTGCTGTGATGTTGCTTACATGTATTTTAAAATCTTGATCAATTAAAAAATAAAAAAAATACAAAGTTGTCTAGATTGTTCATGTTTATATTATACAAACAACATTTCTTATCTATACTCTTCAAAAACACCTTTTTTTTTTAATAGATATAGTATATAAAGTCGATTGTAATCATCAAGCATTGCTTATCGAAAAATGTATAAATGGATCTCAAATTGAAATCCATTTCAAATCAATTAAAATGATATATGTTTCAAAAGTTTCTGATACACTAACCAATTGTGTGATCAATCATACCGTGTTTCTATAATATAGTGTGAATGGTTAATAATTAACAGTGTAATTTATCCTCTTATTTTTCGTTCTTTCACCATACACTAAACTCTTTGAGTAGTTCTTAAATGATTGACTCTTATTTTTCGCTCTTTCACCATACACTAAACTCTTTGAGTATTTCTCAAATGATGGACTCTCTCTATGCTTTTCGAAATCCCTCTTTTATATAAAAAAATAAACAGAAATTTAAATTCCATTTCAAATCTTTCACGAGTGCGTTGCACGGTACACATATCATATTGTGTATGATAATTCTTATTATACAAAAGTTCCACATTGAACATGTTTTTTCGATAGTCAGATGTAGTGTTTATATTTTGTTTGTTGAGTTTAGTTTAGGAATAACCACTATCATTTTTGCAATTTTCGCTAGATGACTGCAGATTAATGCATTTTTATCAAACATATGTATAATGAAACTCATTTTAGATTAAATTTCAAAAGAGGTTTAATGAGTTATATGTATTAATTTTCAGATATATAAAATGGAAGTTAGGACTAATTATGTCGTGTCACATTTAAATAACTTCCAATTTGCAATTTTATGAAAGTATGGAGTCTGGCTAATAAATGTTGTGAGAATCTTTCATTCTTTGGACTCTCTCACCATTTCTCTTATTTTGGACTCTCTTTAAACTTTTTTATTTTTTTAAAAAACAAAAAATCTCTATTAAATGTATACGGAGTAATTGAATTGTTTTTCATATCGTAAAAATGTGTCAATGAGTCTCAAATTGAGATACATTTCGAATCAAATATAATGATATATGTTTTCGATGAGTACTGATTAATGCATTTTTATCAAACATATGTATAATGGAACTCATTTTAAATTAAAATTTCAAAATAGGTTTAATGAGTTATATGTATTAATTTTCTGATATACAAAATGAAAGTTAGGACTAATTATGTCGTATCACACTTAAATAACTTTCAAATTGCAATTTTATGAAAGTATGCACTCTGGCTAATAAATGTTGTGAGATTCTTTCATTCTTTGGACTCTCTCACCATTTCTCTTATTTTGGACTCTATTTATTTTATTTTTTGTTAAAAAAAATCTCTACTAAATGTATACGGAGTAACTGAATTGTCTTGCATATTGTAAAAATGTGTAAATGGATCTCAAATTGAGATACATTTCGAAACAAATCTAATGATATACTCCCTCCATTCAAGTCTAATCTTCCTAACCTAAAATGCACAAAGTTTTAGGAATACAATTAATAATAGTAAAAGAGAGGGTATTACTGTCCATTTGGTGGGCCAAATAGATTGATATTCATGTGCAAGTTGCATGGATGAGGGTAATATGGAAAACTTATTACCAAATAAGGAAATAGGAAGATTGAACTTGAATTCCCCAATATGGCAAATAGGAAGATTGGAGTTGAATGGAGGGAGTATGTTTGAAAATTTTCTGATTCACGTAACCAATGTTATAAGTGATTATGTCGCAAATCTATTAGATATATTTATTAAAGAGTCACACGAAAATAAGGATTCTCTATGAGGATTATTAATAATTGTCCATTTGAGTTGTTAATAATAAAATGTGGGCATTTCTCATTTTTTAAACTCTCTGAGTATTTATCTTTTGTTGGACTCTCTCTTGGCTCTTCAAAAATCCCTCTCTTTTATATATACTAGTTTGATGGCCCGTGCAACGCCCGGGCTACTTATGTTTAAATTTTAAAATTATGTAATAATTTTTTTTTATCTAAAACCTAAAATCTCATTTCAAACACCCGTGTGATATTTGTAATGTAGTTAGATGGAAACTCACATTTAAAAACCTAAAGTCATGTTTCGAACACCAGTAGGATATTTGTAATGTAATTAGATGGAAACTCACCTTTAAAAAGCTAAAATCTCATTTCAAAAACCTGTGTGATATGTGTAATTTAATTAGAGGAACATTCACATTTCAATTTCAAAAGTCAAAGTCCCATTTTGAAACACCCGTGGGATATTTGATCAAATTACCATATTTCAAATAATTAGTATATTACATAACTATTTTCCATAAATCAAGTAATAACGTTATTTTATTCGAATAATATTACCATGATTTTGAAACACATGTGGGATATTTGATCAAATTGATATAAATTAAGTAATTACTATATTGCATAACTATTTTCCATAAATCAAGTAATAATGTTATTTAATTAGAATAATATTACCATTTACTTACCATATCATATTTTAGATAAACATTATTTATAATATAATAATATTATTATATGTCACGTGTCAACGTGAGAATTGAGCGGGTTCAGGATTACATATATATACTAGTTTGATGGCCCGTGCAACGCTCGGGCTACTTATGTTTAAATGTTAAAATTATGTAAACGAAATTTTTTTTTATCTAAAACCTAAAATCTCTTTTCAAACACCCGTTGGATATTTGTAATGTGATTAGATGGAAAGTCATATTTAAAACCTAAAGTCATGTTTCGAACACCCGTAGGATATTTGTAATAATGTAATTAGATGAAAACTCACCTTTAAACCTAAAATCTCGTTTCGAACACCCGTGTGATATTTGTAATTTAATTAGAGGAAAAGTCACATTTCAAAAGTCAAAGACCCATTTTGAAACACCCGTGGTATATTTGATCAAATTCCCATAAATCAAGTAATTACTATACTACATAACTCTTTTCCATAAATCAAATAATAATGTTATTTTATTAGAATAATATATTACCATATACTTACCATATCCTATTTTGGATAAACATTATTTACAATATAATAATATTATTATAAGGCACGTGTCAGCGTGGGAATTGAACGGGTTCATGATTATATATATATATATATATATATATAGAGAGAGAGAGAGAGAGAGAGATAGAGAGAGAGAGAGAGAGAGGCGGGTTCAGATGAGTCCGCTTGCTTAGATGGGTCCATGAGTCCTCATCTGGACCGTTGGATATAGGTAAAATGAAAGGCCATGATTTATCACAGAAAACCAGCACCCAATGTAACACTACGGAATTTGGAAAGTGGATTATGGAGTTGGTTTGTCCCACATTGGGAAACTAAGGCTCATATGATCAGTTTATAATAGATTCCTACCATCATACTACCAACAAGGCCTTCACCTTTTAGAGCCTGGAGAGGATATATGGGCCTAAGAGGTGACTACCCATCTTATTGGGTTGTGTTGCGACGGACGGTGAATCGGGCTGTTACAGATGGTATCAGAGCAACCCTGCGACCGCGTGCTGAGTGCTGGGGTTGGGCCCAGGTCAGCCGTCTAGCGGGGGAGATCTTGGACCTGTGTTGTTGATGTTGGTATGGAATGGTTGACGCGCGCCGGGGACGTCGCGTTCTTTAAGTGGGGGAGTTTGTAACACTACGGAATTTGGAAAGTGGATTATGGAGTTGGTTTGTCCCACATTAGGAAACTAAGGCTCATATGATCAGTTTATAATAGATTCCTACCATCATACTACCAACAAGGCCTTTACCTTTTAGAGCCCGAAGAGGATATATGGGCCTACGGGGTGACTACCCATCTTATTGGGTTGTGTTGCGACGGACGGTGGATCGGGCTGTTACACCCAAAATGAAGCAAGGGTTTGTAAAACCCCATCTCATATCTACATGCTTCTTTCTCGCTCTTCATTTCTCTCACCTCCGCTCATCTCACTCTCTCTCTCTTTTTTTTTTGTTTTTTTTTTTTCTATCTTCATCCTCTCTCTTCGGCTAGCATTCTTCAATGTCGCTCATCACATCCCATCGCCGATCTTCATACTGCAATAAAAGATCGAAAATTCAAAGGAACTCAAGGATTACATGCTTCGATTTGATATGATGGATGACATGGATCCCCAAAACAGCGTTCAACAACAAGGTAATTTTCTGAATTTCGAATCATTAAAGCTCAAATTGATATAGAACCTGGTACAAATTCCTACTTTTGTTGTTCATTTGGTTCACTGATTTCTTACGAGATCCTAATTTTGAAGAAATGTAGCGCAATTACTTGCAAATTAGGTTAAATTAAAGATTCAATCAAATTTTATCGATTTTGTTGATCAAGCTTATTGTATGATTTCAATTTTGTAATGGAATTTGCAATCGCACTGTATTGTTTATTGAATCACACAACTTTTTTTTTTATTTCTTTCGATTCTCATTTAATAATGGAAATTGCAATCACACTGTTTTCGATATTGAATCACACTCGATTTTATGATTGGAATAACAATCACATAGATTCATTGCCGCACTGACCATTCACAGTAGAATGGTTTGTCCATAATGCACATTTAGCTTGTAAGTGTCTGCCGAATGATTGAACTTTTGTTTAATCTATATGTCATGTTATCTCATCCATAAAATCAGAGTGCTTTAAAATCATGTTAGCTCGCGATTATACTTTAGTGTGATTCTATGTTTTAGAGTGTGTGATTCTATGATTTAGAGTTTGTGATTCTATAAGATTGTGTGCGTGACTCTATATGTTGGTGTATTTCATTAGTGTGATTCTATGTTATACAGTTTGTGATTCAATGATTTAGAGTGTGTGATTCTACATGATTGTGTGCGTGATTCTATTTGTTGGTGTATTTCATTAGTGTGATTATATGTTATAGAGTTTGTGATTCTATGATTTAGAGTGTGTGATTTTATAAGATTGTGTGTGTGATTCTATAAGATTATGTGCGTGATTCTATTTATTAGTGTATTTCATTAGTGTGATTATATGAATATATGTTATAGAGTTTGTGATTCTATGATTTAGAGTGTGTGATTCTATAAGATTGTGTGCGTGATTCTATTTGTTGGTATATTTGATTAGTGTGATTCTATGTTTTAGACTGTGTGATTCTACGATTTAGAGTGTGATTTTATAAGATTGTGTGCGTGATTTTATATGTTGGTGTATTTGATTAGTGTGATTCTATTTTTTAGAGTGTGTTAATCTATAATTTTGATTGTATTTTGAAGTGCGAATCATAATTTTATGCATGATAATGCAATTGTATAGTCTACTAGCTCAATTGGTAGAGCGCCGTTTTATGGACGGTAGTGTGGGTTCGATTCCTACGTAGACTACATGCTTTGTTGGTCTAGGCTTAAATCTAGGTAATTCCATCTTATAATCATTTGCCTACTGACCTGGAGAAGTTGGAGCTACGGAAAGTTTGAGTTATCCAACTTCAGCACCGGCCGTGGTAACTGAGTAAGAGTTACTTGGAGGTCACCATTATGACAGGAAGCAAGTTGTGATTCATCAACACGATACAAGCAATATCTATGTTCTATTTCTTGCATGACTAAGAATATCTGATGCCCCCTTCCTTCCATGGCTGTAGAACACTCTTCCTCACCAATAAGCATTCACTGTGCCCTACACACAGTATAAGCATTCACTGTATAAATCCTACTCCATATTTTAAGCTAAAAACATCATGTAGGAGATAATCCTATGAAATTAGGCATGAAGGGCAATATATATGTTGTATGAGTATACAGTATGATATATTTATATACTTTTCTTTATTTCCCAACAAATTTTGTGAGCCAGAAAAGTTTGGAATTTTTGGTGGGAAACTTTTGCTCATTTTATACCTGCACATGTTGACCTTTTTTTCTAAGAGTAATATTCTTAGTATTCTTTTGGGGTTCTAGTTGTAGTTTAGCATTTTAGTAAAGCATGTAACTTTGCCACTTTTCTTTCTTGGAAATTCCTTTCATTTTCCCACCTAGATTCGTATTCGAGCTGCATATCATATATTTGGTAGCTTACATAAAAACCGATTCTAATTCGGGTGTTTTACAGTTTCGGCATTATTGGTGGAAGTAGTAAAGAATTCGATATGTCGTTGGCGAGGGGAGTTTTGTTAATGGTTAGCATTGTGTTGGTTTGGAGCTTGGAGGTTATAGCGCAAAATGAGTATGTGTTATACAAGGATCCTAAGCAACCAGCTGATGCTCGAGTTAAGGACCTTTTGGGGAGAATGACATTGGAGGAGAAAATTGGTCCTATTTTTGCTAGCAATAAATCACAGCCGCCTGTATATTGTAAATTTCTAACTCGATCAAACCCAACAATAAGCAACAAAGAACATTAGGCTGTGTGGGACTCGAACCCACATCTATGTGCCAATGGCACACCGCTCTACCATTGAGCTAACAACCTTTTTGAGTGGAAATTTGAAGCCTTTCTAGATTGTATTTCGTTTTAACCAGAAGAAGTTTCAACCATAAGCAAGCTAAAACTCACTTTCCATGCATCAACAACCACCTAGATGTCTACTTGAAGTACCTGAGCTCATACACATGACGGTCCTTGTTGGCAGCAATCACACGAAGCCAATCCCTGACATCAGAACAAGAGATGCCGGGGCCGTGAAATCAGCATAAATTTCAGGCCTATGCAAGAGTAAAATACTATGCGAGAAAGTAAAGCTCATAATAGAGTAAAATACATAAATAAACAAAGCCTGTTTCTACATCATGCTAGTAGCTAGCCTGCTGTCATTCTAAGTCAATAAGGAGCTTTCCTCTTAGCTAAGTCTTCTATTATTTGAGCTACTTGCTTCCTTTGTAGGTCTTCCATCATTTATAGCTGCTTTTATTCCAAAAAGACTACCCAACACAGCCATTGAAAGTCAGGAAACATCCCTTAGTCAAAACAGTGAACTAATGGTAATTTTAGTGAATAATCAAAAGTAATTAATGCCTAATCAAATTGATTAAAGCCTAATTAATTCTAATTAAATAATTGATACCATTTACCATTCCCTCAAATAATATCAGTTCCCAAAGGCTCCATTTAGATTAAAGGATAGGCTAAGCAAATTGACAAGAACACTCTAACCTGAACACACAGCATCAACCCTCTACACAGTACGGAAACGGCTTCCAGACATAGCAAAACTTATCCGATGAAGCTCTAAGATATACCATTGGAAAGCTAACTTCAAGTACTTGAATTTGCACATAAATTTTGTCAAAAACAGTCATCTGTACCATGAGTTAGAAGCCCTCAAAGTTAGAGGACAGTAGCTGAAATTTCAGGTTAGTCATGTGCATCACTTCTGTACTAAGCAATAAACTGCACCCAAACCACACATTCTTTTTTGCTACATCCAACGCCATACTTTATGTTGATTTCACTGCATAGCAAGAGGCAACATAACACAAAGATGTGAATTGTTCAGCTCGCCTT
Organism: Spergularia marina; assembly: GCA_963680865.1. Taxonomy (NCBI): domain Eukaryota; kingdom Viridiplantae; phylum Streptophyta; class Magnoliopsida; order Caryophyllales; family Caryophyllaceae; genus Spergularia; species Spergularia marina. The sequence continues at coordinate 9,978,666 of OY804546.1, read as the reverse complement.
ATGTACTAATTAAGCTTGCTGCCTTGTGTTGTGAATTTAGGTTACTCTATTAATGAATAGCAATCTAAGTCCAACAGAAAAAGGCTTATATACACAATTATCCTCTGCCTTTTGTTTAAGTCTGCTATCACCTTTATTCTACAAGCATTTCAACTCAAATGCCAGGGAGAGTACAGTATATTAACTATCAGCATATTGCTCACAACTGAACACAGTCAAAAACAGATCACTGTCACAAATTATCTTTCAATTGGTTCCAACACCAAGTAGTAGAGAGATAGTATCTTCCTAAAACAGTGACCACCACACAACAATTCTGTAACAAAGAAGCAGCAGACATCATCCACCAAACGTAAATGTAAACACAGGCAATTGTAATGTATCTATGCGTAAATTAGAAGCTGGAAATTGCAATCCCATAACATAAAACAGTCAAACAGACATTATCAGTCAGTTACTAAACGAAATTAACAAATAATTAACAAAATTAACAAATAATTAGAGAAATCAGGCACATACATCTGCAACAAGCAAACCTAGACCTAAATTTCGATTTGAAAAAAAATTAAATTGATATAAACAAAAATGCCACAAACCTTACTAATACACCAAATTCAGAATCTAATCAACATAAATCAAACCTAAAAACCATTAAAACACATAGAATCGAACAAAATAACAGCTTGAGTAACACGAAAAATGCAGCAAGAATTCTAAATGAACGCCGCCAATTTAGCAAAAGCAAAAAGAATTAATCGGAAAATGAAAACGTTGCAAATTACATTTCGATTTGATTTGACTTAAGTGTATATAAATCGTATTGATTAGCTTCAATCACACACTCAAAATTGAATATACAAACTAACCTGAGCACAAAGATGAGCATAATCAAATCATTTTCAGGCGAACAAATAACGTAAAATTACCGATTGACAGAGAAAAGATTGACGACGGCGAGTAGAGAAACCTTGGCAATGACGGCGACGAGTAGAGAAAGGTGAGGGCGGAGGAAAATGAGGGCGGAAAACGGGGTGAGGAGAGAGAAAATGGGAGAGAAACACTGAGGAGAGAGAAAATGAATCTGCAAATATGAGGAGGGGGGCCGTTTTTTTATTTTTAGATCTGTGATTCAATTGACGGTTTTACCCCTAAGGGGTGGCGAAATATCGAGCGTCGGATTAGATTGGATGAACGGCTGTGATTGGGACACATGGACTCATATAATCCTAAAGGACTCCCATTTCTATTTATATATTTGATCCCATTTCTATGTATATATATATATATAGAAGTAAATTTATGTCATAAATAAATTTATGTCAGAAGGTCAGAAGTAATCTGAGCCACACATCCATCGAAGATAAATGGTCAAGATTAAAGGAAATAAACAAAAAGAAAAAACAAAAAAAAGACCCACTTCCCTTCCTTTTTCTCTCTCCTCCCCCAACTCCCCCTCCCACCTCTCCCGACCACCCCTGCTCCGCCGACGGCCGGCCCCGACCACCACCTCAGCCGGCCGTGAAACCCCCACCTTCATCGGCTCTCCACCGCGACCCTCTTCCCACCAGTCCACGACGGCGCCGACCCTTCTTTCACCCCTATTATCCCCTCCCTTCTTTTCAATCTCCATTTTTATCACTTATTAGAGGCGTAGATGGTGGTTCTTGGGGTCGGCGGCGTAGGGCGAGGGCCGGGGGAGGGTTTATGGGCGGCGGCGGTCGATAAAAGGGGCTGGGGAATGGAGTGAAAGAGGAGAGAGAAAATAAGTACAAAGGGGCGTGGTGGACGATGGAGGGGGTGGGGTCGCCTGACCGGCGCGAGTCTGGTGGTGGTGGTGTCGTCGAGTGGGGTGGTGGTCGGTGAAGGTGGCCGGCGGTGGTTAGGTGGTTCGTGGTGGTGGTGGTGGGTGGGTATGGGAGGAGGGAGAAAAAGAAATGTTGTTCATTTTTCTGATTTTTTTTAATTTTATTTTCTGTTTTTTTTTTTTAATTAAAGTTATTTGAGTTATTATATTCATCGGAGTTAAGTCGGTGTTACGTGTTTATAGTTATTGGAGTTATTAAAATTATTGGGGTTATCAAAATTATTGGAGTTAAGTCGGGGTTACGTGTTTTATAGTTGTTGGAGTTATATTAAAAAACGTGTTTTACTTGTTGAAGTTAATTTGAAGTTGCGTATTTTAGTTAAATATTGTTAAGTTATAGTTGTAAAGTTATTAGAGTTACGCGCTATAGTTAGCGGAGTTACGGAGCAACTAAAGTTATGAGAGTTAGTGGATTATCAAGATGTGTGGCTGAGATTACTTCTGACTTTCTGACATAACTTTACTTCTGACCTGATATATATATAGAGTGAGGATCATAAGAGTACCCCTCCTTAGGTGAGTACTGCGCACCCAATCATGGCCGCTGGATCTTACATTTTGGACGATCCAGATTAAACCGCTCACAAAAAAAAAACAATTAAAATAATCGACTCTCAGCCTCCCACATTCTATTCTCCTCATTTTCTCTCCATTTGTCCTCCTCATATTCTCTCTCTTATCTCGCCGTCGGTTTCTCTCTCCGTCGCGTGCATTGTACTCATCGTCGTCGTCGCCGCCACCGCCATCTACGTCTCCGTCGCGTCGGTTTCTTTCTCCTCCTCACCGTCTTTTTCTCTCTCCTTTCTCGCCGTCGGTTTCTCTCTCTTCATCCTCTTTCCTCATTTTCTCTCGATCTTCTCTGCTTCTCCTTCGCCACTTCCTCCAACCGCCGTCGTTGTCGGAATCTATCCTCGTCTTTGTGATGTTGCCTGATATTTGCTCTCTCATCTCTCTTTTTTCTCAGCGTCACTCTCTATCCACGTCGTCGCCAGTGCCAATTTTGCTGCTTGCCGCCGCCGCCTCGGTCACGCTACCTCCCATCCTCGCCGTCTCTACGAATTTCGGTAAGATCTGTCTTGGTTGTTTTTTTATTTATTGATTTGTCCTAATTAATTTCGGTAAGATCTGCATGTATAGAGTTAATCGTACGTTTTAATTGAGTCACATTTTTGATAGGATTGAATCTAGCTTGAATTTTATGATTTAGTTGCAATTTTAGTTTGATTAAGTTTAATTTTAGTTTAATTCGGTTTAATTTTTGCTTAATTAATTTCCGTCTTCACCCTCCGTCTTTCAAATCAGCGGCGATGGCGATGGCGACCTGAGGCTCTGGTGACGGCGGTGTTTCTGTTCGCACGTCGGCATGTATCCTGGTCCTCCATTTTTGGTGTAGCATTATTTCTAATTTTTTGAGGATTTTTATTTTTAGATCTGATTTGCTTGAATGATATGTTTGTCATTTTATGGATAATCGGTGTCATTGTATGGACATTAGGTGTCGTTGTATGGACACTCTCGTGTTATTGTATGGACACTCTCGTGGTTGTGGTTGTGGTTGCCGGTTGCCATACAATAACACTGGTTTGTCAATAGAATGACACGGCTTTGTCAATACAATGACACTATGGGCACTGCGGTGTTATCAGTGGTTTGCCCATATAATGACACAGGTTTGTCAATAAAATGACACTGGTTTGTCCATAGAGTGACACTATGGACACGCGGTGTTATTGTTCGGTGTCATTGTATGAATTGTGGTTTTGATAGCTCATTTGGTAAAGCATTTGTGTACATACACGAATGTCGTAGGTTCGATTCCTACATGAGTTCTAAATTTTCATGTCATTGCATAGACCTTTCTCTGTCATTGTATGTAGGTGTCATTCTATAGACATTTTGTGTCATTGTACGCGAGTGTCACTTTATGTGACATTCTGTGTCACTCTATGACGGTGCGCAGTTCTCACGCGAGGAGGAGTTCGCACCTGATCTCGCCTGTATATATATATATATATATATATATATATATATATATATATATATATATATATATATATATATATACTAGTATATACATATAGGAATTGTATCAGGTCAGAAGTAAAGTTATGTCAGAAGGTCAGAAGTAATCTGGAGCATCCATCTTGATGATCCGACGGCTGAGGAGGCGCACAGCTTTTATTTTCCCCAGCTAACTCCACCACTTGCAGAGCCTAACTCTATGGTCTCAGGGGTATTTCAGTCAATCTCTTCTAAAGTAGACAGGGGTACTCTAAAATTCCATCACATTTCTTTCATTTCGGTTTCTCTCTCCTCTTCTCCAATTCTCTCTCCTCAAAACACCGATTCTCTCTCCTTCTCCACGACGCCGGCAACTCCTCTCTTTCATCAACTCTGTTTCTCTCTCCACACCGACGACGCACGCGATTCCTTCTTCTCAGGTTTGCATTTTTCGGAACCCTAGCTTTCGTTTTTGATGTTGTTTGTTTATATTTGATTGATTTAGCAATTCATTTTCGAAATTGAATCGATTTATTCAATTTCGCGTGATTTGATTGTAATCAAGTTTTTTTATTTTGAAAATTTGTGAGATCTAATTTTATTTTCGTTGTTTGCTTGTTTTTTTTTTTTTTTCAATTTTGTTGATCGAAATTTGTTTCATTTCATAGGGTTTTTGATTTGTATCTATCGAATGTTTACTTTGGATTGAATTAGTTTTCATTACATAGTTCTGATTTTTTTTCATATTTTGATCGATAAATTAGTTCTTATTTGTTTTTTTTAGGGTTTTCAAGTTGTTTCTGACAATTTCTTCGGAATTAGTTTCAGATTTTTGTTCGTTTATTTGTTGTCCTATTGATTTTAGGTTTTAATTCACATTTCCAGATGAAACGCAAGGTCTATGTTGCTGATGGTGTCGAAGAAGCCGAGAAGAAGCAAAAATCGGCGCCGAAATCTTGTGATAATTCGAAGAAGGTAATCCATTCATCTTTTGGACCTCATCAAGCAAATTTTTCAGATCTTGTTGAAATGTATCAATGTGAACTGGATTATTCTGAAAATTTTGTGTGAAATCATGGCATTATTATTAGATATAAATTCAGGTAACTGATATGATATTTCTGTTGTGTTGAATTTGCTAATACAGGAGTAATCAATTTCGGAAATTCTGTCGAGCTTAATATGCGAGATTCCTATATAAGATTTCAATTTTGTGAGTATGTAGTTCATCACAAGTTCACAACTATTTGACATTCATGATTGTGATTCATTCATTTTTATGATCTTTTTGCCTGTACTCTGACCGTGTGATTGGAGATTTGCAGTTAGGTACTATTCTTATTGCAGATGAGCTACTGATTCTTATTGCAGGTACAATTGTCAACTTACCATAGAGAAACGTGATATTTAGTGATTGTCAAACTTTTTAGATACTCTATCACAGGAATCTGGCCTGCGTGTTAGTAGACAAATAAGAAAATTCTTTTATTTCAGTCAAGGTTATTACTTGTTTTGTAAGATGAGATGATGATAGTATGAGCCTTGTACATCGTGCGTGTCAAGATCAGTAGTTACAGAGTTGCTCTATTGGTCATTTAGATGGTGTTTCTGCATGTTTGTGATGCAAGTAGTTTTACTGCCCGTCTCGAGGATTATTGACAAAATGAGGCTGTTGTTGTAATATCCCGAAATTTCAAAGTATTTTATATTAATACCTTAGATTTATTAATTAGATTATCTAAATGAAAAAGAATTTTTAAATGTTGTTTGTGAATCGTTTTCAAAATGAGTTCAGAAATGATTTCTAAAATCGAGAATTCTATTTTGGGTCCTATTCCTAAACCGGGTCAGACATAGCCAATGGTCCAATATCAACCCAAATCGACACCATTGCCCCAAACACCAACTTATACCCCAACCCAACCCAAAAAGAAATCAGAAAAAGGAAAAAAGGAAAAAAGGAAAAACAAAAGAAAAGAAAAAAAAAAAAAACGACCCTTCCCCTGTATAAAACAGAGGACACACCCCCCGCCCCCGGTCCTCTTCTTCTTCGCTCGTCCTCCTCACCGACCGCCGCCGCCAATCGTTCCTATTCCTACCCAGCTTCTCGCCTCCGCACCCTTATTCCGACCACCACGTTCTCCCTCTCTTCCTCGTCCACTTTCGTGAGCAACATCACCCTTCTCTCTCTTCCCTTGTTTTTCGTTTTCTTCGATTATCATCGTTTCAATTCGTTTTTATTGCTTTAAATCATGATTAATCACTCCTAGTATATGTTATAAGTATTGGGTAGTCAATTTGAGTTAGTTTTATACTCAAAGAAGTGATCTTGATGCTTGTTTTGAGTTGATTTTCACTAATTACGAATTTGGGATTAATTAGCTTAATTATTCGATTTTGTTTCAATTACTTTCGAAAGATATGAATTGGGTGCTCTTAAAATCTGTTAATTAGGCTTCTTGAATTTAGTTTGAGATTTAAATTAGGGTTTTGTTCAAGTTTGTATAAATTGTAAATTGGGGAATTTTGGTTAATTGTTTCTAATTTAGGTTAATTAGTCCAAATTAATTATGATAATCAATATTTCGACATTCTGATAATTTAACAAATTATAAACTGATTTTCATGATTTATATAATTCAATTCGAATTTTTGGGATTTTATGTAATAAAACATTGTTTTAATTAATAAAACATAATATAAATTGGTATAATAATTTTATAATTAAATTATAATAATTAAGGTTTAATTTTTATGAGTTATATTCTGTTTTAAACTAATTTTAGGCCTTTGGGAATTTTTATAATAATTTTGGTGTTAATTGAGTTTTATTGGATAATTATTGAAACAGAATTATAATTATTGAATAATTGGTAATTGTTGTTTTGGATTTGGTATTGTCATAATCATGCATTGCATATAGGATCATACATACTAACATATAGGAATATAGTTGGTTGGTTGGTTGAGAAAGATTGAGTGTTAATTTGAGAATGTCGTTTGTATAATTGTAGAGCCTGAGTTCGTAGACGAGGAGTACTAGTGATTGTTGTGCTATTGAGTTTTCGTTTGCTTGAAAAGGTAAGCTAGCATGCTCAACCCTTCTTGAACTTATAGAAACCTTTCAAACTTATGTGCTACATGTGAATGGTGTGTTTGGATGAGAACGTAGTATCATGATAGGTGGAGAACAATTCAGTTTACACAATTATCGTATTATGATTGGTTGGATTTATTGTATTGATATTGGTATATGGTATGGCTTGTGACAAATATGTTATTTTGAAAGGTAAGATTAAATGTATATTGAATTGGTTGATTTGGTTTGGTTTGTGGGCGCATAGCCAATTTATATTGTGATGTTGGTTTGGTATCGTTTTATATGATTTGTGATCATCAACTCTCTCTCTCTCAATGAGATATTGGTTACTTAGACGGAGCAAAAGAACTCCTATTTATTTGTTTGAGCCAAAAGAGCTCCTATTTATTTGTTTGAGTCAAAAGAACTCTTATTTACTGGATTGAGTCGCATCGACTCCTATTAATTACCCCACCGCATCGGTCTTTAAGAGGGTTAGGCTCTAGTCTACTCTACTTGGGTTAAAAACACCCAGTAGGGGGTGTGCACACTTAAGGTCTAGTTGTCTTGGATTATGGATTATGGATTATGGTTGATAGGGTGAATTGGCAAAAGATTCAGTTTATTTCTAAATAATAAGGATTATGGATTATGGATTATGGATTATGGATTGTGGATTGTGGATTGTTAACTAGGAATTGTGGATTATGGCTCGTGACTTATGAATTTCTTATTTATCGTTAATCTTTGATTTGTTGGATATGGATTATGTAATGTTTCTTATGTTATGAGTAAATGATGAATTGAACGAATGATTGTGGAATATGACTTTTGATTGTTGTATTGGAGTTATTATTGGATGATTATATGTTTATGTGCTAAGTGTGTTTTCGAAAATAAAACTAAACGTTTTCAAAATCAAGGTAAGAATTTTGGCTTTCTACACGTTGAGGTGTTAGCTTACTCAATTTCACTGACTTTTTCAACTGTGGTTTTTGTGCTTTAAATCCACCACAGGTTTGGAGTGATTGATGCATATGGGAACGACGACTCACTAGAATTAGTTGGATTCAATAATTAGACTAGTAGTTATTGGACATAGACTATTTCATATTTCATATTTTGGACTGTTGTAATTTTATTTAATGGGTTGTAATAGACTATTTTAGACCATTAGACAATTACACTGTGGCTTTTGAAATCTCCTTGGATTCGGGTCTTTGACTCGAGTGCGGAGTGACACCTCTGAATTTCCTTATTTGTGTTTTGATTCTCGATAAAATGTTTTTGGAAAGGAAAGGAAATTTGGGGGTGTTACAGTTGTTATGGCCATCATCTTTATAACTTCGTCTGTCAGGTGTTGAGCACACTATTTCTTTAAATGGGGTGAGGTGTGTTTGTATGTATAGTATATAACATTTTACACATAAAGTTCAGTTTGGTAAATTGGTGCTTATTACATGAGTCAGAGCTGTGTTTGGTGCCTAAAGCAGCTGCATTTTAATGAGTTTGATGTATCAAGCAGGTTCATTTAAAAAAATGACGTAAGGTTGGTTTGTATATATAGCAAATACATTCCAGATGTAAGGTTTGGTTCTCAATATGCAGATCATATGTTGTTTTGCTTTAGTTTGGATTGCTCAAGTTAGATTTCTAGCCTGTTAGCTCAGTCGAAAGAGCATTGTGCCTCGCACAAAGACGTGGGTTTGAATCCCCCACAAGCTTTGGTAAATGTAGGAAGCATGTTTTGCGAGATTTGTGTCTCCCTGTTTTATTCTTGGTTCGACAATTCTGGGTTCAGTAGATCTCTTGCAAAGACGTGGGCTTACTAATAGTAGCTGACCTCTGTCAGTTTCATTCCAAAGTTCATGACCGTCGGCATGGTGAATAAGCCAATAGTATTTGACATATAGTACCTTGTTTGGCGAGACTATTAATGTCTAAGATTTGATACTGATCTAAATTGCTCAGGATCAGCGTTCATTGTCTCAGAAACAGCCAACACATCTGACATTATTACTTCATCATCACTTCATCCCGAGCCTAGAACTGTTGAACATCAGCCTTTCTGCCCGAGCCTGATTTCAATCATGTCAATTTCTGAAATAAGCTGAAACTTGTGTCAGTTTTGTTTAATGTGTATGCTAGACGGACAACCCTTTCTTTGAGTAGTTCTAATGTCTCACTTTGCCACTGGTAAGAGGCCCCTATGAGCTCCGATTGCATCATTCAAAGGCTGACTGGAACACAGAGCTCAGCAAGGGAGCTAGTACATGATGCGGGAGCTAAGCAAGAATCAAGTTATGGATTTTTCCTAAATTCATTATAGCTTAGAGTTTTCCTTATTTGCTTAAGAAGTCTTATAATTTGTTTCCGATAGTTAGACTTTCCTAGTTTATTTGGGAAATCTGATTATTTAGTAAGTTTTAAGTTAGTTTCCTAATTCTATTATAACTAAAATTAAGGTAATAAGCTAGACATCTCTAACCTATATAAGGTGAGATAGTCTCATGTATTTACATAGACAGATTTCAGAATTACAGTTGAGTATTAATATCGAAGAGTCGAAGGGAGTTTCCTTCAAATTCTTTGTGTGGTTGCTTGCGGGCGACAAACTCATGCGTGAGTGCTAAATCCTTTGCGGAGGATCGAATTAAGGGTTGCGACTCTTTGAATTCGGCATATTCAATTACTTGTGGGTATTGAATCATATCTTTATTGTTTTTCTTTAGTTTATTTCCATATAAACACAAAAACACAAAAATAAGTTCTTTTAGTTTTTAATTCCGCTGCAAAAACTCTTAGTTTGTTAATTATAGATTAGCATACGCATCAAGTGGCTTCAGAGCAAGGATTTATACAAACTTCTATGTTTTGTTAGTCTTGGGTTTTTTTTTGTTGAATGGAGTACGTAATTCCTAAGTTTGATGGAAGTAGTGATCCTGACGACTACATATATTGGGAAAGAAAGATTGAGCGTAAATTTAATCTCTTTAGTTTTGATGATCGTGAGAGATTCAATCATGCAAAACATGTTTTGGTGGAAGATGCTTTCCGTTGGTTTGAAAAGGTAAAAAGGCGGCGCAAACATGAAGGCAAATGCAAGATTCGTTCTTGGGAAGTGCTTAAGTGCAAGTTACGCAAACAATATTTGCCAAGGAACTTTATGAACGATGTATTGCCGGAGAAACATTCAAAATCAGATGAGCGGTGTGTTGAGCCTGAAGAAGCAAGTAAAGATGTCATCTTATTAGGTTTGATGAGATTACTTGAGTGTATTCAAGATGGCATGAAAAAAGTCGAGAGCACACAATCTGAAATAGGTGATTCATGTGGAGACAAAGAAGAAACCAAAGAAGTGATCGTGGAATCTATTTTTGACATAGTTGACGCTACAATCTCAAACAATGAGGACAATTCACAAGTAAAATTCATACAGAACCAAGAGGATAAAGAGACTAAAGTGGAGGATGCTCAAAATTTGGTTCTTTTTGATACTTCATTGGAAGAAATCACTATTTCCTCACAAAATTCTTTTGAGCAATACGAAATAAAGAGTGCGATTGAACGTGAGGTTGTAATTGAAGATGAGATAGACAAATTTGAGAACAAGAGTTCATACAAATCATTAATTGACCTCTATATTGATGAGAGTTTTGATGAAGATGTCAAAGGTAAATCTTGTTTGTCTTTCCTTTCTTATAACAATGATGTCGAAGTCATAGATAATCAGTACAGCTCTAGACTTCATGTCCAAAACATTATGCACCGTGAGAAGCTTGAAGAAAAGAGATCAAAGATTGAAGATCATAGTGTCGAAAACATGATCGAGTACATTGAAGATGATGAGTTGAAAGACTTGCTGATCACAAGCCTTACTTTTGCAACTTGTTTGTTAGTTTTAAAATTCTTTAGGTTGATATATTTGATTCTGGTGGAATTGTAATTGATTCAGAATTGAGGACAATTCGTTTTCAAGAAGAAGGGAATGATGCGGGAGCCAAGCAAGAATCAAGTTATGGATTTTTCCTAAATTCATTATAGCTTAGAGTTTTCCTTATTTGCTTAAGAAGTCTTATAATTTGTTTCCGATAGTTAGACTTTCCTAGTTTATTTGGGAAATCTGATTATTTAGTAAGTTTTAAGTTAGTTTCCTAATTCTATTATAACTAAAATTAAGGTAATAAGCTAGACATCTCTAACCTATATAAGGTGAGATAGTCTCATGTATTTACATAGACAGATTTCAGAATTACAGTTGAGTATTAATATCGAAGAGTCGAAGGGAGTTTCCTTCAAATTCTTTGTGTGGTTGCTTGCGGGCGACAAACTCATGCGTGAGTGCTAAATCCTTTGCGGAGGATCGAATTAAGGGTTGCGACTCTTTGAATTCTGCAGATTCAATTACTTGCGGGTATTGAATCATATCTTTATTGTTTTTCTTTAGTTTATTTCCTTATAAACACAAAAACACAAAAATAAGTTCTTTTAGTTTTTAATTCCGCTGTAAAAACTCTTAGTTTGTTAATTATAGATTAGCATACGCATCAGTACATCAGGCTTGCAACTAAAAAATTTCGAACTCTAATGCCCACACAACTTATTTTTACTATGTTATTAACAGTCTACGTAGGATTTGAACCTACACCATCCGCAATAAGCGGTGCTCTACCAATTGAGCTAGTAGACTAAATGCGGGTTCATATGTCTAATGCTCAATTAGAAAACTCATATAACTCATCAGTGTCAGAAGAAAACACTACACTGAAAATAAGAAAGCACCAACAAAAATACTCAAAATGAGCTACCAGGTGTAAGCATACCTCTAACTCTGATAATTATCTGATAACTATAACCAGGGATAGGCATATCTCTAATACTCTGATAACTCCCTGTTTAGCCAATGACTTCAAAGAGGCAGAGAACAATATTCACCATCCGTGACAATATTCGTAACTCTAATAACTCATCTAACTCTAATAAATCTTAACATAACTCTACTAGATATACCCGTAACTCTAATAACTCCTCTAACTCTAATAACTACCTAAAACATAAACTCTAGCATCTAAAAGACGTAACTTTACTAACTAAATTTCGTAACTCCACCAATTGAAAACATAACTCTACTAACTAAGACACATAACTTCACTAACTCTACAATGCAAATTCATGACTCCACTAACTGTACAATGTAAGCACCGTAACTCCACTAACTCTATAATGCAAACTCCCTAACTCTACTTTACAAAATCCGTAACTCGACTAACTCTACAATGTAAACTCTGTAACTCTACTAACTCTACAATGTAAACTCCGTAATTCATCTAACTCTACAATGCTAGGTGCGTAACTCCACTAACTTTACAATACAAACTCCCAAACTGCATTAACTCTACTATACAAACTCCGTAACTCCACTAACTCCACAAAGTAAACTCCGTAACTCCACTAACTCTACAATGCAAACTTCATAACTTAGCTAACTCTACACTCCATAACTCCACTAACTCTACACTCCATAACTGCACTAACTCCACCATACAAACTCCGTAACTCCACTAACTCCACCATACAAATTCCGTAACTCCACTAACTCCACTAACTCCACCATACATAACTACACACACTAAACCAGCTAACTCTACTATCTAATACACATAACTATAACAACTAAACTCCGTAACTCAATTATCTACTACATACGGTACAATTTTATGAACCAAGGCATAGCAAAATGAAAACTCAAAGTTTTTCCTTTGATTCACTGTAAGTTGGGTGATTCAATCTCTTCGAACGATTTTTTTGTGCAATAGATTGAATAATTTGGGGGAAATCGATTGAAGAATTTGGGGGACATCGTGTGAATGATTTTGGGGGAAATTGATTGAATGATTTTCGAACGATTTGAATTCGAACGATTTGGGGGAAATTGATTTGATGAATTTACGATCGATTCGAATTCGAACGATTTGGGGGAAATCGAACCCTAGATTCAAATTGAAACGATTTGGGAGAAATCAAAATTTCAGACAAAATATAATCTAATGGATGAAATTCGTATGATTTTATTCGAATTTGCAAGTTAGATTTGTTTGAAATTGACAAAATTTGTGATATTTGATTTGCGTAGAATGTTTGAGAACTGATTTTTTTATTTGAAATGAGAGAGAGAAGGGGAGAGTAAAGCAGTTAGAGAGAGAAAGCTGAAATTTGGAATGAGGGTGGAATTTCTGGTCCAACTCGACCCCCCTCCTCCCCGCTGGAAATTGTCCAAATTACCCTCAGCCTTAAAAACTCGCGCGCGTTCTCAGCCGTCAAGATGACGCAATCTAACGGCCTATATTACTTTTGACCTTCTGAAATATATTTACTTCTGATCGGATGCGGCCCCATATATATATATATATATATATATATATTATATATTATATTAGATTGATTAATCGTACTAGACTTTCCAATGCACACACAATTATGCAAATTATCTAAAAAACAGAAATGTGAAAAAACAGCTAATACAAAACCCTAGAGTAGAACCAGCTTATAGATTTAATCATGGAATATTGAAAGGAGATATGTTTTTCCCCTATTTTTTATTAGAAATTTGATACGTGATCATGACGAGCTAATTAACACCCAATCGACTGGTTTTTCCAGTGTAAATTTGACAATCATAGTTTCAAAAAGCCACAGCAAAATTATATTATTGGGGAGGAAAATTTTATCTCTTATGCATGAAAAACACATTTGATTAACTCTGCTTATTTTGGGCTGTAAACTTATGGTGCTCATTTTTCCTCCTAGCTTTCGCCAATTGTTCTGAGAAACACAAAATGTTGTGCAATTACTTCCATGATTAGGAGCAACACAAAATGATTGTTTCAAGAGTTGGAAAATTTTCTCCCTAGAGAAGAGAGAGGACTTGGAATCTAAGAGATTTTGAGTTGGAACAAAGCAATCATAACCCGATCAGATGACTCTTGAAGTGACATTATTCGAGGGCTATTACTGGCTACAAAGGGCGCACCTGCATGCTTGGTCTCCCCGATAATACTACCATGCTACAACATGACTTTGGGTACCCGTAATATATACTAATGATGCCATTTTATCATACGATTTGTAATTTAACATATCATGGACTTTTGGCATGAGTAAGTTGTAACACAAAAAAAAAAAAAAAAATCAACTTCGCCAAAAAATGATGCAATTTGTAATGGGCAAGATTTTGAGATTGAGATAACCACTTTATTAAGTTTCAGGCATGTTTTTGAAATGACAACACTTTTAATAATTATAATAAAATCGAAATTAAGATAAGGAATCCACTATGGTTTATCACAATAAATGAAAGTGTTGAAAACCATAAAATTAAACAAAGATATATAGGTTCTGAGAATCGAGTTGTTTTTAACTCAGACAACAACAGGTATTGACGTTATCATTAGGTTGACAACGACCTGCTCTGAAATGCTTCATGACGCAATCAACGTTACACTCGTAAAGTCCATACGATGGTGAGCATGTCTTAAAACATGGAGTTGCTCTTGCAAATATTTGTTCTGCAAAATTTAAACCAAATGCTTCTTATCCCTAGAGATATGATGATATAGTTCTACTATAACACATAATAGAGATATTTCAAAAAATCATGCATTTAAAAACTTAAATTTTCCTGACGTATTTTTGTTTATGATAAATGGTTGTCAAGCCTTTCCTTACAGTATTTTACTCTCAAAACACTATCTAGCTTTATTTTTCCGACCTATAATATTAATCCATGGTCACTCCTCATCACAATCAATTCACTACAATTGATCATGCCGGGTGGTTAGATAGATTTCGACATTTGAAAGTCACACTCTCTCTTCCCGTCCATCTTTAAACGCCCTAATGCCTATTTTGATAAGACTAAGGTAGTGTGTTAGTCAACTATTGTACACAGTCGCAATGAGAGTGTTTATACAAAATATAATTTTCAAACGTATAGCTTGGCGAAGAAATACTATAAAAGCTATGCATTTAAAAACACAAAATCTATGTTTTAGGGCCTGTTCGGTATCACTGCTGTTTTTTGTTTTTGTTTTTGTTTTGGTTTTTTTTTTTTTTTTTTTTTTTGCATAAAAAATTAGTTAAATGAGTTAAAAAATTAAGTTCAAATTATTTGTTCCTATAGTAGTCATGCAGAAAATGAAACTGACAACTGAATACTGAAAATTGAAAACCACTTTTTCTGATTTTTAAAAACGAGACTTTGGTTTTAGAAAAAACTGCCCCGTTAAATAAAAAAAGACTCCTACAAAATTAAGTTTAAAGTGTGAAAGCCTTACAGAAATGGGTTTCAACCGTTAGAGTGCAGTCTGTTACAAAGAATCTTTTGAATATAGAATTTTTCGCAAAATTTAACAAACAAACTAAAAGTTAGTTTCCGACAAAAAAAAAATATGTTTTACAATATTATGAAGTTAGTAAATATAGTTGGAAGACAACATATTGTAACTGAACATTTTGGTTTATCTTGAATAATTATCTTATAACATTTCATTTCATTTTATTGTGATAAGAGGGAGATATGGACAAGAAATCACATACCAGAGTTAAGTGAAGACACAAGGAAAGCAACAACAAGAGTGATGTATAAAAGTGTTTTAGAAGACACCATATTTGAATTTTTTTTTTTTCTTGCTAACAATTGTATTTGTTTTTTTTTTTTTTTTTTTTTTTTTTTTTTTTTTTTACAAATAAACAATAAATTTTTAAAGGGGTATATATAACAATCTCCACTAATTGGCTATGCTATTAATCTATTTTATTTTTAATTTTCCCTTTTTGAGAAGAATTGGCTACTAATCTTTTTATTTTTCCCTTTTTGAGAAGAATTGGCTACTATCTTTTTATTTTTTTCCTTTTTAAAAAGATTTGGCTACTAATCTTTCATTTAATTCCAATTTCCTTATTAATTACGACTCAAATCATAGATTTTGGTCTTTGATTCTCTGTGCATCTTGTTTCGAACTTGGTTCAATACACATGATCGGCCATTTAATGCACATACTTATATTTTCCCATATTTGTCATGCATCAATATCTTTTACTACCATTTACGACATTTGGAAGGAAAGCAATGAAAAATTCAAAAATAAAAGCAGACATGAGCATCAAAGAAATAGGGACATTCCAGATCCATTGAATGGTTTGACATTTACATCATCTTCACGTGAATGAGGAGGGTAGAATATTGGCTATTGTTTTAATCAAATGTAAATGAGTTGATCAATTTTTGTAAGATTGTGTGATCTTTCCTTGTTTAAAATAAAACTCTGTTCGAATTCTTACAAAAAGAAATATCTCTTGCTACTTGATAATCTTAGGATACGAAAATTCTACGGTCATTACCACTAGTGGTAATTACCATAAGAATATAGTATCTTATTATGATTTGATATTTTCCTATATTAATATAAAAATAGCATATAATATTTTGTTAAAATTTGGTATCTTCTTATATTAATTTAAAAATAAAATATCTCATCTTTACATTATGAAAAATTGTAAAACTTAATACATGTTTGATATTGGTTAAACTTCTCGAAAATTAGAATTAGGCTAAATTCACACATTAAGAATGACATCCATCATTCTTCGGTGATCTTCACTAGATCAATTAATTAATCTTGTTAAAAAAAAAAAAAAAAGCAAAGAGGCAAACGTGAGCTTGTGTGAAGTTATTTTTGAAACATGTGACTCCCAAACAAAACTCATCTAGTAGCTAGTAATCCTACTTAGCGGCTCATCTAACTAGTAATCCTACTTAGGGGCTGCTATTTGAATGCATGTCAATCATTAGTTTTTATAGCCCCAAACTTCTACTGTACAATTTTCTGTGCTTGCACGTGATGTACAACACCTCAATATGTACAGCCCCTAAATTTTTTTGTTCGTGACGGGATAACCCTAATTTTTTTCGAGGGAAAGTAGTACTCTAATTAATCACAAACAAAGCCTAAAAAATTGAATAATAAATGTTTTTTTAATTCTAAAGAAAAGATTTCTATGTAATTAAAATATTGGATTGAAATAACTACCTTTAATAAAATACTATACTTTTATGGTGATTACCACTAGCGGCAATGACCATAGAATCATCGGTTAGGATATAAGTACCTTATAAAAAAATGAGGAATTCTATGGTACATGACGTGCACCGAAAGGTACCGTAATAAAGGTTAGATATACCGTATATCATGTTAGAAAAGATCTACACCTTTCATTAATTTATAATTATTTATATTTTCTAAATTATTTTCTAAATACTACAAAAATACTAAAATCTTGTAAACATATTTCTGACGGAAAAAAAAAAATTATTCAGTGCTAAGGAGATCGGCGAAGGGGGGCGGACGGGTGGTGGTCAGAAATTATTTCCGAGGTACTAGCAGGATTAGGGAGGCCAACGGTAGCGTTTTTCGGAGGAAGTCACGCCACCGGAGGGAGATCGATCTCCTGAAAGGGTCGTCGGAATCCTTGCCGGAATAACTGGCATATCGGGAATATCGTGGGAGTGACTAGTGAGGTAGGCTATCGTCGGAGGGAACAAATTGGCTTCTTCGACACGCCTGACTAGCTGTGCGAAATATTGCTGAACCTATAATGGCTTCATATACTTTAGGTGCAATTTTAGGTCAATACCATACATGATACATCAGCTTAATTGGTGTCAGTCTTTGGTCGTGTGTTCGAGCCCTTTTTTTTTTTTTTTTTTTTTTTGTGTTATAGTTTTCACTATTTTACATGAGTTAAAGACTTAAGTGGGATTCTATTGTATTTGAGAACACTTTAACTAGGACATGAAGTTATGAGGCTAGTAATCCTTAAGTAGTTTGGAAGTTTAAATTTGAAAGTGAGGAATTATAAAAGTCTGAAGAAATTCTTTTTTTTTGTGTGTGGTCATTTCTAGAAATGACTATGATTAACATACATTATAATGATATTTCTGAAAGATGTTATAGGAGATCATATCACACCATTTTTTTCGATCATTCTAAAGTTGTACTAATAAGCATGTTACCATTACATTATCTCTCATACGAAAGTGTTATTATGATATTGTCAATCAAAGCGCCCTCTAGTCTTTTGGAACATCAGTAAGAGTTCTAAAAAATGTAAGGTCGATTATGAAATAGCAAAATTATGTATCCATTACGTGTTTAGAAAATGGTTACAATGGCCTTAAACAATACGGAGTACTAAATGGTTTCTAACAATAAAATACGATGTACTCCACAAGATTAGAAGAGAAACACATGTTAGAAGAAGACTAACTTAATACTCGTAATTGGTATAATCGACCTAAATAACATTTAGTTACTTAAAAAAGAATAACGAGCCCTAAAATTTTCGATCTCCAAGAGTTACATTCGAAAATTAAGATCACATTACACAGAGAATGAATATGAAAATGAAACTTCAAAATTTTCTTAGTAACATTCAAAATTTTCGTTTTATTTTGAAACTATTGATTTTTAGTTTACTTTCGCGAAATTTTTTCTTCTTCTTCTTTGATAATATTGAATTTTTTCGAACGTTTCAATCGGCCTAATGTAACTACAAATGAGAGAGAGAGGGATCTGTAATTTAAAAATAAAATAAAAATATAAACAAACATTCTACACTTATCGGGAATTGAACCCACGCCATGGGTGGGAAAATGAGAAGCACTAACCAGCAGGCCAGAAATTCACTAATGTACTATATAGAGGCTGTCATCATAAAACGAAAACAAAATCAACCAGATTTCCAGGGGAGGTCAAAGGGGTCCGTTCCCGTCAAGGTAACCATGGCCGACGGCGACTCCACCCATAGTCGTCTCTTCGCTCCGTCCCCTCCATTGCGCCGTTCCATCCATGGATCTCCGTTCGTCAGCGGACGAGGTGGAGATGGAGACGGAGATGAGGGACGACGATTTTGGGAGGTCGTCGACGACGGCCATGTTAACTTTAACGGAAAACTTGCCCGACGCCGACATGGTGAACATAGCGGTGGCAGATGGCCGGAGTACTTGCTGGTAAAAAGGAGAAGATGGGGAGAGGGAGGAGAGAGAAATATGTAAAAATTAATTTTCCTATATTACTAATTTCTAATTACTTATTTTTAGAAAAATAAAAAACAATGATTTATAAATGATTTGTTACGGTACCTTTCGGTGCACGTCATGTACTATAAAATTCCTCATAAAACATTTATATATCAAGAAAAAAAAAAGAAAAAAAATTTCATGTCTAAATCCACTAGATTTTCAATTTTGTGTGTAAATATCAGATTAAGGTCCCGTTTGATAGGATTGCATCTTTTTGGACTGATTTGAATTGATTTGAATGACTCTAAACTGATCTGATCTGATCTGAATTTATTGAAAATTCGATGGAATTTCAATAAAGTAGTATCAAGTACGGACCAAATACATTGATAGTTATTTGAACATTTCCAATGTAATCTGATCTGATTTGAATGATTCTGATCTGATTTGAATACTACTTTTATTAAATCTTATCAAACAGGGGCTAAGGCGCGCACATATGCAGACTGGAAAAATATAAAAGGCCCGAGTTACATTTTGAGGTTTTAACTAATCACCATCCACCACAATTTATCACAAACTCTATTATATATTGATAGAAAAAACACTTCATAGTTATATATAATAGTGATAGATGGGGTTCTTCTCCCTCTATCCCACTAACTATTTGACTTTTAGTGTGGAATACATTGGTGTTAAGGAGCGAATGCTAGAAATAATATATTTAGTGATGGAAATGAATCTTTTGATAAAGAAGGAAAAAAAAGACTTATCTTATTTGGTTCCATGAAGAGATAAGAGTAGTATACTAGGGAGTAGAGCTGGCCATGGTCGGGTTGCGCCGGGCTCAATCGTGCCACTGCTGGAAAATCACAGTCCTGGCACGAGCCCTACCCTCCGGTGTAGGGCCAGGGTTGGAAAATCGCAGCCCTAATGGTGAGACTAAAGTCACGATTATCTACCAAAAATAGTCTTAAATCCTAACAACAGTAGTAGAGAAGTAAGGATTGTATCCACAGGGAAATGGGTTGTCAAATGTAATGAATTAAGTACCAAAGTAACAAATAATGGAAAATTGAGAGTTGTATTTATCAAACTAACTAGAGTGAACAAAAACAATTTGTGAAATGCATGTATTCAATAGTAAAACAGATCTTGATCAATTAATTCCCACAACGTACTAACTAATTGGTCCTAGTTATCACTATTCCTCTATCAATCTCAACTACTCTATCGTGGAAACAGAATTCCCCCAAATCTCTCCTTAATAGTAGCTAAAAGGCGTGATCGGCACTACCCAATAACCCTAACTATCAAATACCCTAAGCGCACCATTAGATTCAATTTGATAATAGCAATACGAATTAGAGAAATATCGGTAAAGACATGCAATACTAACGCACGTTTCGTATTTAACATGTGTGTCAAATCTTTGCCCTAATTCACTAACGATGATTACATACAAATCAATGAATTCGGGTTGCTACAATGTGAAGATCAATCAAACAATAGAATCCTTTGACTAATCTAAACTAGCAATCAATCAATCCTAGAAGATTAAACTAGTTTTACACCTATCAATCACAAAAGTTGCTTGAATGAATTGAAAACCAAAGATAAGACTATAACTGAAAACAATAGAAATAATAGATCAAACTCACGATATTGTCAATGCGATGCTTCGATTAATCGATCAAGAAATAAAGGATTAGCTCCTCATACAATCCATTGAAAGTCTTGTTTTCTCTAAAAAGTCTGAATAATAATAACCTAGAGTCGGGGTTTTTATTTTTATAGTGTAGGAACACTTAAAATAGAAAAATACGGAAATAGGATAATCCGGCCATCGCGGTTTGCCAAACTGACCACCGCTGGCAGCCAAGCATCACCGCGGTCCGCCATGGTCACCTCAAGGACCATTTAAAGTTACTGGCGCAAATCGCCAACCTGTGAGCCACAGTCCGCCATATACCCGCCGCGGGCCGCGGAACGTTTCTGCCTCAATTTTTCAAAAGGCTGTAGATTCTTCGTTACTTATTCGATGAAGGTGTGTAACCACAACCTGGAAATCTAAGAACATGAAGAATCATCTCCAAGTGGTTTCACAACAAATTTTAAAACAGTTTGAGAGATATGATGCTCCAAAGTTGATCTTCTGCAAATCTGCTCCAATTCTCTTCCGAATGAATGTCCGCCTCCAAAAGATTGCCAAAACAACCAAAATCACATAGAAATGTTGTCATGATACCCTAACACAAATTAGAAGTATATTACATCATATTGACTGTAAAAGCAATATAAAAACCGGCCATATAGAGCATACAAACCGAGCACATCACCTGACACTAGCCAGCACGAGCTTTGACCAGGTTTGATCGGGTCAGGGGCAGGGCAGGTCAGTGTAGTGCCAAGTTTGAGAAAAAGATTAACTAATATTGCTAATTTGAAGATTAATGTAATTCTGAATTTAGCTTCTTCAATTACATGCAAATACCATGATTATAAACTAATCATGTTGTCCTTGATACGCTGGTTGACATCTGTTATCGATCAGGGATCTCAACTGGAAAGGAGGTTAACATTGGTATGATTGGTGCTGATGGCCGACCTCTTCGCCCAGCAGATATGCTGCTTTATTCTTGGAATAGAGGGCGTGACGTTTGTGTCGATTTGACTGGGTCGTCGCCCATGACTCAGACGGGATTGATAGATTTTGAACCAGGTAAGGTAATGCTGGAAGCGGCCAATCGTAAGCGTGCTAAGTATGAGGCTAGGTGCGCTGCTTTGGGTTATGACTTCCTTCCCTTCTCTTTCTCCTCTTTGGGGGAGTTGGAGCCCTCAGTTGTTGCTCTGCTAAAGCGGATCCAGCAGTTCTCCAAGACGCATGATACTGGGGCGCATGCTGCAACTTTTATTTTTATTAGGATTGGTATTTCCATAGCAAAGGGTGTGGGGGGCTCAGGTCGTATCTCGGCTCCCCACCAAATTCTTGTAAATTATTATTGATTTTTAGTTGATATAATATAAGTTAAATAATACTACAAATTAAACCAAATTAACAATAATTAAGGGTGGCCTTGATGCCACACCTCAATTATACAGCTCCATGCCATTTTCCTTTTTTTATGACCCAATTGCCCCTACATACCTTACTTTCCCATGTGTTGCCCCGGTATGGCGTGGAAGAGTAAAATTCAGCTTTGGCATTATGCCTAGATTAAATTCAATTAATAGATCTACCACCTAATTAAATAATTCAATACAGATCTACAATCTAAATAACCTAATTGTAGACACCCTACTTGGGGGCTTCCCTTATAGCGCCCGATGCTGAAAACGGATTTAAACGCGATAATTGATTTTGTATGCCAATGAGATTTGTGTTTTGGACAGGGCCCAAATAGTCGACTGGCCCAATGCTTGACCCAAGTGACTGATGAAGACTGTTGCATGATTGGATCATGTTTTAGCTTGGCCAAGCTTGAGTGGAGCATTTGTTGCATTTGGCCCATTCACGTACTGAGGCTTCCGAGGGTGTTTATGGCTCAAAGCATTGGATGCCACTCAACAAACTGGCATTCAAGTGAAATTCCTTCACTTCACGCCTGCTTTCAGAGGTTGTTGCGTATTTTTTTTTTTCACACTTTCGTTTTATCCAGATAAAACTCATATGTTCCCATTTTCATACCTCATACATTTTTCTATCATTTTCATAACCATTATCCTCCCATTATCTTCATACATTTATCTTCTTCTTTTGATATTATCCTCCATCATTTTCACACCTACATTATCCTATCATTTTATTTTCTTGGAGGCTAAACCTAGGGTAACCTAGCCTAGTTAGTCCCCTATATAAAGGCCCACATTTCACATACACATACAAGAAAAAAAAACCTACGGAGAACGCTACGAAACTAGCTACAACAACTCATTTTTGTTCATTCTTGTTCTTGGCTTTGAGAACAAGAGTACGACACATACAATAACCACACACACAATTCACTTAATACGAAGGACTGTCCACCATAGCACGATCACCACTTCGAAGGTCAAGACTCGATCGTTGGGTCAAGTGGAGGAAACGGCTCGAAGATAGGGGTTGGGCTCCTTGGCATATAAAACCGAGATCCGCGAAACAACGCAAGTAAGTCCTGAGGGCACTTAACAAGCAAATAACTTATTCTCTCAAATGATTTTCTTTTATAATGATCTCGTTTACTAAGAAGTACGCATGTCTGGGTTTTGTATAATTTCCAAAAATTTACGTGGCATGTCTTTTGGTTGAGTTTTTCTCTTTACAATGTATTATTTATTAAGCATATTTGATTAATATATAGCATGTTGTTAGGTTGTTTTTCCGTGAGTATGATATATGCATATGGAATGATTATGATGATCTCTTTGAGTATGTGTGTTATTTGTATAAGCATGATTTTTATTCTTCTCGCGTGAATTTTATTCCCTTTTGCATGTAATGTGTTATGTGTATCTGTCGTCAATTAATTACTTTTATTTATCATGGATCAATTAGTAGAGACCGTCGACCACGACGGTCGGTTTGGGTGCCTAATACCTTCTCAACCCGTAACCTTACACGGACCCATTCTAGTTTCGTGGGGTCCTAAAAAAGAAAACCTCGTTGGCGACTCCTGGTCAATAGCAATTTATTTATGGAGGGCGAATCGGCCCACTCGGCCAGTACGGTACCTCACACTAATAAACCAAAGAACTTAAGAATATATAAATTCCACCCGAACCATAGGGAAGTCTTCCTTGTCTTTTGAGAGCATGGACGACATCCATGGATGTGACAATCTTTCGGCGAGTGTGCTCGATGTAAGTGACGGTGGATGGCTAGGCTAGGTCATTCCCTATATTTTGTCGATGACCTTTGCCTCCTTTTCTAAGGCCTGAACACGACCTTGGATGAAAAGAGAAGGTTGGCGAGAGGTGGCGGAGATTCGGTAGACGAGTGTTGCGCGAGACGGAGAGCAGAGAGAGAAATCTTGAGTCAGTTAAGAGAAAGAAAAATAAAGTTGACTTTAATAGCCCAAACCACCGTCCATCGCAACACAACCCAATAAGAAGGGTAGTCACCCCTTAGGCCCGAATATCCTCTCGTGGACTCTAAAAGGTGAATGCCTTATTGGTAGTATGATGGTAGAAATCTATTATAAACTAATCATATGAGCCTTAATTTTCCAATGTGGGACAAACCAACTCCATAATCCACTTTTCGAATTCCGTAGTGTTACAAACTCCCCCTCTTATAGAATGCAACGTCCCCGTTGCTCCTCGGCCAAACCATACAAACATCAACACAGGTCCAAGATCTCCCCCGCTAGACGGCTGACCTGTGCCTTACCCCAGCACTCAGCACGCGGTCGCAGGGTTGCTCTGATACCATCTGTAATAGCTCGAATCACCGTCCATCGCAACACAACCCAATAAGATGGGTAGTCACCCCTTATACCCGAATATCCTCTCGTGGGCTCTAAAAGGTGAAGGTTTTGTTGGTAGTATGATGGTAGAAATCTATTTTAAACTGATCATAAGAGCCTTAATTTCCCACTTTGGAACAAACCAACTCCATAATCCACTTTCCAAATTCCGTAGTGTTACATTGACTGCGGAATTGGGAGAGGGGGGAGAGTGAGAGAGAGAGAGAGAGTGAGGTGAGAGAATTTATAGTTCAGGCCAGGGTTTTGGTGAGCGGAGATTAAAAGATCAAGATTTAATTTGAATAGATACGACAGTAGAGATCGATCCGTGGGGGGGGGGGGGAGGAGTGTTAGCCGTTGATTGGAGTAAATTGAGGGTTAAATTTGTTTTAACTCTTAATTAGTTGTGGAGCGGATTGAGAGGTGTGTTTTTACTTGTTTAATCAAGAGAAAACGCGTACTCCGTAATCACATAAATTTATATATGATGATTTAATTTAAGTTTATATATGTATAAATCTGATTCGGTCTTTGCATGTCGGTTGATACTTGAATTAAATTTAGGTGCATAGGACCGGATATGCTACTATAATATGATTTAGATTAAGGGTGACTACATAAATTTCTAATATATTGATAAGACGCACATAGTAGTGGGTAATGTTGGGTTTTAATGATAGAAAATGGTAGTTTTTGGATCAGTCTATTGGCTAATTCGATTATTTGTGTTTTAATATAAAGATTTAGTGGTTTTATATGTATTTATGGCCTCAAGATTGATGTGCACTTGTGTGCAACGACAATGAGGCCATGAAAGATGATCCAAGGAGCGATACGGCAAGATTTGGACAAGTATGGAAGTTATTTCAGTCGATTTACGAAATGTCAACTTTGAACGAAATGTCAACTTTGAAGCTCTATAACTTTCAAACTGCTTGGAATTTGGAAGTGAAACCAACGACATATTAAACAACATGATCTTGGTTTCCGGGAAATGGTCATGTAACACTACGGATTATGGAAAGTGGTTTATGGAGTTAATTTGTCCCACATTGGGAAACTAAAGCTCATATGATCAGTTTATATTAGATTCCTACTATCATACTACCAACAAGGCCTTCACCTTTTAGACCCCACAAGAGGATTTACAGGCCTAAGAGGTGACTTCCCATCTTATTGAGTTGTGTTGCGACGGACGCTGGATAAGAATGTTTCAGATGGTATCAGAACAACCATGCAACCGCGTGATGGGGCAAGGCCCAGACCAACCGTCTAGCGGGGTAGATCTTGGACTTGTGTCGATGTTGGTATGAATTCGTGGAGGCAAAACGGGGACGCCGCGTTCTTTTAGTGGGGGAGTTTGTAACACTACGGATCATGGAAAGTGGTCTATGGAGTTGATTTTTCCCACATTGGGAAACTAAGGCTCATATGATCATTTTATAATGGATTCCTACCATCATACTACCAACAAGGCCTTCACCTGTTCGATTCCACGCGAGGATTTACGGGCCTAAGAGGTGACTTCCCATCTTATTGAGTTGTGTTGTGAAAGACGGTGGATCGGGCTGTTTCATACGGATTATGGAAAGTTTTTTATGGAATTGGTTTGTCCCACATTGGAAAACTAAGGCTCATATGATCAGTTTATAATAGATTCCTACCATCATACTACCAGCAAGGCCTTCACCTTTTAGAGCCCACGAGAGGATATTCGGGCCTAAGGGGTGACTTCCCATCTTATTGGGTTGTGTTACGATGAACGGTGGATCAGACTATTACAGATGGTATCAGAGCAACCCTTCGACCGTGTGCTGGGTGCTGGGGCAAGGCCCAGATCAGCTGTCTAGTGGGGGAGATTTTGGATTTGTATTGATGTTGGTATGGAATGGTTGAGGCGCAACAGGGACGTTGCGTTCTTCAAGTGGGGGAGTTTGTAATACTACGGATTACAGAAAGTGGTTTATGGAATTGGCAACAAGGCCTTCACCTTTTAGAGCCCACGAGAGAATATTCGGGCCTAAGGGGTGACTTCCCATCTTATTGAGTTGTGCGATGGACGATGGATCAGGCTATTATTGGTCACACGTCCTCACAGACCAAGTATCGAAAGTAAAGTTCATCGACAATTGTGAGTTTGATTCTAATTACTATATTCGTTTGAGTATTGTTTATTTCACACGGGTCACTAAGTATGCTCCTTCCGTTTATTCATTGACACCGCATGTAACCGGAATATGGAAAAAGTGGTTTATGGAGTTGGTTTGTCCCACATTGGGAAACTAAGGCTCATATGATCAGTTTATAATAGATTACTACCATCATACTAACAACAAGGCCGTCACCTTTTAGAGCCCAAGCGAGGATTTATGGGCTTATTGGTGACTTCCCATCTTATTAGGTTGTGTTCCGACGGACGGTGGGTATCAGAGCAACCCTGCGACCACGTGCTGGGTGCTGGGTCGAGGCCCAGACCAGCCGTCTAGTGGGGGAGATCTTGGACTTGTGCTGATGTTGGTATGGTTTGGTTTAGGCGCAACAAGGACGTCACGTTCTTTAAGTGGGGGAGTTTGTAACACTACGGAATATGGAAAATGGTTTATGGAGTTGGTTTGTCCCACATTGGGAAACTAAGGCTCATATGATCAGTTTATAATAGATTCCTACCACCATCCTAACAACAAGGCATTCACCTTTTAGAGCCCAAGCGAGGATTTATGGGCTTATTGGTGACTTCCCATCTTATTGGATTGTGTTGCGACGGACGGTGGATCGGGCTGTTACACCGCGTCAGTTGGGTTTGTGGGTTTTGAGCAGGGTGGGCACTATTTGGATTGGTTTTGGGTGATCCCGATTTTGGGGTTGGGTCAGACTATGAATGGTTGGACCTTTCAATGCTCCATTTGCTACCGGTTAAGAGTACCTTTGTTTTCTTTGACTTGGTTGTGCTCTTCTTGCTCGAAGGTCTTTGTTGGTGATGTTTTTGGGGATCATGTTTTATCGTGTACAGGTGTTGTGAGCGTGAAACATAGGCACAATACTGTTCGTGACACGCTAGTTGACATATATTATTGGTACCAGATCTTAGCCGGTAAGGGCGGTGCCAGAAGCGACCAATCGTAAGCGTGCTAAATATGAGGCTAAGTGCGCTGTTTCAGGTTATGGCTTCCTTCCAATCTCCTTTTACTTCCAATAATTACCTTCACCAGTGGTTGTGTAACAATCCTAAATTTTGACGACGTAAAACGCGAATACAAAGGATTGTTATGCCGTCATTGACTATTGAGTCAACGACAAGGCTTATTAGAACAGACTTCTGAAGATAAATAACAAGTGTCAGCGGAAGACTTGTAGCCAAGATTACAATTCGAAATCAAACCAAATGAAACAAATTACAATCGTTCATGAAAACCAAATGTCTTACGCATTTATTCTACTATCCCATGCCATGCAATGACGTTCAAGCAGACAATCAATCACCTTCAAGACCTGTCAACTGCGCCATTACAACAATGACACAGGCCCCTAGAATAGGGTAGGGACAAACCTAAACAAAAAGAACGTCAGCTAAGTCTGAGTAAGTAGTTTAAGCACATAAATCCAAATAAAGTAAGTTGAACTAAGATACGCGCCTTGATGGTGCGTAGCTGTCAATCAAAGAAGCGAACCACGCTTAGAGACGAAAATTACGCACAGAGGCGATGAGCACGAGTCGTGCTCGGCTGGCACGAGTCGTGCTCGGCCGCACGAGTCGTGCTCGGCTGGCACGAGTCGTGCTCGGCCGCACGAGTCGTGCCTACAATATTGGCCGAATCCCACGGCCACCAATCACGTAGTTTGCTAAGTTTCTTATTTAGCTAGCGATGCATTCCGCTAAGTTCCTTATTTGACTAGCGAGCATTCTTTTTGCAATAAGCGTATAGGGCCTTCATCAGGTCCCTAGCATGGTCAAGGGTCCTACCCCAAGCCATCCCACATCTAAAGTTACTTGTAATACTACCCTAAATACTCGAGTGTGCACACCCCTCGCTAGAGGACCGGTAGGACGAAACCACCCCTAGGAGGAAGTCAAATAGGAGGTTGGTAGCTGATCTCCAACCTAGAAAATATACCTTGATCAGAGGTTAAATAAAACATGTCCCTTTGACATGGTGACGGTGCTACGTCCGTCACTCTAGATGGGGTCACAATATTTATTTCGTTCCTTTATCTTTCAAGTACATTATTTTGTGCATGCGTTTTTTCAATTTATAAACGGCCGTAGCCGGAAACAATATACAATAAGCTCAATGAAAGTGAGCAACATAGTTATGAAGCAATCATATGAATCATATAACGAATGATTGTGAAACGAGAATGGTTAGAATACCAATGAATCAATAGGAGACGATTAGTGAAAGCTCAAGAGAACGATATTGAGAACCATGCTTAAACATTAGGATGATCAACGTTCTTACCTTCAATTCAAGGAAAGCTTAGTAAATATCAAAAGTCCGCGAAGGGTACTTCCTCAAAATCACCACCTAAATATGCACCAAGTGGAGATGGATTACTACGACTCCCAAGTAGACATACACACACATAACCATGCTATCTCATAGCTCACAAACACCATATTCTCATATCATGACAATTCCAACAAATCTTGGTCATTCGATAATCAAATCAACTCCAATTCGCACCAAACTTATACAACAATTCCACAATCATGCTAGTAATATTTTCCCACCATCTAAATATCAAAACATCGACAATAACACCCGAAATACTCAAAAATCAGATCTGGACAGAAGTTAAACAATTCACACAAAGCATCATAAAACCTTCCCAAATTAATACCACACGTTACCCAATTCATTATAAGTCACTCCTCCAAATTTCATGCGATTCTGACCACAATATCATCATCAAATACCCATAAACCCTAATTCACAAACCCTAATATATAAATTCATGATTTCATGCTCAAAATCCCAAACAACAATAAGTAGAAACATTAAACTAACATCCTATATCCATATTCATGCTTTAATTCCACAATCAACATGAAATAATAGAAACCCTAATTTTAATTCATGAAAAGGGTTTAGGGTTCTTACTACTCTTGATATAAAAATCAAGAGGGGAGAAAAGGTGATGAAAACGGGGAGGTGAGGCGGCGACGTGGGCGGCCGGCGGTGGTCCAACGGCGGCGGCGGCTCTCTCCTCTCTCTCCTCTCTCTTCCTCTTCTCTTCTTTTTCTTCTCTTCTCCTTTCTTTCCTCTTCTGCGTTTCACGTGTGATGTGGTTTGGGGTGGGTTTTGTTTTGTTTTATATATTGTAGTAGTAGAGTGAGAGAGTATTAGTAAGGGTGTTTAGGTAATTTTCCATAACTAACCCAATTAGGAAACCGATCAAAAGTAGGAAAATTCCCAAATTAGCAACTGATCCCTCAAATCCTCAATTAAATGTAACACCCATCATAAATAATAACCCCAAAATTACGGGGTGTTACGGGTTGATAGGGTGGGGCAGCGAGGTTTTGTTAGTATAGTTATGGACTTCCTGGAGTTATGAAACTATCTACTAATGATAGCTTCCAATCATGACCATTGTTGCTGTTAATCCATAATATAATATCATATACTCGTATATATATATATATATATGTATATATATATATATACATATATATATATATATATATATATATATATAATATATATATATATATTGTTCCTGTAAGAAATAGTCTTAGGTAAGAAATAAGAAGTTATCTCATCCATCCATTCAACCTAAATCTAACGGTTCATAATAAATATCAAAACGAAAACAAAAATCTAACTCAAACCAATATCGTTTCAGAAAACAAAAAAACACAAAACCAATCTCACTCACATTTTTCTCTCTCCTCTCCTTCCCTCTTCTCTCTCCTCTCCCACCGCCCTTACCGCCGCCGCACACCGAGAACCACCACAGCCGGCGTCGCACTCCGACCACCGCCATCAATAGCGGCACTAGAAGCGGCCAACTCCGATAATTCCTATTCTGGAATCATCGGCCCCATTTGAGCAGTAAACCACGCGAAAATCACCATGTTCTTCCCCTTTTCGCTCTTGATTTCGTCACATCTGGCCGCCGCCACCGCCCTACCTCTCCGCCGTCGATCTACACGCTCGCTGGAATCTTCTTTTCGTTTTCGCACATAATCTGAAGCCGAGGAGGATAGAGATTGAGGAGGAGGTGACTATTGAGAGATTGAGAGATTGAGGAGGAGGCGTCGAAAATTGGACGTTGATGTCTCGATTGACGGCGCTGACTATTGTCACCGCGACTATGGTGGTTCAAGAGGAGGTGAAGGAGGTGGTAGGGCGCCGGAAATGGAGTAATTTGAGGAGAGAGAAAACGCTTGAGAGAGGGAAAATGAGGGATGAAGAGGCAGTGGATGTGTCGTAGAGGATGGCGCTTCTGCTCGCCGGAGGATGGTGAATACGGTCGTGGAGGTGGTGCGGGATAAGGTGGTGTACGGTGCGGTTGTGGGTGGCAGCGTGGGTGGCTGCGTGGGTGGCCGTTTGGTGGGGGGTCCGGTTTGGGGAAGGGGAGGGGGAGGGGAGGAGGAGAGAGAAGATTAGTGCATTTTATTGTTAAATGCATTTTATTTTAATACAAGTGCATTTTATTCAAAATGTCTTTTTCAAGTGCAATTAATTCAAAATGTATTTTATTTTAATTTCAAGTGAATTTTATTCAAAGTGCATTTTATTCTAACTACTAATGCATTTTATTATTATTGAGAATCGACCAAATGCATTTTGTTAAATTGGAAGTGCATTTAATAAAAATAAGTGCATTTTGGTAAATTGGAAATCATTTTGTAAGAATAAGTGTATTTTGTTAACGTGGAAGTGCATTTTGTAAATTAAAAGTGCATTTTGTAAATTGGAAATGCATTTTGTTAAATTGAAAGTGCATTGAATAAGAAAAGTGCATTTTTGTTAAGTTAGAAGTGCATTTTATAAGACCAAGTGCATTTTGTTAAATTGGAAGGTCATTGAATAAGAAAAACGCATTTTGTTAAGTTAAAAGTGCATTTTATAAGACCAAGTGCATTTTGTTAAATTAAAAGTGCATTTTATAAGACCAAGTGCATTTTGTTAAATTGAAAGTGCGTTTAATAAGAATAAGTGCACTTTGTTAAATTAAAAGTGCATTTTATAAAACCAAAATCGAAAAGTGCATTTTGTTGAATTAGAAGTGCATTTTATAAAACTAAAACGACAAAGTGCATCTTGTTAAATTAGAAATGCATTTAATAAAACTAAAACGACAAAGTGCATTTTGTTAAATGAGAATTGTATTTTATAAAAATAAGTGCATTTTTGTTAAATGAGAAGTGCATTTTATAAGACCAAGTGCATTTTGTTTCATTAGAAGTGTATTTTATAAAACTAAAACGACAAAGTGCATTTTGTTAAATTAGAAGTGCATTTTATAAGACAAAGTGCATTTTGTTTGATTAGAAGTGCATTTTATAAAACTAAAACGACAAAGTGCATTTTAGAAGTGCATTTTATAAGGCCAAGTGCATTTTGTTTGATTAGAAGTGCATTTTATAAGACCAAGTGCGTTTTGTTTGATTCGAAGTGCATTTTATAAAACTAAAATGACAAAGTGCATTTTGTTAAATTAGAAGTGCATTTTATAAAAATAAATGCATTTTGTTAAGAAGTGCATTTTATAAGACAAAGTGCATTTTGTTTTATTAGAAGTGCATTTTATAAAACTAAAACGACAAAGTGTATTTTGTTAAATTAGAAGTGCATTTTATAAAAATAACTGCATTTTGTTAAAATAAAAGTGCATTTTATAAGAAAAGTGTATATTATTAAATTTGAAGGGCATTTGATAAGAAAAATGCATTTTGTTAAATTAGAAATGCATTTTCTAATAATAAGTGCATTTTGTTAAAGTAGAAGTGCATTTTATAACAATAAATATTTTGTAATTAAAATTGCCTCTTATAATAATGTAAGTGAGTTTTGTTGAATTAAAAGCACAATTTATAAGAATAATGTCTTTTGTTTAGATGTGTTATTGGTTTTGTAATTTTCAATCGCAGATATTGATGTACTATATATGTACTTCCTACCTTTCCTACCATATATAACTTCCTACCGGATCGTGCCCCTATATATATATATATATAGGGACTGCATCCTGTCAGAAGTAAATTTATGTCAGAAGGTCAGAAGTAATCTGAGCCACACATCAATACTAGAGAACTTTTGGTGTGCTAGCATAATTATTCCTAAAGGCATCCTGAAGAAAGTCAACAAGCTATGTAAGGATTTCTTGTGGGGGATAGGAGAAGGGCAAAGAAGAATGACATTTAAAAGCTGGAAATCCTCCTGTGCTCCAAGAGAAGAAGCAGGCTTTAACATAAAGGAGGTTTTATCATGGAATAAGGCAATGTTGTTGAAATGGATTTATAAAATCATCACAAAAGACCAGGGGAGCTGGTGCAGATGGTGTACAGCATACTATTTAAAAGATCAAAGTCTATGGAATTTCAGGAAGAAACTGAGTGATCCAGATTGCTGGAGAAGCATTCTGCCTGTTAGGGATCACCTATTAGCAGAAGTTGGAGATAAGGATCATGCTGATAATCTAATTCTCTCATGGTCGAAGGGAGGTAAGTTCAGGGTGAAATCAGCATATGATCACATCAGAGAGAAGCAAAAGAAAGTTAAATGGAGTAAAGTTGTTTGGGATAATGTTTCAATGTCGAAACACGGCTTTATTTCCTCCCTAGTTGCAGAGCACAAGCTGTCAACTATTGACAACATCAACAAGAGGGGAATGGTGATCATTAATAGATGTGTGTTGTGTAAGAAGGCAAATGAAAGTCACAGACATCTGTTTTTTCACTGTGACTACTCAGCAGCTGTTTGGCGTAGCTTGCTTCTTTGGCTCGGAATTGGGAAAAGAAAATGGACTATAAGACAGGAGCTCCAATGGTTTGCTAGCAGAAGAAAATCAAAGCATTGGCTGGCAAAATGGGGGAGATGATGTCTGAGTGCTGCAGTCTACCAGATTTGGTGTGAGAGAAATAGTCGACTGTTTGCCGAGGAGGAGCATACAGAAAGCTGAATAGTAGATAAGATAAAATTTGTTGTTAGTGTTCATATGTATCAATGGAGAAAGAGTGAGAGCAATTTAGAAATAGACAATAGCTTATTAAATTAGGCTTTTTAGTAGAGGAAATGACTCCTAGTGGTTCTTATTTTGTAAGCGGTTTTTGTTTATTCCCCTATATGGGATGAATAAAATCAAATAACTTCTTACAAAAAAAATACTAGATCAATGGATTAGATTAAATCAAATAAATAAAAACAAAAACAATAAAAAGGCTCACCCCCTTCCCTTTTCTCTCTCCTCCCCCAACCCCACCCGAGACCACCCAGCCCCGCCCGGCGGCCACCCCGACCTCCCATCCGCCGTTCCCACAAGCAGCATCTCCTTCCTTCTCCCCCATTTCCTCTTTTTTCCACTTCAAAAATTGGGGGAGAGGTGGCAACAAGGCCAGGAGGGGCGGCGAACGTTGGGGAGGGGTGGCGAGATTCAAGGGAGGGGTGGAGGAACACCGGGGAGGGCGAATTAGTGGTGGTTTGAGAGGAGTTTGAGGAGAGAGAATTGGTGTATTGGGGGCGATGGCGTGGTCGATGGGGGGAGGGAGAACCACCGTTGGGCTGCCGGCAGGATGGCGAGTGTGTTGGTGGTGGGCGACTGGATCGCGGTGGTGATTGGTGAAGGTGGCCGGTGGTGGAAGGAGGTGCGTAAGTGGCGGGTGGGTGGTTATGGGAGGAGAGAAAAAAAATGGGGGTTCATTTTTCTGATTTTTTTTAAAATTAGAATTATGAATTTTTTTTTTAGTTGCGTAAAGTTATTAAAGTTACGCGTTTTAGTTATTGGAGTTATCAAAGTTATTAGAGTCAAGTCGGTGTTACGTGTTTTATAGTTATTGGAGTTATATTAAAAAACGTGTTTTAGTTATTGAAGTTATCGGAGTTATGTTAAGGTTACGTATTTTAGTTAAATATTGTTAAGTTCAAGTTGTAAAGTGATTGGAGTTATCTAATACTATATATTAAAACCTGAAACCAAGTCTTTCCTAGAACGACACTTGGCATTTATTAATTGGATAAAACATAAAAATAGCATTAAATATAATTATCGGTTAAGATATGGTAATAAATTATCATAGATTAGTATAATATAGCTAATTTATGGAAAATAATTATTAAGGTAATTTATTTGAACAAAGATAAGCCGTATTATAGTATAACTAACTTATGGAATATAATCATTATGTTAAATTATTAGAACAAAGATAAGCCAACATTTTTCTTAAAGAGTGAGTATAAACAATATAAATATATAGCCCGGACGTGACACGGGCATGCAAACTAGTGTGCTATAGTTACTGGAGTTACGGAGCAACTAAAGTTATGAGAGTTAGTGGATTATCAAGATGTGTGGCTGAGATTACTTCTGACTTTCTGACATAACATTACTTCTGACCTGATACAATTCCTATATATATATATATATATATATATATAGGGGCACGTTCCGGTAGAAAGTTATATATTGGTAGGAAGGTAAGAAGTACTTATATAGTATTATCAATATCTGAGATTGAAACCAACAAAACTAATAACACATCTAAACAAAAGCCATTTATTCTTATAAAATGTGCTTTTAATTCAACCAAAAAACACTTTTATTCTTATAAAATGTTATTATTACAAAATGCACTTCTAATTTAACAAAATACACTTATTCTTAGAAAATCCATTTCTAATTCAACAAAATGCACTTTTCTTATCAAATGCACTTCAAAATTTAACAAAATACACTTTTCTTATAAAACGCACTTCAAATTTAATAAAATGCAATTTTCTTATAAAACGCATTTCAAATTTAATAAAATGCACTTTAATTTAACAAAATGCACTTATTCTTATAAAATGCACTTATAATTTAACAAAATGCACTTATTCTTATAAAATGCACTTCTAATTTAACAAAATGCAATTATTCTTATAAAATGAACTTTAATTTAACAAAATGCACTTATTCTTATAAAATGCATTTCAAATTTAATAAAATGCACTTATTCTTATAAAATGCACTTCTAATTTAACAAAATGCAATTATTCTTATAAAATGAACTTCTAATTTACAAAATACACTTTGTCGTTTTAGTATTATAAAATGCACTTTTAATCAAACAAAATGCATTTGGACTTATAAAATGCATTTCTAATTCAACAAAAAACACTTACTGCTATAAACGCACTTCCAATTTTACAAAATGCACTTCTAATTTAACAAAATACATTTCTAATTTAACAAGATGCACTTATTCCTATAAAATGTACTTTTAATTTAACAAAATGCACTTCAATTTAACAAGATACACTTATTCCTATATAATGCACTTCTAATTTAACAAAATGCACTTTTTCATTTTGGTTTTATAAAATGCACTTTTAATTTAACAAAAAACACTTCTAATTAAACAAAATGCACTTTGTCTTTTAATTTTATACAATGCACCTCTAATCAAATAAAATGCACTTCTAATTTAACAAGATGCACTTATTCTTAAATAAAATGCACTTTAATAAAAAAAATTAAAAAAAAAAAAAAAACAGAAAAATGAACCACATTTTTTTTCTCTCCTCCCATACCCACCCACCACCACCACCACGAATCACCTAACCACCGCCGGCCACCAGCACCGACCACCACCTCACGCGACGCCGACACCACCATTCAACGCGCGCCGCCTCGGCGACCCTACGGCGGCGTCCCAGAGATCGCGCCACCTCCTCTATCCTCCTTTACGTCCTTTTTTTCTCATTTTCTCTCTCCTCTCTCACTCCCTTCCCCAGCCCTTATCGTCAGCTGTCACCGCCCAAAAACCGTCCCCCACCCCTCGCCCTACGCCGCCGATCACACGCACCACCACCATCGCCGCAAATATGAGGGTTTTGAGGGGATCGAAAAGTAAGTGAAGGGGATAATGGGGGAGAAGGAAGGGGCTATGGTGGCGTGGAGGGACGGCGGGATGGTCGCGGGAGAGAGCCGATCATGGTGGCTGGGTCGGGGCCAGTGTTAGTGGTGGTCGGCGACGGCCACTGGCGGGGGTGGGGTGGTCTCGGGTTGGGGGGTTGGGGAGGAGAGAGAAAACGGAAGGGAGTGGGTTTTTCTTTTTTGTTTTTTGTTTTTGTTTATTTGATTTAATCTTGACCATTGGATTTAAGTTGGGTGGATGGATGATATAACTTCTTACTTCTCACCATAAGAACACTTCTTATGGGAACAACATCCTGTATATATATATATATCTTAATCTTAATATATTTATAAACGAAGCTTTTTTCGGGGGCATTGAAGAGGTCTAGAGCCCTTCGAATTTTCTTAGAGCTTCTAATGAATAAGGAATTAATTTATGTTATGGAATTTGATGAATAAGGAATTAATTTATGTTATGGAAGTGTTGTTATACCATCTGTGAGTCTATGGTAATCATGTAAAAAAATTATATATTAGTTTTTTTTTTTTTTAATTGGTAAGCGGGGCCCCTCGGCGTGGGCTTCCTACTGCCAGGAATAAGCCCACCCGAGGATCAGGCCCAACCCATGGGAGAGAGGGGGGGAGGGAAGGGGATCCCTCTTCCTATGGAGGCGAAAATCGAACCCTGGTATACTGGGTGGAAGGACGAAGCCTTCACCACTGGAGCATCAGGGGATCCTCAAAATTTATATATTAGTTATGGAAATGTAGTATACCATACATAAGCTTATAATAATCATGAAAATAAGATAATATTTCATAAGTCAAAAGTTTAATATAACATTTTCTACATTTTGGTACATATAAGCAACAATTGATGATCTTCAAATTCGAGACACTAATACTAATAACTATAAGTTACTCTACTATAAATAGGTACCCTTTTAACTTATTCAAATGAATTTCTTAACACTGACAATTATAAGTCAACTCTATTGAATAGGTTAAAAGCCCTACGAATTTTCTTAGAGCTTTAGGTGAATATATAAAGAATTAATTAAGTGTTATGAAAATGTAAGTAGCATACATAAGTTTATGGTAATCATATAAGGAATTCATTCATTACTTATGAATATGTAGTTACCATATGTAAGTTTATGGTAATTTTAAAAAGATGAATCAATATAAAAGTCTTCTTGTTATTATTATTATATTTATAAACGGAGCTTTTTTCGTGGGTATTGAAGAGGTCTAGAGCCTTTCGAATTTTCTTAGAGCTTCTGGTGAATAAGAAATTAATTTATGTTATGGAATTGTTGTTATACCATATGTGAGTTTATGGTAACCATGTATAAAATTCATATAATTTACTTATGGAAATGTAGTATACCATATGTAGGTTTATGTTAATTTTGAAAAAATCCATCAGTATATATAAAAGTTTACTTTTTAAGTTATGGTAAGATAATAAGTCAAACCTACATATTAATATAAGAGAAAACTATACGACACTTTCTACATTTTGGTAAAATATAAGAACCGAATATTTTTTTTTTAAATGCGTCTACAATGAATGAAATGATAATACAGTTTTAAGTGAATAAAAAGTCCGTTTAAATTCATTTAGTGTAGAAGTGGCCCCAACATGGATAGTTAAAAGCAACAAACAAAACAAAAAATTATAAAAAGATCGAAGGAAGTATATATGGCAATTAATCAAGAAATGGTTAGATAATACAAAAGAACTTTCAACTTATTCATGTGAACTCCCCAATAATAATAACTACGAGTAAAGGTAATTATTTACTCGCTTTAATATATGTGCTATTCTATAATACTATTCTTTTTTTTTGTAATCTATGTTTTAGTATATATATAAAAGATTGACCACAAACTACGAATAAATGTAGTGTTTATATTTTTTTAATGAATCTAATATTTTCTGCATGTAACCATAAGTTTTTATTTTTTTTTTTATTTTTTTTTTTGTAAAGGTTTTTGCTCTTTATTCATCCACTCGGGGGAAAGAAGAGGAATAAGAACGAGATTACAAAAAAAGACTCCTCTAAGCCTGAGCTGTGATATGGTCTGTAACTTCCTCTAAACTACAACCTCTACTCCAGTAATAGAGCCTAGCACTTACAATGAATTTAAGCTGATTTACAACCCATTCAACTGAATGCTCATGATCACTAAATATTCTATTATTCCTTTCTTGCCAAATGAGATAGATTGCAGCATTCAGGCTGCAAACAGCCCAGCTATACTTCCAGTGCTTCTTATTGCTTCTCCTCCTGTACCATTCCATGATTCTTCTGATGTCATTATGGTTACCCCTGATATTTATCCAAGCTCTGACTTGCCTCCAAACTTCAGCAGCAAATTTACATTTGAAGAACAGATGAGTGTGATTTTCTGCTGCCACTTTACACAGGCTGCACCTGTTTGGGATGCTCAGGCCTCTGTGAATCAAGTTGTCTGTGGTTGCCAGCTTTTTCTGCATAGCAAGGGCTGAGATAAAACTATGTTTGGGCAGATTAATGCTCTTCCAGATGATTTTGTGCCAGTGAGCCTTAGGATATTTGACCCTGAAGTGCTCATAGGCTGCCTGAGCATTGAATCTACCATTTTTGCTCCAGCTGTCAATAATCTCTCCCAAAGATCCTCTATCAGACATACAAGACATGATCTCATTCTTCAGCTTTACTATACTTCTCCAATTTTCTGAGTCACTTTGGATGGAAGTAATATTGACCAGAGCAATATTCTTCATTTTATAAGCTCTAACCCAGCTTTCCCAAATCCCATTTTTTCCTGTATGCAGTCTCCATAACCACCTGCTGATAAGTGCCTTGTTCCATGCCAAGACCTCCTTAATGCTAAGCCCTCCCTCAGTTTTGGGGCTACAAATACTGCTCCAACTCTTGAACTGCATTTTCCTCTCCCCAGTGCCTATATTCCAGACAAAATCTTTGCAGATTTTGTGGATTTTCTTGATAATATTCTTAGGCATAATAACAATATTGCACCAAAAATTCTCCATGCCAAAAATTACAGAAGTAATTAGTTGACATTTGCCAGCATATGAAAGGGTTAGAGCTGTCCAATGATGAACAGAAACCTCTATTTTCTGAAACAGTTGAGCAAACATTTCACCTTTCAATCTTGAAGCATTTAAAGGCAGTCCCAGATATCTGAAAGGAAATAGCCCCTCAGCAAAGCCAGAAATCCTTAGAATTTGATCCTTGACATCCAGGCTGACCCCACCAAAGTAGATGTCGGTTTTTGCAGGGTTAGCTGTTAAACCTGAGATTTTGGAGAAAATCTGAAGACACTTCATTGCTGCAGTCACTGAAGGGACATCCCCTCTTACAAAAATCATCAAATCATCTGCAAAGGTTAAGTGAGTCAGTTTGATTCTCCCACATTTAGGGTGATAGGAGAACTGTGGCTGATTTTGCATATGCCTTAGGTATCTTGATAAGACCTCCATGCTTAGTACAAAGATATAAGGTGATAGTGGATCACCCTGTCTGATCCCACTTCTACCCCTTAGAAAACCTTCATAAACTCCATTAATCTTGAAGGAGAACCATGTAGTAGTGATGCATTTACAGATCCAATCCACATATTTTCCAGGAAAATTCATAGCAAGCATCATGCCCCTAATGAACTCCCAATTCAGGCTATCAAAAGCTTTCCTAATGTCTACTTTTATAAGACATCTAGGAGAAGTTTTGGCCTGATTGTAGCCTTTAACAAGAGTTTGGGACATAACAATATTGTCAAAAATATTTCTCCCAGCCACAAAAGCTGCCTGCTCTTGACCGATAAGCTCAGGGAGAACCATCTTGAGTCTGTTTGCAAGAATCTTACTAATGATCTTATACAGAGTAGAGCAGCAGGCAATAGGCCTATATTCTGTAACTGCAGCAGCATTAGTTTTCTTTGGAATAAGAGTCACCATTGTGGTATTTACTTTCTTAGGCATGTGCATTCTCCTGAAGAACTCCATTACAGCATTAATTGTATCCTTTCCAACAACATTCCAAGAACTTTGAAAGAAGCCAACACTGAATCCATCCTGGCCTGGACTCTTGTCTGGGTGGATATCAAATAATGCCTCTTTGATTTCATTTGGAGTGACATCCTTTATAAGTTTCTCCTGACCCTCTTCTGATAAACAGCCTTCTTTCCTGATAAAATCCTCATCTAGCTTTTCCACAGGAGTCTCAGTCCCTAGTATGCTTTCATAGAAAGAAACAAAAGCCTTAGCAATATCACTAGGCTCAGTCCAGCTCACTCCATTCTCATCTTTAATGCTTGAAATAATATTCTGGTGTTTCCTCTCAGCTATTTTGGCATAAAAGAATTTAGTATTACTATCAGCCTGCTGAATGTTAGAGATTTTTGCCCTCTGATTAAGCATACTAATTTCTGCTTTCTTCAGAGTGAAATATTTCTCCTTATTATCCTCCACCTCCCTTTGTAGATTGCCATTCCTAGGATCTTTGGTCAGGCTCTCTTGCAGTTTATTCAGCTGGCTCTTCTGATTCTTCACCCTCTGAGTGAGGTTGGAGAATTCCTCTTTATTTAGGATCATTAGAGCTTGTTTGGTATTCCTTAGCTTGTCAAAAAGTTTGTCCATTGGCCCTCCTGTACCTGCTTTGCTCCAGGCCATGGTAATAGCCTTCTCATAATCCTTATGGTCCCTCCAACAATTTGAGAATCTGAAGAGTTTCTTAATTGGAGGAGAGTCAAGGATCTTTATTAATATTGGGGAGTGGTCAGATACCCCCTGAGGAAGAAATTCTGCAACTGAGTTTGGAAACTGATTGATCCACACTTGATTGACAAGAGCTCTGTCCAATTTAGCCCATATCCTGTCTGGCTCCTCCTGACTATTAGTCCAGGTTAAACCACATCCAATACTCCTCATGTCCATAAGAGAACAGATCCCTATGCAGTTATTAATGTCATCCATGTCATTCTGAGAAGTAGGATTGCCACCTGATCTCTCAGAGTTGTTCCTAACTACATTATAGTCACCTATTGCAACCCAAGGAAGGGTAGTAGGAGCCCATGTGCAAAGATCATTCCACAAGATTTTCCTATCTTTTGCATCATTGCTAGCATATATAACAGAAACTAGCATTTCTTTCTTTGATCTAACATGCACTACCTTACAGTGCATGAGTTGGCTGGTGGTGAGTAAAATATCCACCCTGACTTCTCTTGGATTCCAAATCAACCAAATTCGACCATTATAGTGAGCTTGATGATTTGTTACTACAGAGAAATCCCTAAATTGTCTCCTACTAATGCTGTCTACTTTACTTCCTTTAACCCTTGTTTCCAGTACACCCAGCAAGCTTATTCTATTTTTCAACAAGAGGGTTCTAACCTCCTGCTGTTTGAGGGCCTCGTTGAGCCCTCTAATATTCCATGCTCCAATTAACATGAGGGTGGAGGGTCTGGGATGATTTCCTCCCCTAAACAGTTTTTCAAACCCTGATCTCCTCTACTGTCATTTCCTCCCAAAATAGAGAAGCTGTTACTAAGGATTGTTGGAACCACTTTGCTCTCTGCAGCTTTACTTCCCTTTTTTGAAGTTTTATGCTTCCTAAACCCCAAATCATCCATACTATATTTACCCTCATCCATTGGTGACACTGGTGGTGTGAAATCCTGAATGTTCTCATCAACAACCACCTGTTTTTGCACATGTTCCACCTCCTTCTCTGGAATTAGGTTACCCTTATCTTCAATGATTGGCTCAGAACCTTTAGGTTTCTGCTTGTAAATCTGCTTAGGCTTCTCTGCTAGCTTCCTATTCAATTTGCAGTGTTGAGTCAGGTGACCAAGTTTAGAACAGGTGCTGCAATAATGAGGCACCCATTCGTACTCAATCCGTTGACAGATCTGACCACAGTGAGGAGTATTGATCATAACTCCCTCTGGTAGCTCCTTTGATACATCAACTTCTACCAGAATTCTAGCAAAAGTTAATCTATCTTGCTGTGTGGTCATGCTATCAGCATACATAGGCCTGCCAATTTTGCTTCCTATTTTACTCAGAGCATTTGGGCTCCACATCCATGGGTCCAAATCAGGGAGTAGAATCCAAACTGGGATCAATGACATACAGTCAAGCTCCTGAGATATGGTAGGAGACCATATTTTCAGGATTAAAGGGCATTCACCCATCTTCCATGGCCCTCCTTTCATAACCTCATTCATTTCATTTTCTGATCCAAATTTGAATGTAAACCAACCTCTTCTGAAGTACTTGACAATTGGTTCTCCAATTCCATTCCAAGCTTTCTTAGAGTAGTCAATCATGTCCTTAAGCTTGGGTTTAGATCCTATGACATTCCCAATCAGTGTGAAATTCCATTTTTCAAGTTCATCTAAAATGTCCCCTTCATCAATGGTGATTTCTCCTGCCTTCCTACTGTCCTCATCAAAGTGCAAGCTCATACCAATCTTAGGTTTTCTAGAAGCTACAGAATTCCAAGCTGGTTTCTCCTTTGAGCCATTGGTCTTAGGTAAAACAGTGTTCTCACTTCCCAACTTCTCTTGTCCTTTAACATTATTTGTAGCTATTGAAGAAGAATTGTGAGTCAAATTACCCTTACCAGCTTTGATTATAGCAGAATCGATGAGCTTATTGAGAGTATTTGGAGTCCGGGTCGCAACGTCAAGCTGGGTTTGTGATTCCGCGCTTGATTCAATTCCATTCCCTGAGTTGTTAGTGTCTTTAGAATCATCTTCTCTTTCCGCATCTGCCACGGTGTTTCGTTTTTTGGGCCGCCCTCGTTTCCGGCCATCAGCCATGAATTCAGGTGTTGTCAGGGTTTCCGTACAATCGCCTTTAATGGAGAGAATCTCCTTGCTTCATGACTTCATATTTATTTTTAAATCTTTATAACCTTTGTAACCATAAGTTTTTAATACATCTAGAGACATTGAAATTTTATTTCATTTTCAGGTGAAGAAAAATGCGATTGGTTTATAAAAAAATCCATTTATAAGTTATGGAAAATAATATTTCTAAGCAAGTATATTGTAGTCGTGAAATGGTAAGATAATACAAAGAATTTTAAAATGAGTAATGGAAAAATTACATTATATTCCAAATTTTATATATTCCAAATTTCCTGTAATCATAAAAAGATAGGATACCCCCTCCTTTCAATAATGTAAGACGATTTCATTTTGCGAGCTAGGGCATTGACTATTGACTTCACAAAAAACTATCAGATTTGCACACTTAAAGTAAGTAAT
Organism: Spergularia marina; assembly: GCA_963680865.1. Lineage (NCBI taxonomy): Eukaryota > Viridiplantae > Streptophyta > Magnoliopsida > Caryophyllales > Caryophyllaceae > Spergularia > Spergularia marina. The sequence goes on along the minus strand of OY804546.1, from coordinate 9,934,849 downwards.
GAAAGTAAATCGTTTTGTGAAAAAAGTTAATTAATTAGCTAAAACATTAAGTATACAGTGTGAGAACTTAAAAAAATGAATTAATCAATAGTTCCAGATAAATGGTAACTTTATTATTTCGTTATTACCTTGAATTTTTTATTTATTTAACTACAATAATTATAAATTTATAATGATTTCGGTAATGGAAAGTGCCTATATAATATAAAATAATGTTAATGTCACCGTGCAACGCACGGGTTTTAAACTAGTATATTTATAAACGAAGCTTTTTTCGGGGGCATTGAAGTGGTCTAGAGCCCTTCGAATTTTCTTAGAGCTTCTGGTGAATAAGGAATTAATTTATGTTATGGAATTGTTGTTATACCATATGTGGGTTTATGGTAATCATGTACAAAATTCATATATATAGTAGTTACGGAAATGTTTTACCATATTTGAGTTTATGGTAATTATGTACAAAATTCATATATTAGTTATGGAAAGGTAGAATAAAGAATAGATTAAGTGTTATGCAAATGTAGCATATGTAAATTTATGATAATCATATAAAGAATTCATTTATTAGTTATGAATATGTAGTTACCAATGTAAGTTTATGATCATTTTGAAAAGACGAATCAATATAAAAAAATTATTTTATAAGTTATAGTAAGATAATATTCCATACGTCAAACTTACATTTTAATACGTGAGAAAAAAAATATGACGACATTATCTACATTTTGGTAAATATAAGAACCAAGCGTTTGTTTTTTTAAAGGTGAACTTCGAATTAGAGGTAGTAATACTAATAACGATAAGTCACTCATTTACTATAGATGGATATTCTACTACAGATGGATAACAATTCAACTTATTTAGTAATTTCCCAATACTAATATGTTCCTCTAAACTCTGCGTTATTCTATAAGTCCGTTTTTTCTTCTAAATTACTCCCTCCGTCCCCCTTTAAACACCCCGCTTTCCTTTTTAGGGTGTCTTTATTTAAACACCCTATTTCAAAACTTACTAAATGGGGTAAGTTTTCATCATACAGCTACACTCCTCTATCTCCAAAAATAATAAACAAACAGTCCATTATCTCCAAAAATAATAAATAAATCACCCAATAGCTTCAACAATAATAAACAAACCACCCATTATCTCCAACAATAATAAACAAACAACCCATTATCTCCAACAATAATAAACAAACCACTGATTATCTCCAACAATAATAAACAAACAAAACTACCTTAATCCAAGTGAAAAATACAATGGGGTGTTTAAAGGGGGACGGAGGGAGTATGTTTTTTTTCTTCCTATGTATAAACAATTGACCACAACCTACAAATAAAGGGAGTTTTTATATTTTTGAATGATTCTGATCTTATCTGCATCTAACTATGAGCTATTTATGCGTCTAGAGTTAATAAAATCTTATAACAATTTTTGGTGAATATAAATTCCATTTGTGAATAAAATTATTCATTTATGAGTAACATAAGATAGTAAGGCCGTGTGCGATTAGACTGCAATTTTATGATCTGATTTGATTTGATTTGATATAAATTGAATTGATTTTATTTTATTTTAAACTTGATTTGATTTGATCTGAACTAAATTAATTGATAAATTAACTACAATTAGACGAATTAATAACTAGAAATAGACTAGATTCTTGATTGTTATTGGGATAATTCTGATTTGATTTGATTTGAATAAAACTGATCTGAATTAAATTGATTTGATTTGAATAAATCTGATCTGATTTGAAAACAATGTTGAATAAGTTGAAACGCACAGGGCCTAATTCAATATATGATAGTATATGGTAGTTATGAAATGGTAAGATAATACAAAAGAATTTTCTTATGGTTTAAGGAAAAATCATTAAATTCCAAACTTGAGTTTATTGTAACCATAAAAACAGATATTCCCTCCTTTGAGTCTTTTCCAAAATGTATGCCGATTTCATTTTGCGAGATACGGTATTGGCTACTGATTTCACAAAAAAAAAAAAAAAAAAAAAAAAAAAAAAAAAAAAAACTGACTTATATGCTTAAAGTTATTTTCATTTATTTGGTTGGTACCTAATTTCATAATATTATAATTTTGTAGTTTTTGGCTTTCTATTTTACTATATATTTTTTTTTCATTTTAATGTCTCACTTCCAAAATTGAAATGATATTGAAACACATTTTTGAAGAGAGAATGTTATATATATAAGAAATATTGTCATCATCATTGTCATTTTTTTTTTTTTTGCATATTATTATTTTTGAAATTTTTTTATAATTGTCATCATTTGCATTGTTTTTTCATTTTACATCAGGCATCTTGATAGATTACTGTTAAAAATATTTTGTTGTAAAAATGGTAAAATCAAGAGAACACCAACCCACCTTAGCTTGAGGTTATTTGCAAGTATATGGTAATTATGAAATGATAAGATAATAGAAAAGAATTTTATTATGGGTTACGAAATCCAAATTTGAGTTTATTTTAACCATTAAAATAGATATTCCTTCCTTCGAGTCTTTTCTAAAATGTATGACGATTTTATTTTGCGAGATAAGGTATTGGCTAATGATTTCGCAAAAAAAAATAAAATTTTTATCAGACTTATATACTTAAAGTTATATAGTTGGTATCTACTTTCATAATATTATAGTTTTGTAATTTTTGGTACAGTTATGAACATTTTGTTGAAAATATGGTAAAATCAAGAGAACGTCTTAGCTTGATGTTGTTTGCATGAAAATTGATTATGTCTTAGTTATTTACGTTCTGTATGATCTGATGAATATATTTGATGAAATAAGAAGTTATTTGATTTGATATTAACATTTCATATGTCAATTGATCTAAATTAACTAAAAAAGGATTGTAATTAAATAGGGTGCCTTAGCTTGAGGTTATTTGTATGAAAATTGATTATGTCTTGGTTATCAGATGTGAAATGATCTAACTTAATTAGAAAATAACTGAATTTAATTAGGTGAGTTATGCCTTAATGGAAGAAATGAATTTGTATGAGTATATCTCTTTGCACTAAAACTATTGTTATGAGCCAAAATTATTAGGTCAGCCACCTTAACATGGTCTTATTAGAAAGTTTAACTTTGTATTGAATGCGTCTCGAAATTGACAAAAAGCCCACAAAGCAAATGGAATTCTCCTAGAGTGTTGAAAAAGTTTATGCATATTCCTAAATTATATAATATTCAAAATATAAATATAGTCTATATATTGACAGAGAGATACAACTATACCCTTCATATTGAAAATGAAATATACAATTTACAATATAAAGTAGTTATAACCTTAAATAAAACTTTGTTTAGCTATAGCATAATAATTTCGGTAATGGATGATGCGTATATATTATATAATATTTTTAATGTAACCGTGCAACGCACGGGCTTTAAACTAGTATATATATAAACGAAACTTTTTTCGTGGCCATTCAACGCGTCTAGAGACTTTCGAATTTTTGTAGAGCTTTGTAATCTTTTATTTTTACAGATTTAGGTAAATGATATATAACTAATTATAAATATTTATAGATTTAGGTAAGGATATATATAACTAATTATAACTAATAAGATGATACTATACGTTTTGGGAAAAGATGGTGCATAAACATAAAAATTGAAAAAACTATATATTTAGGTAAATGATATATAACTAATTATAAATATTTACAGATTAAGTAAATGATATATAACTAATTATAAATAATAAGATGATACTATACGTTTTGGGAAAGAATAAGATGATGATAAGACAATACCATACGTTTTGGAAAATAATATATTGATACTATACGTTTTGGGAAAAGATGGTGTATAAACATAAAAATAGAAAAAACTTACCATGAGATTATACGTGCATGTTTTTTATAATCCTTCCTGGACAAGCCTTAAGGAATTTATGCCAACTTGGGATATAAAAATATGCAAGATTGACTTTGCATGAATGGAAAATTTAGCATAAAAATATGCAGGATTGACTTTGAATGTATAACTTATTGAATTGATGTTAAAAGATTATGAGAATATTGGTATGTATGTATAATATTGGGGCTGGTAATACGATCATAAAATAAGTAATTAAATTATGATTACCCCTCAACTAAGTATGTATTATCCAGCAATAATCAGGCATACAGAGGTTGTTTAAATTCTAAAATTACTAGAAATTTTCATTTGTGAAAAGAGTTATTTGAACCGTGCAACACACGGGCTTAAAACTAGTTATAAATACTCTTAGTAATAAGTATAGGATGTTGCATCACGTGTGATCTCATGCTTTCCTCAGCCAAAAGCACAATTAAAGTTGTTCTTAAGCAATTTGGTAGAGGACAACCACTCAATACCATTGTACTCATTAAAAAGTGATCGGATGGAAAGTTCAAAAGAGACAAACCAAGAAAGGAAGGAAACGTCTCCTATGCGGCTATGCCTACATCTAATTATCTACTGAGCTAGTAGAGTATGTGATTACATATGCACGAGCCTTCACTTACAAAGTGTATAGGGCCCTACATAATTACCGCCACGTGAGAATCTTCCATTAACCGTTGATCAAGCAACTTGGAATCCCTACTTCACGCATGTATCGTTTATACTATTTTTAACCCATACACGCAAGAGTGTATACCAGATTGTTTTCATTATTGTTGCCAATTCTGGCCTACTAGATAGCTCCAAACATTATACTCTTACTGTGTTTATCATCACGAGATTAGATGCGTACGACACGATGTCGAAGGTTTACAACTTTGTACACAAAACAGTAATGCAGATCAGAGAAATAAAATCGGTTCGATCTCTTACATGCATGTTCATAACCAGGGGCGGATCCGGCGGGCACGACCTAGCTCCCCCACCCCGAACTTTTCTTGCAAAGTTGCAAGTCCCTCTACTGTTCGTCATACATACCACTCAGATCATGTTTGTGGGTTTAGGTAATCAACATTAACACTTGATTTAGTGGGTGCAAAAACCAATAAGTATTGGTTGTATAGAGGTCTAGAATCAAGTCGCCCTTGCGAATTTAGAATCTAGTCATTTTAGAGCTTTGTCGCTCTTTATGATCTTACTTGATTAATTGAAATTTTGATCAAATCATCTAACATTCCAACCAGAAAAAAAGAAAAGAAAACGAATATTGTGTTTTTAGTTTTTTGAGTTTGACATACATATGAACATATGGTAAATCTGTTAGTTCCTCATATACGGGAATGAGCTAAGGTTGCATTAATGTGTTAGAGGTCTATTCTTACGAATGACGAACCTAATTTGTCCAGTGTTGACATAATTGTGCCACAATCGATCAGTTTTCCAAATTTGAATTATAACATGAAAATATATTGGATGGTGATAGAGAATTAGACAATCATATGTGGCTATAAATTAGATCACTAGATCATTTGCTTTAGAGACATAGTGAAAATAAACAATTAATTAATTAATGATGATATATGAAGAAACTTGTAAAGTTACAAGGATATATAACGAAATCGAATAATTGTAAGACCATATGATGATCTAACAATAACTTGTGCTAGTGATCTTACATGATCATTAGATTAACACCTAAGTACATTGGTATATTGTTGTGTTTATATGATGATTCTTTGATTCTACTACTGCTAGGAGCTTACTAACTTACACATCTTGTTCAAATTTACCACACAAAGTAAAATTTTCTCCTACGCACATATTAACTAATTTGGCAAGCTGATTTCATCAAGATCGTCCATAGATAAGAATACTTCATCCAAACACGAAAGCTCGGGCTCATCATCGCCATCATCATCATCGTCTCTTTGCTCGAACACCTTACAAATTACCCATTTACTACGATCCTGCAACCAACAAGTTCAATTAGTAAGTACTCCATACCGTACGTAAACTCAAATCCATACCAAATACTATTAGAGACCATGTGTCAAATTATTGAATTTAGTTATTCGAATGACAACAAATCGCCAATATTTGATGCACGCTACTAAACATGCTTATTTAAAGTGGATACGTGAATGTGAAACATACTAGCTATTACCTTCTTAGAGACTCCTCTTTTTCTACTAGAAGAAGATCTACTAGAGGATGATCCGTTTGAGTCAGGGAGGCCATACTCGTGCATTATCCAATTGGTCCAATCCCCAGATTCACCAATGTGAAACACAAAGTATTTCTTGATTCCAACAATTTTCATGCTTGAACTTGACATTATAGGCTCATTCATTCCCATTTGCTTCCAATATCCGCTATCAGTTACTCGATTTTGCACCCTTCTACTATAATAATAACATTTGCTTCCTTCGGATAGAGCTTTTCCTGCACAAATCAAATCGATTCCATGTATTTACATACACAACATTATTACTTCTATAGTTATATGTAGCATTTGTATTACAACAACTTTTTGTTATTGTAATCTATAATCCGCAATTATAGATAAAGGACAATACTGATGCAGACGAGTTTCTAATCCGGCTCATCTATCGACCAATACCCGCTCTTTTCCAGACTAAGACTTTACTAGTTTAGTTAGCTAAAACGTAGTGGTAGTAACATTACTTAAGATGATGCATGCAAGCTAGCTAGTATGGTGTTTATTATGAGATGGGGCCTTCTCATCAAAATCTCAATCTTAATGGTAAAAAAAGTGAAATTTATTGGTGAAAAGAATGATTAGTGTAGTACAAATTCTATGATGAGCCTCTTTGGTTTCAAATTCTAAGAAATACCTATACATATATGGGCACGCAGTACGGCTATACGAATTGCATGTCGAGTGTATTACTTAATATATCATCTTCACCAAATTCCATGTGCATGCTTGGCAAACTGCTACCTTAAGAAATAAGGCAACTTATATATTATTTAGGTTTTATATTACTCTTTACGTTAGATTCGATCGATGAGACCACAAAGAGGATAATTAAATTCTAGCTTTGTAGTTGGTAAGATTTAACGTACAATAGTTTGTACACCAACTAAATAAGTGGCAAGTCGAATAGAAAGCAAAAGCTTTCGTTGTTGAATCAAGGCATCAAGCTCATGCTCACGTACATACAGAAGTGCATGCAGTCTATTGGCTATTGCGTGCGCGAAGAAATTTTGTTGCTCAGAAGTCAGAACCCTATAAATATTGTCAAACTAAAATAAGTCGTGCATTTTAAAAAATTTAACATTTTCGTAAGTTAAAATATCAAATCCTAAATTCACCCGTACTCACTTATAAACAACCTAACTTAGCTTGTTGACTATATGGGACAGTTTAATTTGGTTGTTTGCTAATTTTTAGCGGCTTCATTCTGTAAATAAAAAGTGCACATTCAATTTATAATGGATCGGATAACATCTAAATTGACATACGTAATAATACTCATGCATTTGCTTTACAAATGCTTATGCATGATTCATATATGAGGTCACGTTCACGACTAGATGACCTCAGACATCAGTGCATGTATGAGGATGGAAGTACTGGGCTACGTATACTGGTTGACTTAAAAAGAATGTTCTGAAAAGAGTACTTAAAAACTTTAGAAGAAAGTTAGTGTGTGAATAGATACTACTTGTCCAAAATATATGATTAGCATTTAAAAGTTATTTTATCATAAAAACCAATACAATTTTTTTTTTTTTTTTTTTTTTTGGGTTATTTAACTTGATAATTTGCCACATAAAAAATACAAAAAATCAAACAATCCTAGCTAGCTAGCTAGTTTTGAACATATCATTAATTTTATCGTTGGAAACAAATACTTTCTTCGTTCTTTTATTTTCGATTATCAACACTTACTTTGAATATAACAAATAATGATTCGAAACCAAACATTAAAGAAGCTAATTAAACTGATCTAAGTATCTGTATAACCCCTTAATCCTAAAATAATATTAATGTGGAGATTATGCAACATATATGATATTTCTAATAAATTAACATTCATATGCATGCATGTAAAAAACATCGTATACAAAGTTCAATTAACAAGGTGAACTCCAGCAGGTTACCTTGTAAGTCCCAAGGATTATAAGGGAAAACATCAAGATCGGGTATAACGTCGTGCCGAAACGGTAACATGCCATCTTTACGGTGGAGAAAATGGACGACAAGCTCTTCATCCGTCGGGAAAAACCTGAACCCGGGGGGTAACTTGTTATCTGCCATGCATGCAAACGAAAACTCGACCAAGAATATATACGAGAGGATGATATTGGAATTGAATTTCAGTATAACGTATAATATGTTAAGAAGAAATATGAGATGATAACAGAAGTGGTTGTGGATGATATTTAAAGGGAGCGATAGAAGAAGAGAAAGGTCGAGGAAAGAGAAAGGAGAAGTAACGTGAAACAGAAGCAGCAATAAGGAGAGAGGTATGGTGTGATCACGAGTGTTAATTTGAGAAGCAAATAGTTTTAATTAGTTAGCTTTTCCTCGAAGATTTTACTTTTGGAGTGTGTGTGTTATTTGTGTGTGTGATGCAAGGCGGCGGTATTAAAAGGTTAACGGAACGCAAGCTAGGATCGATGATCATGGTAAGACTACTTTCAACTAAAGGGACATGTTTTTGTTTTCTTTTGAATTTATTTGACTTACTACTATGTTCGATTGAATGATGGAATACTGGCTATCATCACCAGATGGTAATACCGATTTCGCTGTCATGTATTATATATGTGATCAGTATCGACTATATTTGATTTGAAAGAGATTCAATGCGTGGTAATAAGTTATAATAGTCTTGAAATCGTAAATGTATCACGCTAAGTGATCGATACATAATTATCAAGGCATAAACCCATACATGCATGGTCGAGGTCTGAGTCATGAGCTTAGAACCTTTTGTTTGAGACGGTATTTTGCATGGTATCAGAGCCTTATTGAATGGTACCGGATTTCAAATTTAACATTTTGAGACACTTAATTAATTTACTAAACGATATATGCACTTTTACTACTTCTAGCGCTTCAAATTAAACTCAAAATACCACGTACATTTAATTACAAGGTGCCTTAAGTTATAAATATTGTTTAATTTTAATATTACTTGCAAACTTTGCATGTGTAGTACAATTAATTTACTTGCACTGCAAAGTAAACGTTTAGTACGGTTTGGTCGTATAAAATAGCAGAGTTGTTTGCTCTTGCTCTAAGATTCGTCAGGGGTTGGCTCGTGCTGGGGCTAAGTGGTGGCAAAATTAGGATATAGACAAGCGACGAGTAATAGAGTACAACTAGTATAATACCCGTGCTATGCACGGAAATTTGTAGCCAAAAATTTTAATATCGTAACGTGCGGCAACACGTCTAGCTTAACTTTGTCTTGGTAAAACATATTTATATTGTTGGCGTTCGAAACGTAGTTATATACCCGAATCTATTTCCCGACTCAAGATATCAAGGACTTCTTTAAAAAAAAAAAAAAAAAAACTGAATAGCTTAGCTATCATGTATACGTACGACTTTAATTTGCACTTGATAAAATGCAATCTCATCAAAGTGTGTGTGCGTGAATGTATCTCTAAGTATGAATATTAGTAAGGGAACATTTGTATTATGGCAAATTTATTTACCAACTCAAAATTTCAGTGACTTTACAATCCCATGACTTAGAAATAGAGATGAAATTTGCATTAGAAGATTACACAAATAAAAAGAAAACAAAAAGAAAAGAATAGTGACCTTTAGTTACCTCTATTTGAGCGAGTCTTTAGCCATTGAAATGGTTAATCACTACATCAGTGAGTAAGAGGACAAAATTTGATTGTAAAGTAGATAAAGAAGAGCAAAATTTTGGGATATACTACTTCTAGCGCTTCAAATTAAACTCAAAATACCACGTACATTTAATTACAAGGTGCCTTAAGTTATAAATATTGTTTAATTTTAATATTACTTGCAAACTTTGCATGTGTAGTACCAATAATTTACTTGCACTGCAAAGTAAACGTTTAGTACGGTTTGGTCGTATAAAATAGCAGAGTTTGCTCTTGCTCTAAGATTCGTCAGGGGTTGGCTCGTGCTGGGGCTAAGTGGTGGCAAAATTAGGATATAGACAAGCGACGAGTAATAGAGTACAAAGAGGTGTACAAAATTATGCTTATCCGATCCGCAAGGTCCAACTATATATGGAGTTAAAAATTATGATCCAAAATTTACGCGGTAACACGATTTTATCCAACGAGTTCGACTATGTATCAAAAGCGACTTGTTTTTACTCGAAAATAAAACAATTTTCTAGTATGATTAGATGATTGAATTTTACTCTAGAGTTATTCAAATTGAGGTGTTGAATGTGCAAATATTTATTGAGTCCATTTATTATAGTATACTTCCTCCTACCCAAAAAGATTCTCCTCTTTGGGTAGGGCACAACAACCAACCAATACAATAAACAATCCTTAATTAAATTAGTAATTATATAATTAACAAGATAAACCAATACACTTAATCTAATCCCAGCCTCCCCTCACCATCGTTCAACTCGTATCCACCAACAAAACCGCTGGCGATCCACCACCTACACCCCTACCGGCGACCCATCTCCGCCCCTATCAGCATAATTACCTCCCTTCCCCCGTCGATTTGCCCTTTCTTGTTGATCTACTCCATTTTCCGTCGATCTCCCTTCCTCCCACCAATCTCTCTCCTCTGTGTTCAGTTCACTTCCCCAATATCTCGCTTCACCTCTTTGCTCACTGGCCCAATCGACCATTGATATTGATATTGATCGACCATTGGTGTTGATCGAAGATTATTGATCGACCATTGGTCGGAAGTTGAGATTCTTGAGAGAGGAAGGTGATCGGCCGATTGTTGCCGGAGCTCATGGTCACCGTGGTGGTCATGGTGAGAGGAGAGAGACGGTAGGCTGTGGATTTGTTTTTTTTTTTTTTTTTTTTAAATTATGTTATTAGTGATTAAGGCTCAAAACTGAAAATGATTAAGGGTAGTTTGAAAGCTAATTCTCACCAACATATTCATCTTGTCTCCCTAATTATTCACTTGACAAAAAACTTAATAGTTTGAAAATGAGGAATACAAAGTTGAAACCCTAAAAAAGAGGATGGGAAGTTTAATTTGGACCGGAGGGAGTATGGAGTAGCAAGTGTTTGAGAACATATAACTCTATGAATTAAAGTAACACGGATTTTGTGTAAATATCATAGTATATGTAGCGAAAGTAAATTTACAAAATTATATTACAATTCTAATCAACTGATTCGAGGATAACCAATTGTAAACTGTATTTGATATGTGAGCATCTCATTCATACAAAAGGAGTAATCGGATGAGTAGTGCATAGTTCAATCGAGACTAAATAAAACTAGAACCTATCATCGGGGTTATGCAAAGAATAATTGTAGGGCATTTTGAGAGTTTGACCCCAAATTTTTCTGCTATGGATCGGATAAAACTCCTCAATAGGGCTCATCATCTTACTTCATGCTTATATCATCAAGGGTGGTTGTCATCCACGTGGCCAACAAGAAAATGGGTTTGGTCACACTCCATGTATGTAGATGAGAGAGAGGAGAGTGAGAGTTAGGCACTTAGGCTTACGGGTACCCTACAAAAAACCATTGCTCCTAATAATTGCATTGCCCCAATTGATCAAGTTAGCTTGCTTACTATGTGACTGCATCTTTAATCTTTGAGGAGTATTGAGTATATCATACATTTTTTAATGAAGTAGTGTGAGTTTGATGCATCTCACCAAGAAATGTAATCAATAATGCCTGCGTTATTAAATTGAGATCTCAAAGCATCCTTTTTAACGGTAGATTATTTCCTCGGTTATAAGTTTTTCGTCCTATTTAATTACATTATCGGTATAGTTTAGCAATTTTACCGATGTTTCCAAATGAAACATGTAGTTTCTATTGATATATAATATTGATTGTTGAAATCTCTTTAAAATGATGATATATATTGAACCGTACATATAATGAAACAGAAAATATGCAGCCTAATTTTCCCCTTATTGGGTGAGTAGCAATCAACAAGAAGCCTTTTCTTATTAGCTTCTTGTTGCTTTGCTTCACACTGTTGTATAAAGCATATACTATTGTGTTTGCTTGACTTCCTCCACTTGGTGTAATCAGCATGAATGTTTCTTTGAGATTACACTATTTCAAATCAATACAAAATTGCAAACAAGCTAGGCCACCTTTTCGATTATTAAAATTTGGAGATCAATCAAAAGGCTTTCTTGTCTATCTATAGTTTTGTCTTCAACCTTACAGTTTACACAAGATTAAATTAACTGTTTCTGAAGTGTCATATACAAAAGGATGCGATGATTGTAGGGGGTGCTAGCTTACTATCTTACAGCGCTAGCACATTAGCAACTACTCTACATACATTGCAAAATGTACTTGGTATGTGTTAATTTAGTTACATTATTATTGTCAAATGTGTTATGATTTAGTGTTTGCATTGCAAAGTCCTCTCAAAACAATTATTGGGTGCTTGAAAATCACTCAATGCAACATATTCCTTCCTTTTAACATCAAACACAAAATTAAGGGGCTAAAAAGTGACGTAATCGCACATTTCAAAGATCACTCTAGCGCAAGCCTAAAACAATGCAATCAAAAAATATCTTTGTAAACATGATTAGGATAAGTGACATAAGAATTCCGTACCCCAAATACATCCGATGAGGTTTATCCTCGATCAATATCATCAGGCTGTACTCGTATATACAGTATCTACTAAGAGCTAGCTCGGCCATGGGCCGGGCATGGTTTACCAAAAAATCTATTTGACATTATTTTGACCTATTAGAATCCTTCTCTAACAACCTTTCATAATAAGCTTTTTGAACTGCAAGAAGTACAAGAATAAAGGATATGTTCAAGGGACCCCAAAATGAGAAATTTATCCACAAATCACAAACGTCACACCTAAGCTTCCATTCCTATGCTGGCCTCCTTCTTCCTATCTTAATGAGGTTGTGTCAAATGTTATCAATGCTTAAGACTAGCAACCAAACATTTCAAGTTAATCCTAATTAATGATTGCATTAAGCTTGCCCAATAGAAGATTGAATCAAAAAATGTTCTTATCTAAAATTATGAAGTTGACAACAACATTCTCATTTTGTACATTTTGGATTAAACTTGACCTTGACTTTTAGAAGGCAGCCGCTTTTTTACTAGTGAGGGTCGCTTTGTGTAAAACTTCACCACAAAAAATGTCATTGGTTTTTATTGGTGCGACCCTACATCAGCCGCATTACATAATCAGATGATTTAAACCGTGCCGAAATCCACCCAACTCTACTAATCATTGTTTGAATTAAAACCTATCAAAATTCATTTTGATTTGAAAAAAAAATAAGGATCCATCTCATTTGTGATATGGCAAGTATTAGGAAATGATCATTTTGATAAATATATTCATGGTAAACTTGGCATTTTTTTTATGGTATTCCTGAGTTTTTTTACTTGCCCAAAATACCCTTAAACTTTGCAAACGTCTATTTGCACCCACTTTTTCATTTATTCACTAATTACACTCTAACACCATTAATCATCTTCCCATTATTTCTCTCTCCTCACCAACCCCCCCAACTCTCTTCGATTTCCTCTCTCCTCACCCAATTCCACCACCATTACAAACTTTCAGTTCCTCCATTTCTCTCTCTCTCTCTCCCCCCCCCCCTCTTCCTCCTCATCCATACACTGTGGCTACCATTATTATAATAACAATGGAAGGAATTATAGAAGAAAGATGGATGAAATGGTGGTGGAAGAGTTGAGTGGGGAGAGATGATTAATGCAAAGAGATGATGATGAACATATGACTTCTTCCTTTCATGTTGAAGATCATGTAGGTGGAGAAGATGGAGTTGATTGAGGAGAGAGAAAATGGGAAGGGGTGGGTTAGGGGTTAGAATTTTTCAATCTTTATTGTTAACGGGGAGTGACTGATGGTGTTAGTGAAAAAACAAAAAACATGATGCAAATAGAGATCAAGATCGCAAAGTTCGTGGGTAGATTGAGTGACATCACCGGATTGTGGCCGAATTATATATGATGTGTGGGGTGTGACGGGGGGAGTGGGAATGAAGCTAATGTATTGATGAGAATCCGACGAGTGGGCAAAGAGTTGTGGAAGTGGAATCGAGGTGAATTTGGGGACATTTCAAGGCGTATTGAGGAAGCTCGGGAGAGACTTACCTTTCTTAATGGGCGTGTGCCAAGTAAGGAGATCGTTGCGGAGAGGAGAGAGGTGTGTGGGCTAATGGATGACTTAATAGTGAAGGAAGAAGTATACTGGAGACAACGGTCGAGGGCGGTGAACTTTGTGGAGTGGTATCGGAATACAAAATTCTTCCACATGAAAGCGTCTTTGAGAAGAATGAGGAACAAGATTGTGGGACTCCGTGATGAGACCGGTGAGTGGTTCGAGGGGCTTGAGCAGGTGAGTGGGGTGGCAACTGCATATTTTCGAGAGCTCTTCTCGGCGACTGAGGTGGGAGGTTTTGATCAAGCTTTGGAGGGAGTGGAGCGACGCGTGACAGATGCTATGAATGATAGCTTGGTTGGGCCTGTCAGTGGTGCCGAGGTATGGGAAGCCCAACAACAGATAAGGCGGAGCAAGGCACCAGGACCCGATTGTGGGTGGCGATGTGAGTAGGTATGTCGCGGAGCTGGTCGAGGGAATAAAGCCGATGACGGAGGTGAACAAAACAAATATGGTCCTGGTCCCGAAAGTGAACAGGCCAGAAAGGATGACTGACTTTAGGCCGATAAGCCTTTGTAACGTACTGTATAAACTCGTTTCGAAGGTGTTAACAAATAAGTTTAGAGTTTTCCTCCCTAACATTGTGTTGGAGTCTCAAAGTGCCTTTACTCCGGGTTGGTAATAACTTGGGGTATATGGGTTTCAAACTCGATATGAGTAAGGCATATGATAGGGTGGAGTGGGTGTTCTTGGATGCAATGATGGAGAAGTTGGGTTTCTATGCGAGATGGAAGGCGATAGTTATGAGGTGTATAGCGACGGTGGAGTCTTCGGTGCTGATCAATGGAGTACCGGTTGAGCCTTTTGTACCAAAGGGAGGTCTTTGTCAGGGAGACCCGAGTTCTCTGTATTTATTCATCTTGTGTGCAGAAGCACTGTCAGGGTTCATTGCTAAGGCAATTGGGAGGAAAGCTTTATATGGTATTCGCTTATGTAGAGGTGCACCACTCATAGCCCTAATCCCATCTCCTTTTCGCAGACGGAGATGTGGCTTGTGTGCAGCTTGATGATCGAGCAGTTGATGCTGTTATGAACAAGCATCCGGGAGATACTCAGGGTATATGATGGGGCGTCAGTGTAATATCCCGAAATTTCAAAGTATTTTACATTAATATTTTAGATTTATTAATTAGATTATCTAAATGAAAAAGAGTTTTAAATATTATTTGTGAGTCGTTTTCCAAAATGATTTAGAAAATGATTTCTAAAATCGAAATTTCTATTTGGGTTTTATTCCTAAATTGGGTCAATCATAGGTAATGGACCAACATCAACCCGAACCAACTCTAGATTGGCCCAAACATCAAACACACCCCAACCCCACACAAAAAGGTAACCAGAATTGAAAAAGGAAAATAAAAAGAAAAGGAAAAAAAAAACCGAAACCGACACCCCCCTATAAAAACATCCCCTGCCTTCCCCTGCTTCTCCTTCATGTCACGCACGAACGCCGCCAACTCGCCACCACCTTTTCTTCCTCCTGCCCAGACCGCCGTCGCCGGCCGACCACAGCCCCTGCCCCTTTCTTCCTCTTTTGCGCCGTGGGTAACGCCCCTTTCTCCCCTGTTTTCGGCTCTTCTTTTAAATGAGATTATGTATTTTTCTAGCTTTAATTTGTGTTTAATTGATTCTAATAGATGTTGTAGTTAGTGGGTAATCGATTTGGGTTAGTTTTATGCATAAAGAATTGATTTTGATGATTGTTTTGAGTTGATTTTCACTAATTACGAATTTGGGGCTGTTACAGTTGGTATCAGAGCCCAGGTTAGGTCCCACGCTAAAACTGAAGTAAACAATTAAAATGAACCAAGCCGTATGGGGGTATAGGGGTATTGTTTTGTTCGTTTATGTGTGTTTAGCTTTTTATTTATGAATTGCAACTTGTTTTCACATGTGAGTTTTATATATAATTGTTATTGGATTATTTGAATGTTTTGATTCACTTGGAAATGTAAGATAAATGTAATGTGGTATTGGAATTTGAAACTTTGAAATTGATCTACATGTATGAAAATTTTTGGTTTTGGAAGGTCAAATGTACCTTATATATTTGGAATGATTATTCATTGAATTGGAATGAAAAAATGGTATGTCTATTTTAAGTATGCTCGACATGTATACGTTTTCTTGGTTTTTTTTGGATTGTGTCTCAATTGAGACACATATTATTTTGGTATTTATTAGTGTTGGAATTGTTACTAAGTGCTTGACACCTAATTACCGCATCATTTTTAAAGGGTTAAATTAACTATAGAGGAAATATACCAAAACATAAATAGTGCCCTCCCACCCTACCCTTAGTAGTGGGACTAGTGAATAATGTGCACATTATTATGCTCTATATTTAGCATTTTAGACCTTGTTTGGACATCGCTACGTTAATGATTTATATGAGATTTTGGTCAAAAATGAGATATATCGTTACATGGTGAAATTAATTTTTCTGTAATAAGAAGATCTATGGACGACTATACTAATTATAGGTTTTATATTATACGGAGGTCTGTTTCATGATTGAGTGGTATCGTGAGAAGGTGATTATTACGAGTTTTCTAAGGAAAATGTTATTATAGGATGTGAATAAGAAATTTAAGTGTGGCATACGAGATTGAATTTGGAGTTTGGAGGTTGATTGGTTTCTAAGGATTAAAGTGTTCTTGAGTGGTGAAATTTGGAATGTTGAACTTGGAACTTATTGACTTGGCTATTTTGATATATAACTTGATTGTTTAATGGATTTGAGTTTGTTATAATTAATATCGTCATGAAAAGTTACAACTATTTTGGGTTAATATGATTTCGGAATCATGATTTTAACTATTATCTTTATATGAGGTTATCTTTAGAAGTAATGTGGTGTATTCATTTGAGATTTTTTGGGGTTTATATATAATGTACGAAGGTTGTATTTCGAAGAGAATCAGATTAGATTGGAGATTTACTTGGGTCAGAATTTATCTTTGGGGTTTAAAATATCTATCATTATCATGATATAATTATTGCATTATGATTTAAAGAGTTGAGTTTATTGGCAAAGTAAACTTACTGAGTTCAGTTACTTTAAATTCCATTTTAGGTTACTCTGTCTTTTTGGGTCTTTATTAAATGATTGAGGGTGAAAAGATTTTATTTTAGATATAATGGTTCTGTTTGGTTTTGATATATATGATTTTAGGTGCTCGAGGAAATTAAATTTTGGCGGTGATAATGGATTTTGGATACCTTTCAGATTTTGATGTATTGATGTATTTTGACTGACTAATATTGAGAAATGATTCCATTAAGTTGAGGTATGACAATGACTACAAAAATCGTTCAGAGGGGTTGAGAATTTTGGGATGTGTATCAAATAGTGTTGAGATTTGTTAATTTAAATGAATGGATTGCTCGATTTAGATTTTGAGTATTACATATGTTATTTTGATATCGGATTAATATTGGGGAAATTTGATTAATATTGGGGAAGTTAGAACTATTGTTAGAGGTTATAGTTTCGTATTGTATCATATGTGGGTTTATATTATTGAATAGTATGGTGGATTATTTGGGTATATATGTCGTCATTGAGGCAAGAGGGCATGAATTTGGACACAAATAGTTTATCTTTTAAGTTTGCCATTTGAGGATTGATGAGTAAGTTTTCTTGGGTATGTGGTTCCTTATATTTCAAAGTATATTTGTAGTTTGCCGAACAAGTTAATAAACTATTTGAGGTTGACTGTCTTATTGGGTTTAACTCTATTAAGGGCCTTGGTTATAAAGAAATTTTAATGATCTTGCCGATGCTAATTTTTGGGTTACAATAAGATTGATATAATAGTGTATCTGTATTGGTTTGATAACATAAAATTCATGAGAAGATCCTATATTTCAATGGCGTTCCTTTACGAGTGACTCATACAGCAAGACGTTAGGATTAGTTACTTACATATACGATTGTTTAATTCGTGAGTTCGAGGACGAACTCTTCTTTTAAGGAGGGTGGATTGTAATGTCAAATTTGTATTAAGCTTGGAAACATGCATTGCATTCATACATTTGCGTCATATGAGTTTGGTATGAGTTGTGTGGTTGTGTAATGAGTTCACCTAGTTACTTTGCGCTTCGAGGACGAAGCGTTGTCTTAAGGGGGGAAGGATGTAATATCCCAAAATTTCAAAGTATTTTACATTAATATTTTATATTTATTAATTAAATTATCTAAATGAAAAAGAGTTTTAAATATTATTCGTGAGTCGTTTTCCAATATGAGTTAGGAAATGATTTCTAAAATCGGAATTTCTATTTGGGTTCTATTCCTAAATTGGGTCAATCATAGGTAATGGACTAACATCAACCCGAACCAACTCTACATTGGCCCAAACATCAAACACACCCCAACCCAACACAAAAAGGACCACAGAATTGAAAAAGGAAAATAAAAAGAAACGGAAAAAAAAACGAAACCGACACCCCCCCCCCATAAAAACATCCCTGCCTTCCCCTGCTTCTCCTTCATGTCACGCACGAACGCCGCCAACTCGCCACCACCTTTTCTTCCTTCTGCCTAGACCGCCGTCGTCGGCCGACCACATCCCCTGCTTCTTTCTTCCTCTTTTGCGCCGTGGGTAACGCCCCTTTCTCCCCTGTTTTCGGCTCTTCTTTTAAACGAGATTATGTATTTTTCTAGCTTTAATTTGTGTTTAATTGATTCTAATAGATGTTGTAGTTAGTGGGTAATCGATTTGGGTTAGTTTTATGCATAAAGAATTGATTTTGATGATTGTTTTGAGTTGATTTTCATTAATTACGAATTTGGCGCTGTTACAGTTGGTATCAGAGCCCAGGTTAGGTCCCACGCTAAAACTGAAGTAAACAATTAAAATGAACCAAGCCGTATAGGGGTATAGGGGTATTGTTTTGTTCGTTTATGTGTGTTTAGCTTTTTATTTATGAATTGCAACTTGTTTTCACATGTGAGTTTTATATATAATTGTTATTGGATTATTTGAATTTTTTGATTCACTTGAAAATGTAAGATAAATGTAATGTGGTATTGGAATTTGAAACTTTGAAATTGATCTACATGTATGAAAATTTTTGGTTTTGGAAGGTCAAATGTACCTTATATATTTGGAATGATTATTCATTGAATTGGAATGAAAAAATTGTATGTCTATTTTAAGTATGCTCGACATGTATATGTTTTCTTGGTTTTTTTGGATTGTGTCTCAATTGAGACACATATTATTTTGGTATTTATTAGTGTTGGAATTGTTACTAAGTGCTTGACACCTAATTACCGCATCATTTTTAAAGGGTTAAATTAACTATAGAGGAAATATACCAAAACATAAATAGTGCCCTCCCACGCTACCCTTAGTAGTGGGACTAGTGACTAATATGCACATTATTATGCTCTATATTTAGCATTTTAGACCTTGTTTGGACATCGCTACGTTAATGATTTATATGAGATTTTGGTCAAAAATGAGATATATCGTTACATGGTGAAATTAATTTTTCTGTAATAAGAAGATCTATGGACGACTATACTAATTATAGGTTTTATATTATACGGAGGTCTGTTTCATGATTGAGTGGTATCGTGAGAAGGTGATTATTACGAGTTTTCTAAGGAAAATGTTATTATAGGATGTGAATAAGAAATTTAAGTGTGGCATACGAGATTGAATTTGGAGTTTGGAGGTTGATTGGTTTCCAAGGATTAAAGTGTTCTTGAGTGGTGAAATTTGGAATGTTGAACTTGGAACTTATTGACTTGGCTATTTTGATATATAACTTGATTGTTTAATGGATTTGAGTTTGTTATAATTAATATCGTCATGAAAAGTTACAACTATTTTGGGTTAATATGATTTCGGAATCATGATTTTAACTATTATCTTTATATGAGGTTATCTTTAGAAGTAATGTGGTGTATTCATTTGAGATTTTTTGGGGTTTATATATAATGTACGAAGGTTGTATTTCGAAGAGAATCAGATTAGATTGGAGATTTACTTGGGTCAGAATTTATCTTTGAGGTTTAAAATCTCTATCATTATCATGATATAATTATTGCATTATGATTTAAAGAGTTGAGTTTATTGGCAAAGTAAACTTACTGAGTTCAGTTACTTTAAATTCCATTTTAGGTTACTCTGTCTTTTTGGGTCTTTATTAAATGATTGAGGGTGAAAAGATTTTATTTTAGATATAATGGTTCTGTTTGGTTTTGATATATATGATTTTAGGTGCTCGAGGAAATTAAATTTTGGCGGTGATAATGGATTTTGGATACCTTTCAGATTTTGATGTATTTTGACTGACTAATATTGAGAAATGATTCCATTAAGTTGAGGTATGACAATGACTACAAAAATCGTTCAAAGGGGTTGAGAATTTTGGGATGTGTATCAAATAGTGTTGAGATTTGTTAATTTAAATGAATGGATTGCTCGATTTAGATTTTGAGTATTACATATGTTATTTTGATATCGGATTAATATTGGGGAAATTTGATTAATATTGGGGAAGTTAGAACTATTGTTAGAGGTTATAGTTTCGTATTGTATCATATGTGGGTTTATATTATTGAATAGTATGGTGGATTATTTGGGTATATATGTCGTCATTGAGGCAAGAGGGCATGAATTTGGACACAAATAGTTTATCTTTTAAGTTTGGCATTTGAGGATTGATGAGTAAGTTTTCTTGGGTATGTGGTTCCTTATATTTCAAAGTATATTTGTAGTTTGCCGAACAAGTTAATAAACTATTTGAGGTTGACTGTCTTATTGGGTTTAACTCTATTAAGGGCCTTGGTTATAAAGAAATTTTAATGATCTTGCCGATGCTAATTTTTGGGTTACAATAAGATTGATATAATAGTGTATCTGTATTGGTTTGATAACATAAAATTCATGAGAAGATCCTATATTTCAATAGCGTTCCTTTACGAGTGACTCATACAGCAAGACGTTAGGATTAGTTACTTACATATACGATTGTTTAATTCGTGAGTTCGAGGAGGAACTCTTCTTTTAAGGAGGGTGGATTGTAATGTCAAATTTGTATTAAGCTTGGAAACATGCATTGCATTCATACATTTGCGCCATATGAGTTTGGTATGAGTTGTGTGGTTGTGTAATGAGTTCACCTAGTTACTTTGCGCTTCGAGGACGAAGCGTTGTCTTAAGGGGGGAAGGATGTAATATCCCGAAATTTCAAAGTATTTTACATTAATATTTTAGATTTATTAATTAAATTATCTAAATGAAAAAGAGTTTTAAATATTATTCGTGAGTCGTTTTCCAAAATGAGTTAGGAAATGATTTCTAAAATCGGAATTTCTATTTAGGTTCTATTCCTAAATTGGGTCAATCATAGGTAATGGACCAACATCAACCCGAACCAACTCTACATTGGCCCAAACATCAAACACACCCCAACCCAACACAAAAAGGAAACCAGAATTGAAAAAGGAAAATAAAAAGAAACGGAAAAAAAAACGAAACCGACACCCCCCCATAAAAACATCCCTGCCTTCCCCTGCTTCTCCTTCATGTCACGCACGAACGCCGCCAACTCGCCACCACCTTTTCTTCCTCCTGCCCAGACCGCCGTCGCCGGCCGACCACAGCCCCTGCCCCTTTCTTCCTCTTTTGTGCCGTGGGTAACGCCCCTTTCTCCCCTGTTTTTGGCTCTTCTTTTAAACGAGATTATTATGTATTTTTCTAGATTTAATTTGTGTTTAATTGATTCTAATAGATGTTGTAGTTAGTGGGTAATCGATTTGGGTTAGTTTTATGCATAAAGAATTGATTTTGATGATTGTTTTGAGTTGATTTTCACTATTTACGAATTTGGGGGTGTTACAGTCAGGGCAGAGGGTGAACCTTCAGAAGTTGGAGGTGTCTCTCAGTGCAAACGTGGGCGAGCTGGAGCGGTCGAGGCTGACGGGCTTGCTTGAGGCCAAGTTCGTTGAAGTCTACCACCGTTATTTAGGCCTTCCCGGGGTGGAAGAAATTGAAAGGGTGAAAGCGGAGTTTGGTTTCCTTTGCAGGTAGAGAGGTCCTAATCAAGGTTGTGGCCTAAGCGATCCCTACCTATCACATGGGGTTATTCAATATTCCGACAAGCCTTTGCAATGAAATTAACTCGTTGGTCGCTGGATTTTGATGCGGTGCTAAGGAAGGTGAGAGGAAGATCAATTGGGTAGCTTGGGATAAAATCTGTCGCTCGAACGACAAAGGGGGAGTGGGATTTCAACACTTAGAGGCCTTCAATGAAGCAATGCTTATGAAGCAAGCGTGGAGAATTCATTCTAAGCAGGAGTCGCAAGTAAGTAAGTTGCTTAAGTCGCGCTATTTTTCCAAAAATGACTTCTTCGAAGCTGAGTTGGGGCATCACCCAAGCTATGCTTGGAGGAGTATTGTGGGTGCGAAGGAAGTTTTATGGGAAGGGTGTAGATGGTTGATTGGCGATGGCAGGAATGTGTGTGTGTGGGGTAATTGGTGCACCTGTAAAGGGCATACTTTTAAAATTGTGTCGCCTAGAGAGGAGGGTGGGGACTGCGGAGTGACGGATTGGATAGACAGGGAGCTTAGAGTGTGGAAGAGTGACGTAGTTAGGGGTAGGCTGCTGGATTTTGAGGAAGATGAAATCCTTAGCATTCCTTTAGCAGAGTCGACGCATCCTGACAAATTGGTGTGGCATTACAGCGAGAATAGGGACAATTCTGTAAAGTCTAGGTACCATTATGTGCAACCGGTTAAGTATGGCAGACGGGGGTGTGGGAATTAGTTTGGGGGTAGGGGTGTCAGAGCTGCGGGCTCGTATGTGGAATCTGGATGTCACGCCAAACCTAAAAGCTTTTGGTTGGAGGTTATGTAGTGGGGCTCTCCCAACACGAGTGAATTTACAGCGGAGCATTGAGTTCGTGGATATGTTGTGTCCTCGGTGTGCGTTGGCTGTAGAAGACGCGGCCCATGCGCTGATAAATTGTCCTGCGATTTCTGGGGTGTGGGAAGAAGTAGGGGTAGAGACGGATGGGGGGGATGCAAAACAGTGGTAGAATTGATGGAGGCATGGTAACACGATAGTGAGATCGATGTGGAGGTGGGGGTGGTGATAAATTGGGCTATCTGGAACGCCCGAAACGAAGTCGTTCATGGGGGTAAAGTGGCGGAGCCGGAAACCATTGCCCATCGAGCTTTAAGCTTTCTTAGAGCTTTTCGGGAGTCGAGAGAGGCAGGTGAGCAGCCAGAGTGGGGGATGCGGGGATGGCGAGTGGAAACTGCCTTCGAGTGGGTTCGTGAAGGTGAATGTGGATGGCGCTGTATTGGGAGAGGCTGGCTCGGGGTTAGGGGTGGTCATTAGAGGGAGTGACCGAGAGGTCACTTGTTTAACGTCATTGGTTCGACGCATATCATGAGTGTGCTCCTTCATCACCTCGCATAGGTAATGAGCTAGCTTAAGAGTGAAAGAATTTAATGCTCTCAAAAATTTGTCGAATGAGCTGACATTGTAATACCCCGTAATTTTTGGGAATTAAAGTAATCAAGGGTGTTACCTTTTGTATATATTAGAGGATTTAATCAAAGTTTTATTGGAATTTGATTGAATTGTTATGGGTTGCTAACTATAGAATTACACAGGAGTATTAAGTACTTATTCAATTTTAGATCGGGTTTAGTGATCACTCCTCTCACCCAACTAATAAAGCCCGAACCCAAGTCTACCCTCGTACCCGTTACATAAATTAAAGAAAACTCTTGCTTCTTTCATATACATTCGGCCTCCTTCTCTCCGTCTTTCTCCTTTTCGTAGCCTCCACCCGCATAAGATCTCACCACAACTGTGCCAACTTCAAACCCACACAACTCTCACATACGATCTCTGATTAAAACGTGGTTGGTGGCGTTAGAACCATGCTTTGGATACGAATCCATCAACATTTAGATCCTGCCAAGATTCCACTGGATGCTCCATGTATAGGTGTTTTAGTGGAGCTGTGTCAATCTATCCGAGAACTATTCTGCCTCTCTATATTTTGATAATTCCCGTTGACTCTAAAGGTATTTTAGGACGAGATTTTATGGAGAGACTCCTAACTCCATACTTGACAACATATCCAAAATTGGTAAGCCCTACATCTGTGAATCAAAATTTATATTGGTATTCGTGGGTAAATCCTAATTCATGTTTATGGTTCAGTGTGAGATTATTTCCCGTTGATCCGCTTTGATTTTGTGAACGAAATTTGGAGGAGACGTTTCTGACACGACTTTTAACACATACTAAATTGGTAACCATCGAGTTTCTAAAACTCAAGTTATAGCTCTTTCTTTACTACTGCCCTAGTTTGAATTCGTGCTCAACTAGTATCGCTTGTGGTTGTGAAATTTGTAATTAGGCTTTGATGGGGTAAAGGATTGTAATTGGTGGCTTGATGACTTGAGTGTGGATTAGCTTTATGACAAGATGACGTTGGAGTAAAATGGAGAAAATGGGTTGGCGCTTAAGGTAAGAACGTTGATTAAACACTTGAACTTCACATGCTATTATCACATCGATGGTGATTCAATTCTTACCCATTGATACCATGTTTGTTGCATTCGATTTTCCTATTTACCATTATACGTTTCTGACATTTCATACACGCTTGATCCTTGCCTCCCCTAACGCCCTTCGGCCTCTGTTTGTCATTCGGCCACTCGGCTTCTCGGCCGAGTGGTGTGTTTATTTGATAATCTTGAATCGTGTATTCGTTTGTATTGAATCGTTGAATCCGGCTACGACCGTTAATAAATTGTGTATCAAATAACGTACCATTGAATAATGTACTTAAAACGGATGAAAGTAATGTATGAGATATGCGTACCACCTAGAGTGATGTGATACAGCCCTGACCGATCAATGTTGTATACCTCTGATCAAGGCAATGTTTAGGTCGGAGTAGCTACCGACTTCGTCATAGGCTTTCCTCCTAGAGGCTTCGCATCCTACTGGCCCTCTAGAGAGGGGTGCGCACACTTCAAGTCGTTAGGATCTGTTTATTCGTACTCTAGCTCGCGTTGGTTCGAGATTGTGGTGGTTGCGGGGTAGGAGCCCAGCCTTGAATGAAAGTGTAAGACGAGACCAACTGTCTCGTCAGCGATATGGTGATTCTGGCATTGTTCGATTGACTCTCTGAATTCTTTGATATAACTATCGTTTGTTATTTGTTAGCTACGTGCCTTAAGGCGCGAATCTTTTGTTTTCCTTGCTTTGTGTTTTCTTACTTAGCCTGTGCTGACGTTGTGTTTTCTGGTTCGTTCCCTACCATGTTCTGGGGCCTATGTCATTCTTCGATGGCATAGTTGACAGGTCTTGACGATGTGGGTGCTTGCTAGGGGAGTCAACTTACATGATGGATTTCACAAACATTATTTGAACTTGGATTTTCGTTTGGTTTGGTAATTCGGATTTGGTTTTGAGAACTGTAGTTCAACAATTTAAGTCTTCCGCTGTCTTTTCTTTTGTTGGTTTATTATTGTTGAATTTTATGCCTAGCATTTGACTTGATAGTTAATTGCGGCGTGACAATTTTAAATTCTTTCTGCATTTGTTTAAGCGAATTTTTAGGGTTGTTACAGACATAATTATCAAAAATTTGACGATAAAAAATGTTAGTAAACAACAATGCATAAATAAAAGAGGCCGCAATACATGTAGATGAGGATTGTGGACCTCTATATTCAAAACTATCTCCTATGACACCATTGATATGCTCACTATTCGGTAAGGTGGGAGTAGGGTGCAAAAGGGAATGATGGTTTATAATCCACGGAGTTTTAGGAGCTAACACAGGCTATACTCCAATCGGTGGTATGGGAAACTCTTTCTCAAATAGGGAAGTGTCAACTCGTTCATCTTCATTCTCACCGACTACCTCCTAACTCATCCTCCTCTACAATATCTCCTTGATCATCCAACATCACATCTAAGGGAACTCTAAGTGATGTATCATCTCGTAAATTACCAATCAAGAAAGAATCATCCTCAATTCCAACATTGTTCAATCTTATGGTCTATGGAATCTCGTGCCTCCAATTGTGCAATTGAACTAGAAATTTGTCCTAATTGATTCTCCAAAATTTGGATACTCGCTTGGGTTTGATGTTGCAACTGTATCATACAACTTTGCATAGTAGTCATATTGCAGGCCAATGCACGATCATATCCTCCGTAGACATGGAGTTGTTGGACTGATCTTGCATGGGACCTTGTGGTTCTTCCATTACATCTAACTCATCCAAACCACCAATAGGTCCTACATTAGTCTCATAAGAAGCAAAGCCCTCAAATAGTTCATCCCTGGTATGCAACTGCTCCCGAAATCTTAACTCATCAACTTGTGAAATTTGATAAGCCATAAATTCAAAGAAATCCCAAATATCAACACAGCTCGTGGAATAAAGTGTTTTCTTGCTCATGTAATTAGCCAATGCACGAGTTTTAGAGTTCATGCCCAATTTAATGACATTGCTTAATCTCCAGTAAGAGATTACACAACCACGAGATTCCAAATAGATACAAGACTCCTTAAATCTAGACAAATAGTTATGAAAAGACTCATTGGCATATTGACGGAATTTAAAGGGAATCATGACTACACATAAAGACAAATTAAACTGTTCTCTGGCAACGGCGCCAAAATTTGACAGGCTAAAGTCGTATGCCTACAAATATAAAATACCAACACGAACCTAAAACGTAGTAATGGGTAAGTGGGTGTCGAATCCACAGAGAACGGTGATCGTCTAACTATGCAAAAGTAACTAAATGGGGGGTTTTGAGTTTGTATTGATCAAATGTTCAAACGGAAAGAACTAATTTGCAATTCAATTAAGGGAAAAGTCTCAGACGATTAATATACACTACAGTTCATTCAATTGATCATTGTCCTCACTTACATCAATTATGTTGAGCACCTAAAAATGGAGTTTTCGATCGTTCCTAATTAATTGCTAGCAAGAGAGATCAGCCATACCAACTAGCCCTAATCGATGAATAACAAAGACGCGCGCCTAAATTCCATTCAACGGTAGCAATAAGCAATAGAACAAAAGCAACTAGGATAGATAAGATCTAGACACACGCGGTTTCGATCTTCAATCAATATATCAATTGTCTCCTAAACCTTATATCTATGATCAGCACGGAATTAAGATTTAGTTTCTACTAGTTAATCAATTAAACAAACAATTTGTCCTTTGATTAATGATTCTAGTAATATGACTTAACTTAGGGCTAATTAGTTGTACACCTAATTAACAATAAATCAATCAATAGCGATTGAAATAAAGAGAACGATAATACTCAACGATAATTGAAATAGGTAGAACTCACAATTGTGCGGATGAATTTGTACCTTCAATTAATCAAATCCGAGAAATAGGTCTTTAGCCTTGCATAGTCTTGAAAATAATACAACTTTGGTCTCAAAATCGAATGTCCTGAATAATAGACGAAACTTAGGTTTAAACACTAAAAAATTACAAAACGGATTAAGGAAATCCGAAAATACGCCGACACAATAGCGGAACGACTCGTCTGGGCTTCGGGACGACTCGTTAGGCTTAGGGACGAGTTGTCTTAAGGCCTCTATTTCGGTCGCCAGACTGGTTCTGGCGATGTTTTTCAAACGGTCATAACATATTCGTTACTTGGCCTATGAGGACGTGTGACCACTTCCTAGAGAACTAAGATCATAAAATTTTATATGTCGTTTGTCTCACTGCGAAATTCTAAGCCATTTGAAATTTATGAATCTTCAAAGTTGACCTTCCGTAAATGGACTGGAATTCCTTCCAAACTTGTCCAAAACTTGGCATCTCGCTCCTTGGATCATCTTTTATCGCCTCATTGTCGTTCCACACAATCGCACATCAATCTTGAGGCCATAAATACATTCCAGAACCACATATTCTTCTATTAAAGCACAAATGCATGAATGATAGAGTTAGCTAACAAATGGATCCAAAACCAACCATTTGAATACATAAAAACCCATCTTCTACAATAGCTACCAAGATTTGGTAGCCTTTATAAAGAGAAGAATAATAACCTTGATTTCCAAAATTAAATCCTAACCCTTGATTGATTTGACCATATATTAAATCAAATTAAATAATAAAAAATAAATATTAGTACCTCTCTCCTCCTTGCTCCTCCAAGTCTTCCTCCCTTTCCCCACCCCGGAAACCACCATCGGCCAAACCAAACCACCACCAAACCGTCACCCAACGCTACCATTGGGACGAGAAATCGGCGGCAACCACCCTCCCCACCTCTTGTGCGAGTGACGCCCTCCTCTCCACTACCATAATCTCTTTTTTTTTTACCTCCATTTTCTTGGGCGGCGACGATTTTGAGGGGGAGGCGGTTTTGAGGCTACTAGGGGGTCGTGGAAGGGGCGTGAGGGGGTTTTGGTGGGGCGGTTGCTGGAGAATCAATGGGGGTGAGGGTGGTAAATAGAAGTGTTGAGAAGAGAGAGAAACAAGGGTGGACATCTAAGGACGTGATGATGGCGGCCGGCGATGACCCAGGAGGGACCGGCGTCGTGTCGCCGGCCGGATGTGGTATTCTCGGCTGAACTGGCGGTGTTGGGTGTGAGACGGTGGTGGAGCTAGGGTGGTGGCAGGGATGGGGAAGGGGCGAGGAGAAGGAAAAAAAGATGAGGTTGGGTTTTAGATTTTAATTAAAGTTAAATCTTTTTTTAAGATATCAGGTCAAATAATGGCTACCTTACCTTGATAGCCATTGTAGAATCCCTCCTTTTACCACTACTAAGTGGTGTTTATCAAACGGTAATAGGGTAGCTCATTTGGTCGCCCACCTTAGCCCGGTAGAGTATACCACTAGAGTTTGAGTTGAGGGTGGGTCGTCTGACGATTTGGCAGCTGCGGACTTTCTTGCCGCGGTGACGTAATTTTATAAACTTGTCTGTTTTGATTTCAAAACAATAAATTATGTGAGATTAAGAGATTATGAAAACTTCCAGAAATATAGAGTCTATTTTGCTAGAAAGTAATTGTTAATTTTAAGGCCTAATTAAAAATTATTAATTTTTAATAACAATTTTGGTGGAAATTGAATTTCTTAAGAAAAATAACCAAATTAAATTTTGTAAAAACATTGTCCAAATTTGTCACTGTCCAAGACTGAAATTGTATGATAAAATAAATTCAAAAATTTTCATATTTTTATGATTTATTAAACGGAAAATTCATGTGGTACCCCTGTGGTTTGCCATTTTGCACACGGTGCCCTCGAGGTTTGGGTTTTTGCACGTGGTGCCCCTAATTTGAAATTTGTTTGATATACCGTTATAACGGTGTTAAATTAGCATTTTTAACAGCTAAAAATCTTAATTAAACACCTAAATTAATTCTTTATAACCAAAACTAATTGTACTCCACCTCTCTCTCTCTTTCTCTCTCTCTCTCTCTCTCTCTCTCTCTCTCTCTCTCTATCTCTCTCTCTCCCCCTCTATACGGTATCCACCCTAGCCCAACCTTCTCCACCACGCACTACCCTCCTCTGGCCAACCCTCGACGAACGTAGCCACCAACGCTAACTCTCGGACTACGACCTAACCCTCCTTCTCTCAAAATTTCTCCATCTCTCTCTTCACCCCGAAATCAATCAAGAATGAAGCGCCTTTGGTGTCCCAATTTATTCTGGACTACTTACCCAATATAGGGCAAAATTTTCTGCAAATTTGATGGATGGATTGACTTGATTTTTTTCTTGCATATGTGTAATGCTTGGAGGTGCCCGAATCAGATTTGTTATAATTTGGGTTTTGATTTTGAAAGGCTTGGCATTGCAACTACTAGTAAGCATGATGAGTTCTTGTGGATATGACGTCTTTTCTTTGTTTTATGATGCTCGATTTTTTCCTAATAGGAATCGATTTGGGATTTGTGGTGTATTGGGTTGCAGGAGATCAGGAGGGGATGTTTCGGGGAGTGGCAGTAGGAAAAGGGAGGTGAAATTGGGAGAGACGATGATGCGGGCCGGGGTTATGGGGCTACGGCTGCGGGTATTTACATCTGGGATTTGGTCGTCGGTCATGGATCACACATGATGGTGGCGCACCGGCGACGGTGATGGTGGGGGTTGAAGTGCGGCGGGGTTGGGCTGTGGGATTAGTGGTGAGGAGAAGAAAATATAGAGGCTGATTTTTTGTTAATTCATAAATATAAGTAAGTTGATGATTTGTAGACGTTGAATAGTAAATTTTTAGAACTTCTGTAACGTCAGTTAAAAATATGGGTACCATGTGCAAAAATCCAAACCTCAAGGGCACCGTGTGCAGAAAGTTGAAAGTATTGACACCATGTGCAAAATGGCAAACCACAGGGGCACCACGTGAATTTTCCGTTTATTAAATAATTTTTGGATTATTATGTGTATCATGGACAAATAATTAGTAAAATAATAAATTTCACTAGTAAATTCAATATTTTAGTAGAGACTAGATACTGAAAAAGTAGTGTTCAGTTGTTAGTTGAAACTTAAAAGAAGTTTTAAGTGTTGATTAGCGATTTTAATTTTTAAAATCGGGAATTCCTAAATTACCGGGCTAGATTGTACAGATACGATTGAAAGTGGGATTTTCGATCTTGTTTGCATGTTGGATGGATAAATGTTGGATCTTATTAAGTGTAGTATGGTCATAGAGGAGTTAATTATGAGTTTGGGGTTTAACGTTTCAGGTTTTGTTCAGTTAAGGACCCGAACATTTTGTTTTGTCAGTTAAGGACCTGGTGTTAAGTTTTCTGTTAGATTTAACTCACCTTCCTCCCTTTCCTTTCTATCTCTCTCCTCTCCCAATTACAGCAACCCAGCAACAAGCCAACATTACTCCATTTTCTTCCCCACATCCTCAATTTTCATCCCTCTTCTATATTCATCATTGTCACCCCTCAAAAACAAGGATCAAGATTATTATTAACAAGAAATGTCAAAACTTTGACAACATTTCATCTCGTTTTGTTCACAAAAAAAATTAGGTACAAAACTCATCCTCTCTCCAACTACTGACAAGAAGAAGAAGAGAGAAGATTTATGGGTTGTTTTTTCCACCAAAACTAAGAAGCACCCAAGAACCCTTTGTAACCAAAAGCTGAAAAAAACAAAGCTAATCTCATCAATTCTAATTTGGGTTTCTTATATTTTCTTATGTAAACCTAATAATAAACCGAGAAAAACGACCTAATTTTCTCCTCCAATATTTTTTAAATCTCATAAATCCTCACACTCCACCAGAAAGGAGTTTTCTTTAGATCTAATTTCTTCATTTTTTTGCTCTTAAATACTACCCAAGCTTGGATGAATTTGTTCTTGTGGGCTTCCATTCCTCTCTCTACTAGTCTGCTTGATCACTTCTTCGTGATTAAAGGACCCCTTTTGGGTCGGTTTATACATTCAATTCGTTGATTGTGTTTTTGGCATGTGTTGATGATGAATATGATATGAATTAAATTAAATCATACCAAAGTTTGTGTTGAATTGGGGAAGAAATGGAGTATTTGTGCTGAATTGGGGAAGAAAATGGAGTACATCTGGGTTCCTGGAGGGAGAGGAGAGAGATAGAAAGGAAAGGGAAAAAGGTGAGTTAAATCTAACAAAAGACTTAACACCAGGTCCTTAACTGACAAAAAAAAACGTTCGGGTCCTTAACTGAACAAAACCTGAAATGTTAGACCCCAAACTCATAGTTAACTCGGTCATAGAGTTCTATAGTATCGTTATCGTACAATAATGTATGGACGGTATCTGATTGGTTTGAAATAATTGCAATTTAGTATCGCCAGATTGTAATGATTTTTTAAATTAGTTTCATTTTGAGAAATGTATAATAGGATAGTCCTATTTTTAAATTTTATTATTAGTGAAGACCAGAGTTTCCAAGAAGCCAAGAGTTGAAGAATCAAGTTCGAGACCGAGACGCAAGGTGGAGCCGGTTAGAGCATTTGAAGCTTAATTTAGGTTTTATTGCTTCAAATAGGTTCTAGACTTATGGCCATACTAGGACATAGATTTATTGTTTGCATGTTTGGTTATATTTTTGCTCAAAATTAAACCAACCCGAACAAAATGCCATTTGTCATATACTTTAATTTATCCACGACTCGCTAGAATTTGTTCACTTAAAAGTGATAGATAAAATATGACAAGATCTCTCACTAAAATGAAATATTGAGATTTAGTCCTTCCAAAATACACACCTGGGAGCACACTCGCCCTCCGAAATTATGTAAATTTAGGATGTATCATGCTCCGCGTGCCTGAATTTGCATAAAATTGGGTCTCAGAACCATTTATATAATTTAGAAAGATTATTATATAAATGTCAAAATTCACATTTAATTATTAATCACGAATTCAACGATGAATATTAATCAAATTTCTTTCCGCGGTGTAACAGTAATTAGCTCAAAAATCCATTTCAGTTAAATACAAAACCTCCTTATTAAGAAATTTAATGGACAAAAATAACTTAATTGAGGATGGGAACGATTTCATATATTGGAATTTGAACCTACGCTTAACTTCTCTACTCGACAAGAAAAATAGTTTTATTGATCAGCCTCCCAAACCCGCACGACCGCACCCAGTCAAAATAACAAGGATTTGATCCTAAGTGGGAGCGAGAGCAAAATGTTTTATCTATTAACGATAGAATATAAAGAGAAGTTAACAAAAGGCGTAAACAAGGGTAATAGACCCGCACTTGGCAAAGGGAACGCATATGTTGCTTTGGGAATTTCCAAAACCGACAAAAGTGCAAATCCCAATAATAATGTGTCCATTGTGGAAATACGGGCTACGAGAAGCGCAATTGTCCGAAATATTTAGAGGAGAAGAAGTCGCCTCAGATATCTATACGATAGAAAAATTTTCCAAGTGCCACATCATGGGAATTAGATACTTTATGTGGACCTCACCTTTGTAATCACTTGCAGGGGCTGGCAGAGAGAGCGGAGCTAAAGTAGAAGTCGTATATGTAGGAACATATATTTTGTCTTTAGAGTTAGAATTGTATTTAAATAATTGTTATTTTGTACCAACTCAAGAATATAATATCCGTGGTTTTGGATGCGGAAGGTTTCTGTTTCTCAATAAAAAAAACAAAAGTGTTCCTTCTCGCTTAATGGATTGTATATGCTACAGCCAAATCCGTTAACGATATTATATTTTAGATTTGATAGATAAGGTCTATCATATAAGCAATAATTAAGAAGCTCAAAGAAAGAGATCCCGATCTCTCCTACCACTAGCATTGTCATTGAGGACGCATAAATAAAAAACGCATTCAGAGACTCGTTATGAACGATGTTCTCAAACCATTTGATTTTGAATTATATGGCATTTGTGAATCTTGTCTAAAGACAGGGCAAGATTACACGGTCACCTTTTACAAGAAAAAGAGCACGACCTATTAGTTTAATGGCCTAATACATACAGACAAATGTTTGCGGACCAATGACAATCACGGATAGAGGTGGTTATGACTTTTTCGTCACTTTTACAAATGATTTGAGTAAAAATGGTTATATCTACTCAATCAAATATTAAAGTGAGGGTCTCGATAAATTTATAGAATCTCAAAAGGAAGTCAAAAGCCAATTAGGGAAAAAGATCATTGCTTTACGATCGGATCGTGGAGGTGAATATCTCAATAATGACTTTGATTTCTGACGAAGAGTCTGTGGTAATGTATCACAACTAATACCTCCTGGTACACCAAAATTGAATGGTGTCGTCGAACGTTTGAAACGAACCATATTAGATATGGTAAGGTCAAAAGAGCCAGTGATACATGAGAAGCGAGCTTTCATGTTGATTGGCAAGTAAGAGGATTTACAACTTCAAATTCATGCTGGTGATGTTAAAGAACAATATCTCAGAAACTACAAGGCTTTTTGTGTTGCTTTCTGTTGGATAAGAAACTTCATGTTCTTATCTTTCAAAAGTGGTCATATGCCTTATTTGATTACGTAACGAAGGAGATATGCGCGTTTCAAATTGAACTGTCCAGTTTCTACGCAGGTACATACACAATGACGGCCGCTTATGGTATAAGCCCAAGTTATGCAGGTCTAATGAAGCTTCTTATTTGATATTAGCTATGCCTTATTAGTTATTTTCCGAATAATAAAGGAGCCTATGAGGTTTCCGAGTTGTTCTACAAGTATTTAGGAACACTAGGTCAAGAATAGGCTAAGAGAATGGTTCCTTTAAAGCTAAGTAGAACGGTTGTGGAACCGTTCTCTAGAACGGTTGTGGAACCGTTCTCTAGAAGACGGTACTTAAAGGCTAAGAGAATGGTTGTATCCGTTCTTATAACCTTTCAGAACGGTTTTGCGAAAAACCGTTTTAAAAGGCATATAAGAACGGTCTCTGGGAAAACT
Source organism: Spergularia marina (assembly GCA_963680865.1). Lineage (NCBI taxonomy): Eukaryota > Viridiplantae > Streptophyta > Magnoliopsida > Caryophyllales > Caryophyllaceae > Spergularia > Spergularia marina. The sequence continues at coordinate 9,900,130 of OY804546.1, read as the reverse complement.
GTTCTTTAAGTAAAAAGCCTTTCCAAAACGGTTCTCTTCAGAACTGTTCTAATATGTGTCCATTTAAAAAAAAAAACGAAATTACTTTTTTCTACCCCAAACTATGATCCTTAAGGACCCCAACCCGCAGCAGCAACAAGAACAACAACAACAGGCAACAACAACAACAACATCATATTACAACATGGCATATAACTCCAATTCAAATATTGTTCAAATCCATATTAAATCAGTGGGAAAAAAATTACACTGCAAATTTACAAAATATGCAGATTAAAACCTATAAACCTAACACTATTTTTAATTTTTCGCCATCGTCTTGTTCATCTTCTTCTGTATATTGATCTGGGTCTTTGTTCATCAACCTTTTCTGCTTTCTAACAAAAACAAATGAAATAAAACACTAGAATAAAAACGACGGGTACAATAGAAGGAAAAAAAAACGAAAAAATCAACTTGTTGGTCTCAAAAACAATAAAAAGAGATAAAATTTTACAAACGAATTTGATTCCAAATGTAGGTAAGATTAAAAAACAAGAGCTGAAACAAGATTTCAAAATGAGATATGAAATTAGATCTATATATGCAAACAACAAAATGAGATCTGAAAGTTTAATGTAAGATCTTACCATTTGTAATAGACAACACGACTTGGGTTGGTTAGAGCAAACGGCGAAGAACTTGGTCCCGAAAGACGGGTCTTCTAGGCACATCTGATCTGGGTTGGTTGTAGCCAACGTCGCCCATCCCATCACATCGTCACCACCGTCATCCCCTCATTTTCTTTCGTGTTTTTCGTAGATATGGTTTTTTCTCGGGTTTTGTTTTTTGTTTGTTGTTTGGAGAAAACTAAATTAGGAAATGATCTAAAACTGAGTGAGGAGAGTAAAGAGAAGAGAAGAGAGGAGATGTTCTTGCCATGAGGAGAAAGTAAAGGAAGAAGCTTGTGAGAGAGAAGATGAAGATGAATGGGGATTGAAAATGTAGAACATATGAGAGGTGAGGGGGATGAGAGAGGCAGAAATGACGAGGTGGTTGAATATAAAGCGGGTAAATATTTTTTTTGTTTTTTTTTTTTTGTTTTGGGGTTTTTAGAACGGTTAATACAGAAAACCGTTTCAAAGTTCTCCTGTTTAGATCGGTTTTCCTAAGAACCGTTCTAAAAGATATAGTTCCATAATTAGCCGTGCCTTTTAGAACAGTTTTGAACAAAAACCGTTCTTAAAGGTATTTAATATTTATTTTCTTTTTTTCATAAATTATCTTTAAGAACGGTTTGTAGAGGACCCGTTCTCTTATATTAAAGAGATCGGTTTTAAAAAAAATCGTTCTCTTATGCTGGTTCTCGAAGCCCAAATTTGACGTAGTGGAAAGTTCTCTAATTTCAGTTGAGTCCGATTTAAGGTAAGATTTGTGGCAGATCCGTACCTTATTTCATAGAGTCTAGATGTGTCTATTTATTATAAATAGGGAGTCTTATTGTACTGTTGTTAAGAATAAACGAAGATTGGAGTTGGGATTTATTATCAAAGAGTCGAAAGGAGAGTTTCCTTTCAATTCTTGTGTGAATTTTAGCTAAGATGTACTTTAGCTTTGATTTACTAGCTGCGTGCAAATAATCAAAGGTCAAAACTAGGCGAGGCAGTCTAGGGATTGATCATAGTTTGGACAAGTTATAGGTCTAACTTATTCATCCATATCCTTTATTGCTTTTTGTTGTTCTTATTTCCTCCCCATAAAACTGAAAAACACAAAAACAACACCACAGTACAGTTTCTTGTTCAATACCCACGAGTATTCCAGAGAACAGATTTTGATTCCGTTCCAACACTCTGACTAGAGTACATATTCGTGTTCCGTACTACAGCGCGCTTCCGCAGGCTTTGATATTTCGTATCAGTTAGACTGAGCATCCTGACTCATTCTAGGGATTTGCCCTCCAGACGGCAGTTTCCACACTCAAGAAAGCCCCAACTAAGTCAACTCCTAAAACTCCATAGAAGATATGGAAATGAAAAGTTCTTAATCTTTCGTTTATCAAGATCTGGGGTCTCGAAACTTACGTCAAGACAAGGCTTGACGATAAGTTAGAACATCGATCTGTTAAATGCCTCTTTGTAGGTTATACAATGGAAACTCGAGGGTATTACTTCCACAATCGTCAAGAGAACAAAACATTTTGTGTCTCTAGATGTTGTCTTTCTAGAAAATGAGTTTATTTTTAAAAGACAAAGTGGGAGAAAATTTAAACTTGGCGAAATTCAAGAGCCACAAACACAAACGGAGATCCGCAATGTTTTTTACCTGAAAACATTCATGGTTCTTCTAACTCAGTGGTTGCATCCTCGACTCTTCAAAGGTCATGCATAGTAAGTCATCAGCCGGATCGATACCTTTGTGTTATTGACGACGGTGGTGACTGCTTTTGCTTTTGGAAAACAATAAGCATGCAACCTACAAAGCAGCCATTACTCGATCAAATTCAGCAAAAAGGCTTGAGGCAATGAAATCTGAAATAGATTTCATGCACGAGAATCAGGCATGGGACCTGGTTAGTTTGCCTAAAGGAACGAAAGTTGTTCAATGCAAATGGATCTATAAGATCAGAAACAGCATGAATGAGAAACAACATGTTTTCGAAGCTAGACTGGTAGCTAAAGATTTCAGACATGTTAATGGTGTAAACTATGACAACACCTTTGCGCCGGGTGCGATGCTTAGATCTATTCAAATAATTAGCGATTGGTACATCTCATGATTATAAAATTTGGCAGCTGGTCGTCAAAACTGCTTTCCAGAATGGGTTTCCGGAAGAGGATGTGTATATGACGACACGTCATGAGGGTTTTTTTTTATATCCAAACAATACTAAGACATTTTGCAAACTTAAGAGATCCATTTATGGTCTTAAGCAAGCATCTCAGAGTTGGAACCACTGGTTCAACCATGTGATTAAACAAAATGGTCTTACTCGAAGTGTCGAGGAACCTTGTTTATACATGAAATTTAGTGGGAGTAAGGTAGCACTCCTAATCTTATGTGTAGATGACATATTACTCATTGAGAATGATATCCTCATGCTCGACTCCATTAAGGAAGGCTTGGGAATCATTTCTAGATAAAGGGTTTAGGAGAAGCATTATGCATCCTAGATATTCGGATCTAGAGAGATAGATCAAAGAGGATATTAGCGTTAATTAAGTCGAGAAACTTAAAATGATAAGATGCTTGATCGATTCAATATGAAAGACTCTAAGAGATAATTTCTTCCTATGGGTCACGGAATCATTTTGAGTAAGTCTTAAGTGTCCATTTGAGCCTAGGGATATTGAATGCATGAAATCGATATCATACGCTTCCGCAATCAGATCGATCATACACGCTACACAGTGAACGCGTCATATTCTCTGAAGTATGACAAGTCGTTTCCATAGACACGTTATTGTTTATGGAGACAGTTCTAAGTTATGTGTAAAGGGTAACGTGGATGCCGGTTTTCAAAACATATCGAGATAATTTAAAATTCAATCAGGATATGTTTTAATGCTGAATGGTGGAGCCGCATATGCTGGAAGAGTTCCAAAAACTCGGCGACTACGGATTATACAACAGAATTAGAGTACAATGCAGCATCGGAAGCTGCAAAAGAGACAGTATGGACAAGTAGTCCCGACAAAACCAAATCTTGTTCGGTCTATTGCCACCACAGTGGAACAATAGTTCAGGCTAAAGAGCCTAAGTCTAGTAACAAGTCTAGACATGTACTCAGAAAGTTCATATGATTATTAGAGATTTTGTGAAACAAAAGGATATATCAGTTTGTAAGGTTGGGACAGACTATAACATCACTGATCCTTTAACCAAGCCTTTAATTATCACAGGCTAAGCCCAATGATCATATGGCCTCAATGGGATTAAGGCGTATGCTCGTATAGTGTTTGATTATAAGATACTTCCTCCTACCCAAAGAGATTTTCCTCTTTCGGTTGGGCACATGAAGCAACTTTTAACAATAATCAATTGTGATAGTGGAATTGCAAGTTGGATAGTGGGATTTAGAGAGTGATTAATTAAAATTTAAACCAAATCCACCCCTAAATCAATCTCACCCCAAAGATTTACACACCTTCCCGACCTCCTTCATTTTCTTTCTTTCTCTCTCCTCTCATGTCTCAGTCTCATCCACCCCCAAATCAATTTCACCCCAAAGACCACAGAACTATCTCGATGGCTCGACATTGCCAGGAAGATCTTGAACCGTCGCCAACTCCAAATTCCACGAAACAACCACCGCAATCACTTATGAAAAAAAACAATTAAAAATTTGATAACAAAGATAAAAATCCCACCTCATTGATTTCATAGAAAAATCGATAAATCTCAATGCGGAGGATATTGATTTTAATAGCAAGAAAATGAAATCGGCACCCCTATTTTTACAATCGACTTGTATAAACAAAAGAGAAAACAGTAAAAATTGGACCTTATTTTTTTCCCAATCAGCTTTTTCAGGGCAATCTTTGGCAATATGATGAACATCTTTGCAAATGTAACAACTATCACCAGGCTTTAAACCAGGAACTCTAAGGGGGCGTTTCTGGGAAAATGAGTTTCTGGGTTTATTAGGGTGTGAATCTGAATTTTTGTGCTTAAATTTGGGTTTTTTCTTCTTCTTTTTGTTTGGGTCTTTTGGGGGAGTTGGTTCTGGGGTTGGGAACAACTCTGGGTGTTCTTCTTTGTACTTCTTCTATACTAATTTTTGCCTCTTACTCACCATTTTTATTGCTTGATTATACTCCTACACAAAAAGAAGCTTTTTTTTTTTTAAGTAATGGGGTTTTTTTTTTTTTTCTTTTTTCTGGGGTTGCTGTGATTTTTTACCTTGATTTTCATTGAACTCCAAAATTAATTGATCCGCTGAGGATACATAATCCATGGAAAATGGAGTAAGGAAAATCTCTCGAGAGACAATTTTCTGGGTTTGGGTGTAGATGTTGATCTTGAGTGAGGAGAGAGAGAGTGAAATAATTTGGGGTGGAAATTAATTTTGGTGGTGTTGGTACCCATTTTGTAAATGTGCCACAACCCTTAAGAAAGTGTTCCTTGAAAAAGACGCATATGATACTCTCAAGGTTTTGAACATTAGATCTTGGTTGAATAAAGGCTCAGAATTGACTAGGGGTACCATGGTTTATTGCCTTGAACTCTTGACATTCGCTATATATATCCCCTCATTTGCCATAATCAAGAGACTTTTGGACACACACAATATATATTATCTCTACTCTGCTACTATCTTATTTTGTGACTACCCCATCCTTCATACTCAACACTGACTTGAGTGTCGGAGGGGCGTCGACTGGCGAAAGTCGGGCCCCCCTTCACCGTTTGTTTGTGCGCGCAGGATACCAAGGTTGATCCCGGTCTATCCCAAATCGAACTCACCCCAACATTTGGCGCCGTCTGTGGGGATAGACTACGAGGATTGATTAAGTTGACTGCGCAGTGCGACTGCGGACTTGGGAGTGCGACTGCGGACTTCGAAGTGCTCATGAACGTGTGTGGTGCGAAGTGTGATGCGCGTTCAGATCCCAGTCTTCTCATGTGCGCTCGGGCTCTACCCAACCCGATTCAACCCGAGCTTGAAGTGGTCGTATTCGACCGCGCGTCGTCTTTAAGTCGCAACTCAGCCCCGCGTCCGAGGTGGGATCTCGGACTCCACCTATGTCAGCGGCAGCTCCGACCACCCATTTTCGAAAGTTCCCCAAATGAGACGCGACGCGTGATGGCGCGCTGTGCGCGAATCCTTGTGTGCGCAGCTCGGATTCGGCTTCCCTTGGAAGTAGCGACGAAAATTCGTCCAAGACGGCCGCTCAGGCACGCATCCAAGGCGGTCGCTCGCGCGAGTCGTGGTGCGATGCGTCGTGCGCGAATCATGGTGGGTGCGGTGCACTGTGCGCGAATCGCGTTCGGGGTGGTCGGATCTGGGGCGGCAGGTTGATCGGAGCCGCACAGGACCCTTCCGAAGGTGGCAGCTCGGAGTCCACCATGTGGGTTGACCTTACCTTTGCTCGGACGGCTGGTGTGCGAAATTAGTGTGCCATCTCGCCAACATACTTTGAAACTAATGTTTGTTGTCCCCTCCCCAAATGCTACGCTATACGTGGAATTATTTATAACCACCTGACACTTAAGCTTTGAGCCTTTAATGAATTATTGGTGTTGGTTACGGCAAATTGGCACTTATCCGTACGTATGTTCTGAAAAATTCTATGCTAGTTGTATGAACTTGCTACGTATGCATGGAGTATAGGTTCAGTGGTCTTTCCACATATAATTATATGTCGAATTGCAAAGCATGTTATATGTTTGTGCTTAAAATATATGCCGCATATCATGATAGATAACGTGAGAAAATCATTTCTCAAAATATTTGTCTCCTAGTACAAAATTATTGAGTTACATCACTTTTAATTCGAACCCCGATAAACTCAAAGTTTATGAGTGCTAATTAGCAAGCATGTTAATTTTTGCATGACGAGGGTGTTTATGGCATGTCATAATCAAGTTATTAGCCGAGAGGCCTATTGACTGCAAAGCATGAAATATGTGCATTTCAATTTTTGAATTTCTTTTTTGCAATTGCATGCGTTCGTACTCTCGAGCTCGGTTGATTTACTCAAACTAAAACTCGAGAGTGGCGGCAAGATGGTGTGATGCGTGATTAATTGATCATGTGAAATTCTATTTTCTTTGCCAAAATTGGTGATTGGGTTGTACCTAAATTGACATGGGTGAAACCCATCTTGGCGGCGAGGTTACGTCCTACGCGGGTGTTTGGAAAGACGAACATGCACGCACCTCTACTCTTTATTTGAGCAAGCTAGCAACTCAATTCCTTTATTCGGAGAATGAACTTATTTATTTTACAAGGCGGCGAATAACTATTTCTCATCAACATCTCTTTATTTGAGCCATATTTATCATCATATCTACTCCACAAAAGGTATAACCAAAGTTATATCTCCGGGTTTCGAAGAATGGCCAACCAAAGTTGGTCGAGTCGGCAAGCTTCACTCCGTATTTGTGCAAATGTCATTGCACCCATTACCCTTTATTTGGGCAAGGATCATCGGCTCAGCAAAGTTCTTATTGTCTCACACAAGCAAGAGGGTCCAAGATGATATCGGCCTTGATACGGCAGAGGTATGCAACCTCGGTTTTGAGGACTTCGCCATCGGTTTTGATGCGGAAGAAGTACTCGACCTTGGTTTTGAGGGATTCGCCATCGGTCTTGATTCGGAAGAGGTCCTCAACCCCGTTCCAAGGACCTCACTGCCGACCTCGCCTTGAGCATAGCTCGGCTTGAGGAGGAACTTGAGATATGATATCGGCCTTGATATCGCAGAGGTACTCAACCTCGGTTTTGAGGACTTCGCCATCAGTTTCGATGTGGACGAGGTACTCAACCTTGGTTTCGAGGGCTTCGCCATCGGTCTTGATTCAGAAGAGGTCCTCAACCCCGTTTCGAGGACCTCACTGTCGACCTCGCCTTGAGCATAGCTCGTCTTGAGGAGGAGCTTGAGACTATGACATCGGCCTCGATGCGGAAGAAGTACTCAACCTCGGTTTCGAGGACTTCGCAATCGGCCTAGAAGTGCAAGAGGTACTCAACCTCGGTTTCGAGAACCTCGTCATCGGCCTCGATTTGGAGCGTATTTTGACTTGTGAAAGTCGGTTATCGAAGCCGTTGAGCCCGACTGGGCTTGAGGAGCTCGACTATCGACTTCGTTTAGGCGCTTGGGGGGGGATACTCGGCCCCTGAGTATCCTTCTCCCGAGATCCGTCTTTCGTTGGTTCTACATCGAGATACATGGCGAAGGATGAGTTCGAGCTAAATCTTGGGTTCGGCAAGGCCATCGCCCATGGGTGGCGGCAAGCCTGTGATCTAAGTCAATTCATGTACTCGGCCTTCATTTTCGACCATGGAATTTATTTGCCAGGACATTGTAGATATACCGTATTGACGCTACGACACTCTCTAAGGGAGGATCGAGCGTGTGGTAACTGGTCCTCGGCTTCGGCGTGGAGGTTTCCGTTATCGACATCAGATTTGAGATGCTTACTCTTTATTTGAGATGACTACCGTTGTCGAGAGCTCACTCTTTATTGGAGGTGGTCAAGTTTTCCAGCAACGAAAGTAGAGCCGAGCTTAGAATTTCGGTTGCGACTTCGATCTCCAGACAAGGGGTGTAGTTTTTTGTCAACTCGAAATCACACCCAACTCTTGGGGCGAATGTCGATTGCGACTTCGGTCTCCGGTCAAGGGGCGAAGTTTTTTGTTGACTTGAAATCGCACTCGACTCTTGGGGCGAATTTCGGTTGCGACTTCGTTCTGCATTCCAGGGGCGAAGACTTTGTCGTCCTCGGCAGGTGGATACTTGCTAAGTTGTCAAGTTGCAGCAAGGAAAGTCGAGCCGAGTCCGGGACTTTGCCGGCCTCGGCAGGTGGATACTTGCTAAGTTGTCAAGTTGCAGTAAGGAAAGCCGAGCCGGGTCCGGATTTCACCGGCCTCTGCAGGTGCATACTTGCTAAGTTGTCAAGATGCGACAAGGAAAGCCGAGTCGAGCCCGGGATTTTGCCGGCCTCGGCAAGTGGATACTTGCCACTTTGACAAGTGCCGCAACGAAAGCCGAACCGAGCCCGGAAATTTACCGGTTTCGGTAGGTGGATACTCGAGGAAATGTTGTTTGATCCGGGCTAAGGCCAATCGCCCACGAATTGGGTACATGCTGAAAAGGGTTAGAGATCACCCGCCCCACGATCGAGCCCGATCACCGTATCGGTTTTTCCGACAAAGTTCCATTATGGATAAGCGTCGCCTACGATTTACGCGCCAAGTAATCAGGGGCCATACTCGATACGAGATTGGCGAACTACGATGCTTAGGTATGCAAACGTAGACCCCCGGATCTCTCGGGCCCGGATAGTCGAACGACGCCAGCGGGCCACGACATCTTGGGCTTGACTCTCGCCGGACTAATCACCCGCAAGTGCGAGCTAAGCCTTAAAATTCCACCCTCGGACTCAAACTCCGAGGGGCGCACCTAAGTAATCTAGTTGGTGTTTGATGTTGTTTTGCAGGTATTATTATAAGCTAAACCGCAGTTTTTAGTCGACTCGAAATCGCACCCGACTCTTGGGGCGTAGTTTCGGCTGCGTCTACTTTTCTTGCGTGTGAGGGGCGAAGTTTGATCGTGCCGATATCGAACCCAATCCCAGGGGCGAGTCTCGGCTGCGTCTATTTTCCTTACGTATGAGGGGCGAAGTTTGATCGCGTCGAGATCGCACCCAATCCCAGGGGCGAGTCTCGGCTGCGTCTACTTTCTCTTACATGAGAGGGGCGAAGTTTGATTGCAACGACCATGAAGCTCGCAAGGGGCCAAGTTTCGATTAAAATCGAAAATACAAGCCCCACGGCCTACCGAGGTGAAGACGATGCGACACAGTTATTAAGCACCACATGGCTTTTCCAAGGCCCACTATGTGAGCCATGGCAAAGGGCGGTCGGGGGATGCGTAGTCCGATCACCCTCGATGAGCAGCGAGGTGCAGTGATTAGCGAGTGAGACCCGACTCCGAGGGGCTCTGTTGGTACCCATTTTGTAAATGGGCCACAACCCTTAGGAAAGTGTTCTTTGGAAAAGACCCATGTGATACTCTCAAGGTCCAAAGGGTATTGGCCATTAGATCTTGATTGAATGAAGGGTCAAGATTGACTAGGGGTACCTTGGTTTATTTCCTTGGACTCTTGACATTCCCTATATATATCCCCTCATTTGCCATAATCAAGGGACTTTTGGACACACACAATATATATTATCTCTACTCTACTACTATCTTATTTTGTGACTACTCCTTCCTTCGTACTCAACACTGACTTGAGCGTCGGAGGGGCGTCGCCTGGCGAAAGTCGGGCCCCCCTTGACCGTTTGTTTGTGCGCGCAGGATACCACGGTTGATCCCGGTCTATCCCAAATCGAACTCACCCCAACAAGTGGAGTTTTGTTTCAGTAGAAATTGAGGGAGTTGTTAGTGAATTAGGAATTGAGAGAGAAATATTAGGATCTAATCAGTTTTTTATTAAGGGTAAAATTGTCCTTAAATTTTGCCAAATGAGGTAAGTTTTGAAAGAGGAAAATGTTAGTGAATCGATCCAAAGAGGAATACAGGAAAATCTCTTTGGGTAGGAGGGATTATGTAATAATGAATAAGTGTATTATAATAAATATATCATAATCACATTCATCGTTTGAGTTTTATTAAAAACTCCTTTTATTCATCAATTTTACTAATAATATGAATAATTTCAACTGTCTGTAAATTTCCTAATGGGTCATAGAGACGATTTTGAACCCCATTAAGTGAACGAGAATTATAGTGTATTTGTCTCGAGTCATAAAATGAGGTGACGTTTCAATTGACTAGCTTGTAAGGCAGTTGTTGACTAGTTCAATAGTCATATATTCATAGAGATGAATAATCGATTACATAGACAGACTACTGTTGACACTCTGTTAGACATTTGACCAATTTATAAAACCTTATGTGCATGGTCGAGGCAAGACAATCTATATTATTCCTATTAGTCGATTTTTTCGACCTGTGATTATTTGTCTTAGTTTATACAGACGTTGACTTTGATTTATTTTCTAAGTCGTTCCGTAAAAGGAGGTTAGAAGGACATCTATTGGGTCATAACTGACTATATGGTTGTATTAGCGTAATGGTTAAGGCATTGTAATTTCGCACGATGCAGCACGTCTAACTCCGATTGTGGCACAGTGGTAGATGATGACTTGGATGCCAACACGTCTGACGCTCCACTGTGGCGCTTAGGTGGATAATGACGAGGCATGCCAAACCCCAACTTGTTTAAAGTCGCGCTACATACGATTATTGTTAGATGATGACAGTAGTATAAACTCTACGAAAATACATCAAAATCCAGAGAGAGAGAGCTCACTATACATCGGTTAGATATTGTACATAGAATTATTTTTTAATAGATCAATTATGCATTATTATATGCTTATTTCGTACTTAAATATTTAATTTGTAATTTCTACCTATTACCAAGGAGTTAATCGAGCTATTACCATATCACCCGTCTGTTTGACGGAAACGATATCAACTCATCCGTTCCGTATCAAATCTTAGCAAAGCCAAATTGATGGCGCACACACACGCAGTCGAAATGTGGAATCCTCCCCTTCCCTCGCAGTAAATGTTAACTAGAATGGTACGATGATAAAACCTGTTAAACAGAAGACAGAAATCATGGCCCAACTGTCGGTGGGTGGAAATTGCAAAGTGCAAAACACTCCCTTTTGTATGTGTTCCTCAGTGAAAGAAAGCGTGATCTTGAAGATGCCACCTTTCATTCCATATCATCATCCCTCCCTTTCTTCCTCAAATCTCAATTTTATTCTCCCGTTGCATTCTTTTGTTTATGTTTGTTTAAGATGACCCCACTGATTGTATTTCATCAGTCAGTCAGACAAACTTACAAACTTATGTTTGTCACCTTTCACTCTCTCTCTCTCTCTCTCCTCTTACAGTCACTTACCCGTGTGTCTGTCACCCCTGCGCTCTGCCTCATTCTCTCTCCCATTTTTTTCTCTTCTTTCTCACTCCTCCATTTCAAATAAACTCATTAATTTAAATTGAAAAATACCCATTTTTTTTTTTTCTGTTTGTCTGTTTTTTTCGTTGTTGGGTATGTTTGAATGTTGGTTTTACCAGGTTTAGGTGAAAACAGTGAGCATTTTTGAGGTGGGTTTTGGAACAAAGGGGAATGCTTTGTAGCAGAAACATGTTTAATTTGCTTGTTAGCAAAAATGTCAGGAAGATTCTCAAGCGCAAAGACAGTGATGCTGGTGAAAAAGGTAATTTTTTTTCTTTTTTACTGTTGGGTAATTTTTAATTTGGTTTGTTTATGTCAGAAATTTGCATGATATAGGTGCATTTCAGTGAAATTAATTACATTGGGAGTATCTAGTTTGGGTTAATTTGATTGCAATTTTGTGGGTTTTTAGCTGATGTTTGTAATTTGTGTATAGATCTGTTGGGTATGTTGGGCATGCATTGAAAAGTGAGAAACTTTGAAACTTATGTATTGAAACATTCTTTCAATTTCATTTAATTGATTAGTGTAGAATTAGTAAGCAATATTTCTTTGATGATTGTTGTCATTATAAAATTTGAATATGGAAAAAATAGGGAGGTTTTAACTTAGTAAGAAATGTAGTTATGGACTTATGGCTATTGGTCATTGGCCTCTCTGAAAATGCTCAATGGGTTATTGAAAATGGTTATGATTGAGGAGCAATGTATCATTATATCGACCGGGTTGCGATTAATTGATGTTAAAGGAAGCAGCTTTTGAGATACTGCTTGATTTGAGCCTAACTGCGTAAGTATCTTTGGCTTAGTACTAATAACGACACCGTTTTCATGGCGTCGTTCTCGTCACTAGTCTTCTGCCTAGCAGTATCTATCTTAGATTCATTAATTGTCGATAGCACTTTCGGTATACAGCTGAGGAGTTGTTTTGGATTTGTGATTTTTTCGAAAGTGATTTGAGGTTGGATGCTAAGAGCAGTAAGAAGTTTACCTCACCTTGTACTTGTGTCCCGGTTTGCATTCACCACTTCATGTCCTCATCTTACTTTCTCTCGACCTCTTCTTTGTGAATGTCTTCTTGATAAGTTTGGTAAGTTTGTATCTGGTCATAATAGCGCGCTGTATGTACTATCATAACTTGTTGTTTTGACATCTGACTATCTTGATACTTGGTAATGTATCATTATATCTTCAATCACATAGTTAATGTATCATTATATCTTCAATCACATAGTTATATGGTTTGGCTCTGATCAAACAATCACAGAATATCTGAAGTTTATACTGTAGATTGTTCCCTGAAGGACAAGAATTTGTGTCCCATGTTACATGTAATACAAACTATGTTGCACTCTTCAGTATCACGCTAACTTCTCTGCCTTGGCTAATATGACCACTGACATTAAGGATTCAACTGATTCTTTGTTACAATTTCCATTGAGGATCTTATAGCTCACAGATATGATCTAATGTACTTATTTGGTCCATATAGGAAAAGCGTTGGAAGATATACGATCATCACTTTTCAATGAGCTGCGTTCCTCAGAAGGTGCCAGGCGTCACCAGCAACGTCTGTGTGGGCCTACAGTGGCTCTAACGTTCAACTTCTTGGTCTCTGTTGGTATTATCTTGATGAATAAACTGGTTCGTCCCTTTCTCTTGTTTGCACTCTGTGTTGAATATACTTAGGCAGATGTCCTGATGATATCACTTGTCTCTCTCTTTGGACTGCAAGGTTCTTGGGAAGGTTGGATTTAATTATCCGATTTTTCTCACATTTATACACTATGTGGTGAGCTGGTTTTTCATGGCTGTCCTCAATGCTCTATCCATGCTCCCTGCAGCTCCGACAAAATCATCTCGATTCTCTTCACTGTTTGCTCTTGGTCTGGTCATGTCCTTATCCACTGGTCTTGCAAATGTCAGCTTGAAGTTCAATAGGTGAGTTATGGACATGTATTGGGAAAGCTCATCAAGTTCTTGTTTTTCCACTTCTGTTTAGTTTCTTGTGGGCATAATTTCCTTGTCCCCTATGTCTGACATTTCCTTTATATTTTGTAATCGTAGCGTTGGATTTTACCAGATGGCTAAGATTGCCGTGACACCCTCAATAGTGGTTGCGGAATTTATTATCTTGAGGAAAAAAGTTTCTTTGCAGAAGGTAATTATCTGATCTTTAGTTGACAATGGTCAGTGATTCTTGAATGAGTTGACTTGATGGTCACTAAGTATCTGCTCTAGTTTGCACAACATTACATTAGATCATGCATCAACTTTCCTGGCTTCATTTATGAAACATGTCTTTGCCACTGCTTGAGAGATGGAATCTAGCATGTAAATATGCGTCATCGTCCACTTTTTTAGTTATTAACCTCTGAAATTTCTTTGTAAATGGTTTGGTTTCCTGTTCAACAGAGTTATTTTTTGTTCCTTGCGTGGTTTCATTGCTATTGAATTTGTTTGTAACTGTACCATGGGTAACCTAAGGGCAGCAGTTCTGGAGGCTAGCTAACATTGAGAGTTTAGCATGTTAAGCTTATTAATATGCCTTCAAGATTTGTACAGCCTACAAATTATCTTTAATCTTTTTAGGTTGATATTAATTCTGTTGTTTTTCTACCAGAACTTCATGTTTCCTACCATTTGTGATTACTTACAACTTGTTTTAGTGTAAACCTCAATCAAACCAGTTGTATCTTCTTGCTGCCATCACTAATGGACCTGATAGGCTTTGTACTTGTAGCAATAGCGTGAAAGCAGGATAGCTATGTTCTAGTTGTACCTCTTTTAGCATGCTATCATTGTTGTGTCCGTTGCATTGTGCCTCTATTTATGACATTGATTTCCTTGGTTTAAGAGGTCATCGGGTCTTCTATATATGCCTCCTTTCCGTGTCTTGTAGTTCGTTTCTGGTTCTGTTCTTTCAAAATTTTGTGAACTAGGATTCTGGGAATCAGATCATCAGAGAAAGATGATGATTAGTGTACCTTGAACAGTTTGTAACATTTATAGTGACATCATAATTGGCTCTTGATCAACTAAGTAGAGTTTTCGTCAGCCTCGCAGCAAACAAGTAATTTCCATTCAGGGGTTCCTCTATCTCTTGGTGTGTCGGAACCTGAAAGTTGATGCCTCTATCAATGCCATAAACCAAAGACAAATCGGCTATACTTATATGCCATTAATTGTCTTCTTTTACCTATTTTGTCCTGCCATACACTGAGGTCCTAACTATGGGTACAATTTCTACTTTTCTCGCACTGCTCAAGTAACTCTCTTGTTAATTTTAGAGGTCTGCATCTTCCACCAATAGTAGAAACTCTATTGGCTTCTTTAATAACTAAGAAACTAAATAAAACTGTGCACAGCACTTCTTTCGGCATCACCAAAGAGCAGAGGTGTACTTTGAGGGTACAGCACAGTCAATCAGACTTAGTTCCATCATCAGATTCATCTCATAGTAACATTCTCATTTTCAAACCATGGCTACTCCTCAGAGTGAAAGGGCCATTCTGCCCGTGCGGTCCTGGGAAGGATCTAGAAACTTCCTATTGACCAGAAGGCCATCATGTAACTAAGCTTTCTCAAATTACAGTACAATGCTTTGTTACCCTGTATACGTATTGTATTACCATTTTAGGTGAATCCTTCGTACTAGCTAAGCTCTTTTACTGGATCACCTTTGACCCGTAGTTGCAGTCACCAATTTTTTATAGAAGAGCTCACGATGAACAACATGATAAGGGTTTTAAAGTGGAATTTCCATTATGAAGTATAAGACCAATCAACTTATGATCAAGGCAGACTTCCCCCCGTTGGTCATGTACACCATGATGCACTCACGACATGCTTGTGTATTGCCAAATATTGCATTTGTGTCTAGAACAGCAATCTTTCTTCTAAAAAACAAAAAAAGTTGAACTTAATTTTTACGTGGAAAGTGAACTTCAGAATTATTACTCCAAACCATTTTAATGTGCAGAAATTATTTCTCACATCCAGCGCAGTTTGCCTTTTCTTGAATGTCCTTGATATAGTTTCCTGCTGGTGCGTTATTCCTTATTAACCTAGTTCACATATTTCGGTCTAAGCAAGGGGCCGTTCTGTCTGATGAAGATGAAAGCTAACAAATGTAGAACTTGGTGTTACTGATGAGGAGTATGGTGCTCTGTCTCAGAATGGGGAGAGAGTGGGAGAACGTAATAATGGGGAAACTGGGAAAGTAATTTCCTTTTTCATCATGGTAAATTGGTAATATCTCATAGAAAGTCAGCAAAACTTTCCCCTTCTAGAGACAGCAAGTCGTGTGTTATCGGTTTTCATATGGGAAAAGGTCAGATTGCATCTTCAATGGTCAATCTTCTTACTGGCATTCATTCTTGTCCTCGAACATCTTTTTCCCATCTATATATGGTTTCTTTATGAGCCTGAATTTTTAGTAAACTCACTTGAAGGTGGATCGAGTTACTAACCATCTCACAATCTGTCCATTCTCGAGAGGGACAATATCTATCCACTATTATGAAGCTCCAATAAGCTGTCACAACTCTCAACTAACTACTCCTTTGTAGATGGTCATCATCAGCTTCTCTTACTCCTTTTGTAGTAGTTTGACATTTTTGTTCTACTTATATTCTCCCTCTCCCAGTATAATTTGCTGGTAAACCTCAGCTCTTGCACAGTTTATAACAGTTTTTTGTATCCATAATCTGAAAGTCACTCACACTTTACGATACAAGTGCTGTCTTTTTTCTTTTTCTTTTTCTTTTTTGTATAGGATTCATTTAGCGCTGTTGACGTGTAATGAAAGGTCATCATCTAAATACCAATCAATTAAAACTTGTTAGCCAGCTTCTTTATTATGCCTGGTTGACCATAAGATATTGAGCTGTTTGCCTTGTGATTCATCCCTTTTCAAAAACAGCATTGACTGATTGGACTCATGTCGCTGAGTTTAATTTGATGGAATCTGTCGGTGAATTAAGAGATACATGAACTTTGTAATTTACTTTATTTGAACTGCCAGTTATTTTTTTCATTGTGCTACACCTGTTATAATTGAATGCTGTTTTTGCATGCTTAAAGGTTTCTAATATAGATATATTACAATGTCGGTGATCCGTGT
This sequence comes from Spergularia marina, assembly GCA_963680865.1. Taxonomy (NCBI): domain Eukaryota; kingdom Viridiplantae; phylum Streptophyta; class Magnoliopsida; order Caryophyllales; family Caryophyllaceae; genus Spergularia; species Spergularia marina. The sequence continues at coordinate 9,883,321 of OY804546.1, read as the reverse complement.
GTTTGTTCTCGTCACAACTATATTGTTTATTGTAGTGTAGTTACCATTTTCTTGTTTCCTCTCAAGTTTGTCATCCTTCCCCCCTTACATTGAGGGTTCCATATGATAATTCTGTTAGATGCCACTTAGGCTTGGGATTAATATTTTGTTGTTGTTGCACTTTTTAACCTTGACGTGCATGTTTATGTCATAAGTACATTACCAAAAACATGGATAACTGCAGTCACCTTGGTTGTTAGATTATCATAGTGTAACTTAGAGTTCTCAAGATCGACTTTTGTTACACTCAGGGTCAACGGTCAACTTGGCAAGTGTCATTCCTGTATGGTATACATACAACTTTAATATACGCAATAATTTCATTCAAGCTGCAGATGGTTTCTAGATGTGATTACGGAAATCTGAATTGAAGTTCAAGTTTTATTGTATATTAAATACCCAAAAAAGCTTAAAGTTGTGCAACTGAGCCTTTGCTTTGTAGTTGATTGAGTTTTCATTTCTGTTTTGATTGCCTTTCACAGTAGCATTCACAAACAATGATTGTTTTGTGAAAGTTTAGGCTTTGAAGGGATGAAAAAGAAAAGTTACAATTGATGCAGTGCTTGGGAGCTTGACATGAATAACTATTCATCAAAGATGTGAGGGGAGTGAAGTTTCTGACTAACTGGCACTTCTGCTAATTATGTGGAAGCACTTCACTTTTAATAAATATTAAAGATCAATGCCGGTTTCTTCTTCATGGTAGAGTTTCGACACTTCATTTTCCTCTCCCTCTGTGAGAAAATTGTAGGACATGCATACTGGATTGCTGTGCTCTTGGCTTGAGTTACAATCTGTTAACAAGTTCGAGTAGCTGGTGATGGAATTTATAGAATTGTGGAACTTGAGGCCAATTCTTTCCATTTTCTGCTTTGTTATGATACAGAGCTTTTTATGCATTTATTATTAGATTTTCCATCCGTTCGTGTTGAGGGATGTGTCTATCAATTTGGGGAGCTTGCTAGCTTTAACCAAACATCTGGATTTGTAGTGTGTCCATTGCCTTCGTGTGCGCATTTGGAGTAATTTCTGTTTGTGTGCTTCTTGTTTGCCTTTCCCAGTAACTCTGCTTCTGATGGAGACTTTTTTTTTCCCAGGTGCTTGCCCTAACTGTAGTGTCCATGGGTGTTGCGGTGGCTACAGTAACAGATTTGCAGTTCCACTTATTTGGAGCTTGTATAGCTTTAGCTTGGATTATTCCCAGTGCAGTAAATAAGATCATGTGGTCCAATATGCAGCAGCGGGAGAACTGGACTGCCTTGGCGTATGTTTTACTCTCCATATATTGTTTCTTAAACGGATTCTTCGTACCCATGTCATTTAGTTTCTCATGTATATGTTGGGAATTATGCTCGCAGGTTAATGTGGAAGACAACACCAATTACAGTATTCTTCTTGGTTGCCATGATGCCATGGCTTGACCCCCCTGGTGTTCTTTCCTTCAATTGGGATTTCATGAATACTTCTGCAATATTTTTGTCTGCTATTCTTGGCTTCTTGCTGCAGTGGTCAGGCGCATTAGCACTTGGGTAAGTCACAAGTGTTTTCTTGTTAACCCAGCCATCTAAATAGCTTAATTGCCCTTTGGGTTTGGGTTTCTATAAGAAAGCCTTTATGAAGGATCTAAAGGAACAAGTCGTAGTTTCTCGAGAGTCCTAGCTAGAAAACATGCCATATTTTCTGGGACAGGCAAACCTTCTCTGCACCTTTTCTGTGTCAAGAGTGCAGTGTCTCCTTAGTACATTGCATTATCCTACTAATATACAGGAGTATGTCGTATATGTTTGCATTTGCATGCTTTTTCTCTAGACTCTTAGCTAACCAACTGCTTTTTCTCTCCCTAACATGTACAGGGCTACATCTGCTATTACCCATGTCGTTCTTGGCCAATTCAAAACGTGTGTTATCCTGATCGGGGGCTATCTTGTTTTTGGATCAAATCCCGGATTGACCAGTATATGTGGAGCAATCACAGCCTTGCTAGGAATGTCCATCTATACTTACCTAAATATGCACAATTCAGATCAGCATTCAAATAAAACACCTGCGAAACAGGGTTCATACTCCTTGTCAAAGTCCAAGCTGAGCAAAGAAAATGGTGAATCTCAAAATGAAAATGATGGTTCAGAAGCTGTGTGAAACGAGCAATATTCTTGCGCAGGAAGAGAGCGTCTCAACTGTGAGTTTGGTAACCACTTCACTAACCTTCATTTTTATCACAACACTTGAATATTTGACCCTATTTGTGCATCTGCCTTGTCGTGAAAAGGTCTTAGAAACTTCTGTACCACCCATTACCGGCTCTAATTTTTCTGAGTGTATCTGTGAGTGTCGTTCGAAAGTTATATCTTCATGCGAGATATAGTTGTAGCAAAGGCCATTTACATGTGGATTTTTTTTTTTAATCCACAATAATATTTGGGCTGTAGGACGATGGTTTTTTTTTTTTTTTTTTTTTTTTTTTTTTTTTTTTTTTTTTTACAGCAAATTCTTTCATTAGTTGCATCATTTTTCTCTTTTAAGCTAAGGAGCAAGGACGGTGTAAATGTTGTCATTTCATTCTGCTCTAGAATGCTAGTCCATGCTTGTAACTTGAATCTTTCAAATGTATCACGTTTCATCTTACTGTACAAAATTCTTCTTCCTTCATTGATTGATGCACCCTGGTGTAAATGCCATGTTTATTATATGTTGGGAGATACGTATTCGTAATGATCTCGGTCCCAAAGTATTGTAGTAAAGTGCTAAATGTGATGTTGGTGCCAAGAAGACTCCTCTTTAGAGGTTGTAGTTGGCTGATCCATAAACTACAATCTTGTGAGTGTATCCCTTTGTGTAGTTGGCATCCGCTCTCATGGCTGGTGTCAGTGAAGCGGTTTATAAGGTTGTTAGGGGTGATACTCATGATTCATTTATGCTGATGTTTTTTTTATTAATGTTGTCCTTTTCTCCAACAATGGACTTGAGTATATATTTAGTTAGCTTCTTTCAAGTTTCTTTTTCCTTCCTCGCATCAAAAAAATGTGATGTAACATGGTGCTACACAATTCGGATTTTGATAGAGACTCTCAATCTCGGTCTGAAAGGAGTGTGTTTGTGGCTTTGGACTTCGGCGTTGCTTATTGTAATAACCTTTCTGAGAAAAAGAATGCGAAAAACGAGATTAGCCGAGAAGTCGTCTGTTTGACAAATGCATAAATTTACGTACGACCGTCCATCATGTTAATGCTAGCGCATGTGTTGTTGGTCAAATGTTCAAATCTAAGTTTCGAACTTCAATCCAATGTGCTAACTACTATCTAATCTAGTATCTATCTACTAGTATTGGAGTAGAAACGAAAATGAGAATACGCACGCATACAGAAAGATTCTCATTTGGTATCGTTTTTTGTTTTTTTTTTTAAACTAAAATTCCGTTTATGAAAACCAAAAGAAAAAGAATGGTTTTCAGTTTTTCATTGTTAGTTTTATTTTTTCATATGACTATTATTGAAACAACCAATTTAATATTCATCTTGTAGCTTAGTTTAACTATATTTTATGACGTTGAAAACCAAACTAGAAAACAGATACAGAACGAGCCCTAACTTTTCATTCTCTCGATTATGCGCAAGTTTTATGAGGTCAAAACAGTGGGAGATCATTCATTTAAATCAAGATCCGTGATTAACGGGATATAACATCGTACCCTCTAATCCTCTATAAAGTTGCTTTCAAGGAAAAGATCCGGCTTCTCTGAAGGTACAAGGACCCTTCCAAAGGCTAGTTACAGTTGTTTCAGCATTTACAATTAATTTGAATTTCTCTTACATAAGCAAATCAAATACGACGAAATTACACAAAACCAAAAAAGTATACTAGTACATCTTAATATGACATCCATTTCGAATTTGTTCTGATCCTCGATTATATAGCTATATGGCACTACTAAAGTCAACTATCTTTAATTTGATGACAACTTAATGATTTCCCATGACTTTATCCATTAGAATCTAGAACATTGCATATTCACTTGCATAAGAAAATTCTTGTTTTTTTGTAGGGCAATTCATAATCAAAGTCTAACCGCGCGCCGTACACAATTACGCAATATCTGTCCTTGGTGTATACGGTAGTACTATTTTATGATCGGAAAATGATGATGATGATTACATGAAGATTTTTGCGTGAATTCCAGTCAGTATGATGTGTTATATTGTTGTCCTATGTTTTAATTAATGTCATTGGATAACAATGCTTATAAATAAATCAATGTCGAATAATGTGACCGTTGAAAATTTCAAAGTCCTATTGTTCCTGATGAATAATAATTCTAAATGTAAAGGCAAATTTCCTGTGGTTTTCTTCCAAATTCGTAAACTTAAAACGTTCTCAATTAAGTTTAATTTGTTTCATTCTAATTTTAATTTTACATATGATAGATTTTGTCGTGTTTCCTATGTATACTAGCTAATTTTTCTTGATTAGCTCAAAATTAGCATTAACAAATGGTAGTGTAGGTCGTTTGTCTAAATTGGTGGCGTGGAGATAGAATATTTTGGAAGGGAAAAACAATTCCATAGCGTTGCTGATTTTGTTTAATTAGTAGCCACCAGATATAAATTTATGTAAAAGACATTCGGGTTTAAAGTTTAAATGGATATTGGAAAGCCTACGGGTATACAATATAATTGATACATCCAAGAATGTCCTTTAAGTTTAAAGCATGGATAATACACATGTTCATCCATACATTATTGTGCTGAGAATCCGTTCCAAAGATGATGAGATCCCTTAGATTAAAATCTCACGGTCTCAACATCAAGCCAAGGATTGATAATCAGTCTCTAAGACGATTTGAAAGAACCATCTTGACAAATAAATCTAAACTTTATAGTTGATATATCTGGACAATGGTTTAATACCTCTCTTGATCAAGTACGTGATATACTGATATACAACTCAAAGCACATTCACATTATGAAAGGGTATCGATCAACCGTCAATTTAGACTATTAGTGTTTTGGTAGCGGTGCATTTTTATAGTATAGTTACTCACTTATAGTAGATGAGTAATTTAGACTATTAGTGTTGAACTAACATTTCGTCAGTGTTTTTTTTTTTTAACGTAAATGAGAAGAAGAATAGGATGAAACCAACAAAAAAAAAAATTAAAATGGAGGGATTACAATGCAAGTATGTAAAGTAGCCGTTTTCAACGAATGTGCAGGTTAAGTTTTATGAGGATTCAAGCGTATAATGATTGTAAACCTGACTTTTTTTAACATGATTTAATTCGGTCGTTAGACTCGTTACAAACCCTTGTGAGGCGTTGACTTCACAATCAATGGGTCAGATAAACTCATCAAGGGGCAATTTAGAGATTTAGAGCTCGCTGCTTGCCAAAAATTGCATCGATGTGTGGAAAACCTGCACCCAGCAACCCCAAAGATAGCTCGTGGAGTTATCAAACCACAAAACCTATTAAGCACAAGCTCATGGCACCCATATCAACGTATAAGATCACACACTCGTTCACTACCGTTGGTAAAAAGAGCTAGAATTGGGCACACTCAGGTCTGGAAGTTAGTAATAGTCCAAATGAAGGTGGACCCATGGAGACAATAAATTCTACTATGTACTCTGCATTTTTGGACCGCTTACGTCTGATTTGATAGACATATTATTTTGATAAGGTAAATGGGATTCAATACCATCTAATTTGAATTCGGATCAACGCGAACTCAATTTGGTTTGAGTTAAACCTGATAGTTAGAACCGAGTCCAAAGAAGCTAAGCTAAGCCCGATGAAATTCGAGCCAATTACAAAGTGCCCAACTTAATTAGGACAAATCTAAGAATGTCCGGACTCGTCTAACCGATTAACCAAGTATGTACTACCTAACTCTAACATGCATGGGGTTTCAACCAGGCAACACCCGACGACCCAACCCAAATTGATCAACCCGACCTATAGGATTGTCACTCGATCTCAAGTCCCGGCCTCCCGGGGACTTCAACCCTGATACAAATACGAATCCGTTCCAACCCGACCTACTTATTTGACTAGCCTAGTTAAACCCAAGGCAAGTAAGCCACTTAAGTTGGCGGCCAGCCGTCCCTTTTATGTACGGTCCAAACACAACCTGAAATAATGTGACAATCAATCATCAATAATCATAAACACAATAATACAAGTACTGAGTATCTATATGATTTTCATCTTCATGTCGAAGTTGACTTTGTCAGAATACAAGGAAACAAATAAATACGAAGTACTAGTACTAATTAAGTAAATTAACTGCTGCTAACCAAAATACCAGGACTAGTTGCCAAATAAAAATAAAAATAAAATAAAATAAAACCCTAACCAACGAGTAGCCTAGTACCACGCTGGCTACGGCTTTCTTGTACTTTCTCTCCCCTTTTTATTTCTCTTTTTATTTTATTTTTATTTTTATTTTAATCCTACTAATTACCACGTGTCTTTCCTTATGCTCCCATCCGTACATTTTTAATTCCTTTTTTTTGCCATTTCTCTCTCACCCTCTCTCTTCCATATATAGCCCCTCTGCTCCTCCTTCCACTCCATAACTCTCCTCAGTTTTTTCCTCACCAAAAACAATAAAATACAAAAAAGAATTCTCCTCATTTTTTTCTCTCAATTACTCATCATTTTTCTCTTATATTTCTGGGTTTATTTAAATTTCATTTCATTGGTGTTTTTGTATGTAAAAAGAGATACAAAATGATGTATGAGAGGCAGCAAGCAAGAAATTTGGATGGGAGGAGAAATAATATTTTGAATAGTAAAACTATTACCAATAATATTATTACCAATAATAATAATAATAATAACAATAATAATAATAATAATAATAATAATAATAATAATAATAATAATTCGTTGAATAAGGATTCGAGAAGATCGAGACCATCATCAGTCGAAGACGATCAACGGCTACAAATTATTGATTTGAGTGGCATGTGTCTTGAGGCTCTCCCTAATCCGTCCATTAATCTTGCTGCCATTTGCAAGCTTGACATTTCCAACAACAATCTTGAGGTACCTTATAAATTCATTTCATCCATTTGAATTTTTTTTTGGCAAATTTGACGGGATTTTGAACGAGTTAGACAATTCTTTTAGACAAATGGTAGTTTGTTTTTTGTCAAAGATTTCGTGAATTATTTGGGATGGGTGGAGCAGTTTTCTGTTTTAATTTGTTCGTAAATATTTGCTCATTTAACAAAATTTAGTCAATATTTCTCGCAAGTTAAATAGTTAATAAACGATTGTTTTACTATTTTTTTTTTTTTAAATCATATCCAATTATGTATATTTTGATTCAAGACGGTCGGCATTAGATTTTTGAGTGAAAATTTGTTGAGAATCACTAGCCCGCGGACTGACAATTTGGACGTATTTCAAGTTTTCGACCGTTGTACACCAAAAATTGATAGAAAAATGAATTTGTATTGTGCCAGTAATCTAAGGTCAGCTCATCTGCTCTTGCAACTTGGATAATATGAAAATGCTAAATGTAGTGTAGCATATAGAAGGCAATGAAATAATTAAGTTTAGGAGTAAATATTTATTCGTTACCAAAAGAGGCAGTATCTTACTATTAATGTTGGTGCAAGAGTAATTTGTTTCCATTTTGACAATTTTAGTTTTAATTTCTTTCTTCCAAATCATTTATTATACTTTTGAATTACTAATTATTAATAATTTATTTATTGTTATCATCATCATCATTATTATTATTATTATTATTATTATTATTATTATATATGTAATGAAGAATAAAGAATAATTTTCAAGAATGGAAGGGGGTCGAGATACTATTAAATTCTACAACTGTTTGGTTGCATGTAGGAATTAAATTCCCACAAAAATTGCCAATTAACAAGGGGAGGGGGGGTTAGATAAGCCAATTCCTCCATTTTGTAGGAATTGAAAATTCTCATTATTTCTTAATTCTCATTTAGGCAATCAAACAACTCCAAAAATTTTAATTCATGGGAATTCTGAATTCCCATGATTTTGAGTGGCAACCAAACGACCACTTATATTTTTTAATTAAGAAATTCCATTATTATTAGGATCATAAGATACTACACCAAATGTTGTACGCATGCGTACCGAGGTTTAAAAATCCGAGTTATATTTTCCGTTTTCAAGTAAGAAACTCTAATATGCTATAATAGTATAATTGAATTATCAAAGAGTTAACAAATTGTAAGACACTTACCCATTAGTATAAAAAATAATTAGCTCACAGTTTATAAGCAATTAGCCAAAATAACTTACACGAAAAAAATTGTCTTATATTATAGAACACAATCTTATTACTGTGATACGTGTCCCAAATTTTCTTCATTCACCCCCGCATTCGTTAAGGTCTTAATCACTTTTCTTGAATAAATAAAGTTTCAATATATAAACTTTTTATGACACGGAATACTATTGACATAAATATATAATAAAAACCTAAAAATAAGATTGTGTGTGAACTTTTCGCTGATACAAGTTTGTAAGAGAATTAACTTTTTTTATTCTTTTTAAATTTTTTTTTTTGTCTTGTGACTATTTTTTTTTTCTGCTTTAACGGTAATTTATCTCCAACTAAACACACATATCTGAAAATTACATCAAATTACCCATCTCCATTTCTTTCCATTTCTTAAATTTTGATTTATAGGTGACTTTTTTTCTTCGTTGAAGACATTTTTCTATCCATATGACAAGGCTTATTTAATCTATTTACTTATTAAATTCTTAGAAGATAAAAAGAAATTACCTAACACTATATGAGACATAATTTTCATCTATTGATGTCTGTATAATGTTCTCGATTTTATTTTATATGATTGTTGCACATAAAGTTTCATTTATTGTTTCTACATTAGACATGCTCTACTTCTCGGATTGTTTTATTTCTACTTCTCAAGAGTTGGCTCTTTTTTATAGTTCTGAATTATTTAAGTACGATGATCATGATAGTCACATAGGGAATGATGTTCTCTTTAGAAAATAGTCACACAAATCCACGTTATTACCTATTCTTTTGTTCGTTTTATATAATCGGGTATTTTGAGTCCACCTATCTCATCACGGATAACCACAGGTGTTTGGGCTGATCTCGACTTTGTATGTTTTTTTTTTTCTTCTTTTTTTTTTTTCTTCCTTCTCCTTCTGTATCGGCACGTAGGGTCACCATTTTATCCCTGGCGGTAGGAGGCCTAACAGTGCCTTTCTTTCTCCGCTTACTGCCGTAAAAAAAAAAGTTTAGGTTGTATGATTTTTTCTCAACCAATCAAGTAGAATTTAGTAAAAACATTTGTACACAACACGTACTATTCCGTCATATCAGAGTTCATAAATTATCTTATTATACCTAGCGCATGTTCTAACCTAGTTAAAAAATCAATTAGTTCTAGTTCAGCCAGTTTTTTAGGCATGATATATATTCATCTTAATAGAACCCAAACCCATGTTAAATTTCTCCCCTCCAAAAAAAAAAAAAAAAAAAAAAAAAACCTTAATTTAAATCAAATATTTCAAACAAAAAGAATAATACCATATTTGTCGATCTATACATTTGATCTTTAATATATTCGTCAACTTTGAACCGGAGGAGATAGAACATTATTCAGTTTAAGCTCATATAAAAAACCTACTCCTATTATCAAATGACAAAATACGTTAGTTGTTACACCAACTTGTTAGTGCTATCTTTTTTGGTAATTCATCAATCATCATCGTTTAAAATCAATTTGGAATTTTTTTACTTTCAGGATTAATTAAATTATCCGATAACTTTGCAATTTAGAGTTGATTAATTATTTATGTGAAGTAATTATTTGCGCAGACAATCCCAGAGTCGTTGACGGCAAGGTTGTTGAATGTAGTGGTGTTGGATGTGCACTCAAATCAGCTTACTTTTCTTCCCAACTCAATTGGGTGTCTCTCTAAACTCAAGAACTTAAATGTTTCGGGAAACCTTCTAAGTTCACTCCCTCGTACTATCGAGAATTGCAGGTATATTTTCCTTCCCTTTAATTATGACACCTTTTCTTAAACTCTTTTGTTTTCGTGCTATTAAATATGTATGACCGATTGGTCCAGTTCAGATGACGATTTATGTTATATGAACCCAAATCACCTCGGGATTAATTAAGGCTAGATTATTGTTATTATAGTTGTTGTATAGTAGTTACAACATGTACGTGAAATGATTTGTATGATGTTGCATTTTTAGTAGAGATCCACTAAATTGCTTGATCACATTATTTTAAAGCTTAATAATATAACTTGTCATGTATGCATGTCATTGCTCATTATTGTCAATGATGTCAACCTAATTACATTTGTATGTTCTTTATACGGAGTATATCGTTACTCGTTTAAACTGTCATATATTAGCTTATAATATGATGATGTAATTGATCTTTATCATCAAAATATCATGATTTCATCTCATCGATCTGCCTAGATATTTATTAAAGTTTTTTTTTTTTTTTTTTTTTTTTTTTTTTTTTTTTTTGGTAAATTACCAAACGTTTAGCTGATAAAGCATAACATTATTACAAAATACAATGTTAATACGTATCCATAGAATCTACCCAGAGACTTATTTATTTTGATATATACCGTAATGAACAAGCTAGTATATAGCATTGCCAAAAAATATTCAAGTGGCTGATCAAAAGCATACGGCAATGGCCTATGGCTTGTACCGTAGTTTGCGTATACTAGAATTATTGTATGTGATCAGACATAGATTATATATATTCAATGGGTTCGTAATGAATCTTATCCTTGAGTGGTCATTCTAATTATCAATTTATCAATCACTAGTACACCATTCTAATATTCAGCATCAAACTATGTAAGAGATTCGACTTTTCACTAATTAAATAACTTGAATTATTAACTTATCTATGTAAAATGTCAAAACTCCTAAGGTCGGCCAATGCTTATACCGTGCTCCCGGGAGCACAAGGAGCATGGTGATCCTCCTCACAATAGAGGAGTAGGGACCACACTTAAATAGATTTTAAATTATTTTAAATGTGGTCCCCACTCCTCTATTGTGAGAAGGACCACCATGGTCATTGTGCTCCTAGCAATATGATATAATTTGCGAAGGTCGGCCTTAGAAAAAAACTTTATGAAAATTCACAGTGATGTCGAGATAGACCTTCCTTTTTTTTTTTTTTTTTTAACATAGAGCGATCTTATTCATTCACGTCATGAGATCGATTTATATACGCAAATCCAAACACAGATATCCTTAATTAAGTAAATTCGAGGTGATCCGAGCATAACTTTGGGTGGTCAAATAATACAAGTTGGGATTTAGTTAATTAGGACTACTACTAGTGGAATAAGACAAAAATTGAAAGATAAAATTTTGGGTACAAAAAGATAAAAAATAAAAACAGCTAACCTTTGGAAGACTCCTTCAAACTTTGTGTACAAATTAAAATTACAATATACTTAGTACTATAATATATATACACTTGGATTATTAGGTGGGACATTATTAGATCTATGAAAATGATGTTTATATACGTTTCTTATAATTAAGTAGAAACGGAAACAGATGTTCTACTTATCATGTTTTGGTTGATAGTTAGTTATTTCATTTATCTATTGTAGAAGAAAACAAACTACTCTTTCATCACCTTTTAATAATAATTTGTTCACATTTGTCGTGAAGTTTTACTTAAATAATTAAGTTAGTTCAATGGATTAGTACTCCTAAGCATGTTAGATTTTTGTTAATTGAACAAGTTGATGGATTAAGTATGATAACCGTCTACTACCTTTGTTTACTAATTGTGTTGAACATGCAAAAAGATAATAATAATGCAAAATGACAACCAAAATGACATATATATATATATATATATATATATATATATATATATATATATATATATATATATATATATATATATATATATATATATATATATATATAGTGATTCTACAATAGCTACCAATCCTTGGTAGCCATTGTAAGTAATGATGTATGTCAAATGTGTCACACTTGGACCCGTTAACTTCATATTCGTAATAAGTCCAAGTAATCTATTAAATCCGACATGTTTTCTCTAATTATAGTTATATCTGCCGATTTGAACTTTGGGCCGAAGTTTCTTTTTTAAAATTCAAATTTTTGGTCGGCTGCTGATGGTTTATTGTAGTATGTTTGGCTTTTAATTTGGTATCTAATGACTGCTACTTTACTACTTTAGTATCATATATGATGATGGTTCTAATTTCGAACAATTTCGTGCTAATACAGATCACTGGAAGAACTGAATGCCAACTTCAACAAACTCAGCATGTTACCGGACGCAATTGGTTTCGAGCTCCTAAGCCTAAGAAAGCTCTCAGTGAACTCAAACAAGCTCATCTGCCTACCGTACTCCATCTCGCATGCAACGGAGTTGCGTGTGCTAGACGTTCGCTTAAACTGCCTGAGATCCCTCCCAGAAGACTTAGAGAACCTTGCAAACCTAGAAGTCCTAAATGTGAGCCAAAACTTTCAGTACCTAGTCGAATTACCGTACTCGATAGGCCTACTTATGTCACTTGTTGAGCTAGACGTGAGTTACAACAAGCTCACCTCATTACCGACATCAATAGGGTGTCTAAGGAAGCTCCAGAAGCTTAGTGTTGAAGGAAACCCTCTAATTTCGCCGCCAATGGAGGTGATTGAGCAAGGATTGCATACCGTGAGGCAATACATGAGTGAGAAAATCAATGGTTATCATCAAGATTCACCTAAGAAGAAGTCTTGGTTTAGGCAACTTAAGAAATATAAGACATATAATGGGCGGTCTAGGGCATCACCTAGCGATGACCGAGAGCTTAGCATGCCCGAATATCGACCCATCGATGCTCTTGCATCTCCTAGGTATAATCTTGGGATGTTCTCGCCTAAGAGGTTCTTCTCTTCTCCTCGCAATTATTTCTCAAAGTTAGGTTGATGCAATGAGTATAATTAAGTGAGCGGGCAGTGGTGGAAGATTATTGGTGCAGAAATTCGATGTGTGTGGCTTTATGGCTCCTCCGATCAATGTCATATAGAAGTTAGGATCTTGACAACTCACCTGATAAACTTGTTGAAATCATTTTACATTGATGAAATTGGAGTTGTCGAGATTTTATGAAAATGATGGGATGTAAATTAAAGCGACATAAAATCTAAGAGATGTAGAGTGTTCTAGTATGAACATCGTCATGTACGCCTCAGAGGTCCAAATGTGTGGAATGTGCATAAGGGGGAGGAGATTGCACTTTCTAGTGATGTACTCCGTAATAGGTTACTGCTTCAAATGGAAAGGCGCCGGCGCCCTACTCGAGGTGTGTAATTTCCAGTGTATGTAGTTCGATTCAATATATATACATGTACGTTTTCGATCATGTAGACGTGCCAAACAATTATTATACGGATAATACTGTAGGTCTCTTTAACATGAACAATAAATATTTTTGTATATGGACCATGTTTGTGAATTGTATTCCAGCACTTCTCCAGGACGCAGGATATCGGGGCGCAGGCTGCAGCTTTTATTTTTACTAGGATTTGTTTTTCCATAACAAAGGGTGTGAGAGCTCAGATCGTATCTCGGCTCCCCACCAATTTCTTGTAAATTATTATAGATTCTTAGGTGATATATGACATATAAAATAAAGGGGATAGTCATGCAATAAAGCATAGAACAGAGAATGTGGAAAAAAAAAAAAATAATAATTATGCCAATTACTCAGTATGTGTTTCAGACGCTTCTTGCAATTTTCTTTTTGCTTGTATATTTTTATGCCAGAAGCTTTTAGTACAATAGTTGACTGTACATCTAGGTAGCACCGAAACGGACACGGACACGAAATGGATACGGGAAACGACAGTCTGAAAATTGTAGGATACGGACACGCATAATTTAAATTATATAAAATACATATTTTATGTTTGAAAAAGTATATTACTAATTGAAATATTACTTTAATATTATATTAATACTGAATATATTATAAAACTTAGATTAAGAATTATATATATTACGATATTCAGAAAAACATCGATAACATAATTTATTTTTGATGATAAATATTCTTCAACTCACACCTTTATTATCAATCTAATATATATATGTAATCCTGAACCCGCTCAATTCCCCCGCTGACACGTGGCATATAATAATATTATTATATTGTAAATAAAGTTTATCCAAAATAGGATATGGTAAGTAATACTATATGGTGATATTATTCTAATAAAATAACATTATTAATTACTTGATTTATGGAAAATAGTTATGTAATATAGTAATTAGTTGATTTATGGCAATTTGATCATATATCCCACGGGTGTTTCAAAATGGGATTTTAGCTTTTGAAATGTGAATTTTCCTCTAATTGCATTACAAATATCTTACGGGTGTTCGAAATGTGGTTTTAGGTTTTGAAAGGTGATTTTCCAAGTAATTACATTACGAATATCCTACAGGTGTTCGAAATGAGATTTTGAAAGGTAACTTTTCATCTTATTACATTACAAATATCACACGGGTGTTCGAAACATGATTTTAGGTTTTTAAATGTGACTTTCTATCTAATTACATTACAAATATCACACGGGTGTTCGAAACATGACTCTAGATTTTTATGGCGATTTTCATCTAATTGCATTACAAATATCCCTCGGGTGTTTGAAATGAGATTTAAAGTCTTAGATAAAAATTTTGTTTATACAATTTTAACATTTAAACATAGATAGCCCGCGCGTTGCACAGGCCATCAAACTAGTCTTCTATTAATTTTAGATTCTTGAAGTGTATAGAAGTGTCTTGGAGGTGTCTTAGAGTTTCCCAATAAGCAAAATATCAATATAATAATGGACACCGATTCAAGAGTTTCGGACACCTATGGTCAGGTGTCGTGTCGGTGTCGGTGTCCGATACGGTGTCGGACACGGACACGCTAGATCATGAAAGTGTCCGTGCTACCTAGCTGTACATCTGGGGCTAAAAATGCAATGCAAGTAGCAACACATTACTGCAACTGCGTGCATCAGGCTAAGATTGGTTGTTCATTGGGCCTATAGCATGGCCCATAACCCAACCCACTAAATAACCTGGCTTCTTTTGGGCCTACATGGTGACCTAAACCCGAGATAGTTTGGGTCACTCCAGGAGGACCAAACTCAACTTCTCCACGCTAGCCTTATGCAGTAGCAGCAGCAACAACAACTACGTAAATCCGTAATGAGCCGAACAAGAACCATTACAACTTACAAGTGATTTAAGAAATCAACTTTGCCTATAAGAGAAGAGTCCAGCTAAATAGATATGTCATATACACTCCAATTCATATATGAGGGGTATAAATGGGTTTCCACTACTAAGGAAAATAAACCATGGTTAAGGAGTGTTGGGAAATTTAAAAAAAAAAAAAAAAAAAAAAACTCACTCCACTTCCGCTGTGCGCTCTTGCTCTCCCCCTCTCTCTCTTGTATAAGTTCATCTCTCTTCTGTCCAGACATAAGTTCATCAGTGTGACATTTCAATTTTGAAGTTTCGTTGTTCTACCTACAAAAGAGAGAAGGGAACAGAGAGGATGAATCATAGAAGATTTTATTCGACTTTGTAGCTTTGCATTGTTTCAGGTAAGTTAAAGTATGATTTTAGTATCCAATAGTAGAATAGATTAATTGTTGTATAAATTTTGGTGTTTTTAATTGCTGAATGATTGAAAATTTGTTGGTGTGAACTTTGTTAATTAAGAATCTATAAGTTAGGGATTCTGACATTGAATTGGTTTGGGGGTTTTAATTGAATTGGGGCTTTTAATTGAATTGGGGCATAGATTCTTAATTGCTTTCTTTTCTAAACATGTTACGGGTTTAGTTTTCTGTTTGTACAACGATAATGGGTGAATTTGGGTCGAATAATTCTTGTGCATGAGCCTTGTGCATTTGTAGATTAATTGCATGTAATATTAGCTAGCGAAAATGGCGCTTCTAAGGCTGTGTTATGCCGCAGTAGCTATGAAATGGTAAGAATCGTCCAAAGAATAAGACACCGATCAGAGTTGGTCATCCCACTAGATTGAAGAAGATAAAGTCTGGTTCGAAGAGCATTTCATTGTCTTCTGTTTTCTCTTGTAATTGGGATTCTACAGACAGTCAGGACTTTGATCCCTTTTTAGACAGTGATTCTCAAGGGTCAGATATGTCTCGTGTGGACGAAGATGAAGTGTTTCATGAGTTATCTGATGTATACTCCGAGTTTGAAGAGGAGTCTCATGGAGAGTATACTGCCGTTTCTGATAGCGGGTCTGACGAAGGAACAGATTTTTCTGAAGGTGATTCCGACGGCGATGGTATATGTGATGACAAAATTAAAAAACGTGGTGCTGCTGGAAAACAATCTAAGAAGGCTGGAAAATCTGAAAAGGGGAAAAACACTCAGAGGGATAGAATGAATATTAATACCCGAGTTACGTTATTTTTGAAATTTATCCGTCGTCTACCTACCCAGCGGTTGGAGATGATCCGACTTATGGGATTCGGTACTTTATTAGACATGGAAATAGAAATGATTGATAGGCGGTTTGGTATGTGGTTGTACTCAAAATTTGATCCTAAGTGCAATTCATTGGTTTTCAAGAATGGACATAAATTAAGAATCAGACCAAATCACGTTAGCTGGATATTGGGATTGCCAATGAACGGTCGATCTGTTCCTAAAGATGCTAAGAAGTTGCCACAAGATCAGAAAAAGAAGGTGAAAGAGTTGAAGACCAAGCTTAAGTATGATAAGGGATTTCATGTTAAGACAGTTGAGGATGCAATGTTGGCGAAAGATATTGATGACGACGAGTTTAAGTGTCTTTTTCTATTGTATGTGCTTGGCGTTGTACTATGTCCAACACAATGTAATCAAATTTCTGAAACACTTTTACCTGCTGCGACGGTTGGTCCACGATGTGCTGAATACGCATGGTCTCAGTTTGTATATGAGAGGTTGATGAAGGCCGGTCGCGGTTTCTATTCGGACAATAGGAATCCAAAAAAACAACCGCATGGAGCTCAAGGTGCGGGTGGCTGTGCGTTGATCCTTATGGTGAGTTTGTTGTTTTAAGAAGTTGTACACTCTTCAGTCTTCATCATTAAAATGTACTCAAATTCATTTTGAAGTTTGCTTATGCCACCTCTTTTCATTTAGTTGCATTTCAGTTTCTTTCTTAACAATCTTTTGTTTACTTACTTTATCCGCAGATTCTTTATCTGGATCATAAGCCACTTCCGCATTGTGTGAACTGGTATCGTCATCCAAGATTACTCGCTTGGACTCAAGATTCATACCGCTCTGCCATCAAACGGGATGCACTGTCAAATCATATGTATGGGAAAGTTGGGGTAGGTATTCTATTCACTTGTATTGTAATATAAGCATATAGAGAAAAAATAAAGTATGACAAATCCATTAACACTTCTTGTATTGCGGTTTGTTCGTGGTGTGTCATATGGTCATTGGCACCCTGTTGAAGGTGATGATAAACCTTGGAGTCTTGGTGTTGAATTTGATGGTCCCATAAGACCATCGACATCATCTTTCAGGGAAGACATGGAGATGGAGATTCTATCTGTAGAGCGTACGCATAGAGCAAGGAGAGGCGTATGGAGGAAAAGGTGTGGAGAGAACGCGTTGAAAGAAAATGCTCGTAGGATATCACGTAAAGTGTCTGAAGATGTTGGAGGAGTTGGTGAAACATCGAAAGATGATGATGGGGTTGAATGTAATGCAAATAATAATGTCCAGACTTTATCTGAGGAGCGTGTTAGTGTTGCACAAGAGGATGTTGTTTGCCAAGAGCCAAGTAGTATTGTTGTGCCAGAGGCTAGGGTTGTCATGCAAGAGCCTGGAGCTGGTGTTGTGCAAGAGGCTGGAGTTGGTGTTGTGCAAGAGGCTGGAGTTGGTGTTGTGCTAGAGCCTGGGTTTGGTGTTGCGCAAGAGCTTGGGGTTGGTGTTGCGCATGAGCCGGGTGATGTGCAAGAGCCAGAAGGTGTTGTGCAAGAGACAAGGGGTGTTGTGCAAGAGCCAGGTGGTGTCGATCATTTAGTTGAACACCCTGATGTTGATCATGAGACTCCTTCATTGCATCATGAGGAACCTGTGGTAGAGGCCACAGAATTTTCTGAAGAAAGAGAATATGTGATGCTTGATGTTGGTGCATCTAAGGAGTTCCATTACGAGAATATGTACACGCCGGAGAAAGAGCATAATCATTCTGAAGATTCATTGGTTGTTGAGTGGATAGGTCGTTATAGTCGAGAGCGTCGACCAACAATGGGCACCTACTATCGCACTTGCGACGATGGAATGAAGGTGACACCATGGAAGGGTAACAAAGAAGCCCAAACGGTAATTGATTATGTGCTCTCATATCCATTCAACAATAAATGTAATAGGTAAGTTTTTCACTTTTAATTTACTTGTCTCATTTTGGTTCCTTTGAAATTCGAAATGGAATCATGGTAACCTTGCTCATAAACCAAATTGAATCATGGCAACTCTTCTCAAAATCAACTAAACCCTAAAAAAACTGTCATTTTATAAATAGAACTTCAAGGAAAGGTATCTCTGCTGGACATCCACCGGTTGTCGCCATTGAAGTTGATAACCACCAGTTTTATGTCCATGAGCTTCGCGACAATGTCAAGGATTGTAAACATGAGTTGGTCAGAATTGTAGCCATGTTATACAACAAAAAATGGCAAGGTGGACGCCTCATGTTATACCCCGAGTACATGGTAAGTTTTGTTTCGAATTCGTGAGAGTTTGGTTTATATTATATGGAATCGTGCTTGTTTCATACTTATTTTAGTTATTTATTTAAGTGAGTGAATTTTATTGTATTCACTTGCAAGTTATATAGACGGAAGCGGTAATCCAGTCTTCGACGTATCGCACGACGCCTTTAGTTCATCTTTTCATGGTATGGTAGATTTCATCAAAGGTGCTGAGTACAAGAAATGTTCAATGGTAATCTGCATTACCCTTGAAGTGTTTTTTCCCCTTCAATTGTCCTCTAGTAAACTCTCGTTTTTTAGGGTCCCTGCCACATTTTGATGGTGTTGTATTTTAACCTTTCAGTTCTTCTTGCCAATCTATCACCGAGACCATTGGTTTTGTTATGTGTTTGATTATAGAGACCGAAGAATTGCCGTTTTGGATTCCATCCACTCAATTAATGGGCCATTCCATGAAACAATATCCAAACAAATTGTGAGCACTTGATATATATCATAAACAAATCAAGTTTGAATTATTTTGTTTTCATTTTACGTTGTTAATCTGTGCATACCTGGTACCTTCATTTAGGTGAAAATGTTTGCGGATCTAATGGAGGTGGTGGAGGTTGGTATGGGTGTTGGAATTTTGAATTGGGAAGTTGTCGATGACCGACTCCCTACGGAGCCTAACATGTAAGTTCATAATTATGATTTATTTATGTACTATTGTACTTCAATGTGAAATAAATGAGGTTTTATTCTCTGTTTTTTATTTTTGTCAAATTTGTGAATGTTTAGATCTGAGAGTTGTGGAGTCATGATGCTCTTGGCAATACCATTATGGAACGGTAGATGGACATTGCCGCCGCAAATGGTAAGTAAGATTATGCGGGCTGTACATCACAATTCTAAACTGGATACTTATATCACTTGCATTTTCTTTTAAATATAGGTTAAAAGCTCTTTCTTGGGTGCAACGGACTTGTTTATTGCTACCACATGCTTGGATATCGTAAATGATGCGGCCAGTCAATTGAAGGCAATTGCATCGGCGGAGGTTGAGAAGAAGGGGGTCAAGAAACGTGGCCGTGCACAGTCCAATTGAATGTGGTTTTTGCTGGGAACATCAACATTTTGGAAGGCCGGAGAACCCCTACAAGGCTACGAGTATAGGCTTAGTATGCGTATCATTTTGGAACAAAAGAGGCTCTGTTTCTATATGCTTAGTATGCGTATAATTTTGGAATATCAGTAGCTCTGTTGCTATACGCTTAGTATGCGTACCATTTTGTACAGAGTTTCTATACGCATGATATGCGTACCATTTTGTATGGATGCCAACTCGGAATATTGTATCTCAACTCATATTGCATTATGTTTTCTCATCAAATCGTATCTCAACTCATATTGAAGTCTTTTGTCATCATTTAAGAAAGCATTTCAAACAAAATAGGATCTCAACACGGAATATATTGCATCAAAACTCATATTACCCTATGTAATCTCAACTCGTAGAATAGGATCTTAACACGGAATATATTTCATCAAAACTCATAGTAGCCTATGTCATCTCAGTATATCATATCTCAGCTCATAATATAGAATATCAATTTGGTATACATTGTATCTCAACTCATATTCCCCTATGTCATCTCATCATAACATATCTCAACTCCTAGTAGACCATGTCAATTCGGTAAACTACATCTCAACTCACATTAGTTTATGTCATCTCATAATATCATATATCAATTCCTACAATATGATCTCAACAAGGATTCAAGGAATATATTGCATCTAAACTCAAATTAGCCTATGTCATCTCATTGTATCATATCTCAACTCATAGTATAGAAATATCAATTTGGTGTACATCGTATCTCAACTCATACTCCCCTATATCATCTCAACATAACGTATCTCAACTCCTAGAAGACCATGTCAATTCGGTAAATACTACATCACATTAGTCTATGTCATCTCATAATATCATATATCAATTCCTACGATAGGATCTGAAGAAGGAATATATTGCATCTAAACTCAGACTAGCCTATGTCATTTCATTGTATCATATCTCAACTCATAGTATAGAATATCAATTTGATGTACATCGTATCTCAACTCATACTTCCTTATGTCATCTCATCATAACATATCTCAACTCATAGTAAACCATGTCAATTCGGTAAATACAACATCTCAACTCACATTAGTCTATGTCATCTCATAATATCATATATCAGCTCATACAATAGGGCCTCAACAAGGAATATATTGCCTCTAAACTCAAATTAGACAATGTCATCTCATTATATCATATCTCAACTCATAGTATAGAATCGGTATACATTGTATATTTATTTGTATCTCAACTCATATTCCCCTATGTCATCTCTTTATATCATATATCAATTCATAGTAAACAATAGCAACTCAAGTTATACTGTATCTCAACTCGTATTAGCCTGTCATTTCAGAATGTCATCTCTCAACTTCAGCATAAAATGTCAACTCCGTATATATTGTATCTCAACTCATATTATCCTATGTCATTTCATAATATCATATCTCAACTCCTAATATAGAATGTCAACTCGGTATATCCAGTATCTTGACTCATATTAGCTTATGTCATCTCATACTATTACAACTCCTAGCATAGTATGTCAACTCGCTATATGTAGTATCCAACTCCTATTCACATATCTCATCTCATTATATCAGATCTCAACTCAGAGTATAGAATCCGAATATGGTGTATCACAACTCATATTAGGGTATGCCATCTCACAATGTCATATCTCAACTCATTGTATAGGATGTCAATTCGGTAGAGCGTGTATCTGAACTCATATTAGCGCATGTCATCTCATAATATCATATATCAACTCATGATATAGGATATCAACTCCTATTAAAGTCCTTGCTCTTCAATTAAGAAAGCATTTCAAACAAAATTACGATTCAAAAGGATAAAAAAAAAACCGATTACAACTGCACTAACAAAAAAAAAAAAGACTAACTGATTACAATTAATATAACAAAACATCTCAAACAACTAATAACTCTTCTCGATTTGGAGTATATGTATAATGTTTCTCCTCGTATGAGGTTTTATTTCAAAAGAGTCGCTCTCTTTACATGTGGAAGATATGCTCACCAATGGCTATGGCTATGTTACCGAAGATTGTACGAGAGCTGCTTTGATCAACAACATCTTAGAAGGTGTATAGAAATATATAATATACATGTATGACTTTTGTGATCGTAAAGGATTTGATCTTAGTTTTATGTATATTTGTTGGATTTGTATGCTGAGTTAAACAGCTTCTAATGTATATACGTGTGGCCTTTTATGAATCGATGAACAATATGTCGATATCTTATGCATAAAATAAAAATAAAAATGATAGAATGGCTAACATGATATGTGAAATCATACTAGAGTTTATTCTTCAATTAAGGAAGCATATTTAAAAAAAAACGCGAACAACTTGGGTAAGTCATCTCATAATATCCTATATCAACTCATAATATAGAACGTCATCTTATACGAAATTCTTTTATTATGAAGAACCAACTCAGAAGTAAGAAACCGAACTCAGGAGTAATAAAAGCAACTGGATATTGAAGACAACCAACTCATAAGTCTGCATGGGAATTGTGGAGTTTGTCAACGTAGAATACTACACGTCAACTCTATCCCAGTTAAGAACACATTTCAAATGAAATGAGTGACATCTCTTATCAAATGATACCAATTGGATATACGGAGTTTGTCAACTCAATATACTATAGATGAACTCAAATCGGTGTAATCAATGAATTTCAAATAAAATGAGTGACATCTCACAATATTATATCTCAACTTGTTGTATAAGATGGCAACTCGGTGAACTCATATTAGCGCATGTCATCGCATAATATCATATGTCAACTCGTAGTATAGGATGTCAACTCATATTGAAGTCCTTCGTCTTCAATTAAGAAAGCATTTCAAACAAAATTACGACATGATATGAAGTTGACTATATCATTAATTTTGTACTGACATGATATGTGGTTGGGGAGTAATTTTTTTTTTTTTTTTTTGCTGAGTATGGTTGGGGAGTAATTACTCTTTGATCAATCAAATATCAGCTTTTTGGTGATGAAATAATTAATTCAGCCAGCCTCATTTGATTTGACAAAGGTAGTTGCAAATTAAATGAAAGTTAGAGCAATAAGAGTATGGTTGGGGAGTTTAGTTCTGACAAAATCGAAGTACAAATTGGAATAAAAGTGATATATTCCTAGAAATCACAACATCATCTTACCATTCTTAGATTCATAGTACACCACCATTTAATTCGTACATCTACTTACTCATTAATTGTCTTTTTGTAAGTGATTGAAACCATGGTAATACATAATTAAAGTAATTAAAGTAAACTACTTAAACTAATACTCCGTACATAACTTAAACTACTTAAAAACCTCCGTTAACAAACTCCTCGTACAACTTATCTAGCGTAATGAGATTAGGATCAGCTGGGTTGACTTCATCATTTGTAAGAGCACTTTCAATTTCTTCATCGAATGTCCATATCTTATCCTTCGCTTTGAAGATTTCCTCAATCTCCCTATTAGCTTCGTTGAAAAACCCATGTACCTAAATGGAACAGACAAAATGCAATATGAGTGGTCATCATAGTTTAAGAGTGGTCACTTTAACTGATGAATTGACATTAAACAATTTCAGTAGACTAAGTTTTACCTCTTGCCTCCCAAATCTGTCACGCAACTTGTGAAGCAATATGGCCAATTCTGACCGTATATGTTTATTGTCAGCAACAAGCTCTTTAGAAGCACAAAACCAATTGTCACTGTAAACTATTGCATCTTCGGGGTTGACATCTCTTTCGTTAAAGAGCTCATGAAGAATACAACTTTCTTTATATTCCATTAACATTGAGTTCATGCTATTTTCATAATCATCAATTTTCAACTTCAAAACATTAAAGAAATTTATAATTTCTTTCCTCAAATCAATGTTCTTACGATAGTAGTAGTTACACTTAGACCATGCTCCAAACTCATCTAAGGAAAGAAAGTAGTAACGAATGAGACTTATAAAGAAAGTAATAACGTTAAAAAGAACGTGACGTATAAAAAACTTATGCACATGACAATAAAGTAAGAGCATTACCTGCGGTTTTGTAGGTATCATCAAGTAAAACGAATGACACTTTTGGAACATTATCCATTTTATGTTCAATTGTTTTTGTTCTAAGGGTTAACTTCTAAGGGTTTATATAGGCAACTAAAGAAAGTTTGACATTGTTTGGTAGTTAAATGTCATTTGAGATGTCAATTACATAATAAATGACTTCATTTTCATGATAATAAACCTGTAATTTCAGCAATTTCGAAACTCAACCGAGAATGTTATATTGTTATTGCTATATAGTGATCCGAAAGGTTACCCGATTTGAATGGACTCGATCTGAAACCGACTTAGCGACTTGTTTACTAGACATAATTCTAGTTAATTATTTATTGTACACGTTTTATTATGACCCATTGTACGTAGTCAAAGCTAAAAAAATTTTATCCAAAAGTAATTGGAAAGAGGTAGACGTCATTTAGTTGTGTCATTGAATGATATGGCCACAAGAACTCGACACATGTACACTAGTTTTTGCTTTTGACGTCTCACTGTTGCAAAAGCAACTTAGTTACATCAATTGAAGGCCACCCACTTGTGTCATGTCAACCATCCCATAATTAAACATTATTCTTTTGCTCAAAAAAAAAAAAAAAAAAAATTAAACATTAGATGATTGCAACATAGAAACCTGTATGGAAAAACTATGATAAACTATGATGAACTTCATACATAGAGCGTCCCGAATTAAACAATATTGATAGAAAGTGGAACATCAAATTAAACGCGAATTTCCGAAAAATAATAAATAAAACACTAATTCTTAATCGGTACCACTGTCACCGTAAGACTCATAACCGGATAATTGAAGACCACTTGACTCAGATGAGCACATAGCGTGTTCTCCATAGGTATCAACATCTGAGTCAACATCATCAAAACACATGCTTGATCCGTCTTCATTGTCACATGACATACTGGATTCACTCTCAACGGAAGATCCACGTTGCTTGAATATATACACTCGTTCGAGATTCATGTGCATAGCATCCTCTACTTTCTCTCGATATTCACGAGGGTAACAATCTGGAGTGAATGGAGCGCGAGAAATAATGCCGTTGTACAACCCCACATCATGGATATTATAGCCATTTGTTGCAAACATTATCGACTTGAACATGACATAATCACCATGGTTTTTTCTATACTCGTGGTAGAAATCTGATGCACTGAACTCCATCCACTCAAAAGTTCTCACCACTTCGTTACCATTACAATCATGGAATCTATGTCTTAATAACATAAGGCCAAATTTACGATTCGGATCGTCGTTCATGACCTCGGTACATTTGACCTGCCAGTCATATATACTACCAAATAACTCGAAAAACTTAATCATATGGCGGTAGTAGTGACGCGAAAGCATACATTGTTCTAGGGTTTGGTGTAACAATTGAACATCAAAACTTACGGCAATTGTGTAAAGGTCAACCAAATAAAACATGAAACAAAAAGCTTCCTTACGGAACTTACAAACCGGACCCAAACTAAATGGAGTGGCAAATGGGTATTGAGGGTGGTAGTAAATTCCGGCCACACCATCGTACTCCGAGCGACAGATGCACGAGAGTTGATGAGCATGGAGCATGGCTTTATTACGGGATTTGATCACTCGTACACGTAAATTCTCTTGTAAATCATTGTCTTGTGCAACCAATAGTGAGAGGGTGGTCATGTCCACGTTCTCCATAATGTACCTACATTCAGATTTAATCAGATATGCTTTGACATTGTGTATAATGAGGGGGCAACTTCTAAGTACAAAATAAATTAGGAAATTATTATTTTACAAAGGAGATAAAATTACTTTGTATGAATTTATCCACATATTTAAGCTATTCAACTATGGACACATAATTTTGTGTACTAAATAAGATTCAAATAAATTTTTGTATTCATAGTTTAGAATTGTAAAACGTCGGCATTGATGCATAAAACATAAACTTGTAGCTTAAATCTTATTACTAAATAAAATTTAGATTTACCTTGAACAAGTGTTTTCTAGGACAAAAATTGCTTTCTTAAGAAATTCAGAGAGGAGATTTTTTGAGGGGGGTGGATGTAATACGAGACATGTACAGGAGTGTATATATAGAGAAGGGAAAGTTCTTGCTTACTGAATAATATCATGACTTCATTTATTAAGCTCCATTTAATTGTAACCAACAACAACAACTTCTCTACTCTTTGTCTTAAAGTACTCTGTTCTCAATTAAAAGAGTTACAAATACGAAATTTATTTTCTGATTAAGTTAATAATTATATTATCTCATACAACACAAATTAATTCAACCAATGAATAATAAAAATTAACCCTCATTAACTTCATGAGGTGGACCTTGGCTTGAGCTCGGATCATCCATACCTGATAAGCCGCCAGATACATTATTAAGCAAAGCACTAAAACAATTAGGATTTTGTGCCGAACCACCTCCCATCCAAGCTTGGCCAACGTTTGGACCACCAACAAACGAAGCATCTACATACTGGAAATTGTTCATGAAAGGAGTCTGAACGAGTTGAGGGTGACGTCCTCCAAATGTAGAGATGGAAGGATGTACACCACCAACCTGAGATAACCAAACACCATTACATAAGTACAATAGTAATCGTAAATGCGCACTTTACGTAAATAAAATGATGACTAACCTGAACTAATTGACCACTGTGAAGTAGTTGCATCACTTGACCTGATTCAATAACACTACCATCCCAAGATTGTGGATTGCTATTCATATATGGTGTTGGATGAGAAGGGTTGACAGGAACATCCTACAAATTGAATCACATAATTTCAAAAGACATTTCTAAATATATTACCTTGTGAGGCTTGTTAACACTTCCTTGAGTAGACGACTTGGAGTTCTTAGAGTTGGACCTTCTAGGTGGTGGCATATGCTTCACCTTCTTTTGAGGACGACCAATCCTAGGGACAACGAGAGGTGCTTTCACTCCACTAGACCTTTGCTGGGAGAGATTTGTTGTACCCTGCGTGCCTTGTGAACCGTCAGCACAAACACCAACTTCCTCAGAGTTACCAGCTGCCTCTGAGCCATTCATCAAACCCTGGAGTTGTGTTACCAATTGTCTAGCCCCTTTTAAGGCGTGGTCTGATAGTTCTTCACTTTGCATTGCAATTTGAAATACTTCCTCAAACTCATATTGCAGTTTGCCATACCTAATATCTTGGACACTCTTGAGTGGATCATTGAATGACACTTTGATCTTAACATGGTCTCTTTTCACATCCTTACGCCACCTATCCAAAACATACTTATCTGGCACATAAACCATTCGAAGCTGCTCCACAACTCTGATTATATGACGGCACAAGATGCCTCGATGCTCAAACAAGCGACACTCACATATGAAGTCACACGTTTGCTTGTCATAAACAACATGAAAATCACGATAACATAATTGCGATGGCTCACCCAACTGGATTTTGTCCACTATTTTATACCGAAAAACATCAGTAGCGATCTCTGTTATTCCGTCTGGAACACAGTGCAACAAACCACAACATTCATGTTGCACCTCTGCCAGTTTCGCATCAGTGTACCTACAAGTTAAAAAAGAAAAGTTATAAACACATCAGGTGTATAAATTTGTATTCTCAAAATTAAATGATAATTCATCACTCATAATGATAATTCAGAGACTTACAATTTTGAGAAGAAAAGTTCCAGATCAATTGTCGTCAAGATTTTTGGTTGTCGTCGTTCATCTAGTGAATCTGCAATTTCCTCAGAATTCATGCGATGATCAATTGCACGAGTGTACTTATGAACAAAATCACGCAAATAAGTCTTGGAATTCATGAATCCTTTGAAAAAATGATGTATACTTTCAACTCTTTGGGTAGTTGACATACCCGCCCAAAATACGTCTTTTACAAAGGCAGGAACCCACCTATGACGGTCGTTGTACAATCCACTCAACCAATCATTACTTTCGAGCGAATGACAACCTATCATGTCCACCCATCGCTCCTCAAATTCTTCAATTGACAGTGAGTCATAGACAACAGCCCTCATCTCCTTGTGAAATTGCTTACATTTTTTGTACTTCACTAATTTCTTAGGAACCTTGTTCAAAATATGCCACACGCATAAACGATGTCTAGTATTTGGGAATACTTCTTCAATAGCTTTTCTCATTGGTGTGCTCTGGTCGGTAATGATACCACCAGGTGCCACTCCATGCATTCCCCTAAGCCATTCTTTCATAGCCCATGTATACGTTTCCGTATTCTCATGAGTCACCAATGCACAGCCCAGCAAGATGGTTTGCCCGTGGTGATTAACCCCCACAAAATTAGCAAACGGCAACTCATAATTATCGACTATGTAAGTCGCATCAAAACATAGAACATCTTTATAGTACTTATAAGCGGCTCGACTTCTAGGATCTATCCAAACAATATCCTTCAATGTATTCTCATCACCCGATGGATCACTTCTCCAAGAATAAAAAAAATCAGGATTAGCTTCTGTCATCTTGTGAAAGTACTCAAACATAGCTTCACAATCTCCATTTTTGAACTTAGCAATCCTTTCTTTAGTAAGGACATTACTCAAATCTTTCAACAAAAACGGGACCTTATCAAAGCCACCTAATTGTGTAGCCAAAGCAGCATAAACCTGACTCTGTTTCACCCCGACACTAATCAAATCCTGAATAAATCGCAACATGTATTTTGGAACTTTTCTCCAACTGGGAATAAAACGACTTTTGCTAGGAGTTGGATTGTGATTTGTATGAGTGAGCTCAACAGATTTTATCTCCCACACACCATCATTGTTCAAAAATCCACTAACACCAGCACCACATCCACACTTTTTTGACTTACGTCTCCTTGTCAAATGGGTCCCGGTACCTTCTAAAGAAGCCTTCTTGTTTGGAGGACCACACTCACAGTGCCAATGTTGCCACTTCTTCTTATTTATTTTCTTACACAAACTTGCACCAGTACGAATAACACCAAACCCATTAGCCTTTGCATACTTGAAATAAAAGTCCTCCAAATCTTTCTCAGACTCAAAAATCATTCCTTTACTGGGAATTTCAAACATATCTTCATTCTCAGCATCATCCCCACTCCCCCCACCATCCCCGTCAACCCCACCATTCCCGTCAACCCCACCATCCTCACTCAATTTTCCCGTCTCACATACAACAACTTCACCCTCAACAAAATCATCAACTTCATCAACAACAGCTAAATTCTTTGTAGGAGTACAAAATTCTTCCATGAAATTCGACTTCACACAATGTATAACCTAACCCAACAATATGAAACACGATAAAATTAATCTAAATCCATACAAACACAACATTTTCATCCAAACAACCTACATCATACTACGTCTAAAATAACCACATCATACCATAGACAAATATTAACCAAATTTATTTCAAAAGTAATATTAAAAAGTTATAGATCTCATCAGCAACATTCATATTAAAAAGTTACAGAGCTTATAAACAACATTTTTATTAAAACTTACAGATCTGAAAAGTTGATGGATTATCTCGCGCCAACACAGGTTTAATCTCGCGCGAAACAAAAACCCAGAATTTGGTTTCCGGTGCTGTTTTGCTTGGAAAGAGAGAGAAATGGGGAAAATGGAGCTATCACTCTCTGAAGAAGAAGCCATAACGAACAGATCATTTCTCTTTTATTGTTTAATTTCTCTAACTATGGTTACTTGTTCATTTAATGAAGGGTAGCAGGGACTTTTTACCTAGGCCATATACGTTTATCCATGTATATGGATATATAACAATCCTTTCTCATAAGAGAACTATTATTAGTTACCGGATTAAAACCTGGTATTGGAGTTTCTCTCTCTTACCTGGTATTACCCTCTCTCTCCTCCTTTTTGTCCTCTCTCACATTGCATTGTGGGACCAGGTATTGAGGTCCAAAACTTGGTAATAGTTTATACCAGGTTTCCACTTCTCTCACCTCTTTCTCTTCTTTCTTTTCATTATTTATTATTTCTTTTTGGCAGTACCAAATTATTATACCGGGTTGGTTTTACCGTTAACAACACTCTAACATGAAATGACATAGAAGCCCCAAATATACCACGTAAAGCATAAGTTAAAAAATCTCTCACTGCTTGGGGGGTCAGCTGACCCCCCATCTCTAAGGGTAGATCCACCATTAAGCAGCAGCAACAACAATAACAACAACGTAAATACGTAATGAGCCGAACAAGAACCATTACAACTTTCAAGTGATTTAGGAATTCGGCCTATAACATGAAATGACATAGAAGGCCCAAATATACCACGTAAAGCAGAAGTTAAAAAATCTCTCACTGCTTGTGGGGTCAGCGGACCCCCCATCTCTAAGGGTAGATCCACCATTAAGTAGCAGCAACAACAACAACAACAACAACAACGTAAATACGTAATGAGCCGAACAAGAACCATTACAACTTTCAAGTGATTTAGGAATTTGACTTTGCCTATAACATGAAATGACATAGAAGGCCCAAATATACCACGTAAAGCAGAAGTTAAAAAATCTCTCACTGCTTGTGGGGTCAGCGGACCCCCCATCTCTAAGGGTAGATCCACCATTAAGTAGCAGCAACAACAACAACAACAACAACAACAACAACAACGTAAATACGTAATGAGCCGAACAAGAACCATTACAACTTTCAAGTGATTTAGGAATTCGACTTTGCCTATAACATGAAATGACATAGAAGCCCCAAATATACGGTGTATTTGGCTATAACGTGACAAAGCTCATAAATTCTTCATCTAATTCGAGAGCGTTCATGGTTTCATGTTTAAGACATACCTCTAAATCTACACTATTCCCACCTTCACGTCCAGGGCTGGCGGTAATTTTTCCATCTTCCCTGTTAGAGTTCCCAGCTAAAACAGCTTCCGCCTTACCAAGCCCGAATTCAGGCCCATACATATCAAACCTGGCTGATCCACCAATTAACACCATATTTGGAAAACCCGTACCCGAATTATCTGGAGCTTGGGAGATGGACTTCTCTAGCCTTTCTAGGTGTGTACGAATTGATTTATCATTTGGTCGAGCGACGACTTGATGAAGTAACATAGCTGCCCAACCAAGACCCTTGCTCATCAATAGACCAACATTGCACACGCTTTGGTCTTTTAGTAAAATGTTACCGAAGTAGTCATTTGAGAGAGGTGGGCTAATTCTTGGTCGCGCGTTCATCACCAATGCGCACACCGTCTCGAGCTCGGGTCGTAAATTTCTAGCACGCGTGATGGACCTCCACATGAACCCGGACAAGGCCTGGAAGGAGGAGATGACCACCGTAGTGTTGTCATCAACAACTTGAGTTTCTTGGTTAGCTTTAGCTTTGAGTTTAGACAATGCGACGGACGAGAAATGAAATATTCGCACTCGTAATGGTACTACGTCGTTCCGAATAATATTAATTTCGGGCTCTTTGGGATTAAGAATGGGCAACTTGATTACGTGACCATGTCCATTAGAAAAAAATGGTTGAAACATGGGATTTCGCGAGATAGAGATTATATCGTTATTAGTATTAATATCTAGTTGATAAAGGAATATTTCAGATAGAGTGTTGATGAAGTGCCATTCAGAGGTGCCGTCAACTACAGAGTGATTTATGGTAAACCCTATGAAAACCCCGTCGATGAGCTCCGTTACTTGAACGGACAAAAGAGGTCTATCATGCCCATCGTAATTGGTTGATTTCTCACCGAGGTCGAAGAACGATTCAACGATCGGGTGAACATCGACTGATGCAAGTATATCGGAGACAGTATTGTCCACGAATGCATGGACAAGGCGAGCTCCGGGACCCTTGGTGCAATCAAGGTACGTCCATTTGGCGTTCTCGTTAAGGAACACTTTGGTCGAGAGCTGACCAGATAAAGGGTAGAAGTGTACGAGGGCGACGGCTAAAGAGTCCTTTAGCGTGTACAAGAAATGGGATGTTATGTTTTTCGGTTTAGTGGAGAAAAGTAGACCCTTTTGAATTTGGTCTAAGGTTAAGAAACATAAATCAAGAGGGCCTAAGTAGTAAGGTTGTTTTGAGGCTTCAACTTGGTATTTGGGTTTCACAAGCACTCTGAAATCACTTTGATTTGGCTCATAATTAGATCTTCAGAGTTGCTCATATTTGGCAGCAGTATTCGATCACTAGTCATCACTAGCTACTATATACTAGTATTATGCATGGGTATAATTGATCAACACTCACTAAGCTAGCTACTATTTAGCACGATATGACGATTAATGATTAATTAAGGAAGCAGATCCTGACTATTCCTGATGCATCATATGCATGCAATATGACCAATTAAAGAAGCAGATCAAGATCGAGGCACATGAGTACATATGGCGCAAATCTCGCAGACCGGACTATCAAAACGATTTGCGCGTAAATACTCTGTAATTTTATTTGTTAAGGTGCAAATTCAAGTAATACATAGAAAAAACTAGTCATATAAGAATTTGTATTGATTGCTTATAAGTGATCACCACTCTAATTAGTGTGAGACTTTTTAGAAAGGAGTTCAAAAACGAACAAATCTATGAGGGCTATACCCAAACTGACAATATCATACTAATTAGAACAGTGGTCGGCATATGAGGCCGAACAAAATTATTGGAGGAGGTTGGCATATTTAATGAAAATAACCCAACATAATTGGTTAAAGTCAAATTGTCTTCCTCCTGCGCAATCATTCTTATCCAACATCATTTCTTCTAATAGTGGTGCTACATTGTGTATACTTATCGACTACTAGAAAGGATTATTTTTAGAAGAAGTGGCAAACGTTAGATTATTTTCATTAAATTTGGCTAAATAAATTTATTTATTTATTTAATTTCGGGTGAAGACACGAACTATTTATTAAGAAATAAAAAGTAGCTATGACTTTATGAGTAGTCGTCTGCAACAATTACATCAAGGAGTTCCTTGGGTCCTCCGTTGATCCAGATCCTACATTTGGGCAAATTTTTTTTTACCAAAATGACCAAAGTCTATTATTTCCTAAGTTATTTTAAGTACGTAACTTTTCATTTCAATATGTGAGAGAAATTGAAATGAAATATATACCAAGTAGAATATAAAGAAATGAAGTTACTCCTTATCACTTCAATCAAGCATCGATCCAATCTTAAACCACTAGTAGACACAAACCGATAATGTCCAACCCCCAACCGAACTCCCAGGTTCTAGCAATTGGGTCAAATTCAAGATTAACTCAAGTGACAATATTGGGTCTATTCACTATACTGTCTACAGTCATGCAAAGAAAGAAACACTCAAATTCCATGTATCAAATCTTTGAAGTGTAATCTTTACGCTCTCTGAATGGCAGCTATCACTCCCGCCAAGCTCACTCATGTCAGCTTCCATGGAGTTGGAAACAATCCCAGAATCCATAGAAAACCTCATCCAATTCACCCTTTTGTTAAATTTCGAACACCCAATAAAATCTTCAATTGCATGTCAAGTTCAACCCAGAAAATTGTAAATGATTTTGATCCAAAAATCCCAGTAGAGGAAGCTCTCACTCCACCCAGTTCTTGGTACACAGACCCCTCCTTTTATTCCCTTGAACTTGATCGTGTCTTCTACAATGGATGGCAAGTTGTAGGTGACCATTCTTATTTTATCTTTTTTTTCTTGTTTTTTTTTTTTTTTTTTTTTTTTTTTTTTTTTTTTTGTACAATTTTCATATGTTTTTACCTTTGATGTTGTGTTCTATACGTTTGATGATTATAGTATATGCATTTTGATTGGTTTGTGTGCAATTGTAGTATGAGGCGGTCTCACGGTAGAATAACTCCTTGAGAAATATGCGTATGTGGTGATTGATGATCATTTGATTACAGTTGAACTACTAGAAGTTGTTTAGAATTAGTGAATTCGAACTTTGAGCTTCAAATGTGTTGAACATAGGTTGCTACTAATTATGATAGTAGTTCCTCTTGTTCTAGGAGAATCCTTTTGTATGTCAAGTACTCCCTAGTTTCTTTTCATTTGTTGACAACAACAACATCTTTAACCCCAGTGTCTTAAAGGCTCCCGCCATAAGGCGGGGTAATGGGGGGGGGTCGGATGCACGCAAGCCTAACCCCTATTGAAACATAGAGAGGCTGTGCACGGTTGACCCAAAATGAAAATTGACCCAAAATGAAAATTGCGTCGAGAATCGCACCGACTGACTGTTACTTCACAAAATAAGAAGCACAGATAGTTTTATGAGCCGTTTTGCTTTATTCCTTTATATCCCAAAAACCAAATAATAAGTAGTCTTTGGGTCCATTGGAAATGGAAAGTTTCGTTTAATTTAAATATGTAAGAGGAATCTCTTGAAGTGAATACCACATGTGAGTGTCTCACATTGGAAAAAGAGGAGAGAGTTGATATGTTTATAAACCAAGGAATTACTCCTCCTATTGCCAATTGGTTTTAGGATGGAACCTTCTTGGATTTATGATGTGGACTCTCTCTCCTCCGTATGGGTGCGGCCCAGGCCCGATCGTGCTTTAATAGAATCCAAACGAAATGAAACTACTTGAGGCAGTATCGATTATCAAGATTATGGTTTTGTTGATTGATTATGCAAATGGACGGCACCTCTTCGTTGTAATTTTATGCCAAGAGCCAAGAGGAGCCCTAAAACCTCATTGCCTATTCCACTTTCTTGAAAAATTGTGATTCCGCCCTATCAAGTTAAATTTTGGACTGAGGGAGTAGTCTGCAGGGGCAGGCAGGGAGGTTTGGGGTTGCGTTTAAGAGACCAACTTATCTGATGGATGGTGTGCAATCAGGTAATGAAGGGTGGAAATGTTACAGAAAGCATGTTGAAGATATTCTTTTCAAACGATACAGATATTGTTTACATTCATGTCGTCGTTGCAACATAGCCATCCACATAAGAGACTACTGGTAATTGCATTTTGTGAAGACATTCTGGGACAAGACTCCAACCCTCTAGACTTATAATTCAAACACCTTGAAGTGAAAGTTAATCATTAAATTTGTTATCTTTATGATGACATTTTTTGAGTTATATCTGAAGCTCTTCTTCAGATTGTGCCTTGTCCAGTTCCTCAACCTGATTAGCATCTGTTTTCATGGTGAATTTAGCCACCATTGTAAGGGAGTTCACGATTGGAATTACCTTAAGTTTCCTGACAATTTCATGTTGCATTCTGGTAGGAGTCGTTTAAGTCAAATGTTTCCCTGTGCTTTAAAATGCTCCGCTTGAGCAAAGAGAGGTTTACTGGAATATGGGTTGTGTGCCGGAAGACAGTGCATGGATTTTTCACTTATCTCCTATAATTTTGGATATATGGATTCAGTGGTCTTAATTTGAACATACTTAATAAGCATTCTCCAGCTTTTGTTAATATCATGTGTGTCAGAAGGCAGCATGTTGTCCAATGATAACATATAGCACCCGCACATAATTATTTCACGAGAAATAAAACATGAAAATATGTAGAGAAACCTGTACCTTTAGGTAAATATTAGCAACTGTGAGTAGGTAACTTTCATCCCTTCGAGAACAACATGGTGCCTTGGCACGGTCGTAGGTTTGGAACGACCTGGGCTTGCTCTGAAGAAAGCATTTCCCCAAGGCTAATTTGACAGGATCAGTCTGTTGGTTGTGAGGACTGACTGGTCATACAGTGCACTTTAAAGCGAGTCAATTTCGTGGGTCGTTTAGCTTCGGGAATTCAGGACTCCAAAATGTGGAACTATATAGTGTGGGGATAGTAAGACCAACAAATGGCCTGGTCTATTGCATCATGGTGTGATGAGTACTTTGGGCCTTTTATTTTGACATTTAGACTCTTGAGGGTATGTTAGGTGATTGATATCGGGACTGCTTTAAGCTGAATCTCAAATTTTGGGGTCAGTGTTTGAAAAGTATTTAATGGGCCTCTTTTGGGTATTGCGAAGGCTGAAGGTATTATGAGATCTTGTGAATAGTGTGGTTAGATGGGGATTGTATTCGATATGTTGTAGCCAGGATTGATCTTATTATTACCCCGTGTATGTAACTTCTAAGTGGGTATATGTGAGTTCATTATGTAATTTTCAGTTCAGGTATGTCAATATTGTTATGCCTGTAACAGCTGCCTGTATAGATTTCTATAAGAGCTTCAGTTGTCTGTACAGACTTGAAATGTTTCTTTGCTAAATACTTTAGCAAACTAAATTGAGTTAATGTTTAAAAAAATACTTTTCTCTATTCTTTGAAGTTTGAATTACGCTTTTATCTTGATACAAAAATCCTGTAGGGTCTTCATTCTAGATTCAGTCATACAATGTACTTAGTAATGACTTTGAATATATATCTATATATTTTTTTTTGGACCCTGTAGGATGCGTTGATCAGATAAAGGATGCAAATAGCTATTTTACAGGCAGGTTAGTCTTATTTTAACTTTTCTCACGTCCTTTATATCAATACTAGATTATTAGTTACTTTCGTTTTTTTTCCCTTTTGCGACACATTAATCAGATTGGAGTTCAATTTCGTACTGTTTCTGAAGACAACTGTTCGAATCCTGATACCATTTTTTTTATGGTTTGAAAGGGACTGGCAAAATGTCTATCTATGTGTTCCTACTGTCCTACTGATCAAATGTTCTGATAGTTGATTGTCTTTGATACGTTTCTTGAAGAAGTTCTCACCATTCAAGGGTTCTGTTATCCCCTTCAAATCTTTAGTTACTTCCATATGTTCCATGCGCTTCTACTGTGGTTACTTGTTGAACATAGTGTCTAATTATTGTGGCAGATTGGGAAATGTGGAATATGTGATTTGTCGAGATAGTAACAAAGAAATTCATGCATTTCACAATGTTTGTCGCCATCATGCTTCTCTTCTTGCTTGTGGAAGTGGTAAAAAGACATGCTTTGTGTGCCCTTACCATGTGAGTGTCATTCTCCCTTTTCACTTGCCTTTTGGTTTAAGTTTTTGGTCCAGACTTCCACTCTGTTTTTCACTTGCTTTTAGTTTAGATGTTTTGTTAGGAAGGTGGGAGAGGGCTAATGACTCTCACTGGATTATGAGCTGCAGTTCCCTTATCGAACAAAAATCCGGTGGCATCTTATCAACATTCTGAATACGTATAGATAAATTTATAGAACTGCATATGTCATGAAACAAGAACAGCCTTTAAATTTACCCTAAATGGCCGTCTATCCTCTCCCTTTTTTTTAATGTCTACTGAAAAGTCCTCTTGGTTCTTCTCGTTGGAACAGATAATTCTGGGCGCATATTGGAGCAAACACTCTCTCTGTTCTTGGCTGCTTTATTGCTTACAATGTGACGTATTAGTATATTACCATTTACCAGTGTTCATACTCTTCTGATAATTGTTGCATAACCTGCTTTAGCTACGTAGTATAGTAGGGCCTGTACAGAAAACAACGATCATGGTCATGTCTTTCATTTTTGTACAATGGCTCCATCTCCTTCTCTTGTTAAATGTCTTTGTTTCAAGACAAGTGTTTGTTGATGGACTTATTGTTCAAAACATATGCGACACAGCATTCCCTTAATCTTTCTGCTTCCTATAAATATAGGGCTGTGGATGTTGGAGTTGGTATATGTATCTTGTTCATGATGTACTGCCGCACTCAATCCTCGTCCTTGTTTACATCTCCCTCTGGTATTAGTCTACAATTGCCTGTCCCACCAGGTCCTGTCAGGATTCCCATCCATATAGTCTTGATATTTGAATAGCTACTGTTTATCACTGAGACTTATGATGATATCTGGGTTAGGCAAGTTCTGATTATAATCATCGTCATTGTCTCTCAAGATGGAATTCTTTTATTTGTTCACTTCATGTCTTCGTATCATACTTATGATATCCACCTTGAGGATTACTGTCTCTTGGGACAGTTGGGCCTGAGTACGTGAGTGAGAGACTCAGACTTGGTAACATTAAACAACACTTAGACTATGTGATGTGTCGTGATAAAGAGGTTGGATATATCAAATCCTGTAAATCCTGTATCATACAGTGTTTAGCTGACACTGAGTATATCCTATCATGATGATCTGTGGGATTACCTATTCTTATAGTCATATACACCAGAATGCAGTAAGCCAAGTGATCTTGACATTCTACATGAACCCGTTGAGGGTCTTGCACACTATTTTCTCCATAGCAACTGATGTAATGCTAGTACAGTGAACCATTGATGCCCTGAAATAGGATGAAGTATTTGTTCATATACAGCTGCCATACTGGTGTGAGTTAAATCTTGAAATTTTATGTTCAAATGCAACACGGATCCTTTGATACTTGTTTGTAGAGGCATATGCTTGATTCTTTACTCTTGGCCTTTGTTTGAGTTGTAAGAACTTATGTCAGTTGTGTGAGTAGCCAAATTAATGAATGTAGAGTATAAAGCAACTCAAACCGATGAATGCATGTCTTGTAATTCATAGATTTGGCAACCCAGCGTTGACATGGCCGTATTAATCTTATGCACACGATAATTATGAAGAACAATTCACCTATATGTTGTATCACTTTCATCCATTCACAGCGAAGTTGTATCTTTCTTCCTAGTCATTCCTATTGCATAAAAGAAAGCTTAGCTCGCGTGGCCATTCATTTGTTTATCAGTCTTTTCAATTGTCTCTTAGCGGTAGTATACTTTCTCCATCTATGTTGCTTTTGTTGAAAATTTTAAATTATTTAGTATTTCTATATTATATTTTCTCTGTCATCTTCTGTAGGGATGGACTTATGGATTAGGGGGGAATCTTCAGAAGGCCCCTAGAATCACCGGACTGAAGTTTGATCCCAAAGTATGAAGCAACGCTCTCAGATGCATGTATATCATACCTTTCTGTAATCTTTATCATGCTTATGAGGATATTGATAACTTTCTTGGCATTTTGTGAAGGAATTTGGCCTCCTACCAATAAAGGTTGCAACATGGGGCCCATTTGTCGTCGTCAATTTGGGTGCTCCTCAGGATGAAATTGATGGTACTAGTCTCGAGAATGAATGGCTTGGTAGCTCTTCTGAATTGTTAAGTGGCAATGGAGTTGATTCTTCTCTGAGTTACATCTGTAGGCGTGAGTACTCCATAGAATGTAACTGGAAGGTACGTGTTTGTGCTGACTTCTGGACTAGAGAATCTTTTGTGAACATTTTGAGTTTTTCATTTGAAATAGTAAGAAAAATGTTGGCTTTGTTTTCTCTCAGGTCTTCTGCGACAATTATTTGGATGGTGGCTATCATGTTCCATACACTCACAAAAACCTGGCTTCGGGACTGGACCTTGATACATACAGTACTCAAGTAATTGCTTCTGTTTCTCTTGATGTCATATATTTCATTTTTCGCAGTTTATGGGAGAACTGGATCTTTCCGCATAAGAGGGGGGAACAACAACTAGTAAAAAAGCACCAAATAAATGAAGAGGTTATATTCTGATTTCTGATCTGATGCACTTCAGATATTTGAAAAAGTAAGTATCCAGAGATGTGCTAGCTCATCAGCAGGAAATGGAAGCGATTTTGACAGAATCGGTTCTAAAGCCCTCTATGCTTTTGTATATCCTAACTTTATGATTAACAGGTGAGTGGATTCACTCGTTCTTATTTCTGGAATCTTCGCCAATCCATTTCAGCTACATTACATTTTGCTACATCCTGAGTCCTGACTCCTTTCTGTTTTTGTGAATCTTGCTTATATAGGTATGGCCCATGGATGGACACAAATCTTGTCATTCCTCTGGGACCCCGTAAATGCCAAGTTGTCTTTGATTACTTTCTTGATGGTTCATTGAAGGTAGGTTGTCTTTTCCAATTTTCTTGTGAAATCAAGGGACATGGATCTTCTGCTGTATATATTCAATTAAACCTGAAAATATTTGCTTTGCTGAGAATGGGGTTTTGGAGAAGCTGATGGGTAACTTATAATTCAATTAAACCTGTAAGGCAGGGTGTTTTTTGGGAATCAGAATTGTTCTTTCCTGCCATTGATCTGGCAGCTAAGACCTAAGACCATTAAGCCTGAAAAGTAATCCCTGAGGTATACGAGTACTAGAAAATACAGTACAGTATATGTTGGAGTATTTCCATGTAAGGGTGAGAATTTCGTTTGATTATTTTTTGTTAATTAATCTATTAATTAACTTAATTAAGTGTCTGTGCTTCTTATTTTGTGAAGTAGCAGTCAGTCAGTGCGATTCTTGAAGCAATTTTCATTTTGGGTCATCCGTGCGCAGCCTCTCTATGTTTCAATAGGGGTAAAGCTTGCGTGCATCCGACCCCCCCTTACCCCGCCTTAAGGTGGGAGCCTTTAATGCACTGGGGTTAAAGATGTTGTATTGTAATATATTTTTGGATAATGATGAAAGGTGGTTTTATAACTGCCTTTGTAACTGCCTCTTCATACTGTTCATTGATCTCATCTAACGGATGAGATTAATTCTCCAAGGGGCTTCTTTCAGGAAGCATAACTGTATAAATATATACAGGGCTCTTCCCAAAAATTTATTCTCTTCATACAGTAGGATTCTAACGTTGTATTAGTGCATATGATGTTAGATTAGACTTCCAGTATCCCTGAGACATTCGATTCTCCCCGAAGCACTCGTATGGGGGAGAAATAGTCTTAAGGGCAGAGTTCGTACTCGACGATTGTGAAGTCTGTATAGTTTGTATTAGTATTATTAGTTTTATCTTCATCTACTGTATTCCAAATTTAACAGTATATGTATATCTCCAATGTGCACCACAGGCTTCTTAATGTGTGGAAAATTTAACTATCAGTCGGCGTTCCAATTTGTTCGTCTCTTGCAGTATGCAAATGAGACGGTGTTTACTGGTTTTTATCACTTCAGAATATGTTGGCAGCTCAAAAGTCCATTTACGGAAATTGACTGCCTATATGTACTTTGGAAGTCTAGTTTTAAGTGTGTGCTCGTCTTATATTGTAGGAAGACAAGGTTTTTATTGAAGAGAGCCTGAAGGACAGTGAACAAGTACAGGTACAAACATATTTTCAATCTGTGTGATGATCTAAAATACCCACCCCTCCACCCCTGCAGACCCTGAAAAACGAATAATCGGCATTCAATACTCCACTATTTGTGACTGCAGAGGGAAGATATCGTATTGTGTGAAGGGGTACAAAGAGGTCTTGAATCACCCGCATACAATTATGGAAGATATGCTCCAACTGTTGAAAAAGCAATGCACCACTTCCATTGCTTGTTACATAGCAGCATGAGTGCATGAC
Organism: Spergularia marina; assembly: GCA_963680865.1. NCBI lineage: Eukaryota > Viridiplantae > Streptophyta > Magnoliopsida > Caryophyllales > Caryophyllaceae > Spergularia > Spergularia marina. The sequence continues at coordinate 9,841,989 of OY804546.1, read as the reverse complement.
ATAGCATAACCTTCTCTTGTATCTTTGTAAATATAAATTGATACAATCTGCACTCTGTGTGAAGAAGAAATGCCTGCTATTTTGTGATCTAATGACACTTTCCGCTTGCAATGTCTTTTTTTTTTTTTTTTTTGGATGGAATAGTGTCTTTGGCTTACTATAAATAAGTGTTGAAATACAGGAATAAAGAAAATTCGCGGTTTCAAGCTGTGATTATTCTTGCACAGGCCAGTACTTGTCATTTTGACCCATTTCTGTGCACCTTACACAAGATCAAGCAGCTGGGTGAAAGCTCACATTTGAACCTCAGGTAATTTTTTTTTTTTTTTGTTTTTTTGTTTTTTTTTGTTTTTTTGTTTTGGGGAAATAAACTCGGGTAATTAGAGTTGCATCAGATGAACTGGATCAAACTATAATGTAATGTAATTCAGGGGTTATATTCAATTGGATAATCTCCAAATTTCACCCTTTGTTTTTTAAGGGAATTTCCCTGAGTAGTTGCAAAATGAAAACTGAATAAACTAAATTGAGTAATTACATACAAGAACGAGTTCCACGTCTAGAAAAAAACATAACCCCTGAAACCGATGCTGTACTATCAGATGATTGGAGCAAAATTTTCTATCTGCACAAGCTCTAGAAAAATTCTGTATCGAAATTAAACATTTTTTCGGTTACATATCGAAAGTAAACATTGCTGCGTTAGAAGTTAAACATTGCAGCACAAGCCAACAAGATAGATGTTGAAACAGTTACAGGTCTTGAAGTTTCAGCCTGGACACGTTTCCTGGAAAAGAGTCAGATGAGCCATATACTGGATAAACAGCTACCAATAGTCATTACAAGAACAAGTTCCACCTTTAAAATGGTGGAAACGATTTGAATCCCTCAATACAATGTGTCGATTATACACTTTCGATATGAATTTCATGGCATTGTGGCAATCTGCACAGACGCGAATATTTTTAAAAACTCGAATTGGTGACCCAGGTGGCAAAGCAAGAAGTGCAAATGCAATAGCCAGCTTCTCACTGTGATATGCAAGACCGAGTTCCTTGCCCTCGTCATCCATGTCATGGAGCGAGGAACTCGTGTCAGGCCTGTAACCCGCCTTTTTTATTAGCCTGATAATCTCTTGAACCTTTGAATATATCTCAGCAACTCTCTCGTGGCTTCTGTCAGAGGATATGAAGGCGTGAACTTTGCCTTCCATCTCGATCCAACTATAACCGGGTTCCTTACTGATCGCTTTTGTTTTCATTATTGTACGGAGTCTGGCAGCTTCTTGCCACTTACCAGCTGCAGAGTACAGATTAGCAAGCATGATATAGGAAACAGCATTTTGGGGTTCCAGTTCAAAAAGATTCTTAGCGGCTGTCTCTGCCATCTCCATGTTTCGATGAACTCTAGATGCTGCTAGCACTGCCTTCCATATGCTTGCATCTGGTTTCACTTCCATCTCATTCAGCATATCCCTGATTTCTGCCATTTGGCCAGATCGCCCTAATAAGTCGATCATACAGGCATAGTGCTGCATGCCTGGTTTTATGCCATATACCTTGTCCATTGATTCAAAGTAGTATTTGCCTTTCTCAACCAGACCAGCATGGCTACATGCGAACAGTAAGCCAATGAAGGTAATGAAATCAGGTTTTATGTGACTTTCTAGCATCCTCTCATAGAACTTGATCGAGTCCAATGCCTGGCCATTTTGTGCAAACCCCACAATAACCGATGTCCAAGAAATCAGATCTCGTTCAAGCATTGAACTGAAGACATTAACGGCCTCTTCTATGCACCCACATTTTGCATACATTGCAATGAGAGAATTGTCCACTGATAAGGATGTCCCGCATCTTGCCTTAGTATAGAGTGCATGCACTTGCTGTCCAAATTCAAGGAGAGTTAGTTCAGCAGAGGCACCTAAGATACTTGAAAACAAAATTTTATCAGTAGTAATTCCTGCAATTCTCATGTCATGGAACAATTTCAGAGCGTTTTCATGAAATCCATTATGTGAATAAGCACTGATGAGGGACGTCCATGAGACAATGTCCGTGTTGGACAACTTGTTAAACACCTTAAGTGCGCAGTTCAGATTTCCATATTTACCATACACATCAATGAGAGCATTACTGACAAGAGTACAATCCTCGTATCCAGCTTTGATTACCAAACAATGAATGGACTGTGCAATCTGCACATCAGAATGTGAAGCAAAGCACTTCAGAACAGTTGGAAGCGTAAAATCATCAAATTTTATATCCTGAGCATGCATCTTCTTGAAATATAACAACGCTTCCTCTGCAAATCCCTCCCTTACACATCCAACCAGCAAAGAATTCCAAGCAGTCACATCGTCCACTTTAGTAATCTCGAGCAACAACCTAGCACTAACCAAATCCCTGCACTTAGCGTACATATCAACCAAAGCACACTTAATATAAACATTATCAGCCGAACCACCCCTAATTACGCAACCATGTACTTGTTGCCCGAAATACAGACACTGTTCAGTGGCACAAGCTTTCAGTATGCTAGGGAAAGTAAACTGATTGGACTCTATCCCTGCCACACGCATATCTCGAAAACATTCCATTGCTTTACACCCACATTCATTATACGAGTACCCGGTAAGCATCGCAGTCCACAACACATGACTTTTCGTTCCAGGAAAGTGTTTGAAAATGCATTCAGCATCAATGATGCAATTACACTTTGCGTACATATCTACAAGGCAAGTAACTACAAAACTTCCCCACTCCAGCTGAGTTTTTACTGCGTAACAGTGAAGTTTCTTACCCCAACAAAGCAAACCCAATTGCGAACAAACTCCGAGAATACTTCCTACAGTATATTCAGTAGGCTTGAAACCATCGTACTGCATTAACCAAAACAACTCAAATGCTTCATCGACACACCGATGTCGACAATAACCAGCAATCAACGTATTCCAAGTGATGGAACTCTTACATGGGGTATCATTAAATATCTGTCTAGCTTCAGTAAATCTACCGCAATTTGCAAACCCAGAAACCATCATGTTCCAGCTGTACTCATCTCTTTCAGGCATTTCATCAAACAGTTGGTGGGCTTCATCGAGTTTTCCAGATTTTGATAGCTTACTGAGGCGCCAATTATTCTCGAGTTTCGTATTGATCAAGCTAGAATAGTTAGCTTCTTTATCAATATGAGTATGAAGCAAACACATATGTTTGGTTAGGCTTAAATGTGGGAACTTTCTTAGCCTTATGCTCAAGTTCATAAGCCCTGTATGTTGGCTCTTGCTTTTTTTTTTTTTTTTTTTTTTTTTTTTTTTTTTTTGAAACACAATAATTCTTGTTTTTCAAGCTAAGGTTATTGGAACATTGTTTGATCTTGTTCAGTACGGTATCTAAGTTTGATAGTTTTGATCTCGGTACGGTATCTAAGTTTGATAGTTTTTTTTTTCTTTTTTCGAGATCTTCCTCATTTGAAGTAAATTGAAAAATACCCCTCATAGCATTTGATCCGGTTAATAGTCGAATTGGAAGAGCGTAGAGCAGTAGAGCACGACATATTTTTATGTGATCAAGGAACTAAAGGAAAGTTCTATCGTACGACATTTAGGGGTTACGCTGTTATATGTGTCCGAGGGTTACAATAATGTTGTAAAGATGCGCATTGTTACAAACTTATAATAGATGTGTGGGCATACAAGATTATAGAGAAAGTGGGAGTTGCATTCATTGAGATAATGTGAAGAACCATCGTCTGAAATGGTATATATAACGAGTTTTGACCAAGCCAATCTCGAGTTTGTTGCAAGCTATCTTGGCTTAGTAGTAAGTATCAGTGTATCACCCTTAATAAGCCGCTATATTTTTTACATATTTTTAGTTTTAATCCAGTGATCACCATATGTGTCAGTGTATATGACATGTGACTTGTGTTGAGTCATGAAATAGTGGTGTGATAACATTCATATGATAGATGTGGAAAAGTTGTATACGGATCGGAGTACATTACAATGGATGATTGGATGTGCGACGTACAAAAAATGGGAGTTAAACATGTGGTGATTAGGGAAAAGAAAAGACAACATACATTAAAATTAAGGTAAATAAAGTAGAGTCGTCTGAACTAATATATATGTCGAGTTTTGAGTTTAATTTCTTGCAAACTAGCTATCTCGGCTCATTTAATTTCAATATACTTATCCAAACCTAGATTTTTAGTTCATAACACATGTCATCTACCATAGGCAGATTCTCAGTTAAATAATACTGTCACTTGTCAGTGTGAATTCATACTCTGTGTTGGTTTACTAGGAGCATAACCACATGCAATACTCTAGTGCACGTGTACTAATTAGGGCTCGACGTAAGTAATTAATGACCCTGAAACATCATTAATACGTTATTAAAGTGTAGTATTACAGAAAATTAATTAAGACAGATTGATCAGGAAATACTGTACTCTGTTCGATCAGCAAATTATCGATACAGATTAATTATAACGAATAATAACGAACTGGAAATCACATGCTATATGTCATGTAACGCAGACATCGCTGAATAAATCTTGTACTTTTCTTCCATATAAAACTTACGTCAACAGTTTCTGATAACATTTTTTTTTCCATGACTGGAATATTCTTTCAGAATTCTCCCTCGTAACTTGTCCTACGTACAACGTACCTAACTAACCAAAGTGAACTAATTTCGATCTTAATTAACATATACTATAGTGTTTCAATTAACCTTCTTGTGGTTAAAAATGAGAAAGTTTTGTGTAAAAGAAGATTAAGCAAGATGAGGCCATAGGGCAAAAAAGAAATTAAGAAGATAATAGATCGAATAGTTGATGATTGGTATGTATCTGAGTCGAGTATCCCAAGTTTGAAATACACAAGAATGCCATGGTTTGTATGTCTTGGGAGCACTCTAATCGTTCTGATGTGCATTGTCGTTCTATATCTTCGAAGAAAACACCTACTTCTTCTAATTTCTCTCTTAACTGCTAGATTTACACTTCTATGTAGCGTTATTCCGCTTCGTGTCTACTCGTGTCATTGTAAGCATAGTAAGATCATAGCCCAAGGAGCACGTAGTAGAGTATTGTAATCGGCAATGCGATTAGCATTCCAAAGATAACACTGCATATTCAAAAGACATATCCAATATGAGATTATTGTATCATAATTTTAACAACTAAACGTCTACTTAATTAATTATTTTTTAAAGTTTTGAGACGAGTTTTTCTAGCAAACAGTCAAAAGTATCACCTTATTAAATCTCAATTTCACGTATAGCTAGTTACGTTATGTGTGCTAAGCATTATTGGTCGTATAGCTATAGTTGTTTTACGCTTTATACATGCATGTACCATGGCATTGAGTCAGTATCGTATATATTACAGTAACAAACTTACCCTGTGCTAAGAATATCAGGGTGGACATTATACTCCTTTGCAAACACAAATGGTACGATCCCCTGAGGTAGTGCAGCCTAGCCAAGACATAAAGGATTCAGGTCAATTCATAAATTACGTTACGTACTTATAAGTGCATACAAAACTACTTCTCGTGTTCCCTTAAATTGGGAACATTTAGGTTATATTTAGATTATTAAACATTAACAATTAACAGAACGAAAAAAGAGTATAAGATTGCGAATACTATTTAATTAATACGTACTGAATTTTTTTTTGTAAGAATGTACACACACCTGAACAATGGCTGCATGTAAAAGTTTACCGCGGAGGCCAATAGCAATAGATGTAGCAGCAATGACAGCAGGGCCAGTCAAGAACCTCACTGCCATTGCAAATGTCGCCACTCGTTTCCCGCATGCTATGATCTTTGGTTGCAATGCCATGAATAACCCTGTCGACATATACAAGTGCGTTTACCAATGTTATTTTTCGATTACTGTAATCATCGTCAATCATATGACAATTTAGGACGAATTTAGAGGATGTTCGGGTACACGTATAGAAGACGTTACCTAGACTGAACATAGCCATGCCCAAACCAGCATCGGACAATATTGATATGGATCCCTTCACGATTGTAGGCATTTCGATGTGCCATCTGTTGAAAATAATTGCACAAATTGTTAAATAGTACGGAGTAATTTATACTGGTAGTATATCTACAATTTTAATAGTATGATCAAATAATTTTCACGAGAATATACTTATCCAACTTTACGGCTTATCAGTTCTCATGTTTTAGCATTAGTATGATAGATCGGTTAGTATAAAGTTTCAGTATCATCATACTCGCATAATTAGAAATTAGACGAGTGCTTACTTGAACGATACGAGGGACCAAGCTAAGCCCAAAAGACTGGAATAAGTGTTGGGATTACGAATGAGTTTTCTCCAAACCATGATGAGTATGAGTCTAGTCATGACGCTAGCCGGAGGCATTGTATGCTTCCTCTCCACATTCCCTTCTTCCATGTCATCCACCATCTTCTTTTGGTAAGGTGATCCAGTCATCGGAAATTTCGGCATCTCGTCGCCTTCGACTTCCTTTTGTTCTCCACCCATTTTGGTTCCCGGACTTGTGCTCTCTGGAAAATCATTCATTCCAGCTGATAATGTTCAACAAGTAGCAAATTGTTAGCCAAATAAAGTCATAGTCGTGAAATTCTCATATAAGATGTCAATTACTTTACAGTTTTAGGTCAGACCGTCCAACGACTACTGAGTTATGTATGGTTTACTAATTTGATGACTAAATACTTCGGGATGAGTTTTTAAAATTAACATGCATATTTTGAGTGAAACTGACATGAATAGTTAACTTATTGAAAAAACACCCACAATTTTAGGGATATGGCAATAAGAAATAAAAAATTGTACCTCTAGCAGCAGCAATCTCTTGTTGAAGAACAGCCTTAGAAGAATCCACCACTCCAAAATCAGTAGGAGGTAATCTACTGTTCATAGCATTATTCTTCATGTGTTCAGAAACAGGAGATTGATTTGAACTCCAAACAAACATATGAAGATCCTTATTAGGCGGCGTTGGGGGGTTACCACCGTCCTTCCTCCTTACGGCGCCACCAGAAGTCGTGGCACCCGTGAACATTGGGTTCGGAGGAGGGTAGGCCGGTAGCGAACCACCACCAAACAACTCACCACTCATACTTCTTCCAAACCTCTTTTTTCCTACACCACCACCACCTGTTACAAAATAAAAACCAACACCATAATCAACATTATCACTTATTACATGTCACATTTTTTTTTCTAATCTACTAAAAAAATTAATTAAGTACTAAATTAGCAATGTGTAACGTGTTATGTACGTGTTTCAAGATCGAAATGTTACACTTATAGTCGATAATTCTAGAGGTCTCAATAGAAACACACCTTGTTGTAATTGTTGTTGTTTCAAGATCATTTCGTCGTCGAAATTTGAAGTTCTCGGAGTTGGACCCTTAGAAGATTGTAGAGAGAAAACATCCCCACCACTCCCTTGTGGGAACCCGTTGCCTGTATAACCGTGCCTGGGGCTAGCAGCCTTGCTAGCGAACATGGCATAGAAATCGGTTTGGTTAAAACTCGAGGCTCGTGGAGTTGGCTCTCTTGAGGATTGAATACTATAGATCTCGACTCCGGTAAGGTTCGAGGCTCGTGGTGTCATCGAGGTTAGTGAGTGGATGTGTGACTTGTAGTGTGACCCTGACACCATGCTTGATGCGGTTGAACGGCGTACCACAACATGGAGCTTACCATCGTCCCCTATTTCTGCATCTGCCTGTGATATTAGATAGTAATTAGGACATTATGAGATGCATATATATGAATACTCAAGGAATACTTATGCTATGTTCACATACAGTACGAAAAAGGAACATGTATATTGTATGCTTAAAGCAAGATATGAAGAGAACTTTACTTGTAGGGGTTCCCTTCCATTGAGGGAAATGACGTCGGACTCAACCCGGAAAGAAGTAATGGAAGCCGCACACTCAGGGAACTGCTCGGCAATAAGCAACTTAGCACCTCTAAACTCAAACATAAAGAGCATAAGAGTGTACCAAATCACACTTTGTAACACAACAATTTGAACCATAAGACCCCCACTAGTCTCTCCATACATAGCCGTTAATAGAGGAATGCCCATGACTAGCGTGTTCGGCAATGTCGATAGCGAAAACAAGGTGATCATCCACTCGAGTTTCGCCTTCTTGCTTATGGCTAGCCACACGAAGAGTGCCGAAAGAATGACCAATTTTTGTAGAGAATCGGCCGCTATGAAGTGGTAGTTCATTTTGTAAATGTCGTTGGTTGAAATGAAGTGGAAAGAGAGGAGAGGGACAGCGAAAACCGCCACAAACCGGTTGATTCCCGAGCATTGGTCCGGGGTGAATATCTTCCACCACCGGACTGAGCCGTAGGCTAGCATCATAGCCACGTATAGCGGGGTGATCGCGGCAAAGACATCGTATATGTCTTTTCCGGTGATCATCTTAACTTATTAGTCGATTTTGTACCCTCAGAATCAATACCCAAATGCGCTAGTTTGAGACAGAGGGAGTACTTTTTCGACGAAATTGATTAGAATGGCAAAGTTAAACTATGAATAAACTATAGAAGAATGACATTTGGTTTTTCTTCTAGTTTTGTCATGGTGGGAGGTTGCTAGGTAAAGGGGGGAGTGTGAACATTTGTGTACGTTAACGAAGATGAATATTTTATGCTTGGCTTTGGTGTGTTAGCTGTAAAATTGTACTAGAAAATCAAAGTAGGAAATGCTTAGAAAAGAAGTAGTGGAAAGAATCGAGAGTGGTGGATATTGTTTTTCATCAGCAATTTGAATTAAGAATGGTATGTGTATGTTGTAGTAATAACTACTTAACTAGCTAGCCTTCACTGTTTACCCGAAGAATATACCATGTATTATGTGATCATATTGAGTGATCTAGCTACTATTTTATTTGTTTATTTTATCCTGAATAACCCTATGTCCCTATAGTTTCTTGATCGCCTCACTTTGACTTAGCTTACCTTAGTACCTTACTATGTCAACAAAGTGAAGCTTCACATTGTCCAATAACTAACGGTTTACATTATGATTCATAAAATGTGCAAAATAGTTTCTCGATGTATATATGTGAAGCTATACTCATATATGGTTAAGTTGTTAACATTTTGATTGAATGATATACAATATTTATTAAAATTACAGAAATGTTAATAAGAATTCGAAGAAATTAGAGGAGTATTCTGCCCTCCTTGAGTCGTTTCAAATAACCAGTTAACAAATTCATGTCACGAGGTCATTTTCTTCTTCTTGAATGCATATGAGTAAGAATAATTTTACTCAAGTTTCAATTGGGTTGAATTTGGCCTGTGACTTAATTTAGTGGCGGAGAGGAGCTAGGATTAAAAGTTCGGCTACGCTGAAGTGGATTTTTGAAAGTTGGCCTGAGGAGCAAATTTTACAATTTATCTATTATTTTCGTATATTTGTCTCAAAACGTACAACATTTCAAATTTGGGGTGGGTCTCAGCCTAGAATCCTAGATAGGCCCCCCTAGCTCCGCCTCTGAGTCTCAGTTGGTGCTTACTAACTGCGGACGACCATTGTAATCAAAGTTATACCTAAAGTTAAAGCAATACATAACATATATATATTGAAAATTTTGATTTTGCCTAGCTAGTTTCCAAACTGATCATTACAGACGACCCGAATTGATAATTCATATTTAATTTACGACCGGATTCGCACATTTTGCGACCAATATGATCGGTCAGAAACTAACTGTTTCAGTGTAGTAGTGTTCAAATATTTTGAAAAGTTAAACCAGTGTAACTTATTGACTCGGACATTAATCATCAATGGTGATGAATGGTGTCAATATAAAATGAGACATACAACGTATACATGCACGCAGGATCACAAAATCAAGAAGTTGGAGTTGAACACACGGTTTACTTTGCTGGATTTGTTTAAATTATATTGCATTGCCCGAACAAATAACTTAGGTACATTATTATTTACATCATGAAGATACTCAGTGACTGCTGTATGTAGAGGAACCAATGTGAACGAACTTCTCCATGTGTGGCTGTTAGCGTTATATGAACATCTGATCTTACCCGTCTCGAATCTGAACCAGTTAAACTATACTAAATTCAAGAAGTTAAATTTTTAGCTAGTCACTTAAATATATAAATCATTGTAAACAGAAACCATTTATTTGTATAATATTTGTTAGGCGTAAAACAGTAAGAAAACATGAGGACAACTGAACAAGATATCTTTCAGAAAATATGTTGGGCGATATATAAATTAGTGAATACGTACTTCGAGTAGCTCAGGCTGCGGCACTGCAAACGTTGCGGCACATGAAGTTCATGACAAATTCATTTAAGTAGCGGTGGCAGGGGATCCAAATATTGTTAAAAAGAGCATGGAAACTATCAATAAAGTCAGATCTCATAAATCTGTTTTATTACTAGTCAAAACAAAGTTCAGTATTATAAATATTGGAATCTGTCTCAACTTGTAGAGACACTGCAATCTGCGGCTGCAGAATCATGCATCTTATTTCACAAGTATCAGACACACCAAGCTTTTTAGTGTTTTGTTTATGCGAACGAAACTGTCGAGTACTCCACATTAATAAAAATGTTTTTGGTTAGTTAGTAAGGCTCGTTCGATATTACCACGCACTTAACATGTATGTATTTGCGTTTTGCCATTTTTTAACGTACTCGAATATTAGGCGGTAATTGTACTAATGCCTTCGTGAAAATGGGCAATACTCCCAGATCAATTTCACCTTCGTACTCCACTTCGAAGAGCAAATGCATAACTTTGCATTGATTGTACTCCTTCATGTACTTCTCAATCATTTTATCGATAAAATCACCCCAGTTACGTTACTAGTTAAATAGCACATACGTCATACCAAACAAGATTGTAAATTAATAAAAACACATATAATTAGCATGATTCAATATGAATGAATAGATTCTGAGTTCAACCTACTTAGCTTGCTTGAAAAATTAATAGATTCTGTAACTAGGTTAGAGAGGTCAAGGCAGATGTGCTTGGGATGAGCTATTGGTTTAGAAGCTGGCTAACTCTTGATTTTTGCATAAAATTTCTCACTTACATATATAAAGGATAAATTTCTAACTCCTACCTTTTATATACCAAAATTTCCAAAATTCTGCCTTATTTTTAAAAAGTTTCGTAATTCCAACTCCTACCTTGTTAAACATTTTTTTTTAATCAAACTACTACCAAAACTTGAGTAAAGACAGAAAAGAGGGTGCAAGATGTGAGACATAAGAGAGAAAAGATGAAATTGGAGTGCAATGTGATATAGTGTGGGAAATCGAAGATTCTACGGTCATTACCGATAGTGGTAATCACCATGTTATTTTAATAGGATTTGCTATTTTCTTATATCTTATCAATACATATTAATAAATAAACATATTAATAAACGAGGCTTTTTTCGAGAGCCTACGTTAAAAGTTAATTTTTACGGAGCCACCAGAAAATTCGATTTAATTTTCTTGCGTTGTGAGGGAGCCACGTTTTTAGGAGATTGGCTGGGGAGGTTTTATGGTATATTTTCCTAATTATGAGTTTAGAGATGTCAAAGTCACCTATATTAGGAAACCTATTGCCAAACTCCTATCCTATATTATGTGTAGAAGACGTAGGACTAAGCTACCCACTTCTATAAAAACAATATAAACTCTAGATAGAGAGAGTCCAATTATTATAGGATTGTAGAAGTTTAGGCGATGTTCAAATTAGGATTGTAGAAGTTTAGTTTAGGAGATGAACAATTGTAGCATTAGGTTAGGATTTGATTTAATTTTTTGAGTTAGGAGAGAGTCTATGATTTGTATGCTTTGGTATTAATTTACGTGGATTCATTTTTTTTTTCTTTTCTTTTTTTACTTTTTGTGTACATAATTATGCATTGTGTATATATGCATTGTAGCTTATGATAATTGTTTTTTTTTTTTTTTTTTTTTTTTTTTTTTACAAGCAAGCTTTACTTATTGATATCTAAAAATGGTTGTAGAGAATTAGAGGGGAGAGAAGAAGAGAGAAATATACATGAAAGCTTGAGTTTATTATTAACAAAATGAAGACCTTAAATACTAAGTACAATGTGTGTATACCCTAAATACATTTAGCTAATCTAGGATACAATATATTACACATTAATAATTATTCCTAAAATACAAACCGTAATTGTAGTTATCCTAATTTACAAGATCAATTACCACAATACAATATGAACATAATTATTACTATGATCATGATATCATATTTCTTAATACACCCCCGCAAGATGGACGTCCGGAGGACAAGTCCAATCTTGAAAGACAATACAAAGATCGGTGGAGAGGAGAAGCCGCTGTGGAGGACGTTCGGATGTCACAAGATCAATCCAAAACCTTAAGAGTGGGACAAAGAGAACAGTTTAGGAAATTAGACGAGAAAGGGTGATGAAAATATGACCGTGGTACACATTATGTAGTCCACGTCAAGGAGGTGTGATTTGGAAGGAGATTACAAAAATCTAGAGATAATTTAGAAGCAAACAAATTAAGAAGAGAATAAAGAAAGTACCGAAGAAAGGAGATATAAATTAAGAGATGATGAAAATTTGGAAAAATTGAGAAGAGACAGTAGAGGATAGAACAGAGTAGGGAACAGTTGCGGGAACATAAGTCGCTGTAACAAGGCTCGTTGATCACAAGAAAAACGACAAATTGGTCGAGTTGTCCGACAACCTCGACGATTTGGTGAAGAAGAGCAGCAGCGGAATTAACTTGCCGATGATCGTGACGACAATCGGCAATGAAGGTAAGGTGGAGTAGACTGTCTAGAAATTAGAGAAGAAAAATGATATGTGAGGGGACAAATTTGACAATAGAAATCAGTTTTAGAAAATGGGATTCTGAAGATACGAGAATAAAATTAGGGGTTGAAAATTAGAGAATGTGGGAAGAATTTATGAGAGAATTAGAAAAAAAAATTCAGTACGTCAGAAGAGGAAAAAAATGGGAATCATGGTAGAATAATTACGTAGACAAGAAGAGAAGGAATCAAAGAAGACAGCCAGAGATAGGGCTAAGGAAAACAAATTGTGAAAGGATTACGCGAGAAAGATAATTTGAGAAAAGAGGAGAAGAGAATAATTTGGCAGAAGAAGAGAGAACAAAATTAAGGGTGATGATAGTAGGCGAGATAACAATGGGGAGGATAAAGAAAATTCGTGTTCACAATAGAACAACAATTTAAGGGTCGAAGTCACAAGATCGACGACCAATTGAAACTTTCAAAAAATTGAAGAAATGGAAGACAATGAAGCGGAAGACATTGATGAGCGCGTCGAAGGATCGACTGCTCTGATACTATGTAGAGAATTAGAGGGGAGAGAAGAAGAGAGAAATATACATGAAAGTTTGAGTTTATTATTAACAAAATGAAGACCTTAAATATTAAGTACAATGTGTGTATACTCTAAATACATTTAGGTAATCTAGGATACAATATATTACACATTAATAATTATTCCTAATATACAAACGGTAATTGTAGTTATCCTAATTTACAAGATCAATTATCACAATACAATATGAACATAATTATTACTATGATCATGATATCATATTCCTTAATAGTATTGATGTCTAATTAACTTTTTTTCATTGATTTGTACATCAAAAAAGTTGAGCAAATTAAAGCGCAAGAATCAATCAATGTATCCAATTAGAAGGTGAGGTTGAGCATAATATTCACTTAATAACATCTTTAATCCATTATTCTAATCCTATTGATTGTAGGATGAATGAATGTTGTATATAAAGTGTAAAAATATGTGCTAACCAAATTAGAGTGGCCATTACATTGCCAAATTTAATTAATTGGATGGCTACTCAAATGACTACTCTTTTTTATATGTAGATTAATTTATCCGTATTATGATGTAGCGAGACATGAATTTGACAGTATGGTTTGACTATGATCATGATCTTCCTTTTTTCTTTCCCTTAAAGCGTAGACGAAAGTAGGATACAGAGCATTACCTTTATTGCTCACCCCATCTTATTTGGATTGATTTGAAACAAGTTTAAACGTCGTTTCTTTTCTTTTCCTTCCTCATATCCTCCTTAATGTGGGGTCTCTTTTTGTATATTATGTACTATCAAATTAGTCTAATATTTTTTTTTTTTTTTTATAATAATTTACAAGAAATTGGTGGGAAGCCGAGATACGATCTGAGCCCCCACACCCTTTGCTATGAAAAAACCAATCCTAGTAAAAATAAAAGCTGCAGCCTGCGCCCCGATATCCTGCATCCTGGAGAACTGCTGGATCCGCTTTAGCAGAGCAACAACTGAAGGCTCCAACTCCCCCAAAGAAGAGAAAGAGAAGGGGAGGAAGCCATAACCCAAAGCAGCGCACCTAGTCTCATACTTAGCACGCTTACGATTGGCCGCTTCCCGCACCGCCTTACCTGGTTCAAAATCCATCAATCCCGTCTGAGTCATGGGCGACGATCCAGTCAAATCGACTCAAACGTCGCGCCCTCGATCCCAAGAATAAAGCAGCATGTCCGCTGGGCGAAGAGGTCGGCCATCAGCACCAATCATACCAATGTCAACCTCCTTTCCAGCTGAGATCCCAGAACGATAACAGATGTCAACCAGCGTGTCACGAACAACATTATGCCGATGTTTGACGCCAACCAACCCCGTACACGATACAGCATGATCTCCGAATATATCACCCACGAAGACCCACGAGCAAGCAGAGCACGGGCGATCAATGGTGAATAAAGGCACCCCAAAACGGTAACAAAGCACGCACCGATAAGTGCGACCATTCATGGTCTGACCCAACCCCGAAATAGGGACCACCCTAAGCCAATCAGAACTGTGTGCACCCTGTTGAGACTTCCACAAAGCCAACAGACGTGGTGTCAAGGAATAAACAGAAGCGGCATCCCTAGCCACCCAAGCGAAATACATATCTGCCAATCGTTTCATAAGTCGGGGGGCAGTGATCTCGCCAGGATTACTCAAGATATCAACCTCTAAAGTCCGATTAAAAACACCAACAGCGTCAGCAAACGCAGACCCCAAAGAGACAACACCAGCATTACAGAGAAGCTTAGACTGCAGGTCAGCAGACTGAAGTCGCGACGCTAAAAAAGCATAATGTACAGCATCCCCGGCCGAATAGACACCAAGCCCTCCAAATGAAAAAGGCAAAGTAGCAAGCCTCCACTGCCAATCACCGAAACCCGGACCAGAAGCAACAACAATACGTTCCAAGGAAGAGCGTAGGGCCGCATCAAAAGCTAGCCGGGCCGACTCAAAAATGTGCGGCGCACAAGTACGCAGGGCGAAATATAACTTAGAGACCCCAGTGCAAGCTCGAAGAAGTAACAACTCACTCTGAGGATCGTTAAGCTGAGCAACCGCGTCCATGAGTTAAATGGTCTTAGCCACCCTCTGCAAAACCATAGAACTACAGAACTCAAAATCGACACTAACAGGCCCACCTAATAACTTGACCCCAAGGAGAGGCCTAGCAATATTAGGAGGGAAGACACCAACAAGCCGGCTCCGCGGATCCTCCGTAGGCCAAAAAACCTCAGTTTTGTCAACATTAAGGTGAAGACCCAAACGAGGACCCTCTGCCTGAATCAGCTCCAAAACTTGGCCTACAACCAAGGTATCACCGACAATCGTGCCATCATCCAAATACCATGCCTGCAAACACAAGTCAAAAGCGTCTCTAATCTTACACGCCAAAGGGTGCAACACCAGAGAAAAAAGCAGCGGGCCTAGGGGGTCACCCTGCTGCACCCCCTGACACGACAAAAGAGTGTGCTCTCCATAATATAAACGAGCAGGGTTGGAGTAACAGAACTCTACCCAACGAGCGAGAGCGGGACAGCGAAGACGAACCTCCTGAAGCATAGCGGTGCGATCCACCATGTTAAAGGCATTACGAAAATCTACCAATAACATCGAAAGACCCACTTCCTCTCCACGACTCTCAACCAAACGGTTAACAGCATGTAATATCGCCTCACCACCCCCAGACACACCCACACCAAACTGAAGGTCCGCGAAGTAATCGCACAAAGAAGGACCCAATAAAGAGGCCCCCACCTTGGAAACCAGACGCCGCCACACTGTGCCCAAAGCAATAGGGCGAATACCACCGCCCGGCTTGACTAGAGGAGTGAGTGGTGCGCTAGCTACAAAGGGACCCAAAATAGTAGGACACTGCCCATCTAGAAAAAGGTTAACCACACGAGTAATCGAGGCCAGCAGCTCATCAGAAACTGCCACAGCGGCACCACTCAAGCAGTTCATAAGATGCTGAGCACGCAAACCGTCACGCCCACAAGAAGTACCACGTGGAAAACTCCTAATCCGATCTAGAACAACAGCAGCTGGAGCATCTAAATGAGGCTGGTCGACAGGTAAGGCAGGCAATGATGGCCCAGGAGCAACGGGGTGTTTAGCCTGCAAATCTTCCAAAGTAGTATCAGAGCAAGGAGCAATACCTGAGGAAGAAAGAACACGAACCGCCGCAGTAAAATGACCATCAGCAACCTTACGCCTACACTGCATGACATTACGCTCACACATCTCCAGGGCCTCATCACCAACATCCAACATAGGAGGCGAATCCTCAGCCAAAGTATCCTGAATAAGCCGCCACGCGCCCCCAGGCTCAGCCCAAGCGCGAACAGCCCGAACAATAAACTCCTCCTGCAAACGGCGCCTAGTAGCAACCCGACGCTCACGACAACTCTGCGGCAACACAAACAACTGAACCCAACCAGAGATGTCATCAGGCCTACCATAAACCCTGTCAAGCGCCCCCTTGAGCAACCGAGAGAAACTCAGACGACACTTCGGAGGGATAGACTTAACTGTGCGCAACCGTTTAGAAAGCAAACGGTCGAGGAGAGCAACATCAAAACCCGAAGACAAATCCACTGCAGTAGTATCCACAGGCTGTGAGGCAGGGACAGATGGTCGGTCCAAATTATAGAGAACAAAACGAACAACCCCATCGCCAGTATCTGCGGGTCCCACAAAATTAGACCTACTACCATGACGACACTTAGAGCGAAAAGTGTGGGTCTTGAAACAATCACCACAAAGCCAACGACTCATACGCCTGAAAGTGGGCTCGGTCTCATCAAAAAGAGTCAAAGAAGTCGAAAGAGCATGCTTAGTAACATCAAGTGCGGCACCAGTAAAATGATGACTATGCAAATGACCCACCAACGAACTCTGAGCAAGACCCCGCCCTCCATTATTCTGACACCCGCTAAGGCCAAAAAAAGGGCAGTGAAACCTCATAGTCCCAGACATATAAACCGAAAAAAAAAAAAACAAAAAAAAACCAATAGGAAAGTCAAAAGAAGGAGCCCTGCCAAATATGGAAACTATGCCAAACAAATAAAACACCAAAACGCAGCCCCTCACAAACTCAGCTCCTCCCCCAAACGGCAAAGCCTCAGACCGGCGAAGGACAAGCCGCCGGAGCAGATCACCCGCCGCATACCGGCCACTGCTGGGTCGCCTTCTCTCATCGCCAAGGAACCCCGCTCCATCGTACCAACCCACGGAAGATGAGATTGGGGACGGTTGGTGATCGAAGAGGAATGGATCGTCGATGATGATGATCGCCGATGATGAGGATTATTGGCTGGCGGCTGTTGACGATCGCCGATGACTAATATATGAGAAAAGGTTTTTTTTTTTTTTTAATTAATTATTATTTTTCAGGTGAATATAAATCCGAAACTTTGGCCTAACCTATTTTCATAACAATTGAAATATTTTGGTTCTAAAATTGACCATTAATATAAATAGTTAATTTTCGTTGTCTTATTTAACAATTTCGTTACATGGTGTTTTTAATCGTCTTCTGATCGGACATTAATCGTTATTTATATTTTGTACGCAATAGTGAATGTGTCCAATTTCGCTTTAGCATTGGAAAATTTCCTAATCATATTAATGATGGAGGAGAATTTTCATTAGTAGTAGTAGTAGTGAGTAGGCGTATGTAGGAGTTGGAGAACTATTGGAGTAGGAGTCGTATGTAGGAGCATGAGTAGGAGTAATGGGAGTAGAAGTAGTCTTCCAAAAACATTACTATTGTATTGGAATTTTGGAGAATGGTAGCATTAGTAGTAGGAGTAGAGTAGTAAAAGGTTATTACAGATTAGATCGTAGATCCTGAAGAATAATTATTCGATCCCCAGTAGAATTTTTAGTAGTAGTAGTAGTAGATTTCGTAGGAGTAGGAGTAGGAGAAGAAGCAGAAGCATATTAAAAATACATTCCAAATATATTAGAAAATTGGCAATTATTGTAGTATGTGGTAATAGCGCAAATTATACCATGATCCCGGGAGCACAAGGAGCATGGTGGTCCTTCTCACAATAGAGGAGTAGGGACCACACTTAAATAGATTTTAAAATATTTTAAGTGTGGTCCCTACTCCTCCATTGTGAGAAGTACCATCATGCTCCTTGTGCTCCCGGGAGCATGCATGATATAAGCATTGGTAGAAATAGTAGTAATAGTATGATCTCAAAAAAAAAAAAAAAAAAAAATAGTGATAGTAATAGTCCTAAGTCCTAACGTGGTAAAAAAAATATTGGGGGATGGAATTATGCCACGATAGCTAGGCAAAATATACATTGAAAGTCGTATTTTGGAGCGACAATAAAATTCTATTATTACTTTTGAGCTCTACTAGTCGTTGGACCGCGCGCGGTGCTCGCGGTCCCCCAACATTATCAAATTTCTTGTTCGTTTTCCCTTTTGATGCTTCTGAGCGTTTTATCACCAGAAAGCTGGTTCCAAGCGTCTTCACTTGTTTGTTGATGCAAACATGTATAAAGATGAAAAGAGACTAACACCATATATTTACAATAGATGCCTGCGTAAGCAGAGCTTTGCAGTGTCATTAGTACAACTACATTGTTTGGAGATAAGCATAGTCTGAAATTTGAAAGCAGGGATTGAGCAACTTAATACAACTTTACAAGGCCAATATGGCTATAATTGCCTAGCCAAAACAGATGAATGGGGCGTCCCAAAATACCACAACTCCAATAGACAGGTTATTGAAGTTGAGGTAGCCCCAAACCATCGGATGCTTTGTGCGACACCACCCCCGCTGCAGGCGCTTGCTATTAGATGTGATTTGAGCAGCGTCTCAAAATGTCCGGTTTTTTGATGACCAGATTACTCCTCCCTGGATGCTCCCTTGAGGCCCCACTTTAAGGCTTCGTTGATAGTCAGGGCCATTGTTGGACCAAGTTCCTGTGTCCTCAGCTCTTCCTTAACCTTCACAAAGAAACGGTACTGCTCCTGTAACCCAACAATTTGTTGTCTAGGAAGCATGAATGAAACATCATGCAGGTAACAAGAATAATGGCAACACTGGTAAGTTTACATCTTTGGTTTTGGAACAGAGGTCATCCGCTGTGATTCCTAGGATTTTTTCTGCATCACTGTTGTATGCACTGAAGGTCATGGAGCCTGTGTCATCAACACCCTCAAAGCTCACGCCAATCCTGCAGTGGATTGTGTCAATGGTCTACCTCTAGCCATGTCAGAGGGTAAGTAGTGAATAGATTTGTAAACTAATTTCCATGAACTTACCTTGGAACAGACTTCACCCCTATGCGCTTATACCCATCACAGTCGAAAGTCGTTTCTTTTGTAGAGTGGCTGTTTTTGGCGCAATGGCTGCAGGTAAAGAACGCGCGTCCATCATTTATATCAAATTGTGGTATAAGAACATTGATCAAGAAGCGATCTTCCTGGCATAAATCATCTGCCTACATTGCATTGGAAGTGTGTTAGCTTTATAAACGTGTTGTTAAAGTAGCAGCCAACTTTATTTTGTTGGTATTGAACATCCATGTAAATTCCTCACCATTTTGGCCCTAAGATCGGCCAGGGTAATGGTTCTCTCTGCTTTCACAGGATTCCTTGCACTGGCTATCATCCTGTGCTCCCTTAGATTCAAAGCCAACCATAGTAGAAATAGTGGTCGACAGTGAAAAGCCTGCGGGCATTATATAAGAATGTTAGTCTCTAGGTGTACGAACACTTAAGTTTACTGCTGAAAATAGCACAACCTTTATAGGCGGATGGCTTGAGGGCCGTGAACACCACGACTGGGTAAGAAGGCAGTAATGCCTCCAGTTTGTCACCCACATCTGCTGCAAGGTCCTTCCAAAGTGAAATCAGCAGGCTTTGGCCGGAACTTCAACATCATGGAAAGCATTTTCTTTTAGTTTTTGTGGTTAATTTACATAACAAAGAAATAAGCTTGGACGACAGCAATTTAGAAGTGGAAAATATCATCACATGAATAGCTCTAATGGATTTCATATCCAGTAGAAGCATAACGACATAATAGCAGACAAACTTCATATTTTCCAAGCATGTGCACACACCGACTCCAACACGATTGTATGTTATTGTAAGCATTGAATTCCCATAGGTAGTACACTGACCTATTATCAAGCAGGACAAGCTCACGAACTTGTATGTCTTCGTTGTTGCTTCCTTTCACAATCTTTGTTGGTTGGACGTAAACTGGTACTCCAATGACAGCTGTTTTTTTTTTACTTTCACGGATCACCAATAAAAACATGGTCACCAATATATATATAAGCGTAACTTTGAATCTGTTGTCGCACGCTTAGAGAAATGATTAAGTGCTTACTTATGCGCTCATCATTATCCGTAACCCTAGTAATGTCGACGATTGTCAAGTAGTCAGGTTCTCCATCTCCTTCAAAAGTCCCTACTTTCTGAACCACAGTCCTGGTGACGAAGTTCATTTGATACTTGATTTCAACGCTTTCTCTCAGGTATTGCTTTGGTATGGGTCTGACAAGCGCATTTGAAATTTCATAGATATTCTGCTTCCCTATAACTTTCTCGTAAGCCTCGATATCATCGTTGAACAGGGTTGCCTTCATTTGGCTCCCCTAAAACAAAACTGGTTAAATTGTGATCTGTATAATTAGGTTTATCAAATAAACAACATAATTGGAAGTTGGTTTTAAGTACCTTCTCATCTTCGAAAGTGATCATTTGGTACTTAGTTGAAGGTGAAGTCTGTTTTCGAGACTTGTCGATAACCTTGACTTTTACTGTGTAAGGACCGGTTCGATTTGTTAGATCTTTCAAAAACTTCTTCTCTAGCTCCACCATCCTACACAATGAAATCAATTGCATTGTAGATCGCAGATGCGCTTGATTAAATTAAATAAAGGTAAATTATGAAACGCAGGCAATATAAGAAGAAGATCAAACTAAGTTAGATTCGAGAAAACTTTTTCACTAAACATGTGAGTATCTGTTGACATAGTATATCTCCAAATCATGCAAGCTCAGTGTATTTAGAAGCAGACATGGTTCGCACGTTTCAATTTCAAGTAGTGTAAGCGTATGTAATAATTTTTTGGTAGTAAGTTTCATTTTCTTATTAGATCTGACCCGAGTTTGGTGGTGATTTGGTCATTCAAATTGTTGCTAATTTTTGTACCACTGATAATGCACTGTATTTAGTGCCGGCATAGCTCAAAAAACGAAATGGCTTTGATTTTAGTGTAAGTATGTGTGACACTTCGTAAAGAGAACCAAAAGCACGGTCAACAGATTTTAAGGTGACTTGCATTTTTCTTGGATCTATGTCCAGCAATTTTAACTAACATTAAAACCAGCATAACAGGAGGCATTGAGATCAAAAAGAGGCGAGCATACGACAGAGAAGACCTTTACATGTACAACATTTACAGCATAAAGACAGGAAAACCTTTGTTGTTTTTTTATATTTTACGACATTTACACGTTATTCTAAGGCCAGTGCAGTAGATAAGTACATGTTAAAACATGTTAAATGTTGTCACGAAAGAGACAATTATTAGTTTCAGTGACATGTGATTTGAGCCCACAAAAAGACAGAAAATGAATCGTACAGCTAAAGCATAAACAAAGCAACTAATGAGAATGCAGGGAGGCATACGGCAGCTTAATTGAAACATTTATGGGAAGGCAAAGAAGAAAGTTAACCACACCTTTTTTTTTGGAAGGTTTGCTGATTCTCTTTATCTTGGAGTTTTCTGAGTTAGGTAGATGCTGAATTATTGAAGTGAGATATGACCTACACAATATAGAAAAGAATATAATTTAGACAGGATTTAGACAACTTGGCCTCTTTTCCAGCAGAAATCAGTAGCTGCTTTGCAGCCCATGCTTAGGTCAAATCACCTATGAGCTATCGGTTTTTTGTGGGTGGGACTCTCACTTCACAGATATTTTCTTTGCACACAAAAATAATACATGGCTAAGCTTAATTGACCCCAACTTTATTTCACCAATTCCCATAAGCACTCCCCTCAAAAATATCTTTAAACTGTTGTGGCTCCACACATGTAAAAAAATCTATCTAACCAGAAATAAATAGTAGGACGGTAACTGCAATTACGCGTAGAGTCGAGATCTAATGCCTTTGGAAATAAACGACGTGTTTTTGAAACGCTAAGTCCAAAGCAGAACATGTATTAAAATCTAATCACAAATAGTTGGACGGTAATTGCAATTACGCGTACAATCGAGATCGAATGCCTTCGGAAATAAATGACATGTTTTTTAAACGTTAAGTCCAAAGCAGACCAAGTATTAAAAATCTAATCACGCTTACAAAAATAGTCTCCTAATCTCAAAATACCTGACTGTAGAAGGCCTGACTTGGGTTCAAGGAACATTCCTGAGAAGATCGTCTAAAAGTTAGAGTAAATGGACCTTTGGTTCACTTTGAACCTGCAATTTAAACATTGGTTTGTATTAAAATCAATTTAAATCGTAAAATATGAAATGTAAGGGAAGTCAGTTGTGTCCATACCATGGGGAGGAATGGACATAATGCTAGAGCATGCCCTTGCAAAAGAAACGGGGCATGAGAGTTTAGGAGCTGCTTACGATATCTCCAAGAACTACATTGAAGTGCACTTTGTTTAGAGTATCTGGAAGCTTACTGTACCTGATATAATAAGAGATATATGTAAACCGTTATGCCAATAGTGCGTCTAAAACTCCGCGAAGGTGCATATCTGTAGGAGGCGCACAAATACCTGATACAGACATATGAGAGTCAGTCTTGCGGAGGAATGTTATAAAACTGATAACAAATAGTTTCACATAGTCAGTATATGGCGGTTTAACATCATTACCTACGCATTCTGGCCATAAAATAGGATTCAGAAGCTTTATAAGCCTCTGTGAAATATATCCCTCAGTCCACACACACACACACATAAAAAGAAGGGAAGTGCGAGAAACACATTCCCTCCTCCAGGGTGACAGTACGAGAGACAGAAGTATAGACCTCAGAAATTGCCCTCTCCAAACAAACAACCACACATACACACACATGCACACAACAAAAGATTTAAAATAAATAAATTCACATGTATGTTCCTCAGCATGAGAAAGATAGAGTATAGAAGTTTATTTTGCTCTGCCCCCTCAATCAAAGAGACGGCAAATAGGGAATTTGATTCCCTGAACTTCATGAAAGACATAAAATATAAATCAGTGGAGTCCTACCAACAATAGAAGTGAATGACATCACCAACAACTGCCCAGAACATTAACATAACTTCTTTTAAAAGGAAGCTAATGATCTCCTTAAGAAGTATGGTATAGTTACTAATGAAGCTCATACGGCCAATTATGCAAGCTTTTGCAATTGATATTGAAAGGACGACAACCCTGCCCTGATGTTCTCAAAACGACAGCTCCACATCCTGCGTGGCAATAGAAAATACAATTAGTATCCACTCCGAACTATCAGAGATAATAGGCATGAATTTATATCTGGCCGTTGACCTTAGAGAGTGGTGTAGATTATTGAATCCATTGATTGACAAACACGGTGTGGAACAGACTTGGTAAGTTGGCGGTGCGCAAATCCATTGTGGATGACCAAAACAGTTTAATTACAACCTGTGTAATTGCAGATTTCCCTTATTAGAGTAGTAAAGCTGTAGGACAGAGAAATCCTAAATACCGCAACAATTAAAGACATTACGCATCAAAGCCGAATCCCTCACCTGAAGAAGTTTGAATCTAGGTTTGCAGGTCGGCTAAGGAAAGAGCATCAATGACACCAAATTGTAACCTGCTCTTGACTGCAAATAATAGCTGTATGCACAACTTTTGTGCCCCTCCTACATTCTTCCTGCCTGCATTGCAAAGAAAAGTCGAGGTTTGTTTCAGAGCTGAAGGTGTACTATATTTGAGGCTTTTATTTGGAAACATGCTAATGTTTCCATTGTACCTGTACCCCCAAGAATGAAGATGGAATATGAACATAAGTAAGGGATAACAATGACTCGGGCGTTTTTTTTTTTTTTTTAACACATAAGTTGACACAGAAACGACAAATATATCTGTTAACAGCCTCTATACTCAATTACACCGATGAAGACGTGGATGTTGATGTTTACAGATGCCTACTACGCAATATTTTCAGTATTTGACATGGATAAGTACTTTTATCAGTATTTAACAAGCTGGAGAAACTTCAGCGCCTAAGTACTTAGACACCCAGCTGATTGTTACACATGGATACCCACCTGCCAGTGAAATTCATTATTCAGTAAGGTCCCTTTTAACATACCCAAACCCATATCCTAAATCACATTTATATGTAATCCAGCCTTTCGACAGTTTTCACATTGGAAGCTGTTAATTAGTTTTTTGCTTGTGAATTAGGAAGAAAGAAACCAATGAATAACCTGGAGCATGGGAAGTGTAGACAGACCATGAAAGGCATGCATGCGCTGACAGCAGGCAAGATGAAAAAGGCTAGCTTTCGTACGACATTGCTTTCATGTTACTGACAAAAGAATGTAACACAAGAATGTTTAAGGAGCACAAATACACACCAATCATTGATTGTTTTTCATAGGTGAAGTTTGTGCCGATGACTCACCGAAGTCCCTACGCCTGTATAATTCCTGCCCTTCTTAGAACCTCAAAAGCAACGACGTTCTGGACTGAATTTGTAGCCAAAGACTCCTCCGTGATCTCCTCAATGACTATCTTTAACTGTTGTGCAGTTTTTGCACGTGAAAGGGCTACATACAACTGCCCATGCGAAAAGCAAGGTCGTAGCAAATAGATCCCTACACGTTGCAATGTTTGTCCTTGTGCCTTGTTAATAGTCATGGCGAAGCTTAGTTTTATAGGAAATTGCCTCCTTTGGAACTGGAATGGGTATTTAGATGATGCTGATGGTTGTAGTATGATCCTTGGCAAGAACACGTGCTCTCCTTTATAATGGTCGGCTGATATTTCACACTCGATCATGTTCCTGGAGAACCTCTTGCATATTAGCCTAGTCCCATTACAAAGGCCTGATGCTGGGTCTAAGTTGCGCAACAAAATGACAGGGCAGTTTTCTTTTAGCACAAGCTCGTGCGGGCTCATCCCTCCTGGACATAGTGTGTTAAGGAATTCGGCTGGATACAGGGTACAATTATCGTCCACCACACTGTCGAAGCCTTTGTATATGCGAGCGGATCCTGGGAATTTGTTAATCAGTAAATTGTTGATTGCATCCACATCATCATTTCTCGGCGCTAATATAGCCCTTTGCGTGAATATATGTGGCAAAATCGGGTGATGACTAATTTCTGGGAATAAGTAGTCCGAGAGAACGTCAAGGACATTTTGGCCCTCTGGGCACTGGAGCATTAACCCGTTTGGCAACTTAACTGGCCCAGTGCCTTTTGTTTGTATAGAGCCATCGCCCAAGCTCAGTAAAAATTCTAAAAAAGCAGGGTCTTCTCGAGCCCGGACATT
Source organism: Spergularia marina (assembly GCA_963680865.1). Lineage (NCBI taxonomy): Eukaryota > Viridiplantae > Streptophyta > Magnoliopsida > Caryophyllales > Caryophyllaceae > Spergularia > Spergularia marina. Next base: position 9,816,063 of record OY804546.1, on the reverse strand, counting down.
TTCGGTAAGCCTGTACTTCTCTAAATCTGGCCAAATAGGTGAGCTAACAAGACTTGCCTCAACTGCTTCATGCTGTGTTTGCTTTGGTAAGACCGGTAACACTTGCCGGAAATCGCCACCAAAAACGACCACCTTCCCTCCAAAAGCTACATTAGGCATGCACACGTCACGTAATAGCATATCAACAGCCTCTATATTATCCTTTCTTGCCATTGAAGCCTCATCCCATATAATTAAAGAAGCCTCCATTAGTAGTGTCGCTAAGCCACTTTGTATTTTAACACCACATGACAGGGAGCCTTGTTCATCGGTGGGGATTTTGAACCTGGAATGTGCAGTACGTCCAGTCGGTATGTTTGAAGCAGCAATGCCCGACGATGCTGTTGGCAGACATATTTTACCCATGGAACGCAGCTTTGCATACAATGCACAGTATAGGAATGTCTTGCCAGTGCCCCCTGGACAGTCTATGAAAAAAGCGCCTGGTTTACCACTTTTTACACGGTGGACAATTGTTTTGTAAGCCAGTTATTGTTCAGGATAAAGCTCTTTCCTTGCACGGCGACACACTTTAGGGATCGGGGTATCTAATGCATCCATTATATCTCGACTTTGTCTGAGGGCATGGTCTTGTAAATTGTGCAAATGATCAAGTCCAAAGTCATTAAAAGTCTTACCCATCCCTTCCAAATATTCTACCACTTTCTGCGAAGTCAGTTGAAGCGCCTTGTTCTCACTACATGGATATTGCCTCCTATTATCTTCGGAAAGCCCATCGTAATATTTTTCCCACAAGTTTTTAGGCTCCGAAGGCTGGCAGAAGATGAGTATGGTCGCAAACAAACGCCGCAGGGCATGCGGCATTTGCACATGTAGTGCCTCGTCCATACAATTTTCCACCGATTCATCAGATTCAAGTAATCCACGTTTGAGGCCTGACTCTTGGAATGTTCCACACGCATGTCCTTCTACCATCCGCAGATCATCAAAAGATTGTGGGCCACGTACATTGGCAAGTAGCAATCGCAAATAATAAGGCTCCCCATCTCCTTGCCTAACTGAAGCTATTCTTCCTATGACGATGCCTCGTTTCCTGGCTCTCCACGATCGGCTTGGTTGATGCCACGTGAAGTGCTCAGGGAACTCAGAGTACAAGTACCTTCGACTGCTGGGCTCTTGAGCGTTTTTTGCAAAAAACTCTATCAACAATGTCTTAGAGTTGTTTTCGTTGGCAAGCACACATTGCAGATTTTCTGTCTCATTAAATCGAACAAATTGACCATTATGTGTGTGTACTGGCAACGCCACAACTGGTGGATAAATCTCGAATAATGGAAATTCAAATATCCGCCATGCGGCTTTTGGAGGTGACACCCAGCGGCCTGCCTGGTACCTCTCTATCTCGTCAATGGGTTTATCATCCTCCCCTTCAACGACAGAGAATGACACGCGATCATTGGCCCTTGTACACATACTTGTAGAGGTACTTGACGACCTTAATGCTTGAACATATCTCAACATTAATGTGGCAATTAAACATAGGTAGAAGATACGGATTGTAAGGTATGACCCACCTGTTGTCCAAATCTTTTCCTCTAACTTGCACCGTCTCGCCTGTTTCCCTCCTTCTATACAAAGGATAACAATCTTTCCCGATAGCCGTAAATTGATTGAAGCCTTTTGGATAAGAAGATTTACCCTTATTAATCCCACCTTCTCGCCTCATACAAGGGTTTGTACGGCTATCCAACCCACAAGGACCATGCATCATCTGTTTCAAGACTATTCTCCACAAGTGAGGGTTTTCCACACTTGGAATTTCTGCGCACACATATATGTTAAAATTTTCGGCGTCCGTTATTTTATGCCCATAGGCTTGAGTATAATTAGGAAATGAGCATGAGGCAGGCCACGTTTTTGGAATTCCACCACATATATGAGGGCAGCCACCTCCCCGAACACCTTTTTCTCCATAATTTGTTTTTTCAAAGCAACGAGCTTTGCATGGAAAACCCTGGCCACCCTGGCCGGTCATGAGCTTTTTCATTAGGACCGAGCTGTGCCTTTATTTATGGCCATTTTTTATTGCATGTCATTGTGATAAACAAATCAGGTTTCCCGTACTTTTGTACAAGGGCCATAGAATTTAGGTACCGACGTTTCATGTCACGTGGTCCGCCTATAAAAGAAGCTGGCAGTATCACTCTTTGGCCGATCTTTGCAGCATTATTTTCTCCTTGCTTCACTGTATCCACCACCTCCTGATACAAATCAGGCCTTATCACGTCCTGATACTTCCGAAAGAAGTCAAGGCGAGTATTCTCAAGCTTGACATACATGTCGACATTGTATTGCTGTAACAACCGACCAGCCATCAACAAATAATTGCCCGGTCGTATTTGAAGCTTGTAGGCATAGTATTCCTTGCAAGTGATTTGCTTGCCCCTTGTACCAGGCCTTGGATTAGCTATTGCAATTGACGCAGGCCCGGGGGGCTCTTAATTTGAGGCATAAAATGATAGTGATTAAAAGCATTACCTTGCTCTTCCTGTGCCAGGAGGTCCTCAGTTTGCTGGAACATAGATGCAGACACTTGTTCAGAAGTGTTAACAGTCCCAGGAGGACCATTTTTGGGTATTCTATTTAACCCTTGATGCCAGCCACAATCTCCTTTAGGATTTTAAGCAGTAGAGGGTCATAACAACAATAATAGTGCATGCTCCTATGAGATTGACTGGACCTACCGTGGACCATAATATGTGGGCTGCTTGATTCTTGCGAGGAAGTTGCATCTAGCCACACGGCCGCAACTTCATCGGCAGTAGGAGCATTGTAAACTCGTTGGTCTAGAGCGATCGTGTGATTCAAGATAATGCGGCTGGTGTCTGTCACGTCCAGCTCCCTCAACGATATAAAGAAGCACGCGTATGGATTGTCTTGCATAATGCTCATGAGTGTGTCTATAACAGCCGGCCTAAGCTCTTCATAACATCCCGCACGATTCTGCCTTTCATTTTGTGCATCGTAAAAATACATCTGTAGGTACCTTGGCCGCTTGTTCGCGGGTAGGAGGTCTGACACTTAGTGATACATCTGTCCATGTAGCTTGAAAAGATAAAGGCCTCTATCATTAACCACCTCGTAAGCCCCACCCAGGGAGCTGAAAGCAAACATATTATTGTAGAAGCGCGCGTATGCTCGAAAATGCACTGCATCGTCATCCGTGCTTGTTAGCAAATTTATCAACTGAGGAGGGTATTCATTTGTTGCTAACTTAACCTCCCCGTTAGAGCAGCAGAACCCTTTAGATTCATATATAAATTTCAAAGCTCCACAATCCAAACACAACTTAGGCGCGGATAAAGTTAATGCTTCAGTAGGCACAGGTCGACCACTTATGGCCGCAGGAACATCTACATATTGGCACATAAGGTAAGTTGTAAACTACTTCTCAAGGTTCGATTGCGTTCCTTGCAAAACCTTTCTCCAAAGTTTTCTTCCAAAAGTACATCTTGTCCAAATTTGTTGAGTCCTTATATTTTGGTGGGAGTTGGGTATCCAATAAAGGAGGATAAAATTGCAAAGCTCACCCGGTGGTCTAAATGTGTTAATATTTGAACATTTCCCACCAAATTTCAAAACACGTAACCGTCAAAAGAGAGACATCGAAATTGGAATCAATCAATAAATGGTGTTCTAAATGAATTTATAAACATACAGATGAAACACTTGTAAATTGACATCTAAATCAATATAGACTATGTGGAATGATAATGTAATATTAATTGAATGAATATGGGTGATTTTTGTGACCTTTGTGACCTTTGTATTATTATAGATTTGTACTCGTGGAGGCGGCAGTGGGGTGGGTCGAGTCGGGTTCGGATTGGATAGCTTAGGGTTTGGGTTATAATCCATTCGGGTTGATTCGGGTCGGGTTGGGTTGGTTCATGCTGGGTTGAGACTATTATCGGAACTCGGGCAACGTCGCGTCGGGTCAGGATTAGGTGTCATAAAACTTTACATATACGAGTCCGGTTTTTAACGAGATCGGGTGTTGGCGGGTACAGTATAATATTTGAATACAATTAGTTACAATCAGGTCAGCATAGGTGGGGTAATGGTTAGTGAATATCATTCATATCATATTAGTTGACGAAAATGATATTCTTTATTTTGAATATTGTAATTCATAACTTTATTTTTATTTATTATATAACTTTATTCTGGTCTAATTTATTTCTTATTTTGATATAGCTATTTTATGAGCTTCTTCTATGTGGTAAATTGCTCCAAATGAACAATCTTCCTTTATAAGTGTGTACTCTCGTTTCTCAGGTTGTGTACTTTTAACATACAAATTGACATACTTTTACTAATGCTACATACCGAAAATGATGATAATAACTAATGGTACATTGTATTTCTTAAATGATTGCCGAACATAGCCTACTAGTTGTCTGCGTGTTTATATTGTTATACTCGTTATATAAGAATGTCGGCTTATCTTTCTTATAATATTATTATGTTATCTATTTCTATCCGTTACCATATTATCTCCTTTCAACTTATACCTATTGTGTACTTTAACAAAGAAATTGATGTACTTTTATATATAAAATTTACCATAATTACCTTACCACCATATTGTACGAACATAAATCACCATAATTAGCTAACTTACGACCATAAATTATATTATTTTCCATAAATTAGCTAATTATTACCATATTATATAATTTCCAACTGATATCCAACTAATAAGTGGCAACTGTGCTAATGGGAAAGACTTGGTTTCATGTTTTGCTAATCATATTATATGTGAACACGAGCGGAAATATGGAGACAATAATAAAGTTGTGATTTACACAAATCAATCTACATAACAATAATGATAGTTAAAGTAAAACTTATATGATCAAATGGAAAGACTTAATATGATTGAACATGAATACCAATATACCATCAACAAACTATGTCGAGATATAGTTTATCGGGAATTTATATTGGTCACTAAGACTATGTTTGATAGGACTGCATCTTTCTGATCTGATCTAATCTGAATTTGATTGCTCCTGATCTGATTTGAATGACTCTTAACTGATTTGAGTTGAAAAATTGATTGAATTTCAACGAATTAGTATAAAAAAATGGACCAAATTCATTGATCGTTATTTGAGCAATTCTGAACTGATCTGATCTGATTTGAATGACTCTGATCCGATCTGATCTGATCTGAATGACTCTGAACTGATCTGAATACTACTTTTATTAAGTCCTATCAAACAGAGCCTAAATACGATATAGTATTTAAATACAACTACTTATAATCCTACACGTGTCCGAGTGTGCTTCATATGTTATAATACATGGTGGACATGAAACCGCTACAACACGATAGAAGTTAATAAACTCACTTGTGATGGAACACTAACACGATAGGCAGTTCATTTTGTTGATTCTTTTATTAACAAAATTATATATAAAAGACATGAATCCCAAAAATTATATATAAAATACCAAATATTTTGGTCAATAATTGTCTTATATTAAGAGTCAACTGGGTCTATAGTTTGTGTGTAAGTTCACAAGCGTAGAAGAGATAACTAAAAGTAAACATATGAGATTCAATAGCGGTCATGTGTAATAAACACATGAGAGTTAAAACGAGTGTGAGTCAATATGAAATAAAGGTTTGATTCGAGTAGTATTTATCATTAACCCTGAACTATGCTCTCCATGTTTCCTTCAATAACATAGATCATTCTTAATCTAAGTTTTATTTTATAATAAGTTTCAATATAGTAAAAAATTAATATATGGTAATACGGCGAGAGCATGGACTTCACTTGATATGGTAAGTACGTTTTTTTGTATTTTAATTATGTAAGACATCCTTAATTTCGTGCGTAGTTACTATGGACATTTACTTGTCCTTATATCGAGTATATCGGATCTAACGGTTACTTTTACCTACTTTTGCCTACCTTATATATAGTATATCAGATTTAACGGTTTGCAAGTACTTTTGCCTACGTATGCCTACCTTTTTGCATTTTTTGATTCCATTACCACATCCACGATTTTGAGTGTTAACAATCTTATGATCTAGAATTACAAATGTTGATCTACAGTGAAATTTATTTACTAACACTTAATGATCTATTTTTACAAATATTCATTCAGAATGGATTGTATTGAGTTTACATTGAAATTGAGATTTATCTCAACAACCCCTGTATGTGAAATAATGCAAGTGAATCAAAAATCCGAAATCCGAATTGACAAATTGTGCAAGTGAATCAAAATCCGAAAGCCGACATGTCAAAATGTGTAAGTCAATCAAAAATCCGAAAATCTTATTGTTGCAATGTCAATCAGCTTTCTTAAAAACAAAGTCTTCTTAAACACAAACAAACAACTTCACACCTTAAATAGCAACTCCCCACATCACACCAAGAACAAATACAAGGGTTTCTTACATACTCCGAAAATTAAAATAAATATAAACGTACGTCTACATAATTATCCTTGAAATTAAACAATACTTAATGTATCGCAATTGTCTTTAAATGAATGGAAACAAACTTTCTAAGTCGAAGACGGTGGCTTATTCTCCTTGTCATGCATGGCCTCATACTTGATGTCCTCAATTAGCATGTCTAGTGTAATAGTCCACCTCTTCATCTTCTTTGAGATTTTTTCTTCTTCAACAGCGATCGCATCAATCTCTTCTTCGAGTGTCCAAACCATCTCCATGCTCTCGTAAATCATTAATATAGATGAAGTCCGATATCCACTTAAATCAATTCTCACCTACAACAAAACATACGTTTTCTCAAACATTTACAATTATCACTTAACAATGTGTTACAACGGAAATTCTAACCTTTGTTGAACCATATAGTTCACGTAGCTTGTGCAAGAAACACTCCAGCTCAACCCTTAATGCATGACTCTGATGGAGGATGGACGGGAGTATGGATGTCCAACTACGGCCACGTTCAAATTGTCTAGTGATCACCGATGTTCCACCATCCACAAACAAAGAGTATAGTAGCGGAGTTTTTTCCGGTACATAGCATAGAATCCAAGAGTTTGTTGGGTTGTATACCTAAGCTCCCTTTTAAAACACTTAGAAGTTGAACATACTCGTGTTCATACACTGACATATTGTGAACTCTAAGTTTGCAGGCGTACGAGGCGTCGATGTCATCTAACATAGTAACGAAAATGATTTACAACATAAATCGACTACAAAATTTATTATAATTCACATAAAATAATTAATGTATATTCTACACTTACCACGGTTCGTCTTCGACTCGTCGTCGTGATCGAAAATTATGCTATTCCTGAACACCATAATTTCTTTTTTTCTTGCGTTTTAATATGCTTATTCTTTGTACCGGCTCATACAATTTATAGACTAAGACTAACATCACCTAACTTAACTAGCAATTAATAGTTTGGGTAAGTAATTTTAATAAATTTTATGACAAGAGGTACAACTTTTTATGCAATTATATCGATGTCCTCATTTCGTCAAACATGGATGTCGTGGTTTTGATTTACCTTTAAAATTATTCATTCAGATTGCGAACATTATATTGCGAAAAATATCGTCTTTATATACCACTAATGTGCTGTGTACTCAATAAAAACAACCATCTGAATGATATTCTCAAGTCTAAACTAAATGTATTATCTAAATGAAAATTATAAAACTACGTCTAAATATATACATCACCATCTCAATGAAAATTTGGGTGTTTTGAAATAAAACTATAAACAAACAAACAAACACATCTCTTCTCAATATTTTCATTTGGGCCGACATAAGCAATCTTCCAATTGGGCCGCCGAACTGCATTGGGCCTGAAACAGAACATACTCAATTCAATGATAAGAAAGAACAAAGCCTGCTCGACTACATCACTTCGGGGCGACTCTGTTTGGCCCATCTCGCTTGTACGCAATGTACAATGGCCGAACATCTTCATCAATTATCCTCATATACTCATCAATATTGGCCGATCTTTCAGAAGGCGATGCCTCAAGTAATGGACTCAGTCTTCGAATAATAACCTTCGCTTGCTACAAGTTAAATTACTCAAACTAATAAGCAATAATTCAAAAACAAACTATAATCGATTACAATGGGCTACTATAAAACTTTGAAATTTATTAGTAGCTTACTGAGTTAGAGTCAACATATTTCTCTTTCCCTTTAGGCATCAACAATGAGGATGTTGCCGCCGGGTTCACAATAACCGGGTGAGAGACATTAAGGTACCAACGAACGTAGCCGTCTTCCACGGATTGCATAGGCTCTGCCGCCTTTGAAATAGCATCTAAGGACATCATATGACACTCTAGCCTACCCCACAAATCATCAAACAATTCCGGAAAACTCACCTCGTACCCTAGCCCAGACGCTGGACGGTATGCACTACTAGGGGGTGTGGGGGATTTGGGTATAATCTGTACATACCCAAATTGTCTAAGACTTTGAGTTGGGTCATAAGACTCACCAACATCCCCAGACCGAATAATCCCACTGAATAAGGAACGTGGCACCCTTTTGCCAAGCCCCTTACCGTATGGAAGCCACATAACCTCAGTGGGTTTCAAATTATCCAAAACAAACCTGTAGTGCTTTAGGCGTTCACCACTTTGAAGGGCAGGTACACCCCGAGTGTCCCACAGGAGTGAGCGTGGCTCATCGTCCCCGACTGACCGACCCTCGCATCTAGTGGGTCGTAAAGTAGGGAATTACTTGTAAACATGCGCTTGCAGTAGTGTAAGACAACCTGATATGCCCTTCGCATTAGCTCGCGATGCTATACCAAGTTGCCTGTACAAATATGCAAGCGTCCCAGCACCCCAAGCATATTTCTTAACTTGCTCATAATCCTTCAAAAAAAAGTTCACGGCAGCCCGCACACGGTCTCCGCTTTTATCAACAAACAATGTTGAACCGAGCAAATAAAGCAAGTAACCCTGCACCTCAACCTCGGGATCACGACCCTTCCTCAACATACCCATCATATACTCCACGAGAACACCCCCAAACTTGTACCAAGGAGCCTTCCTCTCGCTATCTCGATCAACCGGCTATTTCAACTCATCAGGCATCCTACCAAGAAGGTCACACATGTCAGCCTTGTATTGATCTGACGATGCACTACCCCTAAGTACATCACCCTCAACAGGAATGCGAAGGATATAGTAAACATCATGCAAGAGTATGCTCATCTCTCCAAAAGGCATGTGGAAGGTGTTCGTGTCAGGCTGCCATCGCTCAACAAAAATTGATATCATAGGAATGTCCAAATGCCGTATCATGCAACTTTGCAAGTGAGACAAACCACAAGCAGACACCTTCTCCTTTGCAACCTTATGGAAAAACTCATATTGACGAAGCATCTCTAGATGTCTCTCATGGGTGTAGCAATGAATAACACCGCGGTCTTTGCAAGTCTCATTCCAAATATGATGAGCAACATGACCCCCGAAGCTAGGGATCACATTCACTTGCATTGGACCTCCCGTGGCACTTTCACTTAGGACCCATGACATATATCTGTCCTTCCTTTTTCTCTTCCTAGGTAATGCTAAAGAGTCTGATGATTCTTCACCTCTATTAATACGACCACGAGCTCCTCGTGCAAGGTAAACACGAGAAGACGCAGTCGAAGAACCTCCTTCACCAACTGTACTTCTAATTTTGTCATTATCAAACCCATCCTCACCCTCACTTGACTGACTAAATTCCTCCGACGACGTATCATCTTCCTCCTCAGCTACACGCCTACTAAACTTATGACCATCTAAATCCTTGGTCAATCCATGACCACGACCATTACCTCGACCATTTCCTCCACCATTTCCTCGACCATGTACTCGACCATTTCCTCGACCATTTACTCGACCACCACCACGTCCACCAACACGATCACCAGCTCCCCCACCAACACAAATATAAACATCGCCTACCATCTACAGCAATTCAAACAAATTCACTAAACAAAACACCAATTTCCAGTTCCCTAATCCTAAATAACTACATCTACCAATACCATCTACAACAATTCAAATTCTTCACACACAAATCACCAATTTTCGAATTTCCTAATCAAAACACACATTCGCGATTTTGGGCACAATTATTAGGCTTTTCCTACAAGACCCATGAATTCAATAACATCTCAATTTCTCCAATTTACGATATTCCTAATCAAAACACACAATTCACCAATTCACGATTTTGGGCACAATTTCTCCACTCAATTCAATTATCAATGCTTTTCAAACTAATAATTGAAAACCTTGTCATATTATGAGTTTAAATTGGAACATAAAAACATACCTTTTCTGAATAAGCTCCACAGATCTGGATTTCGATTTCTGGGATTGATTAGCTCAAATTCTCGAAATAAAAGTTATGAGCTCATATGAGTTAGGATTTACTGATTAAATTGATGATATTTAATCAATTAAATCAGGAAAAGGAAAACGAAATTGTATTCCGTTAGCAAAATTTGGGGATTTTTGGGAAAAATATGAGACGAACAATATACGAAGGAGATGGATATGGAAAAAGAGAAATGGAGAAATGAGGTTCAAAGATATGGAGGAGAGTGGAGAAGGAGAGAAGAGTAGTAATGAGAGAGAAATGGGGAACAGAGAGGAGAAGAGAGAAGAGTAGTAATGAGGGAGGGTAAAATACGGGGAAGTCATTAGTGAAGTTAATTAGTGAGGGCACAAGCGGAAAAGTCAAAATACGGGCGACCAAATACGGGCGACAAAAAGCAATCGGGTTGATTTATACACTCGGTATGAGATATGTAAGAATCGCTTTGCACGCGATGTCACAACATATGTGATGTCATAGAAGTCTTTATCTCCACTGTATAGTGGTTGTCAGTTTGACAACATGGTTAGTCTTACCTTTTTTCAACATCAGATTTTCAATTCTTTGAAATTATACAAAGATCATCTTCTACCATTTCAATAGTTCCATATATGTCGACTCTACTCCAAACAGTGTGAACCCAACCCATAACAAACACGCCCATTTTAAAACATCTTGGACGATCAAATTAAAGCATGTGACCTTAAAGGGTAGATGACCCGATAAAGAAGGGAATAACGGAATCATCTTATGCAACAGCGGGAGTAAACAAGGATCAAGGAAGATCCACAAAAAAAGACTGGCAGGAAGAATGCAAAGTCGCATTGACAAGCAAGTAAAGGATACTCAGATTTCCAAGATAGATCACATTTAGGACCGTGTTGAAAAGGCAGTATACCATTACAATCATAGCAACTCGAATTTAATGTAGAATGGCCTTATACTGTGCCACCACGGCACCACCTAAGCTCAGATCATCTGACTTCATGCAATGCAGCCAAAACAACAGCAAAGAAGAGTACGCTTAAGATCATATCATAGGCTTTTTCAAGAACCATCGGTACTAGTTACGTCATCCAAAATAATCAAACGAGCTAGTATTATTAGAGGTCAAATAATTCCCACACTTGTACACCTTGAAATCTTCATCCTTCGCATTATCATCATCACAGCTAGTGTCCTTCATATCTTTGAGAAAGAAGCTCATCCAATGCCTTTTTTGTGAGGCCAGGGAACCTTTTGCGGTGACCATCAAGTGTTGGCGCAACTTTCATAATCGGCCATCCCAGTTCTTTTGCAACATCACTCTCTTCGCGGCCACCATTCCCAATTATGCAGAACTGGACACCCGGTCCATCGAAACAAGCCTCAATCCACTTAAAACATTCGAGCTTCCCGGTCTCACGTGAGCTATATACTGCAAATTGGATACGCACCTCAAAATAAGTTGGTATAGAATCAGTTAGAATCTGCCACATACATCCCAAAAACATGTACTCCCTCCGTCCCACTTAGAACATGAAGGGCAGCGTGTTAAAAGCGCTTGAACCACCAAACCCGAATTTCGGTTCGGCTCTTACCTCCAATTTGAATGGAAAATTTCCGTTAACCAAAAAATCGACCGAAAAAAAAAGACTAGTTTTTATTTTTATTTTGCTTTTTTTTTTTTTTTTCATTTTCCCCCAAAATTAGCAATTCGATTTGGTTTCCGACAATCAAACTTTTCGACAACTACAAGAAGAAAAAACATACCTCTGTCACTTGTAAACAAGTCATCCAATTTATAGAATAAACATGAGACCAGGGATGGTATGAGGGGTCCAGATGTCACCAAGATATTAATGCCTTCAGAGCTTGAACATTGTTGCAGCAAGGTTCGAGCTGCAGGCAATAAAAGGATTTCCACAACTTATTGTGTTCCGAGTTCTCTAACTAACTTCCCGGAATTAGCTAAGCAACTTGACTTTTTACTCAAAACAGACAGTACATACCTGCAGAGAACCATCCTTCGGTGAAATAATCTGTTATGTCATACATTTTGTTCCACATATTGATTAAGCCTTGGTCAAGTAAAGCATGCAAGCCCTGAAGTTTGAAGAAAATTCATGGACTGAAGTTAGAAAACAACAAACTCTAGACCACAAGTTGCTTCCACATATCTAAATGCATGTCAAAAGTACAAAGCATGCTACGGACTCTTCATTTCATCTTAACAAGCTCTGAAAATATGTTGGTGATAAGGGTAGAAGATTAAGTATTCTGGAAAAGGGTTTTGTTTAAGTTGAGCTGCTCCTCTTAGTAATTTTATTATGAATCTGATTGCTTCACAAGACATTTGATTAGGCTGTCTTATATAGGCTCTACAGATGATTCTAGAACTACCCTAGGAACTAGGAGTACAACTATTATCTTATATTTCCTAGGACACATTATATGAGAGATTGACAGATTCTTAGAAAACTACAGAACTCCAGAACTTCAAGTAATTTCCAGAATATGCTGATGCATATTTAGTGCTGGAAATACAAATTATCTCACAAAAGACGCAATCAAGAGGTGAAAGGTGGAGCTATCATATGTGAGAATGGAACAAACACACAGAAATGAGACTAGGAGTTGCAAAAGCAGAAGACTGGATTAAACAAATGAAAATTGCATCGGCAAGCAAGTAAAGGAAGCCAAAATTTCCAAGATAGATCACATTTTGGATATTCTAAAAGGCTTTCTGTAGATGAAGGAGACATTCTGACAGCCTGAGAGTTACAGGAGACTTGTGGGGAAGCTGTTATATTTGAACTTATCTAGACCTGAAATTTCTTATGCTGTTCAGCATTTAAATCAGTTTCTCCATGAGCCAAGACAGCCACATATGCAGGCTGCCCTCTACCTGGTCAGATATTTGAAGTACAAGTGAACATGGGATTGTTCTATTCCTCTGAATCTGCCCAGAATTTCAGAGGATATTGTGATGCAGATTGGGGAACCTGTGTCTTTACAAGCAAATCCTTGACTGGATACTGTGTTTTTCTGGGAAAATCACTCATTTCCTGGAAAACTAAGAAGCAGACGACTGTCAGCAGGTCCTCTGCTGAAGCTGAATATCGAAGTATGTCTCACACAGCAGCTGAATTAGTCTGGCTTGAAGGATTGTTCAAGGATTTTCTGATCGGCATTCCTCTGCCTATTCAACTCCATTGTGACAATAAGGCTGCGCAGTACATAGCGGCAAACCCGGTATTTCATGAGAGGACTAAACACCTCAAGCTGGATTGCCACTTTGTACGAGAGAAGATTCAGGAAGGACTTATACAGACAGAGCATGTTTCCAGCCAATGCCAAATAGCCGACATTATGACAAAAGGACTTGGATCAGCTCAGCATACATTCTTGTCTAATCAGTTAGGCCTTGTCCCACATTTCCCAAGTTCCACTTGAGCGGGGGGGGGTGAAGAGAATAGCAGCAGAATGCAGCAGCAACAGGACAAGACAAGAATGATGCATGGTCAACTGTTCCAGCTCAGCTTTGACTGTAACAGAATAACCGCCACAAGTTGGCCAGCTCAGAGTTAGTTATAACAGAATTAGGAATCCAATGTAATTAGTTAGCTGATCTCCAAACTGTATATATAGCATACAATTGCACAGAATAATTTCATAATAATAATAACACTATTTCTATTTCGTCTTGCTTTTCTCTCAATATGATGATCAACATTCATCATTTTATCAAACTCAATATTTGATACTTTCCAATCTTATTGTAAGATCTTTGAAGGATTGCGAATAATAATTTAGATAATATTATAGACAGACCCATGTATTTATCGATCATTCTTCGCGGAAGAGTACCAAGTTCATGTGTCAATGGCCATATTGCATCCTAACAATGATGCAAGTAAATGTCGCTGAAAACAAACTCATGATCTACATACGTTTGTTAAGTAAACCAAACAAGTAGTGGTTTTACGATACGATTTTATTTGTCACAATGGGGAGGTACATAGATAGGCCAAAAGGTCTGATCAAGCCCGCATGGGCCGAACAAATAGGCCCGTCATACTTTGGCCCAATCTGGGTGCTGCCAACAATCAAAACGCTTTTTATATTTATTTTTAAGTCGGCCACGACCCCCAAACCCGGCCCGGCCCATAATTATGTATGAGACTATATATACACAGAGGATTCCCAAATCGGAAGTCCTTGCTTCTCGTTATTTCTATCAACTCCACGGCTGAGATTCAACAGACGCAACCCCGTAACCGACCGATAACCGTCGTCGTATTGCTGGTAAGATTTCGATTTTTTTATTATTCATCTTATTTAATTAATCCAATTATCGTTTTAATTCGAATTAGAATTAGAATTTAATGTTGAGTTAAATAGCGTCGATTGAAGCTTTATCAATTTTAGGGTTTTAATGTCAATTTTCTGATTTACGCTTACATCTTTCTGATTGCCATGATATATGCGCGTAATTGAGTAATTTTCTGTAATTATGAAGCCTAAAATTAGGGATTGAATTAGTAGGATTTATAATTTAGGTTGTGCGATTGAGATTTCATTGTTCTTTTATATGACTGATTGAGATTGCGGGATATTGTCAGCCTTGTTGAATTTGACGTATAAAAATTTGCAAGTAGTTCTGATTTTTCGTTAGAATTTTCAACACTCTCCTGACATATAATACTTGTTGATGAGCATGTTGTGTGTGGTTTAGTCGATGTGGTTTTAGTTTTTAGACAGACACAGTAGAAACCTATGCTTTATGCTGAGAATTTTTAGAGTTTTAGGTACATTTGGCTCACTGCAATTATCGTTAGACTGATTACTGTTATTTGGTATCAAGGTCTTTGCTCGAGTTTTTGGAGATTGGGATCATTAGACCCAGAGATGGCGTTACTCTACACTGCTCGTGATCCTAGGTCTGTGCAGCCGGAGTTGGCCGATTATGGGTTTAAGGCTCATGATTGGAATAGGTGGCCAGAGAGGAATCTTGATTATCAGAGAACACTGGAGAAATTGAGGGGTCGTAAGAGGGATGTTTTTGCTATTGCTCATCCTAATGCGGGGACATATGCAAATCTTTGCAAGGACCTTCATTTCAAGATGAAGAAGGAGAAGGAGAAGGAGACTATGCAAGCAATGTCCATGGAAAAGAAAGATGAGGAACATGATACGAATTCATGTGCCAGATAGATTTTCACGGATGTTACAGTTCTGCACCATGGACGTGGCTTTCTAGCAAAGATCATCTTGGATCTTGGATCTTGGATGTTATTTATTAACGTTTTCGTTCAGTGTCTTTGAATTCAGATTTTGATAAATAAATGTCCAAGTTTTGAACATAACTAAGAGATTTGTTAGTACGGATCCTGGTGTTCATATGCTGACATTCGCGGATTTTACGAGGGAGATGGCGTAGAGTATTTGGGAATGTTGTGGAGTAGAGTATTTGGAGTATTTCCTCTTTTTCTTCTCAGACTATAATTCCGGATGATCTTGTACACACTAGTACGCATTAAGTAATGCATTTGCTACGCCCAAACAATAAGTCGGTAGCATCTCCTATATTGTACCTCTTTTGTAACAGACCTCTTAACGGACGTAAAGATATTGTGAAAACACAGGAATTGCTGAAAATCAAGCAGGATATGATCACGCCGTAGTCTACAAGAGATAGTCACACAAAATGCTTAAATGGAAGTCATCTTCCCTCTAAATAAAACTGAGAAAGGCCCAGGCTCGTAGAAAGGTGAATCAACAGGTAAAGAACATCCATGTTAAACCAACATATATAAGGAAAATGTACCATTTTTTCTAATGCCCACACATCTAGAGAGAAGCTCAAGTCTTGAAAGTATCTACGGTAGACTACAAGGACAGCAGCATGTAAGGTTAAGTGTAATATCTAAGGGCCTGTTTGGTTCACATTTTTTTGGGCCCAGTAATGGATTGGAATCACTCAATCCGTTACTTAATGTTTGGTTGGGCTTTTTGTATTTCCAATCCATTACAGCACTCAATGCGAATCCGCTGGATTCAAACCCACCCCCAACCCACGGATTCATTTATTATGAATCCCTCAGACAACTCTCTTTCTCAACGCCTCATTCTTCCTATTTCACCCTCTCTCTCCTCTTTCTCTCTCCTCGCAAATTTCTGAAAAAAAATCCAAAGCTCGTTCATCGATTCTCTCTCCTCGCACTAATTGAGGTAAATTTTTGCTCGATTGTCGATTATTTCGTTGATTTTGATCGATTATTTCGTTAATTTTGCTCAATTATTTCGTTAATTTTGCTCAATTATTTCGTTAATTTTGCTCGATTATTTCGTAAATTCTGCTCGATTATTTCGTTTACTTTGGTTGATTTTTTCGTTAATTTTGATTGATTATGTTGATTTTTATCGAAATGTTCTGGGTAATAATTGATTTTATCGAAAATTTTTGGGTTTTTTTTCTGGGTATGTTAATTTGATGGATTATGTTGATTATGTTGATTTTGTTTTAATTAATCAATTGGGTTTTCTTTGTTTCATTGATTTGTGGGACTTTTTGATGGATTGGAGTTGATTATATATGTTCCTTGTTCCTTACGATTTATTTGCTTATTTCCTAATTTTATTAATTCTCTGCTGTTATATATGTTCCTTGTTCCTTACGATGTATGTTGTATGTTTTCGTATCAAAAATCGGATTGGTTAATTGTTTCGTTAGTCTGTCCATTTGGATTAGCTTATAATGATGGGTTCCATCCTAGAGTAGATCAAATGATGGTACCTACTTTAATCTGTTTTGTAGAATTGCTTAGGTGCATTAGACGGTACCTATATTAACGTAAGAGTGCCATCTAAAGATAGATCTAGATACCGCACAAGGAAAGGCACCGTGTCCATGAACGTCTTAGGAGTTTGCAACCCTAATATGGAGTTTATCTATGTCCTACCCGGATGGGAAGGTTCGTCCCATGACTCTCGTGTTCTTCGAAATGCACTTTCGAGGCCTGATGGGTTAAGGGTACCACGAGGTAACCTTGGGAACTACTGTTTTGATGTTAATTTATTCTAAGTTTGAAAGTGTGCGTAATAATACCCATATAATTTTTTTTGTTAAAGGTCAATTTTACTTGGTTGATGCTGGTTACACCAATTGTGAGGGGTTTTTAGCCCCTTATAGAGGGCAAAGGTACCATCTAAAAGAGTGGACTGATAACCCACCACAAAGTGCAGAAGAATTTTTCAACATGAGACATGCTAGAGCTAGGAACGTGGTTGAGAGGTGTTTTGGTTTACTTAAAGGAAGGTGGTCGATCCTTAGCTGTCCATCTTACTTTTCTGTCCGCACTCAAGGTCGGATAGTTATGGCTTGTTGCCTATTGCATAATCTTATTCGGAAGATTATGCCTTCGGATGATATCTATGATGATGATTCTGATGTTAATGTCAATGACGATTTTGATGATGATGACAATAACTCTGAAGGGCCTGGAGAGTTTATATCAACTATAGAAATTTCTGATGCTTGGACTAACTATCGAAACACACTTGCACAAGAAATGTTTAATAGTTGGAGAGCTAGAGTTGGTCAATAATAGTTGGAGACCTTCTGATGCTTAATGTAATGAGATTATCTTCAATTTTATACAATGCTTGCTTTGTTTTGATAACTGGTTTTTAGATAAAGCAAGCTAATGACCTCTGATATGGTCACTGTTTTGGTCTTTGTTTGTGCCAAGTATGTCTGGGGATACAACTAGTCAGGCAAGCGAAGAAAGTAGTTGTGGAAGAGGTAAGAATAAAAGGTTTTGGACTCCACAAGAAGATAATGTGCTTATACAATGCTTGCATGAGTTGGCTAGTGATCCTAGAAGGAAGAGTGAAAACTGAAGAAAGAGAGCAACAATTGGAAGACAAGAGCAACATGGTGTTGGAAGAAGTGATGAAATTGGAAGGTCTTTCTCCATCCGAAGCACCGAGGGTTGCGACTATTCTAAGTACCGAGGAAGCGAAGCTTCGGGTCTTTTATCAAGCTCCCGCTAATTTACGGAAGCAATATGTGCTTGATCTTCTTAAGTAAGGGGCAAATTATGTTTGTACTTTTGTGTTGAACGATTTGTGATCTTCTGTGATCTTAACTCTTTACAGTTGTTCAACCTCTTATGTATTTTCTTCAGCTTGAAGTTGTCGTAAGGGCAAGCATGACATGTTTGTATCAGAACAAGCTTGTGTTGTAATATATTTCCAGCCGACCCTCTACTGTTTTTTAATATTTCCAGCTTGTTTTTTTTTTTTTTTTATATTTTGAATAATTTTTTTAAATATTTAATCACATTTAAATTTATTATAATATTTTCTACAATTTTTAATAATTTTTAATAGTTAATAGTTAATAACATAACATGTGCTTTACAATTTTTTGATTGTCATACTTGACTAAACCAAACATCAAGAAAGGGAAACAAGTAAGGTTGATTCCATTCATTAAGTGAACCAAACAAGGGTAACAAAGAATGATTCTTGAATCCTTTCCTTAATCCATTCCCTTTCCATTCCAAAATGTGAACCAAACGCCCCCTAAGCCTTTGCAAACCTCCAACAGTCAGAATCAGATATGTTGTTAAAACTTACGAAGTAAAAACTCGATTGTCGATCAACACAGATGACAATGCCTTTGTCTCACACGAGCTGGAACCTTTACAAACAAATGGGCAAAACTCTTCTGACAAAATTAAGATGCATTCATTCTCAAATAAGAAAATCATCAACCTTCCTACTCGAAAGAGCAGGTATAAAGACACAAGTGCAAAGATGATCTAACCTTTACAGATCACCAGGTTGAATATTTACACTATCTCTTATATAAGTGCAAAGCCTACTTGCAGAAACTGAAGTCTAACATTTGGACAAAGGGCTTTACTGAAGCATCCTATTAAGTCTACTCCCTCGGTGAACAAAAGACGGGGGAACTCAGAAACAGTTTAAGCAAACCAGCAACTAACAGAATAGGAAAGAACAAGGGTTAGAAAGGCATCAACAACAACAGAAATACAAGAACCAAAGGAATTGTAAAATCAATCAAGTGACACGATAAATACACCAAATTTAGATCCATTGTTTTACACGTAACCCTCTTATCAACAACTTCTTTTTTCCTTCTGGTTTTGAAAGAGGGGGGCAGGCTAATCATAAGAAACCAAACTAGTATAGTCTTCCACAAGAGTAATTTAGGCAGGTTTGACAAAATCTAAACTCACTCCGAAGTATCTTAGTCTAAGAAGTAATAGGGAACCATGTCAAGTGCCCTTTGATAAGGAGAAATAAGTACACAGGAGTACTCATTAAGAAGTCTCTTACTGGAACAATACAGTTAATATAAAGCAAGTACATAGAGCATTACCCACCACACCGCAAGAGGAGAAACAATACGATATTAGTCCCAAATACTCTGAAACTTTACCTAACAGCTATCGACTAACCACCTAACCTACTACTCTACTAGTGCCAAACTCTGAAAGATGGAGATAAAGCAGAGTTCTTTCAGATTAAGTTATTTTCCTTTATGATAAACTGGTAATTACACCTCCGTGAGATAATGGAATGTAAAGAAATGATAATGACAAAAAAATCCAAAAGCTTGACAGACCGTAAAGGATGGAAGTCATGGAACAATCACAACTATGTAGTTATAAAGGCTGATTTTTGGCCCTGACAATGACAGGGTCATACTCCCCCCATCACAGATCAACCATTCCACTTTCTATTTCAGCACATCGCAGATTAAACTTCTCATTTACTTTTTAGCACATATTTTCTCTCCTCTCTCCTAAATTTATGTCGAATAGTTTCGTATTCACTCTTCTCTATCCTGACTTTCTTATTCCTTGTCCCAAATCTTACAGGAAGTAAAAGGTGAGAAAGAGAGAATAGACAGATAGAGAAATGCAACGTGTTAAGACTACAGAGCGAGTTTTTGAGAAGTAACTAAACCAGGGAAGACTCACATATCAGGGGTGGACACTTTGTGCATCTCTCGTGTCATACGCCTTCTTGGACTTTCGCAGCCTTAACACATCTGAGGCGCTGCCCAGGGGCAAGAAGAGAAGAAACAACAAATGAATCCATAACATGATGTAAACCAGTAGCATGATTCAAGTTACCAAATCATGCAAACTATGGGTTGCCCCTCATCTCTTAGGAAACAATGCTGATGATTTGGATCATCTGATATCTTATGGCCAATTGCCAAAACTAAAGCACCATGACATCATTTACGATGATCGATTAGAACATTGGGGAATAATCATCATTTCTAAGGTTTAATAAACCATTAATTCATTCTTGAGTCCATCGACTTGGACAACGTGCACTAGACACATGTCGAATACTCGAATTAACAGCTTTAATCACAAAGATAGATGTTACTTGCCATGATAGCTATAATAGGACACAACAGCAGAACAACAAAAAAAAAAAAAAACAGAAATACAAGAACCAAAGGAATTGTAAAATCCATCAAGTGATACCATACATACACCAAGTTTAGATCCATGGTTTTACATGAAACGGTTACAATTCCCACTCGAGAGATCTCAATCAAATCGATCATCAAGTACAAACCTTACCCAAGTTTATTCAAAGCCACCAGCACAAAATTAAACCGAACCAGCTACCCAACAACCTCCCCACCCCTCTAAGAAAACAACAGGAAAAAGTATCAACTGATGCAGATATTACAATTCATTTCCTTCCACTGTTTGAGTACCATTTTTCTCTGTACAGCAAGCATACGTAGTTCTAATATGTAAAGTTGAATCTACTTTCTGACCTCTAAACAGGAGGGATGTTAGAGAAAGAAAACCCTTTGTAGCCCTTGTAAGCATAGTACGCGATCCTTGTATAATAGAACCCTGGCAAGAACAAGATCCCTCCTAGTATCGCGAAAAACATTCCTGTTTCAATACATTAAATCAGTTGGACACAATACAAAACACATCAAATTATCCACAAAAATTAACCCAACTTTTCCACAATCAACAAGGTACACGAAAAAACCCGTCTCTACATTCGACATAAACCAGATAGAAACAACCTTAACAATACACCATGAAAAAATAAAATCAGTTGGACAATAACCTCAAAATACAAACCACATCAAAGTATCAAAGTATTCACTAAGATCAATCCAACTTTCCCAAAATCGACGACATACACAAGATATAAACAACTTTAACTATACACCATCAAATATACACAACTGAATTCCCCCCCCCCCAACACACACACACAAAAGATTAATCAAATCATCAAAATGACAGACATACTACTAAATCGTAAGCAGAAATCACAGAAAACAATCAAAAATCTAAAACCCATGTTAGAAAAACAATAAAAGAAACAAAGAAATACACAGAAAGATCAAAACTTTATCAGTCAAATGAGGAATTAGATCAAAGAAAAGAAAGGGGTAATTGAGTAATAGTACAAATAGAAATTACCATGAGCTCGATCACCACCAACATGATTGGAAGCCATGTAAATGCCAAGAACGATACCAACAACACCAAAAACAAGAAGGGCAACAGCAAGGGCGATCTCTTTGATGGGAGGCTTGTTGTTTACGGCATATGAGCTCTCAATCATTATGTCTTCATCGGTTATGGAGAAAGCATGGTCCACATACGCCATTGCTACCGTTTTTTTTGAGCAGAGGAATCCTATTTGCTTCAAAACGTTTCTTTTTCTGGGTTTCTTGTTGTGTTTGTTGGGGTTTCTTTTTCTTCTTCTTCAGGTCGAGGAATAGTATGTTTGGCAAAGTGGTTGCTTCTGAATAGAAACTGAGGAAACCCCACTTTATTCATTTGTTTTATTTTTCTCATTTTTGATAATTGATCAAAGGTGTGTTTTATTGAACAAGCTATTGTTTGACTATCCGATGTTTAGGTTGGAGTCCGAAATCTCATTTTCTCGACTTTAGAATGTTGACATGTTATCGGTCTCCAGTGTCGAGGAATGGGATATTTGGATCAGATTCGAATCGAGTTATTTGGAAGTGCATTTAATCAAGGTTAATTTTGTTTTGAATCAGTCCAGATACATATTTGGGTCTGGTTAACTAGAATGACATTCAAATCGAGTCATTTATATATGGGGTTAATTCGAATCGGATGAATATCATATTCTCTACGAGTAGTTATTTTGTCGATTGTAATATCTTAAGTTGTAATTGTACGAGTAGTTTTAGTGATAAAAATTGCGATATTATTGATTTAGATCCTTTTGGGGTTAATAGATTCATTTGAAAGTATGTTGTTTTGAGTCCGTGAAATGTGGATGGAGCAGAATTCGGCCATTTTTGGATAGGGGATCCTTAAATGAATTAAGATTGTCCCTTTTTCGAGTCCATTTTGGATGGGTTTTTAAATTAAAATGTTCGAGTCTAGGTCAACTTTTTTAGGGTCGATTAAGATTGTCAATTCTAAACCATGTTAAAATCTGTTCTTTCGAATAAATGTTCAAGCCTGACAAAATTTCGTCATGACTAATCTAATACGGAGTATGTAGGATCTATTTCAACTTTCATTTCTAATTTTCTAACCTTCGAAGGTATAGATTGCGTTTTCATATGGTTAATAAGGACCCCCTTGTCAGTTGTAACCCTAGTTTCGTAGGAGTACAGTGAGTCATTTTGCCTCGGTAACTTGTCTAACACAAATCGACTCAAGTAAAGAGTTTTTAGTTTTTACTCTATTGTTTCAAGTGTGAAGCTCATGTCATACTCCGTATTTCTTTTAATTTATTTTACATACATACGTCCGTAGCATACATAATGAATTAACGATAGACAAGTCCGAATATCCAATCCTTGACAAATGAAATGAAAGAAAAAACCAGAAAAACATTCCTCATTTCCGCTCTCACTCTTTCAATAAAAGTAGAATAGCTAAGGCCTTCACTAGTCTAAACTCTACACTGTGCGCAATTCCTCTCTTCACCTTCACGTTCTTATCTCCATAAAACCTACTTCCCGGCTTTCGCTTTTCGATGTGTTAAAGTCCGAAAGCAGGGCAGACTTTATTGCGAAAGCAGCTAAAATTTACAGACAATGCCTTAAAGAGATCAGGAAACCTAAAATGATAATTAACAAAACAGTAGTTGTAGACCGACCTGAATTATCCAAAGCCATGTTCGTTCGTAACATCATATTGTCATGGTTAGACTCTCAATTGAGCTCGGGTCTAGCACATTTGCTCCATGTGTTTTAAAGAAATAATATGGGTCAAAAAGACAGAAAAAAAGTGATAGTCCAATGGAGATCTTAGCCAACCGGGTACTAATGGATCCGGACAGCACCAACCCGTTATCCTTCCACTGACAAGAGCGGGAGGTACTCGTTGCTCTGTGGAACCAGCCTCACGCGGTCCCCTCCACTCTAGGGTCCAGTTAGCCCAGCCTTTCAACCGAGCCAAATGGACCAGCTCTCTACTTGGAGAGGGCAGACCAGAATATAGCTGACACAGGATCCGACACGGATAACCAAGTCCACGTCCCATCACAATGATGCTCCCACTTGGGTCACAAGCTCACGTTACTAAGCTCAGCGATTCATTGAGTTAGGCGCGGGTTTATAAACATATATCATTTCGTGTTAGTGACCGATGTGGGATAATTATTGCTCTTTTTTCTACTACTTACTCATATAAGACATCACATATTTTGCCACAGTTTGTCCCAATTTGTTCATCTTAAATTCATCTAGCTGTGGAAATTAGACGATGGTGCATTCGCTTTGACGCGTCCGGGAATTTCTCCGGTAAAGAATTTCTGACATGTCCATTACGAATGTGAGCTTACGAAGTGGTAATGTGTCTTGCAAATGGAGGAAACTGTTGACATTGTTGATGTCCGATGTAAATGTTTTCTTTTGCCTTCTAACAATTTACTCGGAGCTTTGATTCGCCATTTTCAACCATTTTCATCTACTAATTAATATGGTGATCAAAGTCAAATGGTTATGTATAATACCTTGAATTGAAGCCGTCGAGTACAATCTAAAACACATGGAAGTTTTACGAAATGTAAAATATTCCATAGTTATCTTGCCTTTGGCGATTTAGGCTTGTTTTTGTCTTTCTTTGTTTTGTTATTTGATAGAAAAATATCTCTTAAAGGAAGGACATGGGTTTTTATCACGTACTCATTAGGTACACGATAAAAAACCCGTTGATAATATAAAGACATGCATAATTATTTAGGCGTTTTCATTATTCAGAGATTTTTTATTAATTAATATGGTGTGTGCCATTGGCTCACCGCTCACATATCAAATACTAAAACTGATAAAAACAGATCCCACACTTAATATTAGCTAAAATGCCGAGAGAGGTGTGATTTGTTAAGATGCTCCTTTGGCATTTTATATCTTCCGCTCCCTTTTACTTGTGTTTCCTGGGCGATGTGGGACGCGCTTCACTCTTTATATACCTAATGTTCAATGTGTCCAGAAAATGCTTTTTTTTTTTTTTTCCATCATATTCCCACTCTAATTCTCTTCAATTATTCCCCCAATTTTGGACTTCTGGAGTTCTGTATCAATATAATTTTCATGATGGCATGGCAGTAAGTTTGTGTTTCTAAGTAATTCTACAAGTTCATAAATCTACAACCATTCCTATTTCCCATGATTAGTAAAAGATCTCCATAAACACCTTTGAGTGATCAATGATCTTGTGTGATAAACTGATCATTGTACGCTAAATTGGTCAATGAAAGGTAAACTAAACTTAAGTCTCACTCTAATAATAAGATGTATGGTCTAAGAATGACTTAGTATGAGACAATAATGGTCTCAACTCTCGTATGAGACTTTATGATCATGTTAAGTTATAAGACACTACTTTGAGCTAGAAAATCATATCGGTTGATTCAAATTAACCAGGTTGAACCGACCCAAAACTGCGCATTCCATAGTCCCTAGCCAAATGAAAAAGATCCCTATTTCCCACGATTGTTAAAATGATCGCTGGGTCATAATAAACACCTTTCAATTATCAAATTTAATGATAGATCTTCTGTGATCGTACCTTAAAAATAGTCCTTGAAATTGAAGGTAAAGACTCACTTTAAAACTAAATATAATAGTCTCAACTCTCAATCCTCATATGAAACTTTGTGATCATGTTCAATTACCAAGCACTATTCTGAGTTGGAAATTGTCCCGATTCAATTGAACCAGTCTTGACCTGACCCAAAACCGCACACTCAATATGCCATATAAGTGAAAGTGATCATAGTCCAGCGTGACTTTCCTATTGTTTCCCATACAATAACCACACAAAATTAGTTGCATTACAGGAGGCCAATTTACATTACGTTTGCGCTTACGGTGAACGCAAATCGGAAATTTGATCAATAAGAGAGCAATATAGAAAATGTACTAATACTAATCTTCCGGCCCTAACCGAGATTCAGCCGGTACGGTATTCCGGTACAATAGATAAGCGATACTATGATGAAACAAATATAATGGCACCAACACCATAATCATAATGGAGCAGATCCTCATGGTATTTGGAAAATTGCGGGGCGAGGATCATGAACATCGTCGACGACAAAACAGTTACGGATGTTATCCAGAAGACGAAGTACAACATCAGCGGATTTATCCTAGGATATTGGCCTTGTCTGTAGAAGTAGAAGACCGCAAGTGCAAGCGTTTCATCATTGATTAACGCATAAGCTAATGGGTAGAGCCGTAGAGGCATAAGTGCACAACGACACTTATAAACACCTCCCACTTCTCTTGTTTTTCCAATGTGGGACAATTTAATGCATATGGGAAATTCCCAACAGTATTTTGTGTTGTTTGCAGAATTCTATGACGTCAGGGTTCAAATAGTATAAGAGGGTTGAAAATGAATCAAAAGAAGCCACATTGCTGACTATTCTTATGTAATTACACATCGCTGTTAAATCGAACATGTTATAACAAAACAGTTAATAGTATCAAGTTTGATCACCAGGATACTAAATAATGATTACGAAAACTGAATTCATGCACGAGATTGAGTCGAGAGCTTATATATTACTAGAATGCAAACAATTATAGAGACAAAGTTTTATGCAACCAACCACTAAATTGTGTGGACACCTCAAAGCAGAAAAGTTTATCTACTCAAAATAACAAAGGAGTCACCATAAACTAAGTCATACGAAAACCCGCTTGATCAGTTCGTCTAGAACCAAAGAGTCACTGCTTGACGTTTACAATGGAACCAATTAAGAAACAGTCTCCTTTTAATTTAGGTTAAGCCAACAACAGCAAAGTGAGAAGCAACCACATAATTACTCCTAGGAAGCTATGTAAGTCAAGTTTTCAGTCAGAATCTTTCACAAATGACCGGATTTGAATCAAATAACTCCCAACTTCCATGTCAACTCCTCTACCTCCAAAATGATTAATTAATCGCACAACCTCATTTCACCACAGAGAAGAAAAGGTCAAAGTGGAGTACGTGCAGATTAGAAGAAAAAATTGGTTCAGATCAAAATATCACGAAGAGAATGGACATATAAATGCATTTAATCACACGGAACGTTGGTGTAACAAAGAGAAGAGTCTGTTTATATGATACCATGTTTGGATGCAAAATACATCTTTCAAATTAGTTAACTCCTATGAAGACGCCAATCATATTAATACACATAAGATTAGCAAAACATCGATGAGGTTAGTCAGAAAAAAAAGATGACCAACGTGAATCAAATACATTTAGGAATTCGAGTGTGTTGAGAACAAGTCTGAGGCAAACTTAGCCTTCAAGTTTATCATGGAAGGAATGTCATTTGGTGCTATTGTTACATAGACAGTATCTGGAAATCCTATTGATCTTTCCTTGACACCCCCTCCCCTATATGATTTCAGGAAAACAACTTAAAATCAATTTCAACACTTGAAACTGGCCGAATAGGGTGACTGACTGACTGACTGTGTGACCTTCTTCTCTACCCAGCCTCAAAGCAAACACACAACATCACACAACAAATGTTACAAGAGTCAATGTATGTTCAAAAGACGTGTCTAACTTACAGCCACTCAGCATCTAATAGCCCTCACAAAATAGTGATCCCACAAAATCGCCGAAACCTGCAAGACAGCACCTTGTGAAGTCACAAAAGCTAAATCATACCAATTAAGAAGTAATCAGGTTGAAAAGTTTCTATATCATTGACTGGAGTCACAAAGACGCCATCTTTAAAAGCTTAGCAACTTCTTTTGATGCACCATATGTTTACAACTTTTCTAAGAGTATTCAATAATTACAGAGATAAAAGCAGGCCAGCAGCCATCATATAGCAGCCATCACTAAGAGTAGTCATTAGCAAACAACAATAAAGAGAACAAGATGAAAATAAGAGCCCGATGGTGTCAATCAAGTGAAGAAGAAGGCAGGTGGTACTGTGGTAGCAAGCATGTCCAGAAGCAGGCATGTCAAAATTCCCTCTTTTTATCCAAGAAAACAAATATTGCATTAAGCATAACAAGGGTGTTCAGTGAACAAAACAAGCGAATATTGCTTTGTTGTTCTGAATAACAAGTTTAGTAACTTGGATAATCTTACAACTCAACAACCAGAAAATATGTAATAAGAGCATCCAAAAGTTTGACAGGACATAACTTCCCTTGGAATATACCCATGGAATATATTGCTGCAGAACTTAGCCGTTCCATGGGAAGTTCTTGTGTGACCCAATCGACTATTTTGCACGCGAATATAAAGAGTTGAGTTTACTCCATTCTACTGTACATTCGATGCGATAATTCTTACCCTGAACAGCCGGGGAAATACGAGCATTAGGATCAATCTCAAACTCCAAAACATCTTTCAAGTGTTCTTCCGGAAGTCCACTCACGGAGGAGCTTGCAAACAAGTCCATCTCGATAATTAGGGAGGAATATTTTGGCACCGCAACAACCGATTTTAAAAGTGGTATTGTACAACCCGATCTTAGCTCTGTTGACTCCTTGAAAAGAACACTCCGATAGTATGCCTTCTCGTAGTCCGATGAGTAGTCTCGATTATTATACCTACCACGAATGCTTCCACGAACATGGTGACTGACATCAACGGAACCATTGGCAGTGAATGAAAATTTTACGAGAGCTTGCACTGCACGAGAGAATATAGTATAAAACACGGCTGCATAGCCGTTCACACCTCGAATGATGGAGCAGGCACGCCTATCAAACCACGATACAGGAAACGTAATAGATACAATACCCCAAGTAATATTCCCTTTGATGACTACACGGCCTTGAACATCACGCACATCCAGTAGCATCGCCAAACCCTCTGGCCCATCCAAACACTCAGAGGGGCCATCTATGGAAATGGTTTTGTTATTTGCAGTTAAGGTCTCGGGATTCGACTCGCTTCTGTTGAAGAGGGATAGAGACTCCACTAAACTGTCCCTAATTTTAAATTGTCCACAGATATTTAGGACACTATCACTTCTGCTGTTAATCATTACTGTAAAAACCTCCAGCAGTTGAAATCCAATATAGTCGTGCTTCCGTAGAAAGGGTTCCCTGAAAAAGATGAGTCGAGTCCACAAGTGATAAGTCAGTCGTTTGATACACAAAAATGATCTAATCGGAACAGGCTTAATACGATAAATAACTGCTTACCAGCTCCTCAAAGCACAGAGTGATTGTCGATCCATGAGTAACTGAACAGAAAAGCAAACTCATAAATA
This sequence comes from Spergularia marina, assembly GCA_963680865.1. Classification (NCBI taxonomy): domain Eukaryota; kingdom Viridiplantae; phylum Streptophyta; class Magnoliopsida; order Caryophyllales; family Caryophyllaceae; genus Spergularia; species Spergularia marina. Next base: position 9,786,896 of record OY804546.1, on the reverse strand, counting down.
GGGTTACGAAGGACAAGTAGACAGCAAAAACTACTCAGATAGACGGGCACGCACCTTGGGGCGTTTAACATTATCCTTCTTGATGTCTTCCTCCATTGCGTACGGGTGTATCCATTGAACATTGACTTGAATGCTGAAATCCTCGCCTCTTATATCCTCTTTATACTGGCGAAAAGCTTGGGCTAGGAACTCTGCCTTACCATTTACAATAGGTTGATTTGTATGATAATCTGACAGATCAACTTCAATCCTAAGAAACGAGTAAGCTGGCACGGACACCAAGTCTCTAGACAACTCGATAAGAGATTGAGACACCATCTGGGAAGACCTACTTGGTGGGTTCTTGAAAAGCGTTATTGCAGGAAACCTTCTACCGTAAGTATTTCCATAGCGAGCAACAACGCTTCCATACACATTAGCAGTAGCAGGGAGACCATCAGTTTCATCAATATTGACTACAATGATCTCAACTAGAGCGAGAACAGCCGCTGACAATGCAGCATAGCTGACAGTAGCAGAACCACCAGCACCCCGAACTTGTCCGGTTCTAACTCGGTCAAGATCGTCTTCTTTAGTCACATTGTCCAACCCCAAGACTTCATCAACTATCACAGCACCATCTGCCTTGTCCCTGAGACTAATTCTCATGCATAACCAAGTATGGGAGACAGCACATTCAGATGGCATGTCTAGAGATATAGAGTTTTCTAGCGGTGTGATAATCTCAGCATCATCCGGCTCTCGAGAGTAAAGATTATAGGAAATGCCACTTTTATCCTCAATGCTAATCACACCATAAATCTCACACGTTTTCCGTGTCGTAAACGAATCGCAGGAGAGGTTCACAGAGAACAGCTCATAAACAGGTGCAGCAAGGACATGGTAGTCATCATAAAAACACCTCTCGTTTTCCATTGGAAATTCTTCTAAATTATCCACAGCCATATCTTCTGGGCCGTCTGCCATATTTCCGGACCTAATAACATTTTAATCAAAAATTTGAACGAGAAACTAATGCTTTCCAATTCTATTTATAGAAAAAAAAAACAGTTTTGTGTGATTTTCCAATTGTTTTCCTGTACCAATAACCACAAAAATAGTTGCATTACAGAAGGCTAATTTATAATTTTTCCTGTAGGTAAGCGTAATCATTACTCTCATGTCCGGACATGAAACTAATAAAAGTTCAATCATAACTACCGTTTCTGATAGCAAATACTTTCAAAATTCAGATTCAATTTTGTTTTTAATTCAAGTCAGTTTAAGACTTTGGCAAATTCCAATCTGATTAACGAATTTTATTATAACTACTACAAGACTTTACCAAACTTTATTACAATTCACAGTGAATGGAAATTAAAAAATTTAATCAAATCACTACGCCAAAAAATGCATACTACACCGGGTCCTAAATTAATTAGACACCGGTTACACCCGGTGTCTGGACTGCCGGTGTCTTAGGCTAAGACACCGGTTTAGTTAATAAACCCCGGTGTTAAATGATGTACATATGACACCGGTTGTGACAAAAACCGGTGTTATATGTCCTCATGCAATTCTTATGCATTCTTTATTCTCAAGTCACATACCACACCGGTTTAGACACCAACCGGTGTCTTATGTACACCAGAAAATTAAAAAAAAAAAATCATTTTTTTAGTTTTCATGTTTATTCATTCGATAACATCAATCACACCTTCACCTTTCATAAAACAATAACAAATCACACCCAAATTCAACAATCACTTCATCTCGAAATACGTATCACAAAGCTAACCCAAAGAACTATATTGGACGAAATTCGAAATACCCACACAAAGATGAGAACAATCTCCATCTCGAGCACATTGGTAGAACGCTCCAAAATCATACAAATAATATAGATCTCCAGTATATTAGATCTAATAATAATCGAGTACATTTGTACGTCAATCTCAATATCAAAATTTTTACAAAAAATTTACAAAAAGTAAAACTAGATCTAGAAAAACCCTAACAAAATTCACAAAACTTACTTAAAAAAAATGAACTTGCAATCTAGAAGAATCTTGACGGTTTCAAAATTTCTGGAGCCTTTGGAGTTTGGCCTTAATTTGATCGGACGGTCGAAATTCGCCAGAGTTTCCGTTGGATCGAAAGAATGTTGTTCCACTGCGGTTGATTGGTGGGAAGATCTGATTAGAGAGAAGGGGTAGTAAATTTGCAGCGCAACTAGAGAATAGTGAGACAAAGATTGAGATCAACTAAAAATTATTGAACTCCAAATCAAGAATTCGAGTTCATAACAAATCATACCAAAATTATATGAAATTTACATAACAAAGTGTATGTTACAAGCAAAATTGAAAGTTAAAAAATTAAAAAAACAAAAGAAGAAGAGGGAAGAAGTAGAACATGTGCGTAGGAACTAGGAAGGAGTAATTAAGGATTGAAATGAGAGAGGAGAGAGGAGGGAGGTACCTGTTTTTCTTTTCAACAGAGAAAATGAAAAGATGGTGGGGAGTTGGTGGGGATGGACGGAGATAACGATGCAAAGTTGAGGTTTGATTTTTTTTTTTTTTAATTCTTTCTTCCTCTTTAGTGACATTTGTCTTTTTGTTGCTTAAGAGATAAGACACCGGTTATTTTGACAACCGGTGTTAAAAGTGTTTCTTAGTTTTATGTTTTATTTTGCCTTTTCTTTTCATTACTTTATGCAATTGTTTTTTTTTTTAATTGCTTATGACACCGGGTGGACGACAACCGGTGTCTTATTGAATTCTGACACCGGTTTTAGTGTTTCCGGTGTTATATATACCGGTGTCATATTGCATTTCTGGCGTAGTGAATAGGAAATGTACCTGTCCCAGTTGCTCGACAGATTTGAGCGGCGATTGACTACGCGTTAGGTTGCTCAACTAATTTGAAGTGAAATATCTTCCTCAGGTTCCTCTTTCTCTTCGGGAACAAGTTCTTACGGTTTAGGTTAAGGGAATTGATAACTCGAATTCAACTAACAACTCGGGTTGAATATGACCGCAAGCAAAACATGATGCACTTTATCATGTTTGGAATATTAACGTATACTAGCTTTTTACCCGTGGCCCTATTTCTCTATAATTTTAACTTCTTTAAATGAATAACATCTTAAATAGTAATTGTAACTAAGTAAATATTAAAACAACTTTTAATAGATGTCGTATTTGTTATTTAGTTTGATATTTAACAATGAATTTAAATTAACAATGTAGATAGGCAACTTTTAAAACTTAGTCGACCGAGAAAATAAATCTGATTGGGTGCACTTTTTTAGAGCAATGAAAACTTTTAGTGACCCGTAGGTCATGGCCTATATTTAACCGACCATAATTTAACCAGCATATTTTGAGTCAATGCCTAGCCAACCCTTTGAACCAATTTGACCCTTAGTATAAGACAAAATAAAGATAAATAAAATTCAATACAAAAATGAAATACTGGAATATAAAGTTAATATAATAAACCAAAAGCTAATTTTAGTTGTTACCCGTGCAAAATTGCAAAGATTGTTTAGCGGGATTTTTCTAACGTGTGCCCATGGTGTACATGATAAGTCTTCATTTCTTTCCTTAATTAAGTGATACTCTCCTCAGAAAATTCCCGCTAAACAATCCTTGTAATTTATTAGAATAAAAGGTTTTTTCTTCACAAAAACTTTGTTATACACTTATATTTAATAATTCTATATTGTTTCTAGTTTAGCCAGCAGTAATAATGCGTTTAAAAAGAATTTGAACATACAACGTTAATTGACCTACACCCGTGTACTCGTATTGACTTTTTATGACTCGTGACATGTATTTACCTGCACCCGTCTACTCGTATTCTAATTTGACGGATATGATTCCGCATACAACGTTAATTGACCTGCACCCGTTTACCAGTATTGACCTTTCATGACTCATGACATGCATTGAACAGTACCCGTTTACACGTATACTAAGTTGACGTACATGATTCCTCATTGATCCAAACACATTATTGACATGGCCCAAATACTTACCATGGAGCAACAAAAGAATTAACAATCCCAAACAATTTTAAATTTTAACAAAAGAATTAATTTTTTTTGTAGAAGATTGCGTAAGATATGATTGATATACTCCGTATAAATTATATACTCATTCCTAAACAAAACGTAAATAAGGCACTATTGTATAAGTTTTTATAATTTACTACAATTAATTTCGGTGATTATTGGTTTATGCATTACAGAATATTCCCCGCCCGAAATTAAATTTACATAAAATTTTTGCTTTTTTTAATTTGGACGAAATATTAGGGATTTATGTCCTTTATTTATAATTTTGTTGATAAAAGAATCAACAAAATCAATTGCCTTATTGGTTGTACTGTTATAGTATTATTTTGAGGTCACAAGTTCAAACCTTCATAGCCTCATTTTTTTCAAAATTTATTATGTGGAAGGTGATGAGGTGGCGATGACATCAGCAAATGACATCATCGATCATGTGGACCCAAAAATTTACATTAAATGTTTTTCCTATTAATTAATATAATATGGATATTTTTGTAAAAGTGAAAAGATTGGTTTATTACCTGAATATATTGTAAACGTTGGATATTTTTATTAAATTTACCATAATCAATCAATCAATCATTATATATCTTATACTATATATTAAAAGCTGTGTTAGAGGCAACGACCACGTTCACCGGCTTCAGTTAGGCCATTTGCAATGGCACGTGGCATGTCTCTTCAATTTTCTTTTAAAAAATTCATTTGAAATATCTTTTATGCTAAAGAGTATAGCAACGTTTTCCATATCAAAAAAGTTCACATTATTTTTTTATTATAAAAAATCAATGTTTACTATTAATTGATTTCATCTTTACCTTATTATTTTGTACATTCCTTATTATTTATTTGAAGAATCACACATCTATACCTTATTATTTTGTACCTTATTATTTATTTGAAAAATCACACATCTATATTGAAAGTGAAAGTTCTATAAATGGTAAATTTTATTGATAAAATTATTTGTTCACAAAGAAATAAAACGATAAAATCTATTCCGGGCGTAGCCCGAGCAGTAAACTAGTGTGTATATATATATACGGTTTTTCTAACATGTGCCCATAGGGCACATGATAAAACTCCAGATTCTTCCCTAATTAAGTGATATATATATATGTGGAAATAGGATCAAATGAGTCCTTTAGACTTAGATGAGTCCATGAGTCCCAATCACAGCCGTTCATCCAATCTAATCCGACGCTCGAAATTTCGTCACCCTTTAAGGGTAAAACCGTCAATTGCACTTTACGTATAAAAATTAGAAAAAACGGATTCTCTCCTCAGTTTTCCTCTCCCATTTTCTCTCTCCTCACCCCCGTTCCCCTGGTTTCTCTCTCCTCATCTTAGATCTTTTGTTTTCTCTCCTCGCCGCCGTCACTGTCCATCGCTGCCGCTGATCTCCGTCGTCGTCGATCTCCCCGTCGCATTCAACCGGCTTCTGTGCAAATCAACTCTTCGCCGTCGAGGTATGATTTGATGAATTTGTCAACAAATTTCTCGATTTTAGGGTTTGATTTGATGAATTCATTTTAGGTGAAAGTTTGATTTTGATTTTAGGTTTTCTATTATTTTTTCTCTCTCCTCGATCAGATTAATTAGGTTTATTTTAGGATGAATTGTTTTTTTTTTTTTCGATTTAATTTTTAATTTGTGAAACATATGATGTTCGTGAAATTACTTGTGATTGAAGTTTGTGATCAATTTTAATTTTCGATTAATTAGGTTGATTTTTGGATAAATTTTGTTCTTCGTTATTATTGTTTGTTATTGAATTTCAGTATGAGATTGTGATTTAGGTATGATTTAGATCTGATTACTTGTTATTTTGTTCGTCATTCTTATTGAATGATTTAGGTATGATTTCTTATTTTTAATTTAATTTTTCTGTTAAAATTTATAATTTAGATTTTTATAGAATTCCGGCGACTGTTCAAATCGGTTTAGGTTTGATTTCTAATTTGTTTTTCTGTGTAAAAATTATAATTTAGGTTTTTGTGTAGTGATTTTTGGTTGTATTGTTGAAGATTTGTTCGGAAATGTCACCGGTCTCGATTCTCGCCGCCGCCGTGATTCTCATATTGCAATTTTCGTTTGATTTAGTTTGATTCAATCTCTTGTTGTGTGATTTTAGTTGATATTGTGTGTGATTTGATTTGGAATGGTGTGTGATTCAATCTAAGTTTGATTCAATCTGTTAGTGTGTAATTCTATTTGGCATGGCGCGTGATTGTATTTGGCATGGCGCGTAATTGTAGTCGTTAGTGTGTGATTGTATTAGTATTGTCTGTGATTCAATATGCTACTGTGTAATTTTATTTTGTTATGGTATGATTGTGTTAGCAATTGTTTCTCATTCAATCTGATGCTTTTTCATTGTTGATTTTGTGTGTTTTCAGTTATAATGACGAAGACGTTGAGTAAAAGGTCTCGGGAAGTTGAAGATGAGGATGATGAGGATATTTCAATTGATTTTGCTAGGTGTTCTAGGCGCCGTAGTGATATCGTTCTCTATGAAGGAACAACTGATCAGCCTAATGAGTGTGTAGCCGGAAAGAAACAAAATGTAAGTAAGCATTCTGCAATCAAAGTGATGTGTCGTCCATCTGGGTTAGCTGCTCTTGTTACACATATTAAGGAACTCCCTAAAGATGTCAGACATCAATTTATTAAGGCTGTGGAAGAAATAGGCTTTGGTGGCTTGTTGTCGTTGTGTGTGACTAACACCCCTCAAACTTTGATACCTTGGTTGGTTAAGGGATTTGGGGTTGAGAGTTATATGTTTAAGGCGTCGATTACTAAAGAATTTATGTTGGGTCCTGATGATGTCTTTGATTTCTTTTGTTTGCCGAGGGGGTCTGATGTGGTTGAGCTTTTGCCTACTGGCAATAAGCTGGACTCCTCTCAACATCCTCTAAAGGTAAAATGGAGGCAAGTGTTTGGGATTAGTGGGACAACAAAAGGGATCCCTCTTGGTAGGGTTTTAGAGAAGTTGAGGTCTAAAAAAGTGGCAGATGATGAGTTTAAGCAGTTATTTGTTTTGTATGCCATGTCATCTTTCCTTACTCCCACTTCCAATTATCAAGTAGACGTGAAGTTATTACAAGCTGTGGATGATGTTTCTAGGATAGCTAAATTGGATTGGTGTAGTTTTGTGTTTCAGCAGTTGAGCGATGGTATTGCATCTCATTTGACAGGGCGGGAAAATTGTGGTGGATGTTTGATGTTTTTGATGCTTGCCTATTTTCATAGGATAGAATTTAGGTGCGACAAGTTGCCGTATGAATTACCCTTAATTCAACATTGGACTGATAAGAATCTTGCTAATAGAGTGGCAAGTGAATATAAGACAGGGGGATTGGGGAATGGTATTTTGGTAGAGAAGGTGTACCCTATTTGTAAGAATACGGTCTATGGCGTGGTAGTACATCTGTGAGTCCTCCAGTAGCTGATTAAGGGCCACCACCAGAAAATGAAGGTGCTGGATCATGGACTGATCCACAACAAGGTAAGAGATTTATCAAAGTGGAACTGCCCAAAGGGTTTGAATCTGATGAAGAGATTCATGATAGAGCTGTAGACGAGATTCAGGAGATTTTCCTCCTGATGAAGAGGGATACTGACGTCATTAGCTTAAAGTATATGGAGCGCCTTCGTACCTTAAGAGCACAGGCCGCACGGGCCGCATCTGCCCCTGGCCCTTCCTTCTCTACAGGAAACGTTGTGTTGTCCCCCACCCAACCTTGTTTCTATGATCCTGTATGGCTTGCAGGCGTAGATGACTTGATAGAAAAAATGAAAGCTGTCAAAACGACTGCAGATGGCTTGGCAGGTTTTGACAACGATCAGTGTGATGTTGGTGTATCTGTGGGAGGTGAACAAGAAGATGCTACTGATGAGAATGTGACTGGGTTAGATCAATTGGACTCGGTTGTTAGCACCTGTACTAATATTTTAAAGGAGAGTGCTCGTGCTGCTCCCATGGATTGTGATGACCTAAGTGCCGTGGTGTCAGGAGAGAAAGTAGTTGATGCGGCCTTGTTTGAAAAATCAAAGGAGTCTGATGGAGATGGAAATGTCATTTTACGAAAGCAACTTGCATCTATTATAGCCCCACCTGGCGGCTCGTGGTTTAGTTTGCAAGGATGCAGCCATGATGGGTTTGCATGTTCGTTGGACTGTGGAACTATTGTCGGTGTTGATGACTTACTTATGTCAGCTGTTATGATGAATAACAGAAAGCTATTCTCATCAATGTCAAGCTTAAGGAAGAATGTTGCTGATTATTGCCTTGTAGACGATTTTTTCCCGACCACTGAGTAAGTTCTTGCCAAATTCTGTGTGTTAACAAATTTACTGGTGCTGTAGCTTTTATCCTTTTTGAGTTGTTTCTGAAGTTTTCAATTTCCCTTTTTGCTCTTTTGCAGTGATAGGCTTGTGTCATTCGGGTATTTGCATTTTCTTCCTCGGGAGAATGTTTTACTGCTGCGGCCCAATAAAATGATTACTACAAGAATGATTGAGTGCTGGTCGCTTTTGTTGAATAGCCTTGAGCACCGAGAGAAAAAGCGACCTTCGAGATTGTTCTTTGGCATAAGTCATATGGTATGATTTCATTTTTTATTTGTTGTTATTACTCATAACAATCACATTGCATTCTCATACAATCTGAAATCACACATTATAAGGGAAGAAATCACACTATTTGTTCTTTCTTTTTGTAGGCTCCTTTATTGCGTCTAAAGGAGGTTAGCCAGGGTTGTACTCCCTGTCTTGAGCTGATTGCAACGTGGGATTTGTGGTGTTCTATGAATCAACAACCTGTAAACCTTAATGCTGATTTGGGAATTTCTTGTCTCACCTTCTTTGCATGTCGTTTCCCCAAGTATTCATCATGTGATAATGCATATTTTTAATCCTTTAACGTGTGTTATTGATAATGCAGATTTTTATACCGCTGTTGGTGGAGGAACACTTCTTCTATGTGTGCATAAATTTCAATTCCCGGAGGCTTGAGCTCCTTGACAACTCCAAGTACGAAGACTGGGCTAACAACCAAAATACATTGCTGGACAAAGATGTGGTAAGTAATTGATTCTTGTGGTATGCTTTAGTTCCTCGACATTTTCAAATTTAGCGACTGTGTGTTTCGTTGACTGTCAATCCAGGTTATTTCATTGTTTAACAAGCCTTTTTTTACTTGCTCTATTTTATGTCAGTGTGTGTGTATGGGTGATTATTTGGAGAAACAATCAGTTGGTCCAAGGGCGACTAATATTAGTGAGTTTGAGATTATCAATGTTGAATTTGGGTGGCAGTCATTTGAAGACAACTTGGACTGTGGCACTTTTATGATGCTGCACATGTTTTTTTATATTGGAGAGGTTTTTGAATGTGGTTTGTCATGCCCGGAAAATAGGATTTTGTATCGTGCCGAGCTTTGTGCTTCATTAGTTCTCAGCGATATGAATGAGGTGAGGGCTGATGTTTTGGCTAGTGTTGAGAAATTTGTAGCGGAGAAACCCACTTGTTGGCCGGCTTTGCAGAGAAAGAGGGAGGAGAAAAAGAGGGAGGAGGCTGACAAAAATAAGAATAGTTCTTTGAAGAAGCAAACGAATGATGTTGAAAGTTTGGGTGCTGCAATGCCGAGTCCTACCTCTGCTGGGCGTAGGTCTAGATTGTCTCTGATTTCATCACAGTCTTCTCTAAAAAGTGAGAAACTTGGGGAGTCAGATGGTCTTGGCTGTACGCTTGACTGTAGTGTTGCTGGTGATAATGATGAGCTTCTGTCTCGATTCATGAGGGCAAACCAAACCTTGTTTGTGAATATGCTGCCTCTTCGAAGGGAGGTCCTTGACTATTGTTTTTTGAATGATCATACTTTTGACACCAGGTTTGTGTTCTATTATCTTTTTTGATTTAATGTGTGATTTTATCTCATATGATGTGTGTTTCTATTTGATATGATGTGTGATTTATCTCATATGTCGTGTGATATGATGTGTGATTTATCTCATATGTCGTGTGATTTTATATGACATGATGTGTGAATTTATCTCATATGTCGTGTGTTTTTATGTGATATGATGTGTGATTTTATTTGATATGATGTGTGATTTTATTTGATATGATGTGTATTTTCATGTCATAGGTCGTGTGATTTTATAACATATGTCGTGTGATTATATCTCATATGTCGTGTGATTTTATAACATATGTCGTGATTTTATAACATATGCCGGGGGTGATTTTATATGATATGATGTGTGATTTTATTTTGATATGATGTGTGATTTTATATCATATGTCGTGTGATTCTATTTGGTATGATGTGTGATTTTATCTCATATGTCGTGTGATTCTATTTGGTATGTTGTGTGATTTTATTTGATATATCGTCTGATTTTATATGATATGTCGTGTGATAGCCTGTGTGTGTTCGCATTCCCAAATCTGTGAAGATGGGATTTTAACGGTGTCGTTTTTTTTATTTTCCCACAGTGAGTTTCTTGTGAACTATTCGGAAAATATCTGGTGCCTGAGGGAGGATTTGCAAACCATGCTCCCCACTGAACAAATGGACACAAGAGTAGCAGAATGTTGGTCTGTTTTGTTGAACTCAATTGAGTCTAAGGAAAAGGCTAAGCCCTCGAGGGTATTCTTTGGCTTGCGACACATGGTTCGTATTGAGTACCATTTAACATTTTTCTCTCATTTGGGAGGTATCCCCCCCCTTTTTTTACTGATGGATGCTCTAAATCTTGAACATATTTTCAGGATCCGTTACTGAACATGGTGGAAAGGGACTGCGACACAGACGACGTTGATGTGCAGACGGCTAGGCTAATGGATTTCTGGAATGCTTTCTTCCATGACAATTGCACTGACGTGGATTTCAATGCTGACCTCGTATTTGTGCCGTTAGTGTATGAAAAACACTTTTTTGCAGTGTGCTTAAATTACATGGCACGAAAGGTCGAAGTTCTTGACAACACGGTGCATAAGGATTGGAAGAACACCGTTTTCTACAAACTGGTTGAAAAGTGGTATGTTTTTAGGGTTCCTAGTAAAAAAGAGATGATTTTGCATGCTCTAATTCTGTCTAGATTATATCGAGAATTGTTTTTTGTGCTCTAATTCTGTGTAAATTTTTTTTTCTTTTCAGGTTGGTGTCATTGAAGATTTCTTGGAGATGAATGGACGCCGTCTTGATCAAACTCAGAGCTTTTTTGACATCACTAACATTGTGAATGTCCCATTTAGCTGGCAGTCTAGCGATTTATTGAATGAGGAGTTTGGGTGTTTTATGTTGATGCATTTGTTGTTCTACGAGGGGGAGGTGTTCACGTGTGACCTCGGTAGAAAGATCTCTAGGAGGATATTTTGTTCGGAAATTGCGGCTTCTCTTATGCTGGCTGATATAAATGACTATAGGACCGCGATACTGTCAAAGATTACAGAGTTCAATGAGTCCAAGGATGAAGTCTTCCCTTTGCCCAAAATGAAACGCAAGATCGAAGAGCTCGAGCAGAAAAAGGCAGCTAAGTGTCCCGAGAAGAAACCGGTTGTTAAACGTCGATCAAATCTGCCCAAAGAAGTCCTTGAGGTGCAGCCAATTGCCACAGATGTCTCGCCAATTACAACAGAAATTCCTGTTGCTCATAACAGGGGTGGTGTTCGTACCAGGTAAATGCTCTTATGTTAACTATGGAGTTTTCGATTTTCTGAAATATAGTAATACTCACTGATTGTCTTAATTATGAGTTGTGTTTTTTCTGAATGTTTGTCTATTCTTCTGTCACATATCAGAGGCGGATGGTCACCAATAATTCGTGGACGGGGAAGGCGTGGGGGAAAGGCGTTTTATAAGCTAGTGCAGAAATAGTTTTTAGTATATTAGAGAGTCATCTAAGGTGTTTATCTTTGAGTCGGACAGATTATTTCTTTTTATATGTAATGTTGTTTTTACACTGGCAAGTTTAAGAGACCGAAAATGGCAAATCTAAGAGACCGAAACTTTCATTTGTTATCTAATGATTGTTTTTGCGTAATTGTTTGATCCGTCTCCGCCTGATCTGTACGACAAAAACCTCTTCTTCCATTCATTTACGTCATTGTACTGCTTTACATTTAAGAGATAAAATCACACACTTTTAAATATGAAATCACAGGCTATACCAGATAAAATCACACATAGCATGACATAAGATTACACAACGTATAACAAAAAACCACAAGGTAACTAGATGAAATCACACATCATCAAAGATGAAATCACACACCTGATGAGATAAATTCACACATATTAAGAGATAAAATCACACACTTTTAAATATGAAATCACAGGTTATACAAGATAAAATCACACATAGCATGACATAAGATTACACAACGTATAACAAAAAATCACAGGGTAACTAGATGAAATCACACATCATCAAAGAAGAAATCACACACCTGATGAGAAGAAATCACACATCATCAAAGATAAAATCACACACTTTTAACTATGAAATCACAGGCTATATCAGATAAAATCACACATAACATGACATAAAATTACACAACGTATAACAAAAAATCACAGGGGTAACTAGATGAAATCACACATCATCAAAGATGAAATCACACACCTGATGAGATAAATTCACACATATTGAGAGATAAAATCACACTTTTAAATATGAAATCACAGGCTATACCAGATAAAATCACACATAGCATGACATAAGATTACACAACGCATAACAAGAAATCACAGGGTAACTAGATGAAATCACACATCATCAAAGATGAAATCACACACCTGATGAGATAAAATCACAGAGAATAAGATAATAAATCTTATCTATTGGAGTACCGGGAAAAAATATTAAGATGTTTTTACATAAAAATGTTGAAATAAGTTTACAATGAATAAAGATTCTCTTCACTGAAAATTGATGTAATTCTACACCAACTTCGCTCCACTACGAGTCACTCTACGTGAAGTTGGCACCTCTTTTGTTTCTTGCATCTCATCTTCAGATTTCTCAGTCCCACTCCCATTAGTCTCACTCTCGCAAGAATCCGCGGAACATGCATCACCATCAAAAACCTTAGGATATGTACATGTCCTTTTGTCATGGAAATCAAATCTACCGCAATTAGCACAATGTCTTCGTGTCTTCTCTGCCACTTCTTTGACCTGCATCAAAAGTATTTCAAAAGAAATAATTCAAAATACTTTTCATGATCCATAATTTATTGTAAAGAAATTATGTGATATACCAATACCTGTGTTTGCGAAATTTCTGTAACAGGCGGGTGTGGACAATTTCTCTTGTCATGGCTTGCTTTCTTTCCACAATTTGCGCAAAATCGAAGCACCTTCTTAATTGCTTTCATAGCAACCTCTTTCTTGGACAAAAGCCTCTTTCCGCTGCCCTTGTTGCTTGTCACTTTAGGTGGCCGAACAGTGACCTCAATTAAAGCACTACAGCTAAGCAGGGACTCTAATTCTTTCTCTTTGGTCAATGGTACTGATTCTCCTCCGTTTAGGTCAGCCCTAAACTTTGTTAGCAGAGAACAAAATGCTTTTATCTCCTTTTCTTCTTTGCTTCCCAGGTCAGCCATTATTCCGTAAACCTGTGACCAAACTTTTGTAATCTCTTTCTGCCGGGCATCTGTGAAATCTGCGTCCTTCAAAAGGTTTCCAGAAGTATCATAAACAGGCTTCCTGTGAGCATCCCTAGTCCATCTATTGATTATGTACCTGGTTTCAAAGTAGAACATTAACAAACAATACAGTTGCATATGATTATATACTAAGTAATAGAATTCAGGGTCATATTTAGTGAAAGGACATCCACACAAAGGCATAAGTCATAACAATCAGATTGCATTCTCATACAATCTAAAATCACATACTAAAAATAAAAATAAACAATATATACGATTTCCTCCAATCGAACCCTGATACAATCACACACTATAAGGCAAGAAATCACATAATATAAGAAAAGAAATCACACCTGTCTGGTATTGTTGTGACTCTTTTCCCTGAATACACCCATATAATATGCTTGCACAACATTCCTTTCGATTCAAACAACTTGCACGAGCATGAAGCCTCTTTTGTTATGTTATCATATACGACTTCAAATACCCTATGTTTCTCTGCATCATTTACTTGAGTGCATTCTGCATCATTTATTTTCGAAAAGCCAGCTACACTACAATCGGTAAGAGAGCATTTGACTTGTTCCTGGAAGTCAGAAAACACTGCATGGGTGTAAATTTTAGCCGCATGCAACTCTATATACACTGGCGTGACATTCTGGGGTAGTGAGCTGTCGGTGATGTTTATTAGGCACTTCTGTCCATATCTTTGCTGCTCTATTGCCGTTTTGTACCTCATCCAAAACTCAACAAGTGTTCCTTTGTTGTTCTGATTCTTCTTGAATAAACTGTTCTCACTCTCGGATCTCTGAGTCGTCCTCAGTATGCAGCCCAAATGCCAATCTTTGAAGTAAGCTGAGATCCACTTATGCTTGATTGAAAACATGTATTGGAACCAATCAGGGTCATGAAATTCATAATCCCCAACTACATTTAGCCACTTCTCCTCAAATTCAATAGGCTCCAAATCCATGTCCCAAACCGCTGAATTGATTCGCGGTATATATATATATATATATATATATATATATATATATATATATATATATATATATATATATATAGGGGGCGTATCCGGTCAGAAGTATAATTTCTGTCATAAGTCAGAAGCAATCTCTGCCATTTATTTCAATTAACTCCATAACCTGAATTGCATAACTCCAGTCGCTTAACTCCACCAACTAAAATCTGTAACTCCAGTTTTTTAACTCCACAAACTAAAATCCGTAACTCCAGCCATCTTAACTCCAATAATCAAATTGTATAACTCCAGTAATATCAAAACTCCACCAATTTCAACTTAACTCTCTTACCTTTAACATAACTCCACTAACTAAAACCCATAACTCCAATAACTCTTATAATTCCAACTTAACTCCACCAACTAAATTACGTAACTCCACTAACTAAAATACGTAACTCCAATTTAACTCCACCAACTAAATTACGTAACTCCAACTTAACTCCACCAACTAAAATACGTAACTCCAACTTAACTCCATCGTAAGTCTAATAATTTTAACTTAACTCGACTACAATTTAACTCCACCATCTAAAATACTTAACTCCATTAACTAAAACACGTAACTCCAACTTAACTCCACTAATTAAAAACGTAACTCCACGCACTGCCTAAACACGTAACTCTCATCACTCCACCAACTAAAATAATTAACTCCGGATAAATAAATAAAAAACTGAAAAACAGAAAATAATCCTCATTTTCACCATTTTCTCTCTCCTCCCACACCACCCGAACCCCACCCTCTACCGCCACTGATACGGCTCACCCCCGATCCCACCTTCATCACCACCACCACGTATTGACGAGTCACCGACGGCGAAGCAGCCTCCAATCCCGACTTCACCATCGCCGCTACCGCATTTCCCCTCTTTCGTCTCCTCTTAATCCCTCCGTTATACTCCATGGCGACGAATGTTAGAGGATGCGGCCGGAATCGATGCTGATACGCGAGAGGAGATCGGAAAACGTGAAGGTCGGCGGCGACGACGCATCACGGTGGCTAGATCTGAAAGTAAAAAACGAAAAAGATGGAGGAGAAGCGGATTCGCGCGCTAAAGTGAAGTGGACGATAGATGAAGTTGATCGACGAACACTCGACGTCGCCTTTGGAGGATGACGGTGGTGTCGTCGCCGGAAAAGGTGACGATAGAAGGCGGCGTTCGACGGCGGCTATGAGATCTGGAAAAACGTGTGCGAAAAAGAGGGAGAGAGAAGTTGTTTTTCGCGGTGGGTACATGCTCGACGGAGGAGGTTATGGCCGACGAAGACTCACATTAGTCCGGTGAGTCGGCCGGTGGTGTTTTAGCCGGCAACGGTTGTTGCTAAAGTACGCCGGCGGCGGTGGTGGGCGGCGCAAGGTTAGGGCCGTGGAGAGGAAGGGAGGAGGGAAGGGAGGAGAGAGAAAATGTGAGATTTGGGGTTTGATTGTATTTTTTGTTTTAATTTTCTTTTATTTCTGTTTTTAATGTAGGCCATTAGATTAAAGTGGAATGGGTGGATGAGATGACTTCTGACTTCTGACAAAACTATCACTTCTAGCCTGATATATTTCCTCTATATATATATATATATATATATATATAGGGGGCATATCCGGTCAGAAGTATAATTTTTGTCAGAAATCAGAAGCAATCTCAGCCATTGATTTTACATAACTCCAGTCGCCTAACTTCATCAACTAAAACCAGTAACTCCAGCCACTTAACTCCACCAACTAAAACGCGTAACTCCAGACACCTAACTCCAGTGATTAAATTGTATAACTCCAATAATATCAAAATTCCACAAACTTCAACTTAATTATCGTAACTGTAACATAACTCCACTAATTAAAACCATTAACTCCAACTTAATTTCATCATGTAAAATACGTAACTCACCAACTAAAACACGTAACTCTAACATAACTCCACCAACAAAACCTCGTAACTCCAATAACTCTAGTAATCAAAACACGTAACTACAACTTAACTCCATTAACTGAAACACGTAACTCCAACTTAACTCAACTAATTAAACACGTAACTCCAATAACTCCTGTAACTAAAACACATAACTCCGATAACTCCAACTTAACTTCACTAATTAAAACACGTAACTCTAAATAACTCCAATAGTAAAAAGACGTAATTCCAAAACACGTAACTCTCGTAACTCCGCAAATTAAAATTCGTTACCCCAAAAAACGAAAAAATGAAAAATTCAAGAAAAAGAAAAAAAGAAAAATCTGTAAACTCATCCCCTTTCACCATTTTCTCTCTCCTCCCAAACCACCCCCACCCTCCCGGCCTCCCTCCCCCGCCACGGCTACTGTGCAGCCTCACCGCCGCCCCACCTAAGTCGCCAGCGAATCGGACGACGTCTTCCACCACCGACTCCACCTTCTCCGCTCTCTCATTTCCTCCTGCTCACCTCTCACTTCTTTCAACTTTGCACAACAGCCGTGAAATTGAGAGGCTATGCCGGCATGAGAAGCGGGAACATCGAAGGAGGATAGTGAAGGTGACGATCGACGGCGGCGTTCGACGGCGGTGGTGACATCTGACAAAAACGAAGACGAAATGAGGGGAGGAGAAGTCGTTTTTTGCGATCGAATGGTGCTCGAGTTGGGAGGTTTATGTCCGACGAAGACTCGCCGGAGTCTTTGGCGTCGGCCGCTGTTGTCGGCGCCGTAGATGATGACGCTCGGTGAGCGGCGGTTGGCGGCAGTTGGTGACGGGATGGGGAAAGAGAAGATGGAAGAAGAGGAGAGAGAAAATGTGAGTGAGTATGGGTTTGGGAGTGTTTTGATTTTCTTTTTCTTTTATTTTAATACTTAATATAGGCCATTAGATCAAGTAAGATGGATGGATGAGATTATTTCTAATTTCTGACAAAATTATCACTTCTAACTGCATAATCTGGTCCATTCATCTCACTATAATCTAATGGCCTATATTAAAAACTGAAAATAAAAACAAAAAAAAACTGAAAATACAACAGACCCCCACATTTCTCTCTCCTCTCCTCTTCTCTCTCCTCGCCCCTCCCCCTATGCCGCCACACCGCCGCCACCATCATGCACCGAAGACCACCATTTCCGACGCCGACATCACCGTCGGTATCCACTAACACCAGCGAGTCCTCGTCGCACGTCAATGGCTTTTGTACACCTCCGCCCATCGCGCAACAATGACTTCTCTCTACATATTTTTACTTTCGTTTTTTCAGATCTAGCCGCCTCTGGTGTTCGCCGTCGATTAGCTTCAGATTTTCCGGCGTCCTTACTCATTTTCGCTACACTGCCATCGCTATGCGTCATCGTCGCCGGCGATTCTTTTGTAGTTTCGATGGCCGCGTCTCATTGTCTTCCACGCACGCGTCCTTTCTGCGATTCTTCGAGTAAATGAGAGGCGGAGATGGTGGAGTTGGAATTATGTGTTTTCGATAGTGGAGTTAACTTGGAGTTACGTGTTTTTAGTTGGTGGAGTTAAGTTGGAGTTAAGTGTTTATGTTGGTGGAGTTAAGTTGAAGTTACGTGTTTTAGTTGGTGGAGTTATGTTGAAGTTACGTGTTTTAGTGGGTGGAGTTATGTTAGAGTTACGAGAGCTAAGTTGAAATTGGTGAAGTTTTGATATTATTGGAGTTATACAATTTAATTATTGGAGTTAGGTGATTGGAGTTACGCATTTTAGTTTCCGGAGTTAAGCGGTTGGAGTTACTGATTTTAGTTTGTGGAGTTAAGCGACTGGAGTCATGCAGTTCAGGTTATGGAGTTATTACTTCTGACTTCTGACAAAAATTATACTTCTGACCGGATACGCCCCCTAGTTTACTACCCGTGCTATGCCCGAAATAAATTTTATGATTTTATTTCTTTGTGAACAAATTATTTTATCAATAAATTTTATCATTTATAAAACTTTCACTTTCAATATCGATGAGGTGATTCTGGTTCAAATAAGTAATAACAAAAGTATAAAATAATAAGGTAAAGATGAAATCAATTAATAGTAAATATTGATTTTTTTATAATAAAAAAATATTGTGAAATTTTTGATATGAAAAACGTGACTCATATATAACCATGGATTGAATGTCCATCTATACAACTATACTCTTTACCATGAGAGACATTTGCAATAAATTTTTTAAGTGAAAATCAAATAGACATGCCACGTGTCATTGCAGATGGCCTAACTGAAACCGGTGAACGTGGTCGTTGCCTCTAATACAACTTTTAATATATAGTATAAGATATTTAGGTTCTGGTAGGAACTTTATGTATATAGGAACTTTAGGAACCAATCCTGGCCATTTAAGTATCTTGATCGAACGGCTCTTGTGGCAAGCGTGTCATTAATGGCAAAGTTGTAATTTTCGCCACTTTGTACGTACCTTTGCTGAATACTAGTATATATTAAAATAAAATAAAAAAGAAAAAAAATCCTCTATTCACGTTACTTTGTCCAAGTCTCTGACACTCACACCACCCCCATTTCCTCACTTTTGTTTTCTCTCTCTTCGAATTAATTTTCACTTTCCATGAACACCATTGTTTGATTAGACGAAGCTCCGACCCATGTTCATCAAATGCTCCCAAATGTTCATCAAACTATACTCATATGTTCATCAAATCAATGTTAAATGTTCATCAAATCAATGTTAAATGTTCATCAACTTATTTTTGTGCAGCAATTTCGTGAGGTAATCACACTTACGCACCCTCTCTCTCCTTATTTAGATCTCTTGCATATATGTGATAAACATTAGTAATAAAATGATGAACTTTAGTACTAAATTGATGAACATTGAGATTGGAATTGATGAACACCTACCATTAATTTGATGAACATATACCTTAATTTGATGAACACTACACTTAAATTGGATGAACATGGTATAGTTGTAGCCTTGTTAGAAATAAAACATTTAAATTGGTGAAGTATCTCTGAAAGTAAAACAAGATGATAGTGATGAACAAGAGAAAACGATGACGCGCGATGAGAGACGTGGAAGCGGAGGAAGGTTGCCGGATGTGGTGGAGTTGACGGTGTTGCGCGAAAATATTGCCGGAGCCGGCGATGAGGCTATGGGTGATGCGGTGGCCGAAGTTATCGGCGGCCAGTAGAGAAGGTGGTTGTCTCGAAAGGGAAGGGGGGTTGTTAGTTGGGGTTTGAGAAACAGGGGAGGAGAGAGAAAATCTGGAGGGGGAACAGGGAGCAACTGGGGACTGTTAGATTATATTTGATCTAATGGTTATAAATGGTTATATAACTAAGGTTCTTACTTGAACCTGACCCCATATGATCCGATAGGAAGTTATATATGGTACAAATGGTAGGAAGTACATATAAAGTATATCAATATTTGCGATTGAAACTTACAAAACCAATAACACATCTAAACAAAAAGACATTATTCTTATAAATTGTGTTTTCAATTCAACAAAAGTCACTTATACTATTATAAAATGCAATTTTAATTACAAAATATTTATTTTTATAAAAAGCACTTCTACTTTTAAAAAAATGTACTTATTCTTATAAAATGCATTTCTAATTTAACAACACGCATTTTTCGTATCAAATTCAATTTAAATTTAACAAAATACACTTTTTTTTTTATAAAATGCACTTCAAATTTAATAAAATGCACTTATTTTTATAAAATGCAATTCTAATTTAACAAAATGCACTTTGTCGTTTTAGTTTTATAAAATGCACTTCTAATTTAACAAAAAGCACTTGATCTTATAAAATGCACTTTTAATCTAATAAAATGCACTTATTTTTATAAAATACACTTCTAATTTAACAAAATGCACTTTGTCGTTTTAGTTATATAAAATGCACTTCTAATTTAACAAAATGTACGTTGTCGTTTTAATTTTATAAAATGCACTTCTAATTTAACAAGACGCACTTATTCTTATAAAATGCACTTCTAACTTAACAAAATGCACTTCAATTTAACAAGATGCACGTATTCTTATAAAATGCACTTTTAATTTAACAAAATATAGTTCAATTTAACAAGATGCACTTATTCTTATAAATGCCCTTCTAATTAAAAAAAATGCACTTTTTCGTTTTGATTTCATAAAATGCACTTCTAATTTAACAAAATGCACTTCTAATTAAATAAAATGCACTTTGTCGTTTTATTCTTCTAAAATACACTTATTTTTATAAAAATGCACTACAAAACAATATGCACTTCCGTTTTACAAAAATGCACTTATACTTATAAAATGCATTTAAGACGACTATATGCACTTAAAATTATAGTAAAATGCATTTGAGATGATATTTAGATTTTGATAATAAAATGTATTTAATCGTAACCATCAGATTACTCAATCTAATGGCCCAAATTAAAACTACAAAAAAAGGAAAAAAAGTATTGAAACAACTCATTTTCTCTCTCCTCCTCCCCTCCCCCCTCCCCAAACTGACCACCACGGGTTCACCAAACAACCCCAGCCGCTACCACAACTGCCACCTACCACCACCGAAACAACCACCGGACCTACCAGACTCACCTCGCTCGTCCGGCGATTCTACGCCCCACCACGCGCGACACCCTTTCCCCTTCTCCTCACCTTTCACGCCCCTCACTCAATCAATTAATTTCGCTCAATCAATCCATTTCCACCACACTCGCCGTCGACAATGCACTCGACTGCCGTCGTCGGAGCTAAGAACCACCGCACATCCAAATCAGGAAAAAGAGA
Source organism: Spergularia marina (assembly GCA_963680865.1). Taxonomy (NCBI): domain Eukaryota; kingdom Viridiplantae; phylum Streptophyta; class Magnoliopsida; order Caryophyllales; family Caryophyllaceae; genus Spergularia; species Spergularia marina. Next base: position 9,765,440 of record OY804546.1, on the reverse strand, counting down.
GCAAAAAAATGAGAGAGAATGCTTTGTGATGCTCGACGGAGGCCGAGGATCATCGACGAAGACTCGCCGGAGTGGGAGTAGGTGCGGAAACATGGGAGGAGAACGACGGACGTGAAAGTAGTGGCGGCCAAAACGACGGCGCGACCACATCTGGAAAAAATGCGCGGAAGAGAGGGAGAAATGAGGTGTAGTTTGCGGCGGAGGAAAGGCGAGTGAAGGATAATGGTGGTCGACGAAGACTCGCCGTCTCGAGTGGAGTCGGCCGCTGCTATCGGCGCCGACGAGGATGTCGGTGGTCGAAGTGTGACGGTGGCGGTTACGTGGTGGCAGGGGTAGGTCATGGAGAAAGAAGGAAGGGGGAAAGAGAGAAGAGAGAAAGATGTGAATGATATTGGTTTGAGTTTTTTTTAAGAAGATGATATTAGTTTAGGTTAGATTTTTTCTTTTGTTTTAATAATTGATATGAACCATTAGATTTAGGTATGATAGATGGATGAGATAACTTCTTATTTCTTTCCTATATATATAGGGGCACGTTCCGGTAAGAAGTTATATATTGGTAGGAAGGTAAGAAGTATTTATATAGTATTATCAATATCTGAGATTGACACTTACAAAACCAATAACACATCTAAACAAAAAGCATTATTATTATAAATTGTGCTTTTAATTCAACAAAACTCACTTACATTATTATAAGAGGCAATTTTAATTACAAAATATTTATTGTTATAAAATACACTTCTACCTTAACAAAATACACTTATTATTAGAAAATGCATTTCTAATTTAACAAAATGCACTTTTCTTATCAAATGCCCTTCAAATTTAATAATATACACTTTTCTTATAAAATACACTTTTAATTTAACAAAATGCATTTGTTTTTATAAAATGCACTTCTAATTCAACAAAATGCACTTTGTCGTTTTAGTTTTATAAAATGCACTTCTAATCAAACAAAACGCACTTGGTCTTATAAAATGCACTTTCAATTTAACAAAATAGACTTATTTTTATAAAATGCACTTCTAATTTAACAAAATGCACTTTGTCATTTTAGTTTTATAAAATGCACTTCTAATCAAACAAAATGCACTTTGTCTTATAAAATGCACTTCTAATTTAACAAAATGCACTTTGTCGTTTTAGTTTTATAAAATGAACTTCTAATGAAACAAAATGCACTTCTAATTTAATAAAATGCACTTATTTTTATAAAATACACTTCTAATTTAACAAAATGCACTTTGTCGTTTTAGTTTTATAAAATGCACTTCTAATTTAACAAAATGCACTTTGTCGTTTTAGTTTTATAAAATGCACTTCAATTTAACAAAATGCACTTGGTCGTTTTTTTTTTTTAAATATGCACTTATAATCTTACAAAATGCACATTTAATTCAACAAAATGCATTTGGTCGATTCTCAATAATAATAAAGTGCACTTTAGTTGGAATAAAATCTATTTTAAATAAGAATAAAATCTATTTTAAATAACTTTCACTTGAAATTATAAGAAAATGCATTTTGAATAAAATGCACTTGGAATTAAAAGAAAAAAGGATTTTTGAATAAAATGCACTTGAATTAAAATAAAATGCACTTACGAATTAAATGCACTTATTTTCTCTCTCCTCCTCCCATCCCCCTCCCAATACCCGACCACCACCTAAACCACCCCACCCCAGCCGCCACCACAACCAAAGCCAGCTCCGACGACACCAGTCCACTCCACCGATGCCGGCGAGTCTTCGGCGAGCATCCACGACCGTCTTCCAGCAACACCACGCCGTAGAAATCGACTTCTCTCTCCCATTTTTCGCGCTATTTTTCGTCAGATCCGGCCGCTTGATTGCGCTTCACCGTCCAGCTGCACCGTCGCCGGTCTCCTCTCACCTAGTTGCATCTATTTCCCTCCCAAGCAAACCGGCCACCGTCGTTCAATCCAGAAGCCATCATCGCTCGTCCGCCCCTCATTTTAATTTCTCCTCACCTTTCACTCGTTTTTTTCTCTCCAAACGACGGCGAAAACACGAGGAGGGATAGGGGCGGAAATCAAAGACGATGTCGGCGATGGTGTAGATCGACTGATCGACGGAGGAGAGGAGCGGCGGCGCCGAATATGAAGAATACGCGTGAGAAAATAGGGGAGAAGAAGGAGGTTTTCGCGGCGGTATGGTGGTCGCAGAAGGCCGGTGATAATGGAAGAGGAGTCGCCGGAGTAGGTGGAGTCGGCCGCTTCCGTCATCTCCGACGATGGTGGTTGTTGGTGTGTGGTCGGCGGCGGCTGTGCGGTGACAGGGGAGGTAGGAGAGGAGAGAAGAGGGAAGGAGAGGAGAGAGAAAATGTGAGTGACATTGAGTGTGAGATGATTTTATTTTAATTTTTCTTTTTGTTTGAATATTTAATATGAACCATTAGATTTAAGTTGGGTGGATGGATGAGATGACTTCTTACTTCTTACCTAAGGACTACTTCTTATATATAGAAATAGGTTCAAGTGAGTCCTATAGGGTTAGATGAGTCCGTGAGTCCTCATCTCAGCCATTCATCGCTCAAGATCCTACGCTCCATATTCGCAGCACGCTATAGGGGTATAAATGTCAATTAATTCAGAAATATAAAACCACGAATCAAACGCTTCCGCCTCATTTTGACAGTTTCGATTTCTCTCTCTTCATCCTCCGTTTCCCCAAATTCTCAGTAATTCCCGATTCTTCTTTCTCTCTCCTCCGCTCCGCCGCCGATCTCCACCTATTCGCCGCCGATCTCCACCGCTCCGCCTCCTCTATCCACCGGCCTCTGCTCGTCTTCGGCGTACAATATTTTCCTCATTTGTGGCGCATCTATAATCAAGGTATATTTTGATGAATTTAACAACAAATTCCTCGATTTTTAGGGTTTGATTTGATTAAATTCATTATTTTGAATTTCTAAAGAATTTTTGTTATAAGTTGATGTTGATATGTTTATTTTGGATTGAATCTAGGGTTTACGGCGTCATTTAAGAAATCGGAGCAAATACGGCGGTGATTCCGACTTGCGAGCAACTGCGGCGACCAATTCCGGCGGCGATGTGGCGGCGGAAAACTCCCGCGCTTTCGAAGTTTCGCCAGATTTTATCCCCAGCCATCCGGCGATATTAACGGCGACGAAATCCGGTAAATATCTCCGGCAATCTATTCATTTTCTTTCGAAATACAGATTTAGGTTTTCTTTTGGTAGATTTACCAATGACAGATTCATTTTCGTTTAAATGTGTGATTATTTTTCTCTCTCCTCGATCAAATTAATTAGGTTTGTTTTAGTGTCAATTGTTTTTTTTTTTTTTGTGATTTTTGAAACTTATGATGTTATCGAGTGATTTCTGAGTTTCGATTCATTTTTTGGTATCTTAATTGAAATCTAGGGTTTAAGCTCCTTATACGTCCTTCTGGATGATTTTGGATGGACATTTTCGATGTCGGCAGCGGTCTATTATCGGAAATCTGGTCGCGATTTTACTGCTCTCAGGTATAGCATCTCATTCGACTGAATTAATTTTATGGTGCGTTTTTATGTTTTGTGATTAATTTTCGTCTAAATTATATGTTCCAAGGTTTTTATCTGAATATTGCTGATCTGTTAGTGTATTGTTGTAATTTGTGTTTGACAGTTGATTTTCTTGTGAATGTTGCAGTTTCTTGTTTGATTGTTTTAGGTTTGATGTGGCAAATAATCAAATGTGATTGCGAGATTCGATTTTTGTTTCACTGGAGTAGTATTATGGTTTGTTTATTTCTTGTTTGGCTAGAATTTTGTAGTCTAATAACCAAGTGTGGCTTTTGCTTGTGAATTCTGCTGGGTTGATCAGGTTTATGGTCGAAATCGTTAGGTGGTTGCATATGTGGATTAAGTGAATTCTTCTTGCATTGATGATTCACTGCGCAGCAGCTATTCAGGCTGTGGCATATGTGGATTAAGTGGAACGTGATAAAATGATGTCATTTGGTGTGGTCTGCTCAGATGTTAGATGTAAATCTCCCACAGAACCAATGTCCTGTGCAAAAGAATTGCACCACATGAATGCTTGGTGCAGACTGAACTTCAAAATTCAGCATTGTGACTTGGAGATTTTTTCTTTTCTTTTCTTGTAGAGATTTAGTGCAATGAAAGTACAAGAATGTCCATTTTTTTAAACCAGGGGTCTGCATCTCGCAAGAATGCACTAAAACAAACAGGTTATTTGAATGAAATCTAGTTCTTCTATACTGATTGTGACTGTTATGGAGGTTGATCAGTGTTAGGTTGTTGTGCTACTTCTTATATTGTTCAAGCTTCGAGCACAATTAAAAGGACCTAGGAAAGGTAGTTTGGGTAGTATAGGTACTTTTGATTTTCTGACTTGTGTGTTTGAAAAATTCAGTTGATTGTGTAAAATCTAGAGCATCGGCTTTGAACCTGTTAGGACGTTGAGGTGAATTTCCTAATACTTTCTCTTGAAAGCTGGCTAGCTCAATCGGAAGAGCATCGTGTAATGCACGAGGTGTGGGTTCGAATCCCACGTCGGCTACAAAGTTCTAGAAAATTTTAATCTGCTTCTCATTGTCATTCTATTGTGATTGGACCTATGTGGTTAATGTTTAGAGAGGAGTCCCAATCAATGTTTAGAGAGCTCATGTAGGAATCGAACCTACAACAATTATGCATATTTACACAAGTGTGTATACCAATTGAGCTAGAGTTTCATAAAATCTAAGATCATTTAAGATCATTTGGCTGATGTCCTCTTACAGCTTATAACTGGTATACTCATTTGGAATTATACTCTTACGGCTTATAACTGGTATTCCAGGGACTGTGAAAATGTTCAGATCGGAAAATAAAGCAGTGGCATCTCTTCCGATTTTAACCCAAGTCCACCTCTTTTATTTCCATCTTTAATCACCCAAACACACCCTAATTACCACCATAATCACAATCATAATCACCCTTTTCTCCATAATTTAGCATCAAACCCACCACTAATCCCACAATTTGACCCTAATTCTAGAGTTTTGAATCTTACCCGTGTTCAAAATGAGCAGAATTTCGGATCAAATTCAACTCCACATAAGAGGCCATTGATGAACCCAACACCTTCTTCTTTGGTAAAGTCACCAACTTTGCCAACTTCTTTAGCAAGCTACCCTTTTTCTTCAACACCCACATCGAATTTGAAGGCTTTTAAATTGTATTATTCAAGGTGTCCATCATCTTTGTTGTTAGTGTTTTCGACAGCGAAAACGGCAGCGTTTAGGGTGATTAGAAGGTTGAGACATTTGCGTAGGCTTAGGGTACATTTACGTTTGTTGTTGTTGCTTGCTTTGCCATTTTTTTTACTTTTTAGTTTCTCACCCAAGTCACTCTTTTATCCTTGATTTTTTATCTGCATTTGGAATTATACTCTTACGGCTCATTTGGAATCACACACACTATCAAATAAAATCACACATAAACTCATGGAATCACACACACAAACTTATAGAATCACACACTTAGAAATTGAATCACACGCCTACAAATAGAATCACACCCTAACATATTGAATCATAGTAACCAATACATACGTAGAATCACACTTACAAATAGAATCGCACACACTAAACACACTTACTAATCAATAAAATCATACACACTCGAGAAATACAATCACACGCGCTAACAGAAAGAATCAAACACACTTCAAATAAAATCACACCCACGAACTAATAGAATCACACACACAAACTAATAGAATCACACACAAACTAATAGAATCACACAGTGACAAAATTGAATCACACGATAACCAATTGAATCACACACACGAACAAATTAAATCACACACGATAATAAATTGAATCACACACACTTTCACTATGAGGATTGAATCAAACACGATAACAAACAGAATCACACACCCTATAAGATAGAATCACATTAACAAATACAATTGCACACATATATAATCTCATCAATATGATTCCATAAACTGACCAATGGGACTCCATATAATAACCAATGTGATTCTATATACTGACCAATATGATTCTATAACCTAACCAATTATAAAATCGAGTAATTGGAAAGTCAATAAAAGAAACGAGTGTGATTCAATAGTCAATACACTGTGATTGCAAATTCTATTTAAAAATCGAAATCGAAAGAAGAGCCTGTGTGATTCATTATGTAATACACAGTGATTGCAAATGCTATTTAAGAATCGAAAAGCAGACACAATTGAAAAACGATCGAATTTGGGAAATTGTTAAAAAAACGATGAATTTTGTTGTTCCGATCTTCGTTTAATCAGTAGAACAACCTATTTTTCATAAATATCAACAACAACAACAACACCAGAAACAACAAAAAAATTGATTGCAAATTCGAAAAATATAAATCGAATTTACTACAAGATTAATCGAAATTACCTGGTTCATGGTTGTCTAGAGGATCGATTGCGAAATTCAAGCCTTCAATCGTCGCAATATTTGTAAATTTTCGAATGTTTAAGACTATAATCGAATCATTTTTTCTAGGGGATGATTTGGGGGTTTTTTTGGAGGAGAGAGAAAGAGCAGGAAATGAGAGAGGGAATTGTTTTTAAGAAAAAAAGGGAGCTGGGAAAGAATGACGTTGGGTTTGATGACCCCTCCCAATTTTTTCAGCGCGTCTTTTCTGGTAGCATCTCGGCCCTTCATCTCATTAAATCCTACGGTCCAGATAAGGACTCACGAACTCACGGGAGTAGGCAGACTCATCTGAACCCGCATGTGTGTATATATATATATATATATATATATATATATATATATATATATATATATATGGTCCAGTTCTCATGAGAACACCCATTATACGCTCAAAACAAATATAAAAAACAAAAAAAAATTAATTAACTAATTTTCTCTCTCCTCCCCCCTCCCCATCCTCCACCCGATCCCACCATAGCCCCACCGCTGGCCAGGCCTCACCACCACCTCCACCGTTGCAGCCACCACCACCGGGACCGCAAGACTCCGGCGACCCAAACCCCCTTCCCGCTCGACCCTCCTTCACCCTCCTCTTCCTTACCCGACCCAAGTCCCCACCCCAAGCCGCCTACCCAGCCACCGCCATCCAACCACACCACCTTAGAACCGGGAGCCGACACCACCATTAGGCCGGTCGTGGTAAGGCGAGCCGGAACCCCCACCGCCGCGGCACCACCTCCTCATCTCCGTCCACGAATTTTTCTCTCTCCTCCAATTTACTAATGCACATTTAGAAATTATGAAATGCACAATTACATGATTAGAAATGCACATTTAGAAAATATGAAATGCACATTTACTTGATTTGAGATGCACATTCAAGTCTACAATATGCACATCCAAGTCTAATATTCAAAGTTTGATATTGCACATTTGGTTTTAAAGGAATGCACAATTAGATTAGTGGGAATGTACTTCCATCAATTGCACAAAAAATTGAGGGGTCTATAATCTTTGATTGTGCAATTGCATTGGGAGAAATGTACTTCCAGCAATAATAAAATGTACCTTTAGTTTAGTGGGAATGAACAATTGAGTGATGTGCAATGTACCTACTCCAAGCTTGAATAGTGCAATTAGGCTAGGATAAATGAACCTCGATAATAACTCACATGGTGGTCGTGCGAGTGGCAGCGTGGCTCGGAGAGGCGGCGTGCGTCAATAGAAATGGAGGTGGTCGTGCTATGATGGTGGAGAGAGAAAATGATTAAAGAGATTGTTGAGGTGGTGGGGTGGCTTGTCGTTGTAGATGGGGTGGCTTGTCGCGCCACCACGAGCGCCCCACTGGTGGGAGAATCAGGGAGTGATTGGGTGGTCGGTGCTAATGCGGTGGCCAGTCACGGTGGTGGGAGGTGGTCCGCATGGAGGAGAGAGAAGGAAACTAGGGGAAGAGAAATGCACGTGGAGCGTTTTCGGCGTACCATGGTCGGATAAGACGGGCCAACCATGGTCGTCTGCCGGTTGCCGGTGAAAATAGATCGTTTCCGGCGTAATGGTGGTTGCCGGTGACATTAGGCGGTTACCTGGTGGTCGACCTTTATGTGGGGAAGGGGAGATGAGGAGAGAGAAAAGAAAGAAAAGAAAGAGGAAAAGAAAAAAGAAAAAAAAATCTCACCCATCCAATTCTAAATCTAAGGGTTATAAAGAGTTCTCATGGTTCTCATGTGAGGTGCAGTTCTCATCTGAACCTAATCCTATACATATATATATACATATATATATGTATATATATTATATATATATATATATGTATATATATATATAGGATCAAATGAGTCCTTTAGGTTTAGATGAGTCCATGAGTCACAATCACAACAGTTCATCCAATCTGATCCGACGCTCGACATTTCGTCACCCCTTAAGGGTAAAACCGTCAATTCATCTGAACCTAATCCTATACATATATATATACATATATATATGTACATATATATATATGTATATATATTATATATATATATATATATGTATATATATATATAGGATCAAATGAGTCCTTTAGGTTTAGATGAGTCCATGAGTCACAATCACAACAGTTCATCCAATCTGATCCGACGCTCGACATTTCGTCACCCCTTAAGGGTAAAACCGTCAATTGAATCACAGATATAAAAATAAAAAAAACCGCCCCCTCCTCATATTTGCATATTCATTTTCTCTCTCCTCAGTCTTTCTCTCCCATTTTCTCTCTCCTCACCCTCGTCTCCCCCAAATTCTCTACAAACGACGCACGCATGCCACCACTTCGCCGCCGCTCCACCATTCCGCCTAAAATTTCACGCCCCTAGTCGCCGTCGCTCTCTCTTTGCCGTCAATTTCTGTATCTACGCCACCAATCGTAATGCATACACCAATATCAGGTTCTTTCTTCTTTCTCAATTGTTTTCATTTTTGTTTAGAATGAAATCTAGGGTTTATGATTTTAATTTTTACATTCATTAGATGTTTTAATCGATTTGATTCAATTTCTATCTGTTTTTATCATCGTCACTTGATTAATTCAATCGATTTGGTTTTGATTTTGATGATTTCGATTTTATTTTTTTGTTGAATTTTGGTATTGATTTCGCCTAATCTGATGATACAGTAGAGTTCAATAAAGTACTGGCTGCATTTCCGGAATCGGAGAAAAGACGTCTGCGATCCGACGCATTTCTGGCGAATTTTCTAGCGAGTTGCTCGAGCTCAGTCCATGGCGAATTCGGACGACATCACGAATCATGTAATTTGCGGAAATTAGATCAGCGATTTGTGCAAATTTTTTGATGCGATTTGTGTGATTGTATTTGTTAATCATGTGTGATTGTACTTGTTATCATGTGTGATTGTATTTTTGCCTAATTTGATTATATTTTGCATATTTCTCCTGTTTATGCTCTAATTTGTTAATTTACTGGTTTTGTTGGTGGACTAGATAGTACTGGTTTGCAATTAGGTTTGCTTTTGTATATTTGATGTGTGATTTCTAAAATTCATGCGTATATTGAGTGATTTTATACGTTAGTTCTGATTTGGAGTGTGATTGATTTTAATTGTAGCATGGATAAGATGGTGTTGAAAAGGAGTGGCTGAACCATTGTTATTCAATTAATATGATGTCTTTTGCATTTCTGTTTGATTCTAGCTGCTGCATCGATAAACCGAGCATAGTCCCATTTGATGTGTGATATGATGTCTTTGGATGTGTGATATGATGTCTTTGGATGAGGTTTACTGACAGTAGCTGTATGTTCAAATTTTGTGAAACAAAAACCTCTAGAAAAACTTTGAAGCGAAGAAGAGCAATATTTGAAGGCGGTATTGTGGTAGCAGCTTTGACAGGGATGATTCTTTTCGGAATTGGCTTTTGTATGCAGGAGAAAGTTTAGGAATGCACATCCTGGTGAGACCATGCTACATCTTTCCCACTTATGTTCTTATAATAATTGTTTTCCGATCAATCATTACTGAATAAGCTGAATTTTTACAGTTTACTTGTCGGTAGTCTGCTTGTCGCATGAATTCTCTTAGTGTGTCCTTCATGAACGACTGTACTGTTTCATCATTTCATGGAAAATTTAGCTGCGATTCTGCGAACCCCTACATATAGAACTGGATATAATTTTGTTAATAGTTCTGCCACCTGAAGTAGCATTACAAAGGAAATGAGTGATGGTGAAATCATATGCCGCTTTATGATATTTCTGCAATGTTACAAGTATAGTTGATTGATGGAGTCTACTCCTTGCAGACTTAAATGACATGGAAGCTACAGAGTCCTTGAAATTTGATTTCAGCACAATAAGATGGGCCACCCATAGTTCAAAATGGTAAAGCATATTTTGGGCTCGAAGTGTGTCTGCATTTATTGCTTGGTAATTAGCTCTCGATTTTAAGAGTTTAGGTCTCTGCCAAGATAATAGTGTGTGAGCAGGCTATATAACTCCATCTAACGAACATGGTAAAAACAAAAAAGAGCCTTGAACACAGAAAGCCTTAAAAATACTAGCAATAATAGAATTTCAACATGCCTCGCCTTGGGTAAGGACAACACAGGATTATCGAATATTTTTTGGGACTATGGAAGTGTTCACTGACTGGGATGTTGCTCGTGTAATCTGAGACAACTCATAATACTAAGTTTTTTTTGAAATCTTTTCCCATTACAAGTAACTTGCAAAATTGTGTTTGAGTTTCACATCTGAGACAACCAGGTGCCTCTGACCACATTACTGTATGCCAACATTTACATGTTTATCTTAAACTGTATTATCCCTACATGGAGAGAGATGGATTCTAATTTCTATATCCCTCAGAACACAAGACAGAAGTGGTATCCTATCAGGAGAAACAAACGAAAGAAGAAGAAAAAAACATATGTAACACAGAATCTGATGCTATACCAGCAAACCTGCAAAGTCTTGACAGTCTTTTGGTTAAAATGTCCTATCACGTCTATTAGCTCAAAATGGTAGAGCATTGTGTTGTTGCACAAGGTGTGGGTTCAAGTCCCACATAGACGAATGTATGTATATGCGAGGTGGCCTGATCACTGAAATTGTGAACCATTGCTTTCAATTTCAGAAACCAGTACCAATTATTTCTATGACCTTCTTCTTTGGCCTGATGTAAGGGTACACTGACATATTAATGGATTGTTGTTAGCTCAAAAGATCAGTTTACCTATGTTATGTCTAAAACATACAGGCATCGAAAAGGTAGTGCTTGACTGATAGTTGAATAGAGTCACGTATAAAACTGAATTAGATTCTTTTAGTTGATGATTTTTTAGTATTTCACAGCCGATATGGGAATCGAACCCACATCTTGTGCATTGCACAACGCTCTTCCGATTGAGCTAATCGGCTTCCATTTACTATCAGTATAAACATCTACTTGACGAGCATATAGTTTGAAGTACTTGTCGTCCCATGTCACAGGTTCAGAACAATCATTCTCAGTCTCGCGGTAAGTCAGTAACCTTGTCATTGGGTGCTTTCTATAATTCCAGTGAGGCACTAGCAAGACATTTTTCCATTTCGTCAATTTCGACGATCTAGAAGTACCTCCATGAATTGCCTCTGATCTACGGACTTTCATAAGTTGTCCTTGCGAATCTTGCATAAATCACACCCACCACTAATAGAATCACAACCACCAACAATAGAATCACATACTCTATCACATAGAATCACACACTATATCGAATAGAATCACACGCACTATCGAATAAAATCACACGCACTATCCAATAGAATCGCATACACTAGTTACTAGAATCACACTAATTAATAGAATCACTACTTTGTCAGTGTACGCGCATATTATTGAACAGCTGCACACTTGCACGTAACATTTTCATCCATCAGTAACACCATGATACACTATTATACAATTTGTAAGTTTAGATTACAGAGGATATCTTCAGTCCTCTTTGATCATCATGATTGACAAGTACGTATTGCAAGACGGTCTCAACTTTCAATTCAAAACCATTATAAGCTACAAGAAACAATAACAAATAACAGTACTATCAAAACATTTTTTTTCCTGTCTCATCTATCTTGTTTTATGTGTTTTCTTTTTGGTTTTGAGGGTGGGGTGAAAGTCGTCAGGAAACACATAAAACAAATACCCCTCAAAACTAAACCATTAAAGGCGCAAAAGTCACAATTGAAAGGATGACAATGGAACTCATAACAATGAAAATGAGCTTACCTGATGGTCTATGATTCAAGTTCAACTCTAACAACGACTTTTACTGAAGGAATGACGTGCTAGAAGTTTTACGACTCATAATAGAATCACACAAGCTAATGAGTAGAATCACACTAACACACATATAGAATCATACACTAACTAATAAAATCACACACTCTATGGAATAAAATCACACTCACTATCGAATAGAATCACACACATAAACATATAGAATCACACACGATATCAAATAGAATCACGCAAGCTAATGAATAGAATCACACTAACGCACACATAGAATCATACAAGCTATCAAATAGAATCATACACTAACCAATAAAATCACACACTCTATCGAATAGAATCACACACCCTATAAGATAGAATCACATTAGAAATACAATTGCACACAGCCTACTGTTTTTGGACAGAAAAAAAAGCACCTGAAAACAAAACTGTGTGATTGCCCATGCTATTTAAAATTCGAAATGGAAAGAAGAGCCTGTGTGATTCAATATCCAATACCGTATGATTGCAAATGATTTAAGAATCGAGAAGCAGACACAATTGAAAAACGATCAAATTTGAGAAATTGAAAAAATAAAATGATGAATTTTTCTGTTCCTATCTCCGTTTAATTAGTAGAAGAACCTTAATGTTCATAATTATCAACAAAAGCAGCAGCAAAATTTTGATTGCAAAATCGAAAAATATAGATCGAATTCACTACAAGATTAATCGAGATTTACCTGGTTCATGGTTGTTTAGAGGATCCATAGCGAAATGATGTGCGATTCAATAACCAATAATGTGTGATTCACTACAAGATGTGTGATTCAATAACCAATGATGTGTGATTGCAAATTCTATCTGAAAATCGAAATCGAAGGAAGAACATGTGTGATTGCAAAATCCATCTAAAAATCGAAATCATATAGAAAATTAAAAAACGATCGAAATTGGGAATTGATATCCTAATGTTCATACTTATCAACAAACACAGCAGCAGAAACAACTGGTTCACAATAAAAATTGAATGCCATTTCAGAAAAAAAGAAGATCGAATTAACTACAAGATTCATTCAAAATTACCTTGTTCATCGTTGTTAGAGGATCTATAGAAAAATTGAGCCGTCAATTGCTGCACTTGTTGTCATTTTTCGATCGTTTGAGCTTGATTTGGGGATTTAATCGAATAGAACTTTTTAGGGTTTGATTTGGGGATTTTAGAGGAGAGAGGAAAGGCTAAGAGATCAGAGAGCGCAGACAAGGAGAGAGAAATTTAGAGAGAGAGACAACTGGGAAAGAAATGACGTTACTCTCGCTGACCCCTAGCTCTATTTGTCCGCGCGTCGATTTGGCTGCATCTCAGCCCTTCATCGGCTTTACATCGAACGGTCCAGATGAGGACTCATGTACTCATCTAAGCAGTGGACTCATCTGAACCCGCCTATATATATATATACATATATAGTGAGTCCTCATCTTGACCGTAGAATATAGAGAGAACGAATGGCTCAGATTCGTCCACATAGGCGCGCGGAAAAATAGAGGTATGGGTCTTCAACCCAACGTCTCATTCCAAAAAAATTATTTTCTCACTCCCAGAATTTCTCTCTCTTCGTCCCTTCTGAATCTCTCAAGTTCTTCTCTCTCCTCAGAAAAAACTCCCCCAAAATCAAACCCTAGAAAAAAATTGCTTCGATTATACCCGAAAAATCGAAAAATTCGTAGCATAAAACGTATGGATCGTCAAAATAACGTTGAACAAGGTAATTAATCCAATAAATTTCTACAAAATTTATATATATAGGATGTTGTTCCCATAAGAAGTGTTCTTATGGTGAGAAGTAAGAAGTTATCTCATCCATCCACCCAACCTAAATCTAATGGTTCATATCAAATATTAAAACAAAACAAAAAATTGAAATACATTATCAACCCAAAATCAATAACATTTTCTCTCTCCTCTCCCACCTCCCCTGCCACCACACAGCCGTCGCCGGCCACGCACCGACAACCACCACCGCCATCGACGACAGCAGCATCTTATGCAAAAGACTCCGGCGAGTCTTCTCCCGGAATTATCACACCTCATCGAGCACCATTCCACCGCGAACGACTCATTCTCCTTCCCTCTTTCCGCGCTCCTTTTTTATCAGATCCGGCCGCCGCCTTGAATCGCCGTCAATCGTCACATTTGCCGGCCTTCTCCGACATTACAGCAAATCGAACGAGTAAAAGGTGAGAAGAAGTGGAAATGAGGGAGCGGTGATGGCAGAGTTGGTGGTGGAGGTCGCGATTTGGTTCGCCGGACGAGGGAGGACATTCTGGTGGCCTCGGGGGTTGCTTTGGTGGTGGTCAGAGGCGGTCATGGTGGCGTCTGGGGTTGTTTCGGTGGTGGTTAGGGTTTGGGGAGTGATTTGAGGAGAGAGAAAACGAGGGATGAAGAGGCGGTGGATGTGTCGCAGAGGATGGGAATTCTGCTCGCCGGAGGACGGTGAACACGGTGGTGGAGGTGGAGCGGGATGAGGTGGTGGTTGGTGCGATGGTCAGTGGCGGTCATGGTGGCGGTTGGGGTTGTTTCTGTGGTGGTAGGGTTGGGGAGGGGGAGGGGAGGAGGAGAGAGAAAATTAGTGATATTTATTACTAAATAAATGCACTTTATTTTAATTCAAGTGAATTTTATTTAAAATGCATTTTATCTTAATTCAATGTGCGTTTTATTCAAAATGCATTTTTGTTGGATTGAAAGTGCATTTTATAAGAATATATCGACAAAGTGCATTTTGTTAAATTAGAAGTGCATTTTACAAGACTAAGTGCATTTTGTTTCATTAGAAGTGCATTTTATAAAACTAAAACGACAAATTGCATTTTGTTAAATTAGAAGTGCATTTTACAAAACTAAAACGACAAAGTGCAATTTGTTAAATTAGAAGTGCATTTTACAAAACTAAAACGACAAGTGCATTTTGTTAAACTAGAATTGCATTTTACAAAACTAAAACGACAACGTGCATTTTGTTAAATTGAAAGTGCATTTTACAAAACTAAAACGACAAAGTGCAATTTGTTAAATTAGAAGTGCATTTTACAAAACTAAAACGACAAAGTGTATTTTGTTAAACTAAAAGTGCATTTTAAAAAACTAAAACGACAAAGTGCATTTTGTTAAATTAGAAGTGCATTTTGTAATAATAAAATTTTATAAGAATAAAAGTGTTTTTTTGGTTGAATTACAAGCACATTTTTTAAGAATAAATGCCTTTTTTTAAATGTGTTAGTGATTTTGTAAGTGTCAATCTCAGATATTGATAATACAATATAAGTACTTCTTACTTCTCACCATATATAACTTCCTACCGGATCGTGCCCCTATATATATATATAGAAATTACATCAAGTAAGAAGTGCTCTCTGGACCACACATCTTGATACTCAAGTAACTTTTATAACTTCAGTTTCTCTAACACTTAACTTTAATAATTTCGTAACTTTAACTTAACACCATCGTAACTCAAACGTAACTTCAGTAACTTTAGCTAAACTCCAATAACTTTAACTAAACTTAAACAACTAAAAGACGTATTTTAATATAACTTCATTAACTAAAACACGTAACTATAATAACTCCACTAACTACAACACGTAACTATGATAACTCCACTAAAACGCGTAACTCTAATAACTGCACGTTTGCAACCACTAAAATTTACTTTAATTAAAAAAAATAAAAAATAAAACCATCTTTATTTTTCTCTCTCCTCCCCCACCCACCACAACCACTACACATCTCCCTGCTGCCACCACCCAAGGCGGCCTTTCGCGCCGACCACCACCTGGGACGCTGGGAAACTACCACCAGGCGCGCCGCCTAACCCCGACCTCGAATCCACCTTCTATTCTGCCCAACACATCCCCACAACCACCGCGCAGCCACTTCTCTTCGCGTTTCTCTCTCATCGCTTATTCCCTTTCCCGCCCCTATAGGCCGTTTCCACCGCCCATAAACTGTCTCCCGCTCCTCGCGCATCGCCGGCGACCACGCCCACGCTGCCGCCCCCTCACTATGTCGCGTCATGAGTTGTTTTCGTTATTGAAGGAAAAAATCGGGGGTGAAGGAGGGGGAAATGGTGGCGGGGAGGTCGGGGTGGCCGGCCGATCAAAGTGACTGGATTGGGACCGGTGTTGGTAGTGGTTGGCGTCGGATACCGGCGGGACTGGGGTGGTCGGGGAGGTGAGTGGGGGTGTGGGGAGGAGAGAGAAAATGAAGGGAGTGAGTTTTTTTTTTATTGTTTGTTAATTTGGTTCAATCTTATTTATTGATTTAAGTTAGATGTGTGGCTCAGGTTGTTTCTTATTTTGTGATTTTAAATTAGCTTCTTACCGGATATATAGAAATTGTATCAGGTTAAAAGTAAAGTTATGTCAGAAGGTCAGAAGTAATCTGGAGCGTCCATCTTGATGGTCTAACTGTTGACAACGCGCGCGGGTTTTTTTCCCTCCAGCTAACTCCACCACCTGTGGACGCTAACTCTAGAGTCTCCGGGGGTATTTCCGTCATTCGATGAAATTGGGCAGGGGTAATCCCCAAATTCCTTCTCATTTCATCCATTCTGTTTCTCTCTCCTCTTCTCCCTTTCTCTCTCCTCAAAAATCAAAATCTCTCTCTTTACCGACGACGCGCACGATTCATCTCTATCCTCAACTCCGGCAACTCCTCCTTGTCCTCAACTCCGTTTCTCTCTCCTCACCGATGACGCTGCGCACGATTCATCTCTCTCAGGTTTGCATTTTTCGCAACCCTAACTTTCGTTTTTGATGTTGTTTGTTCATATCTGATCGATTTAGAAATTCAATGTCGAAAGGAATCTTATTTATTGATCTGGTTTTAATTTCGTTTGATTCGATTTTCTGAGATCTAATTGTATTTTTCTTCGAATTTAGTTTGATTCGATTAGTTTCTGACATTTTTCTTCGAATTTAATTTCACTTTCAATTTTTTCATATTTTAGCTCGCTTTTTTTTGTTGTTCTGCTGATGATTTTAGTTTTTCATTTACATTTCCAGATGAAATGCAGGGGATGTGTTGGTGATGGTGTCTCAGAAGCCGAAAAGAAGCAAATATCAGAAGAAGCAAAATTGGCGTCGAAAGCATGTCATTGATCGAAGAAGGTAATTCATTCATCTTTCGGACCACGTCAAGCAATTTATTCGAATTTCATTGAATTGTATCATTGCAAACTCGATTATTCTGGATAATTTGTGTGAATATATGGCATTATTAGATATAAATCCAGGTATCTTATATGATGAAATTTCTGTTGTGTTGAAATTTGCTAATTCGACTATCAATTTCTGAATATCTGTTTAGCTCATTTGTTATTGTCATGAAATCTCAAGGACCGAAAGCCTGGTCATCTGTTCATTTATTTTGGAGTCTAATTTTGGTGTTGAAATTAGTGTTGTAGCAAGTGTTGTAGCAACTGGAGTTATGCAATGTAGTTATTAGAGTTTGGTGTTGTAGTTACTACAGTTAGATGTTTTAGCTATTAGAGTTAGCAAATGTTATGATCATGTCGGGGATGCTTTCATTTTGGTCCAAGTACGAGTACAGCTGGATGAACTTTTGGCTCTTATTGTTATATTAGCTTCGTTTTTCTTAGCCTTTAGTTTGTGTAGACACCCTACTTGGGGCTTCCCCTATAGCGTCTGATGATGAAAACGGACTTAATACGCGATAATCGGTTTTGTTTGCCAATGGGTTCATATTTTAGTTTAGGCCCGAGTTCCCGTTAGTTTAACATTTGGCCCAACTCTTTACTAGTGGATTAAAAATGATATTGGAGGGGTGGATTTGATTTTACGTGGTCAATTAATGAATTTAGAGTGTTAATAGTAGCCTTGGCCTATTCTTTTACGTAGCATGCATTACTAGGAAGTTGGATGCCACTTTAAGGACTGGCATCCAAAGAGTTTCACTTGCTCACGTACTCCTCTGGAATTTGTTACACCAGTTTATCACTTCCTTTATCTCCTCCTCGGATAAATTTCATTATTCCCATATTCATATCACAATTCATATTATCCACAATAATTTAAGCTATTATCCTTTCATAACTTTATCCTCCGATTTGTTATTATCCATACACACTTTCATACCATTGCAAACTCTATCTCTTTGGTTTCTTGGAGATTAAGCCTAGGGTAGCCAAGCCTAGCTTAGTTTTCCTATATATAGGAACCTCATACCCTCATTTTAACCTATGGTGACACATTAGGGAAACACGCTTGAAGGCGGCGACGGCGCACCGACCTTACAACACTACGCACACCTATACACAAAACACTTGAACACCCAAACACATATGGCATTCCAGGATCATACCAAGGTAACCAAGAGCAAGGCTAGATCGATGGCTAAGTGGCATACAAGGGTCGAAATCGGAGGCTGGGCTCGTTAGCAAACAAAACCGAGGTCCGCGAAACACATCGCAGATAAGTCCTGAGGGCCCTTAACAAACGTTTTCACAAAATGTTTTTATATTAAATCCTATGGTAGTTTTAGAATACAAAGTTATGTTATATGTGTTGCATGTTTCTCTTACCGCGATTTATAAAGACGATGCACATAATTATTTCTTACTGGCATCCTAGTGGCATTTTGTGGTGTTTTTGAACTCTTCTTATGCATATAGCGTATTTTGTCTTGCATGTGGTCCCTATATATCTTGCTTGATGCTTATTTCCTACGTATATCATGTGCATGTATGATTCGTATAGCATGTATAATTGTGGCTTTTATAAGGTTACATGGGTTATATTTATTTTCTATCTGCGTAAATGATAAATCGTTGGGTTTGAATATGTACGTACTCTCCTCGCATGAATTTAATTCGTTTTGCATGCTAAATGTTATGTGTATCCGTCGTCAATTAATTACTTTTAGTTTATCATGGATCAATCAGTAGAGACCGTCGACCACGACGGGCGGTTTGGGTGCCTAACACCTTCCCAACCCGTAACCTTGCACGGACCCATTCTAGGTTCGTGGGGTCCTAAAAAAGAAAACCTCGCTGGCGACTCCTGGTCAATAGCAATTTATTTAATGAGGGCGAATCAGCCCACCCGGCCGGTACGGTACCTCACAGTGGCGACTTGCAAAACTTGAAAATTGATCCGTAATAAATTTTTAGTAATTGATTGACATTGCATTTGCATATAGCTAGTTTGCATGCTTTCGTTAGTACGCGAGAGACATGATTTACCCAATTATTCACCCGTGGTTTCGACCACGAAAGACGCCCCTCCTCGTTAGGCCCATTGGTCACTACAACGAGCATCGCGGTTAGTCTTTCACCCCATTGACGTCTATGCTCGTCCATTCGATGAGTATAGGGGAGTAACTCTGTTGCCACGGTCCTTCTGCAAAGCAATAGAGCATATTCTTAGTCGTGGGTAACCCTTAACCCAAACCTACCCTCTTAGGCAAACCCAGAACCTAGGTCCAAGCTCATGCTATTATGTGTTAATTTGCGTATTCATGGCCTATGTGAATTCATGAGAGTTTGGGTTCTTTCTGTGTTTGCTCGTTTTGTAGAGTATTAAATATGGGCTTTGATTTAGGGTCATATTAGATGGGTTGTCACCAAGTATAGGAGTCCGTGTTTCTAGGTTTTTTTTTTTTTTTTTTTTTTTTTTTTTTTTTTTTTTTTTTTTTTTTTTTTTGTCTTTAGAGTCCAGCATTCAAGTAGCATTCTAGTGGCATTAGGGTAGCATCCAGATTATTACTTGTTTAAGTATCAGACTTTCCACAAATTGTCGTAGCACCATAGTAGCATCCCACTAGCATCCGTCTAGCATTCACCTAGCATCCTATCAACCTTTGTCCCATTAGTCGAGTAGTATCCTACTGGAACTAAACCTCCAGATGATTTGTGATTTGAGCTAAGATAAAATAGCTATTTGGATATTGTTAACTCTATCACATCACTTTATTGGAGCCAAATAATATTTCACTTCAATAGAGCAGCCCTACACATATAATAATCGAGATTTAGTCATGTAACGTAAAAAAAAACTGATGGTCATTAACCAAGTTTAGCCTTATTGTCGGTATACCAAACGAGTTCTAAAAAACTTGTTCAAAATGTCTATGTGTTCATCTTGTTGCATAGTTTATCCCATATATGTGTGTTAAAGTTGATAGGTACAACCTTTTCTTGTACAAACCCACGAAGTATACCTGTTGACCAAATTTCGCAAAAAACTGATTTCAAGGTGACATATTCGGCTTTATCAACGATGTACTAAACAACCACCAAAATCATCATTCAATACCTCTATGTGTTCATCTTGTTGCATACTTTATCTCGGTTATTTGCGCTTAAGTTGATAAGTACCCCTTTGTTCCATAATAATTCACAAAGTGTACCCATCGACCAACTTTGCAATAATATGATTTCAAGTTGCTATGTTCGTGTTCACCGACGATGTACTATACGAACTCGAAAATGCTCACTCCAAGTATCTACACAGTGGCGAACCTACATGGTTGCAACGTGTTGCACGTGCAACCCCTCTCAAAAAAAAAAAAATGATACAGTTTTAAAATTTGGACAATTTTACCCTTAGATTTTATCTATTTTATAAACAGAATAGGGATAAAGTAGTAATAATAAGTGGTCCCAATACAAAAGAAAATTAAAACAGAAAACACTCTCTCTCATTAATTATACTTGTCCCCCACCCTTTTCTCTCTCCTGAAATCAGCCCCCACCAACGACACACATTCACACTCTTTTTTTTTTTTTTTTTTTTTTTTAATTCATTATTCTTCTTTCATTAAATCAAATTAATTACTAACCTTCTCAAATTTTCTTACCCAAAAAATCAAGAACACGACATTCCCAAAAAAAGAAAAAAAAAAATAATAATAATTTGAAATACGTCGTACCCGCTAACGGCTGCCGGCCATCCTTCCCGCGATCGTCCAATTTTCCGATTGACAAAGCAATTTTGAGTGATCAATATTCGAGAGGATGGAATCCTCATGCAGCATTCCTAATCAACCTAAGTAAGTTTTCCCCAATTCAATTTTAATTTGTAAATTAGGGTTGATTACTTGATTGATTCATTGCTTCAATTTGGTATGATGTAATTTATTGTTATTCACTCGTTTGTTTAATTAAGATGATTAATTTGTTGTTTCTATATTCAATCTTTCAATTTAATTTTTTGGGAGTGTTGAGACTTTACTAGATTACATCAAAATTTACACATATTATTGAATTTCAGAACTAAAAAGCCAAAGAATGCAACAATTGAAAGCTTCTATGGGAAGAGACCGCGACAAGAGACGGAAGGAAGTCCTAGTTCTAATCCTCCCGCAAGTGAGCATCACTCATCTCCTTCGGTGAACACTACTAATGATGAAACTCAAGGTAGAACTAATTCAACCCCTCATAATGTTTCACCAAATGTAGAACGGGTGAATGAGTTTGATTTGTTATCACTTCCTCGAGATCCTGCTTTGAGAAAACGAATGTGTGATTATCATCCTAATGATAGGGATATTGTCACTAGAGAGTATATCCGATTAGGTCCTTATCAACCTAAGGAGTATGATTTTCCTTTTAAGTATATTGGATTAAAACAACGGAGAAGGTTTAATCCTAAGTGGCTTGATAGTGATGATTATAAGTCTTGGCTTGAATATAGTATAGAGAAGGATGCAGCATTTTGTTTTCCTTGTTATTTGTTTAGAGGTGAAATCGTTGTTGGTGGGGATGCTTTCATTGTTGATGGCTTTAGCACTTGGAGTAAGATTGATTCGTTTGTTAAGCATGTTGGTAATCATAATAGCACGCATAACAATTCTGTGAGAGCACTTGCAAATTTCAAAAATCAAAAGGGGTCTATTTCTTCTAGTTTTGAGACTATGACGACAGAAATGAGAAATAGTTATCTTATTCGGTTAGAAGCTCATATAAAAGCCGCAAGGTTTCTTTTGCTACAAGGTTTGCCTTTTCGTGGTCATGATGAAAAATGGACTTCTTCAAATAGGGGTAACTACATTGAGGTTTTAAAATTGATAGCGAGTTGTGATAAGGAGGCTGCTAAAGTTATGTTAGAGAATGCTCCCGGAAATTGCATTTTGACATCCTCTAAAATCCAAAATGACATTATCAGTGCTTGTGCAAGAGAGACAACTATGAGGATTATCAATGAACTTGATGGTGGATTGTTTGCTATTCTTGCTGATGAGTCTGCAGATATATCCGATAAGGAGCAAATGGCTCTTTGTTTGAGATATGTGGATAAGTTAGGAAAAGTGCAAGAGCGTCTTCTTGGTGTTGTGCATGTAGGTAACACTACATCATTAACACTTAAAACGGCAATTGATTCATTATTTGTGAAATTTGGTTTAACTTATTGTAGAGTTCGTGGCCAAGGGTATGATGGTGCTAGCAATATGCGTGGTGAAATAAGTGGGCTTAAAACATTGATTTTACAAGAGTGTGAAAGTGCTTATTATGTTCATTGTTTTGCTCATCAATTGCAATTAACTCTTGTTGCGGTGGCTAACAAAAATGATGATTGTGGTTGGTTATTTGGTGTTCTTACAACTATGGTGAATGTGGTAGGAGGTTCATGTAAACGTAGAGAGATCCTTAGGGAAAAACAAGCTGAACGTGTTATGGAGGGAATAGAATTAGGAGAAATTGAAACAGGAACTGGTTTAAACCAAGAGCTTGGTTTATGTAGGCCGTGTGATACTAGATGGAGTTCTGAACATTTTAAGACTATTTTGCATATGTTGTCATTGTATCGGTCTGTTCTTGATGTGATTCACACTATTGCCGAATCTTCTGAGGGTATGTTTAAGGCAAGTGTGGAGTCCCTTGCATTTAACATGAAATTATTTTCTTTTGTATTTGCTGCACATTTGATGGTGAGTGTTTTTGGCATTACAAATCAATTAAACATGGCTTTACAAAAAAGAGAGCAGGATATTGTTAATGCAATGGGACTTGTTAATGTCACCAAAGAGCGATTACAAGCTCTAAGAGATGATGGATGGGATTCTCATTTGGAAAAGGTGGTTTCTTTTTGTGGCAAGAACAACATTAGCGTTTGTTGTATGGATGATTTGTATGCTTTTCCTGGAAGAGTTAGGCGTGGTCATAGGAATGTGACAAATCTACATCATTTTCGAGTGGAAGTCTTTTTCGGCTTAATTGATCAAATTTTGTTAGAGCTTGATGATCGATTTGGTGAGAGAAGTAAGGAGCTACTTATTTGTATGTCTGCCTTTTGTCCACAAGATAGATTTGCTTCTTTTGATACAAAGAAGTTGCTTCGTCTTGCCGAATTCTATCCTTAAGAATTCTCAGAGGTTGATTTGATGTACTTTGAGTATCAACTTGAAACTTTTTTGTATGATGTTCGAGCCGACGAGAGATTTTCCAGATTAAAGAACCTCAATGAGCTTTCTGTGTTGCTTGTTGAAACAAAAAAGCATATAACGCATTCAAAGGTTTACTTGCTCTTGAAACTAGTTTTGCTTCTTCCCGTGGCCACTGCGACCGTTGAAAGAGCGTTTTCGGCAATGACGAAGATCAAGAGTAAAGTCCGTAATAGTATGAGTAATGAGTTGTTAAATAATGATTTAGTTACTTATATAGAGCGTGATATTTTTGGAACTATTAGTATTGACGAACTTTCAACTCATTTTCAAAATATGAGAACTCGTCGTGCACTTTGAACGGCTTTTATCATTTGTAATATATATTTATGTAATTCTTGATTTGATTGTTTGTAATATATTTATGAAACTTGACCTTTTTTAATTAATCTTTGGAGTTTTTCTTATATGGTTAAAATTTCGCAACCCCCTACTAAAATTCCTGGGTTCGCCCCTGTATCTACATGTTCGTCTTGTTGCACACTACAATCCGCATATGTGCGCTAGTGTTGATATGGACTGCATGGCTTTGTATGAGTTCACCAAGTATCCATGTCAACCAGCCTAGCTTAAAGACTCGTCAAGTTGGCATGTTAGTCTTTGCCATCACTGAACCTAACAAAGACCAAATGCTTATTCTGAAACCTTAGGCGTTCATCTTATTGCGTATGGCATCCTAATTATGTGTGTCTGAGCCGATAAAGACCTCTTTGTTCCAAAAAATGTTGCAAAGTATCCCTATCGGCCAATTCACCAATGATTATTTGTGTACTTGGTGAAAAAAATATGGATCAAAGATAACTTATGTAGAAAGCTACGTAAAAGGTCATGCATTTATAGTATAGTCCATGTATGTAAGCTTTTTTTTTTTTGAGAAAAAAATGCATAAATCGTCATTCACACAAGGTCATATGCATCATAAAATATCATTTTAGGCTCATATTTCATGCATTTGCATTGTACGCACATGCTCCTCATATGTACTTGTAAACATTTGTATCGTCCATTTGTGATCCTTTTTACAATGAGAGTGTAATTTGATTTGCATAAATTTAAGATCCACTTCAAAAACTATCAATGGTGAGCATATCCATACACATAACAAAAGCAACAAAAATAGTCTTCAAATTCGGCCCTTAACAAAGCAAGGTCGACACGTAGACAATGGCACACACTTCGGCCATTACCCCGCTCGAATTGTCACAAAAAAAAAAATCATCTAAAATGTGCTAATGGACACTCACCACTACAATATTCACGAGTGACATTTTTTTTAGCCCAATTTGTATTGTTTGTACTCTCTCCAAAGGCCAATTTCGCACGTAAAGTATTTCGTCTCAATCACAAGTTTTACCGAGAGGTACATTTTGCATCCTTATGGCTAATCTCCTTTTTTTTTTGACAAGTGACAAACCCATGTTAGAAGATTAGGTTTGCATTTCGTTCTATAACCAGAGAACTCTCAATGCAATTTTAGTTCAAGCGACAACAAATCAACAAATCAAGAGTTATTCGAATTTGCGACGGGGATCTAGTCCTTTTTCTCCTTTGCCTATTCCAAGTCTAATATAGGATAACCCTTCTCCTCCATCATATACCCCATTCCTCGATCAACCAATGTGAATTCCAAGCATTCCTTGCAAGATTCATTCGGCGTACACCTCGAAATTGTTCACGATCACAAATATGGCCATCGTATAACCCCTTCCTGCTCATTCAACATAGTTGGCAACTTTTTATCATCGCCATGTTGTGAAATATTCATTTTTCTAAGATTCTCAAATTCACGTTTCGGTAACATACTAGTGCAACCCTTCTAAGTCAATACATCATTGTTGCCCACACAAAAATCTGAAACTACCATCGTGGCTCATACATTCTTATAACTATTACCATTGTATGCTATCTTGAATCAAGTCACGAGATTTGAGCATTCTCAAACGCGCATTTCACGGTTGTACTAATTCAATCAAGCGCATGTCTGAACATTTCTATCCACGTTGTCTTAGCACGTCGATCGATCTTAGACCTTTCCACCAAGCCATACCCTTATCGTTTAGAGTCAGACTTGGAAATTTGACCCTCAGTCATCCTCAGCACCTCCAGACTTGCCTACCTTTTGTCCTCCAGCCATAACCTCGACAAGCCAAGACCTTTACAATATCCAACAGGCCTCACCTTTCATTTTCATGCCATCTCAACACCACTTAAACCTGCAATGCATATCATGTATGTGTTCCATGTAACCTTACAAAAGTTCATGAGCCAAGATTTCCAATGCTTTCAAGCTTACACATTTCCGTTGAATCTCTTTTTCAGCCTTGCCTACCCTTGCTTAGGGTACTCGTCACAAAAATTGAGTCACAAACTACTTTGTTGTACATTGTTCAAATTCTCATGGTTTCACATTCGTGAGTTCAATTTAATGTCATAAGGTACATTTTGTCCGAGCATAAAAAAGTTGAACATCAAAATCAAATGAGGGAGATCTATGCCAAAGATGCTATTACAGATGTCTTCATGCAATAAATGTATGTTCAAGAACTTCAGCCGCAAGTTAAGCTTGGGGGCTTCTAAAACAAGTGCAGAATTACAAGATCATCAACTTCAAATGTGCACACAAGCAATTTTACCTCTCTTTGTTTTCTGGATCACTTTTGGATGTAAAATCTTTCTTCAAAGAGTTTTAACATACATCACGTACACTACAAGAGTCTAGCTCTAGGCATGCATTTCATGTTCTCTCATGCGTCAAACACATTTGCATTCATTTGCGCATGATGTCCAATTGCCAAGAGTCTACTAAGGTCAAAACGTCTTGCATTGTCTAAAGTTTCCACGAGTCACACTTGTTACATGCATGTCATGAGTTCATTTGCATTTGGCGTCTCATGTTCGTATTCCCGATTCAACAACACTAATCAAAAGCAAAATGATGAGCACAATTCAAGGACAATAGAGCAAACCCCAATAGTTCTCAAGCTTAGGGTTAATCTACACCATCTTTAATAACTTTACTAACTGTTCAAACACAAATAAAATTAATAGTTGCTACAGTTATGTGTTTTAGTAGTACAGTTATTAAAGTTATTAAAGTTATCTCTTCTTGATAGGGGGGTTATGTGTTTAGTAAGCAAAGTTATCCTTTTTACTTGGTAGACTTATGGTAGAGTTATATAAAAAACGACCGTACACGGGAAACAATTAAAGAAGCGGCAACGTCGACATGATTATCAATGGATTTAGTCGTTCAACTTTAATAACTTTAATAACTTTAGTGGCTTTATTAACTGCAAATCCAACGTCTTAACTGCAAATAACTATAATAACTCTGGTAACTTTAATGGCTTTAGTAACTGCAAATCCACCGTCTTAACTGCAAATAACTTTATTAACTCTAGTAACTATACGAAAGAAAGAGGTGCTCACACAGTGTACACTGCCAATTAACTTTAATAACTCTGGTAACTTTAACACAATTTCTCTAAAAGAAAATTTGTTTTACTAAAATAACTTTGGTAACTACAATAACTACTCACTAATTGTAAGAGAAATACATTGCAGTCACGAAAAATCCTAAACTCATGGAGTACTGCCTTCCAAAACATCGTCTTAAAATTCTAGAATTTGGAAAATCCGATGAAGCTCTAACATTATCTTTGTCATTTTGCTGCTCCATTCTTCTTCGCACGAACATATTTCTCACAAACGGTTTTGTTCCTGCTCCTGCACAAACAAGTGAGACAGAAAAAACGCTTAATTTAAGCTTTGAAAAAAAGTGTCGAATTAGACCAGAATTGCCCCCAAAAAGTGTCGTATTGGACCAGAATTCCCCAAAAACCCATCACAAGAAAAAAAAAAAGTCTCAAAAACCCCTAAATCATATAACTATCCTAGCAGGGATCGATCCAACAGAGACTAGGATCGTCTTCAATTCACTGACAATAAAAAGAATTGACAAATTTGCTACCCTCTACTTCCAGTAGCAGATCACAGCACCCAAAAAAATGCTTTTACAACCAACAAAAGTCTGCTATTCCAATAGAAAAAGAATGTAACAAAGAAAGAAGCAGATGATATGGTTATTACCTTGGTACAATCTCTAATGGATTTACGGGACATAGTGGAGGCGGCTTGACTTTGATCTTCAACTTCGGTATAATGATATCTGATAAAGCAGTATTCTTGGTTTCCTTCAACGGTACATGAGCCTGTTCTTTACTCTGATCATCGGCCTCCCCATCTCCAAGTTCTCCCATTATTGCCCCAAAATTCTCAAACTTCACAACCCTTTCCAGCACACCATCTCGACACATGTTTTTGTCACTTAGAACAAGCGAAACACAAATCTCAGCACGGAACACCTTCCTCTGTTTTGGCTTCTCCAGCTGTGATTTAAACACCTCTCCATCATAGTTTAGGCAATGAACCATGGCATAAACTGCCGAATCAGAGTTTTGGTTCTTAATTTGCCAAGGCAACTTCACAAAATTCCATTCAAATTCAGCCAGTTCACCAGCATGAGGATGCTTGTAGTGCACGAGATATTGATGAAAGCTTTTCATCTACAAAGAATCACACAAAATATAGGCAGATAAATTAGAACAAAAAAAGACAAGTGCAAAAGAAAAACACGCAAAACCCAAATAGGCAGAGAATTCACATGGTCCTTTTGGTAAAAATAAAGAAAACTTAAATGAACACCGAAAAAAAGTACCAAAATTTCTGTATTCTTTTTGCAATGTGCACTGGAACAATCAACATATTTCAGATTGTCTAAAATGTCGAACCTCTTTGCCTTGAAGTTGACCACAACAACAGAAAAGTGGTTCTCAAATTCCATTGGAAAGAAAACCTAAAAATAAACCGGATTTCATCATTATAATTTGATTAACTTAAGCCCATAACTAAAGGGAAGAAAAAGAAAAACCAAACAAACACACATACAAGGTCCTTTTCATCCAAATCAGCAATCTTCGAGTGAAGCGCCAACCATGAATCCCACATCTCGAACATTTTCATTTCATGGGTCGTTTCACTTTCATAACCCGAGATGGCATCATGCACAACATCCTGCAAAACTCAAAAAAAAAAAAAAAAAGAAAAAAGAAAAAAAGAGAAACTAAAAACGTTATGGCAGCCAAGACAAAAAAGGAAGAAGAAATTAGGAAGTGATCCCAAAAGATTCAAAGGAGGAGGATTATACTGACCATATGACCAAGTCCAAAGAAAAACCGGAAAGGCTCACTGTTATCTTTATACTCTAACTCATTGAGAAGCAAACACCAGCATTCAGCAACAATACTGACAACTTTCCCATTCCCATTGCTGCCCAAAGTCAACAAATCTTCCCTCAACAAGCCAAAACTAGATCCGTAATTAAGAACTTGCTCACTATTAAGAAAAAAGTTGAAAAAAGATAGTCAAGAACCACAAAAAAAATGAGACAGAAAAAAAAATATGTAAAGAGTTCAAGAATTGGGGATCCAATAGTTACTAGAGTTATCTAAAGCTATTTCAGTTACATATAAGAGTTACCAATAGTTACTAGAGTTACCAATAGTTATTTGAGTTACACATAAGAGTTACCAGTAGTTACAAAGAGTTATCTAAAGTTATTTGAGTTATCTGAAGTTATGAAGATATAAAAACATTTAGTGGAGTCAAGTGAACTTAATTGAGTTACACATAAGAGTTACCAACAGTTACTAGAGTTATCTAAAAGCTAATTGATTTACACATAAGAGTTACCAGTAGTTACAAGAGTTATCTAAAGTTATTTGAGTTACACATAAGAGTTACCAGTAGTTACAAGAGTTATCTAAAGTTATTTGAGTTATCTGAAGTTATTGGAGTTATCTGAATTTATTGGAGTTATGAAAACATTTACTGGAGTTAAGTGAAGTTAATTGAGCAACACATAGCAGTTTGACAATGTTACTAGAGTTACCAAAAAAATATGCAGGGTAAATATAAAAGAAATATAAAGGGAATAAGAATAACAATATACCATGGATCGAAAATGCTACCGTCTTCCATAAAACAGTAGTCACAAACAATTTTACGACGACTTGGCATGTATAAGAGCTCATCACTGTGTTCTATCATGAAATTTGAATAAATCACCATATTCTCGTGCCCAAGATCCATCAGTAATGAGCAACCCAATCCATCTTCATAACTCCTAGAAGATCGAGAAGCAGAAATGAGAGGGCTGTGAACAATATGTGTAGAGGGGGGTGGGCTCTTGTAAATGCTTAAAGTACCAAGTTCCAGATGCTCAAACCGCACAGGTGAAGAAGCACCCTTCACTTCACTTACACACTGACTTCTTTCACCAGCTTTCTTGGGATCCACACCTTCAACAATTTCAACAGAAGTATACTTCAAGCTTTTTTTCTCCTTGTTACTCCTGTTATCAGCCTTTCTACAAGTATCTGTGTTCCTTCCCCCATCAGCAAGCTCAGGCTTGTCAACATCATTTGTCTTAATATTCTCACTGCCCCTCGGCGGCAATATGCCGTCAAATAAAATGTCAGATACACTTTGGTCACAAATTAAACTATCCAAACCTTCCAGACCCATTGATGACTGAGGCTCAATCACCCCCACTGCATTCAGCTCACTCCCAAACGAATAACGCTGACTAAGACCACTATTACCAATATCAGGTACGGGTAAGACCTCAAACAACGCAATGGAAGCAACTGCCTCCTTGCACACCTCATAAGCCTTACATGAATCATCACACGCTACCACTATCGCATCCTGGTTAAGATCAAACCATTGTGTATTTGACATTTGAGTGCCACCACTCGATTGCCCAACATCCTGATTTGCCCCTTTCAAAACACCCGTGCCTTCATTCACACCAGAGGCCACTGCTTTTTCAACAACTGTGGCCGCTGGCTCTACTCCACTCAATATGCTCTTCTTCAAGTTTAAAAACTCAGACATACGATTCTCAGCAACCGCAGCGAGGTCCCTCCTAAACAGCATCATATTCTTCTGAAAATCATTCGAAGCCAGAGCACTGATTTCTTCATCAGTTTGCAGTCCCGGTGGTAAGACAAAAGAAATTATCCTTTGTGAGGCAGCTACAGAACGAGGCAAAGCAGGGGCATCCAAAATGGCCAGTGCAGGAGCACTCGCTGCACTGGATTCAACCAATATTGTACTAATTGCAGCACCACAACTCCCCCTTGCCAAACTCCCTTTTGTTCCTTCATGTTGCTTTAGACATACAGGATACGTACTCATGTCTAAAGTACCATTTCCAATTCCCCCGCTACTCATTTCATCATCTACCCTTTGTACAAACTTTTCCAAATCCCAATGTTGGACCAAGGGGAGGGAATTAGGTAAGCCCTCACCTCTAAACTTGAGCCTATGGAAGTAGACAAGATGCAAGAAATATAGGCAGCCCCCCACATTAGAAGTTTTGCGCTTATGATGATCCGAAATACCTTCGCCTAATCTCTTTAGAACGTAAGAGCACCAATCTAACTTTGGGACTTTACTAGCATCTTCTATGGCATATAGTAGTTTCATATCATCCAATCGGTTTGAGGTTGGGGCCAAAAACTTCCCAAAAACAAACAATATAAAAAGCTGGACAAATTTCTCACCATCGCCAGATTTACCAACACTCTTTTGAATTTGATTTAAAGTTATCAAGCCACTGTCAAATATCAACCCCAAACTCAGCACGCCACTTCCTTTTAATTTCAGCATCAGCCTCACTAGCATTAGGACCAGTTTCGGTTTCTACAATCTTATCTCCATGCATGAGCAGCATAAAACAATCATATATATCCTCTTTGATCACTTGAAATTCTTTACCATTGCCAAACTTAAAAAAATAACTAGTTGAATTGAAAGCCTTAAGCAAAGAACGGAGCAAATCTAGAGGAATTATTGCATCAGGCACCTTGAACAAACCCCCAAATCCAATATCGTGCACAACTTTCTTTTGATCTTCACTTAGTTTGAAAAGAAAATTGTGTAACTCATCCGGCCGACATTGAGTGCTCAACACAATACTACACAGCATAAAAACACACATCCAAAAAAATCCAGTAAAAAATGATGCATACCCCCAAGGCCCCAATCAATGCATAAATCCAGTAATATATAAGTCTACAACTATTTCCCCTACCCCAAGCTTACTCCCAGTAGCTTTGACGCATTGGAGTTATAAAAATAGTTGCTGGAGTTAATAAAGTTATTTGAGTTATTATACATATCAGTTCCAATAGTTACTAGAGTTATACATAGCAGATCATATAGTTACTAGAGTTATCTAAACTCTCAATAGTTAATAGAGTGTAAGAATTGGGGATCCAACAGTTACTAGAGTTATCTAAAGCTATTTAAGTTATATAAGAGTTACCAACAGTTACTAGAGTTATCTAAAGCTATTTAAGTTATATAAGAGTTACCAACAGTTACTAGAGTTATCTAAAAGCTAATTGAGTTACACATAAGAGTTACCAGTAGTTACAAGAGTTATCTAAAGTTATTTGAGTTATCTGAAGTTATAAAAACATTTACTGAAGTTAAGTGAAGTTACTTGAATCACACATAGCAGTTTGACATAGTTACTAAAGTTACCAAAAGTTAATGTAGTTACTAGAGTTATCACAAGTTAAAAATAAGGGATCTTACTCTTTCTTGTCCTTCTTTAGTTGTTTATTTGGAGCACGTTTCCTTGGCACATTCACTTGAACATTCAGTTTTAGTCCCCCAGGCCTAGCGCCACCTTCTCCCCTTACATTTACATTTACTACATTTGCGGACGAAGAAACATTAGTGTTCATATCAGATTCGCCTTCATCATTCTGCGTTTGTTGCGGCACTGAAAAATGAGCAATTTTGAGTAAGAAACCCGCTAAAAGGAAAACAGATCAATACAAAAAACACTAAAAACAGATAAAAAAAAAGTCCATTACCAGTCATATCCTTAGAAGAACAATCATCGGCAACAACACTTTCTTTACGTTTCGTCATAACTGCAAACAAATAAACATAAAAATTAATCGACGAAAATGAATTAAAACAAACATAAACCCTAAAACCTTCGATTAGCAAAAATTAATCGACGAAAACACGAAAAAACCATAGATGTCGGAAATTAATCAGATTTACGCGACGAAAATGAACAATATATGAATTAAAACAAGCATAAACCCTAAAACCTTCGATTAGCGAAAATTAATCGACAAAAACACAAAAAAAACCATAGATGTCGGAAATTAATCAAATTTACGCGACGAAAATGAACAATATATGAATTAAAACAAATATAAACCCTAAAACATTCGATTAGCGAAAATTAATCGATGAAAACACGAAAAAACCCATAGATGTCGGAAATTAATCAGATTTACGCGACGAAAATGAACAATATATGTATTAAAACAAACATAAACCCCTAAAACCTTCGATTAGCGAAAATTAATCCACAAAAACACGAAATCGAATAAATCGATTAAAGTGTAGGGTTCCGAAAAATGCAAACCTGAGAAGGAGGAATCGCGTGCGTCGTCGGTGTGGAGAGAGAAACAAAGTTGATGAAAGAGAGGAGTTGCCGGCGTCGTGGAGGAGGAGAGAGAATCGGAGTTTTGAGGAGAGAGGATCGGAGAAGAGGAGAGAGAAACCGAAATGAAAGAAATGAGATGGAATTTTCGAGTACCCCTGTCTAATTTAGAAGAGATTGACTGAAATACCCCTGAGACCATAGAGTTAGGCTCTGCAAGTGGTGGAGTTAGCTGGAGAAAATAAAATCCGCGCGCATCCTCAGCCCTCGGATCATCAAGATGGACGCTCCAGATTACTTCTGACCTTCTGACATAACTTTACTTTTAACCTGATACAATTCCTATATATATATATATATATATACTCCCTCCTACCCATAATGATCTCCCCCTTTCGAAAACAGTTTTTGGGTAGGCATGTTTGGGTCTACTTTTAGACCAAACGAATCGTTCAATTGTTGTAAAAATTAGTACATGTTCTATTCTGCATTGCATTCTAACAACTCCACTTGATTTTAAGGTAAACAGATCTTTCATTTGGTCTAGAAGTAGCTCCAAACATAGCTACTCAAAAACAGAAAACGAAAGGGGGAAATCTTAGTGGGTAGATATATATATATATATATATATATATATATATATATATATATATATATATATATATATATATATATACAAACACAATTTCTTAAAAAAAAAAAAAAAAAAAAAGTATACAAACATTGGCTAACCTTATCAATTACCATGATATATACATAACACTAATTGGTAACTTCATGTCAGGAAAAAAACCTAATAGGTAACTAATACCTCTTAAAATATTGATAGAAAAAATAATGTGCATCTCTCTCTACGTCATTTTGCATGAAGTGTATATATTTCTAATCAAAACTAATCCAAACAAACAAATATATACTATCTCGAATCACCTTGTAATTGCAAAAATGGCAAATCAAAAGCCAAAGGCCGCCTTATTTAATACTCACGTTAATTAAAAGTCTTTTCAAATAACATCACATAAAGTTTGGAAAAAACTCATACATGTAGGAAGACGAAATGACCACTGAAAAAAAATCAAGACCTTATTTAAAAAAATCAAGGCAGAATTTAATTGTTGAGCCCACACGTATTAAAGGAATTGATTACATGGAGGAGAGAAAATGAAATTGAACAACGGGACGACACGTAGGATATGAGGTGAAATTTTTTGGCTATGGATAGATGCTTTCAAAGACTGCCACGTAGGCATGGAAATTAGCCTATTAAAGGTATAGTATTCATTTATAGCCATAAAATAAGAGGGAGAGACGGATAGGAAGAACAAAGAAAATTGGTCAAATAATAGGTTATGGTCTAGACGCACCAGAAATGCAACACAAGACCGCTCAACTTTGCTTCCCCCCCCTCCCCGGCCCCCAAGAGGAAGTGAGGCACAATACACATATCTTACAAGTATACGACTGCTGCTTCATTATGCATTCAAAATAACTGCAGAAAGGATCTCATATTTACTCCTCTAGTACCAGTTTACGATTGGAGACTAGAGAGGCTACTCACGAAACAATTCATATTTACTCCTTTAGTATCAGATATTCAGATGGCATGTCTAGAGGTAAAGAGTTATCTTCGGGGGTAATAATCTCGGCATCATCAGGATCTCGAGAGTAAAGATTATAAGAAGAGCCACCTTTATCCTCAATGTTAATCTCACCATAAACCTCACACATTTTACGTGTCACAAACGAATCGCAGAAGATGATTACAGAGAATACTTCAGAAACTGGTGCAACAAGGACATGGTAGCTTTTTTTTTTTTTTTTTTTTTTTTTTTTTTTTTTTTTTTTTGAAGAAAGTAGCATAGGATAACATAAATAAAGGAGTACAAGCTTCGTAGAGTGTTGTTAATACAATTAGATCCTACTAACACCTCACGGGTCGATATCCTCCCCAAGATTGAAACAGGGAAAAAACTCGCCATTGGCATCAAAATACATCTGGATGTTTGTGGGGGGTTACAAAATGTCGAAGTTCATTACACACTAAGTGTTTCCGCGATTCACGGGCTAAGAGATCAACAACTTGAGCCCACTTCCTCGAGATGTAGTGTATCGTCTTCACTGACCCATCTCTGATGAACACCCTACACATGTTGTAATAGTTGATGAACCTATCTTTTATGACTTTCGCACCTTAAAGGCCTAGAGCGACAAATTTACAATCACTCAAAATGGTGACCATTTGATGGCTATGGTCCTTGCACCACTTAGCAGCCTTGAGAATGCAAGCACCTCGGCATGGGGGGGGGGCGTCAAAGGCAAAGACAGAGGCAACAAAGCCAGCGGCCCAGGTTCCATCCGGGTGGAGAAGGATGTCCCACACCTGCAAAATCTGAGTTGGAAGTAAAAGAAGCATCGACAACCAAAGTGGGATGGGAACAGGGAAAGACAAGGTGGGTCGGGGTATAGGAAACAACAAGGCTGGTGAAGGTTTCCTAGTGAGGACCAGGGGCGGGGTTTGCAAGGTTTGAAAATTGATGCTGGACTGTGGAGATAAGGGAGGGTATAGACATGTTTTTGGTTTCAAAGAGCCAAAGGTTCCTACGCTTCCAAATAACCCAAATAACAAGAGAAAAGGTGGTACTCCAAACACAATTTTTAATAAGATTTGAACGAAATCAATCCGAGAGGGGTGAGGCAAAAAAGTGGGAGGGAATTTGAAGGTAGTCCAAATTTCATGAGCTCGGGGACAATCCCGGAGGACATGGAGAGCATCCTCAGTAGCGGTAGGACAAAAGGGACAAAAAGACCCACAATTCATACCTCGACAGACGGGGTAGATTTGGTGGGAAGACGATCCCAAAAGGCAAGCCAAAGGAAAGAGCGTATCTAAGGAGGGTACGGAGGACCCAAAGGAGCGAGAGACCAATTGAAGGACATGGTAGTTCGTTATACCAGATAACCACCTCTCATTTTCAATTGGAAATTCTTCTGCAATATCCACACCCATATCTACAGAGCTGTATCGTAGAATTTTGAAAATGAAATTAATAAACTTTTAGACCACAAACTTGACAATGAAATTTCTGTGTTATTATGCAATTGTTTCCTATACAATAACCACAAAAATAGTTCAAAATACAATGCTAAATTTCACCCAATCACCGCAATCGAAAACTTTCCGTAATTTAGCCTCTATCACCCGAACCCTACTAATAATTATTCATTTACATATTTTACAATGAACAAGAATCGGGAATTTGATCAACTAAAATAAAAGGCTAGAGAAAATCACCTCTGAAATTGCAAGATGAAATAATGGCGTGAATTTGACCTATTTATATGAAGATCCCTGCTACTGCTCTACTTATAGTGTTGTTCACGGCTTTGGTGAGAGGCTTGTTGTTTACGACATATATAAGAGCTTTCAATTATTATGGATATGTCTTTTATCATACGCCATTTGTTGGTGTTAACGCAAATTTTGTACTAAGACAAAATAAGGAAACAAAATAATTTTTTATTAATATCAGAAAGTTAAGTGTACAATCTCTAATGTAATCCTCTGAATTCTACTACGCAGTAGGGGGTACGCCGTACGATACACTACACTAGTAGCGTACGTGCTGTACGGGGTACGAGCGTCGTCCGCGTGCGTTGTCGTTGTTCTTGAGAGGGTCGTAGGGGACTTGAATGTCTCCTTGAACTTGGTTGTTTGAATTGACGTTCGTTGATCGTTTGATGATCTTTCGTCGATTTGCACGTGGCACGTAAGTGCTTGTCGACTGCGTGTGGCTGGGAGTTTGAGAATTCCTCTGGGGGTCTTCTTCTTTCTGATTTTTCCAACCCTCAAATGAATGAGGGAGATTCTATATATATAGATTGGAAACCCTAATTTCTGGTGGGCTTGTTAGTCACGGGCCTGTCTTCAGGCTTTATGTGGACTTGGCCCATTTGCCTGTTTTAGATCCGTTTAACCCAAATTAGTAATCGGATCAATCCATATATCATTTTAACGGGGCTGATTAATTAAATCGAGCTAAAAGTTCATATTAACTCAAATTAAATAATTAATTTAATTTATGGCACATTAATGAATTTTCAGTGCCTACAAATTACCCCCTCGGTACCTTGTCGCGTACACTGTACAAGTGTTTGACGAGGCGAGGTTCCGACTCATTTGATTTTTTTGACTTGGGAGTCGATGAACACTTTACTTGTCGTAATAGTGCTCACACATTTTTATCTGACTAGGAAGTCAATGAACACTTAACTTGTCGTAAGAGTGCTCACACATCTTTTTAACGTCACCCTGTCATTTGTTGACTTGGCGGATGACAGCCTGACCCCAGTACTGCTGATGGCAGTCTTGGTCATCTTCACAACGTTATCGGATGACATTGAGACATTTTACGTTACCCTGGTAATCTTGTAACCTTAGCGGATAACAGAATGGTGGACGTTTGATTAACATCCTCTTGGTATCGTAGCAGGTTGACGTCCATCATTTGCAATTTGACATGCTTTTTGTACCTTGTCGAACTGACTTGGCGGATAAAGGTGGTTTCACTTACCTTGATAGGTTTGTTTTTTTTTTTCTTTTTTTTTTTTTTTTTTTTTCTTTTTTGAGATTTGATGATAGTACCGTTGGTATTTGTTTATCACTATATCGTCGTTAGACTCGGGTGGTCAAAGACGAGTATAGGTCCATACCAACATTGACTTAATCGTATCTTACTTTGATACATGCATGGCTATTTAAAATTGAGAAAATGTAAGCCCATTTACTTTAATAACCAGCTGCCGCACGTCAAATGTAGAGGTCATGATCAACTTGCGTACCAAGTAATGCACGAAATGGCAAGTTTATTTTTAAGAAAGAAAATGACTACTTGTCACGGTAAAAGAAGTTTATGGAAAACTTTCATTACCAAATTGTTATGCAGCAATCTACGCAAATTGATCTTGGGGCAAAATTCCCTTATTCCAAAGTCCATTTTATGGTATGGAATCTGGGATTTTCCTTTACGCCCTTGAGCCTGACATCTATATAAACCCCTTGTCTCAAGGCCTTCTACGCGCACAACATAGCTTTCGATCGAACGCCGTACTGGACGAAGATACAAACGTTTCTTTGTATCTTTTGTTTGCAATTTTTTTTGTTTGGCATTAATTAATGCAAGTTTGCTACGCATTGCTTGGAACTCGGTCAATAATTGCACGCCCCTTTCATCAGGTTTCTATTTTCAGAATTTGGTTTGCTCTACACTTTGCTTTGATTCTTAGTCTATGAATTTGAGCAGTCTTTACCCTTGTATTGATGACTACCACCATAGCTATCATACTCGTGTACCCTTGTAGTCTTGCAGAATTTTGAAATTGGCAGACAATATATTCAATGCCTTGATCTTGTCTCTGATTGTCTTTTACTTGGAAATACTTGTACACGCTGTTACTTTGCTGAAGGCATGCTCTGCTTTCTTCGTGATATTTTTTTTCTTTTTGCTGTAGGAGAACTTATAGAGAATGCGTCAAAAACTTCTCCTACTTGTCATCAGTCGTTTACCTTAATTGTAAATCATTGATTCCAATTTACAATTGACTTCAGTTTACTCCAATTTGCTTCGATTACATGCTTGGAGTATTGTAGACAAAGCATCTAAAGCTTATGGATTTTGTCCCCTGCTTGTCTCTTAGTTCAAGGGGTGATTAGTGCATGCCTCATTGCTTTGACCGCCTTAAATCTACAAGTAGCAAACTCTCTTGTCAATTGTCTCACTGTGTACCACGTACGCATGATCTTAACTTCTGTCTAAAGATTATTTGCTCTTTTTTTTTTTTTTTGAAACAACCTCCAAGTTCATGTATGCTTTGGAGTTTTGTACTCAAATTATTAAATTCTTTTACACTTTGTTACATATTTGTTTCGGCTGCGTCCAATTCGTGCGTCATACAAAATTCAACTTCTTCAGT
Organism: Spergularia marina; assembly: GCA_963680865.1. Lineage (NCBI taxonomy): Eukaryota > Viridiplantae > Streptophyta > Magnoliopsida > Caryophyllales > Caryophyllaceae > Spergularia > Spergularia marina. Next base: position 9,726,247 of record OY804546.1, on the reverse strand, counting down.
TGCATCATATTGTTGGAAAATATAGGTTGGTTATTGTATGGGGCGGAATTAAAAGAGAATAGGAATTGTAATCGCTGTGTCATGATCGATGATCATTGAATGAGAAACGAAATTCGCCTCGATCACGGCACAATCGCATAGACGTCATTCTCAAGGCCACACAACACTCCCCTAGGTTTTGTGCTCAATCACGGGGAGTTGGAACTCTCAAGGGTATGATCAGAATAATGGAGAAACATTGAGGAGGAATATAAGATGTATTTCACAAATGTTTCTCCCACACCCATTTATATAGCCATAACAACTAGGGGGTTAGAGACAAAACCTCCCCTATAAAAGGCTAAATAATGGTATTAGTGGGGTGATAAAAAGGCACATTAATAGGATTTATGGGGGGAATCCTAAGAGGAGAAAGTAACCTCCACTAACCTAGTTAACACACAACCACTAACTTAGCATTATATCCAACAATCCCCCACTAATGCTAAGTTAGCAACCAATTCTGAGCATGTAGGAAAGGATTGACACTTAAGTGTGGGTATCTTTCGATTTGAACCCCCACGTAGTGACGCGGAACGATTCTTTCATCTAGTGAGTGAACTAAGTCTTGAACTCATAGAATGCAGGGTAAATTCCGGACACATGTCTTACCTTAAATCCCTTTTGAGTTCCGCGAAGATCCTTCATCCACAAGGACCTATAGCTATAAAGCAAATTTGGCAAACGACCTTCTCATGAGTGATTCTAGAAAGACCGCCCAAGTCTTTCATAGATGGATGCCAACCCTTCTCACTCACGTAAGTGATTCCGTCTAGTCTATCTCTACATAGACCATCTGTAATAGGACTACGGAATCATTAAGAGCAAAAGCTCAACCTCACAAAAATAACGCGGTGAGTTCAAGTCCTTCTCAATATAGGACCATCCAACATATGGACGTAAACTCATTAAGAGATAAATCTCAACCTCCACATACGGTGATCTCATCAAGTCCGTCTCACTAGGACCACCCAAATCAGGGATATAAGATCATTAAGAACACAAACAACGTGTTCAACCTCAATCACATTCGGTGAATCCATCAAGTCCGTCTCAATAGGACCACCCGAAGGCTATGGACTCATTAAGAGCTAAGCGCTCAACCTATCAAAGTACACATGTCATAGGAATGGGAAGTGTGTACTAAGTGAGTCTTTCCATGGCTTCGTTAGACCACCCTTGCGAAAGCAAGTTCAGGTATCAACCATGAATTCCTCACCCTATGGGCGTTACCCCATTCCCCTCGACAGCTCAGGAACTAGCCACATATTTAATTTTCTTTGAAAAGAATAAAAAATAAGGTTCCTGTCACAACTCATAAACTCAAATAAGTGAGTTTCAATCTTAATTATTATTATCTCGATATATCATGTACAAAATGTGTATAATATCTCATATCACAATATACATCATTCTCAATACATGAATATATACTAAGTTGAGAAATACCACAACAATAGAGAAATAGGTAAAACTAGTTCGTAATTACCCTCACAATGGTGTACAATCTAGTAAACCTCTCAACATTCTCTCAACCATTCTAATGATTCTATCAATGCCAACCAAATTTTGAGTGAAACATCGAAATAGCGAACCCCCACAACACAAGACTGTAACAAAAAATTACCCTAAGATAACTCATCAAATCAACGTACAAGAGCGTCTCAAAAGCTCAATTTAAAGTCTACACCACACAAGATAAGGGTTCCAGGCAAACCATTTAATTTCACTCATATAATTAGGCAGAGTATAGAAAAGGTATATGATTGAATTACCATAAATTCTCACACAACATTAAAATAATTTTCTACACATTATGATTGAGAAAAGGTGAAATTACAAATATTTCGAACCATTCAAGCGTACAAGAAATTTCTCGTATTCACAAAATTCGTGTATATGAAAATCCACTAGCCATATATCATCTACCTCACGTAGATTAGCATCTCAAAACAATGGTTTTTGTTCATATACACATTAGGGCGTAAAAGACAAAACTTCTCACAGAACACATATCTAGTTCACGAAGTTTATCTAAATCACATTTTACTACATATTAGTCAACTCATATGACATTAAAATAGACATGTAAAAGCCCATACGAGAAATACACAAAACTGACAACTTATAAGCAATATCAATTGAGCTCTTGTGACACTACTCCATCACTTGAAAAGAAAGACACAAATGTGAAACACTTTTCCCCACATTTTCAAGTGTCATATCGTTAAGAACTTAAGTAGTATTAAATATCACCAAATTAGCTCACTTCAATGACACCACCTGATCATGGTTCACGAGACATAACTAGCCGTCGTATAAACATGGGGTAATAAAGATCCTTGAAAACGTTTGACCTCAAAATTCACACGAATTATCACATGTTTACTCCTCCGTTAACCATAACGACTAAAACACACATGACGCATTAACTCAAATAAAATAACGACATGTTAATTAGGATCAAAACACATCGCTTTCGTGTCGATCTTATCGCTACCCCTCAGTCCCTCACCATATCCATGATCACTTTTGGATTAGCTAAATTCCATATTAGCTAAATCCTAAACATGCACATAAGGATAAAGCTTGGTGGACATGCTCATAAATAATATTCACTTGTATGAAACAACATCATTAGAAGTCAAAAAGCTGCAAACCGCCTGCCATAACGCTAGAAATGCCTCACTATAACGCATCAAATATTTACAGTTCAACTCATAACGAGCACGTACACGAGGTAATCGCAATATTTGCCGGGTCAGCAATTTATTCCATATAAAAATAATTATACGTATACCCATAAGTATGAGCCTATGAGGAGAGTTTAATCGCATTGTCAAAGATTAATATACGGAGATATAATCATGTGATCCAATTACCATGTACCAATAGAGTTTCACAAATTAACACGAACTCTAAAAGTATTGGCAAATCAAACAGGATCCCACCTCATAACATCAATTCATCAAACGTGCTCACATCGCAAATTAAGATTAACATGGATGAAATTGAAAGCGTACCTCTAATGGCTGTATTTCAATATATAATACCTCATTTCATATAGTCAATAATACTCCGTATGTGATAATAATATTAGACTCCTCTAGTCAGCACCTCAAATATTGATCACTCGGTGATAACGATAAATAAATTTGTCGATTGAGAAAAAGTTGTCCAACCATTTGGATGAAACGGAAAATACCCTCCCGAAGTATTATTCGTTCATCTCTGGTCTTGCATTCTTGCGTGCCCCAACATAAATCATGCGGCCACTTGGATTGATCCAAAACACCACTAGAAGTCTAGAAGTGTTACCACCGGTGGACATTTCACTTAAATGTGCGAGAGTATAGAATCAGCATTTGATTTCTTCAACAATTAAGGTTGGCCTAACCGATCAATCGCAAAGAAAGAATTCGTCTCATTTCACTCGACAAACCTCCATACTCACATCGTACGTTCCTCTCACTGCCAAAAATAATACAATAACCGGAATTTCGTTTCTCAATTGTTGGAAAATATAGGTTGGTTATTGTATGGGGCGGAATTAAAAGAGAATAGGAATTGTAATCGCTGTGTCATGATCGAGGGCATTGAATGAGAAACAAAATTCGCCCCGACCACGGCACAATCGCATGGACGTCGTTCTCAAGGCCACACAACACTCCCCTAGGTTGTGTGCTCAATCACGGGGAGTTGGAACTCTCAAGGGTATGCTCAGAATAATGGAGAAACATTGAGGAGGAATATAAGATGTATTTCACAAATGTTTCTCCCACACCCATTTATATAGTCATAACAACTAGGGGGTTAGAGACAAAACCTCCCCTATAAAAGGCTAAATAATGGTATTAGTGGGGTGATAAAAAGGCACATTAATAGGATTTATGGGGGAAATCCTAAGAGGAGAAAGTAACCCCCACTAACCTAGTTAACACACCCCCACTAGCTTAGCATTATATCCAACACATATCACGAATTCGAGTGACCCCCCCCCCCTTTTTTTCTTCTTTTAAGGCAACTCGTGTGACACGCTGATCGCCAGCTTTTGTAGAAAGATCGGCACGAAATCAGGTATACGACAAATTTTTTTATTAAAATTTCTTCTCCTTGCCTTTCTTTGTGCATATGCAGATCTTCAAAGCATGCGTGAAAAAGAACGTTGTCTATTTCCATAAGGTCGTCAACAATTTCCGACTCACGTGGCCGTTCATTCTCGAAAGACCGTTTGTCGTCGCCGACTCATCTGAGTGTTCATCGCCGAAAGGCCGTTTGACTCATCTGGATATTCGTCGTCGTAAGGCCGTTCGTTGTCGTCGACTCGCCTGAGTGTTCATCGCCGAAATGCCGTTTGTCGTCGCCGACTCATCTGAGTGTTCATCCCCGAAAGGCCGTTTGACTCATCTGGATATTCGTCGCCGTAAGGCCGTTCGTCGTTGTCGACTCACCTGGGTGTTCATCGCCGAATCGCCGTCTGCTGTTGCCGGCTCTTGTGGATAACGCCTGTACAATGTAGTTCTCCAGGTGTTTTGCTTCTTGGCTTACACCCTTTTCTTGGTACTTGCAGGTTTACAATGGTTCTTCTCAAGGAGTTCGACGATGGTAATGTCACATACCTTTGCATTGTGAACGGAGAGAACGACGCTCCCGCCTCGGGAACTTGTTTGGTCGCTCGTGAGCCGTTATGGAGAGATGCGACGCCGGTGGTACTTGATGCATCTCTCTTTCCAAGTGAAATGTCGGACCCTGTTGACCCTTCTCCGGATCAATTCAGGACTTGTATCTTGAAGAGTACTCTCCCAACAAAGCCAAACCCCAGCGTCTTTCCACTACTCGGGCGTCGTATCATCGATGGGTCAGTGAAATGGTCTACCCAACTGAGGGTTTTCAGGGAGGCTACTTACATCAAAGGATACTGGGAGTGGACTGAGGAGATCCTTGCTCGCTTTCAGGCTATCCTTGAATCATCTGCAATTTTCAAGGCGGTGTATGCCTCGTTGTACACGTATGATAAAGATACGAATATCATGCGCGCTTACTTTGAAAGTTGGTGCCCTACTACTAACACCCTTCACACCAAAGAAAGCGAGCTCTCCATTTCTTTATGGGATCTCTACAAGCTCGGTGGTTTACCCATTTATGGCGAAATTTATGACAAAACGGTTCCCCTACGCGGTATGTTCAGGCAGACGAACGGTTTACCGTGGTGCTGTAAGTTTCTGCTTGTTGCTTACCATCGTATTTCTAGGAAGCCAGAGTCACATGGCAAGGTAACTTTTGCGCAGTGGATTCATTACTGGTGTAGTCGACCTGTTGTTTATCCCCATACTGAAATTGGCAAGGAGAAAAGGGCGAAAAAGAAGATGAATCGTCCTAAATCCACTTGCACTCCAACTAGAGAGATCACAGCTAAAAAGGTAGAATGGACCTCAGAAGAGTTGTCTTTATTTGAGAAGCTTGGACTAACAGAGGACCCAACAAGGCAACGCGCCTATGTTGCCGCCTTCTTATCTTGCTGGCTTTGCGTGTTCGTCCTCCTAGAAAACAATGAGAGGCTAATACGTCCGTCCACTTTTAAGACCGCAAGTTGGATGGCACAAGGGAAGACATTCAGCCTCGCTGTGCCGGTGTTAGGTATCATTTACAAGGGTTTGAATGACGTCTCTTGCTCTGAGCATCCTGGGTACTCAAAATCTTTCTTCCCGGCTCACTACCTATATGGCTGGATAGCGTATTAATTCCGGATTCATCATGCTTCAAAGTTTTCGCCCCCAGGTCCTATCATGACAACTCACTCCGGAATTCGAGGCTCGAGGGCCTACAAAGATGATAGTGCACGGGAACTCATTCATGAAGGAAAGGAAGCGAAGGTGAATCATCTTATGATGAATAGGAACAGAATTGATACTCTATTCGATGATGGTCAATTAGACGTTGACAAGTTTAGCTATCTAGTGTCGTTGCGATCAGCTTACTTGCCTACGCGCATGGGCTCGTCGTTTTATCTTGAGGCGTACAACCCTCATCGGTTCAGCAGGCAGTTTGGCTACCAACAGGAGAAGCCTGAAATTCTTATGCGTGATACCCCGCATCGTGATGTTACGGTGTATGAGGCTTTAAGATTTTGGCTTCTTTTACTCTTCAAGGGTAGTCAATCTAAAGTGTTCCTCCCTACCCTTTCAGTTGACTGGTGCAAAGATGTCACTAGTCGCTTTACTATATGGTGGGTTGTGGCAGGAGTAAAAGATCTTCGGAAGAAATGTAGAGCTCTCCCACCTAATAGAGAAAAGCAACATGAGATTAAGCAAGTGGACGATGGTGCCATGAATGAGCCAAGTGATAATGTAGGATCAGATGTTGACCCAAAACACCAGCGAGCCAATCGAAAGAGGAAGGCCCAGGAGTTGGCTGAAGATGACTTTGATGATGAGATTGCTGACTTGCCAAGTCCGTCGCATACGTCGTCTCGCAAATTGGTGGGTTTACCCTTCTTGCTTATCTGTCTTTTATGAGACTATGCATTCTTGCGCTGAACTCATGCCTTTTTTTGTTTTTTTGTTTTTTTTTTTTCCAGGGAGGAGACATCGATATTGGTGCTGACCAGGAATTTTTCAACGCGACCATACAACTTCCTCCGAACGTGAGGCACGGCAAGGGTAAGTAGATTCCAATACCAAGGGTCATCAAATTGCAGGATGATAACAAGAGTATGGGCGACGAAGCTGATAGTCATGCCCCCACTTTGAGCGCACGTTCTGCAGTGGGTTCCCATACTCAAAAGTTGTCTATGCATGACATTGGCACCAGCGGGAGGATATCCCCCGAGGCTTCGACTTCCACCTTTCAACCTCTTAAGGCGACCGGCATAATCTTTAACTTCGCTGTGCTTATGATGAAGAATGAATTGCTTGCACACATGCAAAATCTTTCGTATATCCAAGTGGAGAAGATTAAGGAGAGCGCTACTGAAGTCTATGAGAAGATTGGTATGCTAGGCGGCTATTTTTCTGATCTTCAGTCAACAGTTGATGAATATGTGAGGTAGGTAAATGCTTACCTTATGGTATCTCAAAATTCGATTCAACAAAAGAGTAATGATCAAATCGCCAATGACATCGCCAAGGCTAAAGGGGGTCTCACATCTGCGGAGTCCACGATCATTGACCTCTCTCGTGCCAATGAGAGGTGGTCAAGAGAGCTAGACCAAGTGAAGAGGGACAAGGCCGCTTTGGAGGAGTCGCTACGACGAGTTTCTGAGAAAGAGTCACGTCTGGCCGAAGAATATAATCGAGGACTTGAAGATATTTCAGCCGCACAGATGCAAGTGGATTCCTATAGACAAGAGTTGGACCATTGTATGTCAGCTCGAGCTGCACTGCACGAGAAGATGAAAGGCTTAGAGGGGTTGAGGGCCGCACTGGCAGAAAGGAGGAAGAACCTCTCTTTGTAATAATGCCAGCCTGCTTCGTCTCTTGCATTTTTTTATTTTTTACTTTGTTTCATTTTGTCAATGACTCGTTTGTTACCATCTCATACTTTAATGTAAGGATCAATTTATTTATCTATTTGACAATGGCTGCCAACAAAGATGTATAAATTGCTTACACATTATGGGTAACTGAACGTCTCATCCAAGAATGTTGAGATGTGGCGATGATTTTGTCGTTCACAGTTTACGCTCATGCAGGTTAGGAGTTTTTTTTTTTTTTTTTTTTTTTTTTTTTTTTTTTTTTTTTTTTTTGGTATGGCTGCACCCAAGTAAAGTGTTTACTTGAGCTGCCTATGTACCTGCAAATTCAGTTTGCAAGATCAAGCCAACGTAGTTCATTTGGGGTATGCAGTTTTAGCTCGTGCTTAGGAGCAGCTTTGTTTGTGGTGTTTAGGGATAGTATCGCTTCATAAACTTCCCATTGATTGGGCCAACACGTAAGCCATCATGATTAACAATTTTGTATGCACCGTTCGTGTAGACTTCTTGCACCACGTAAGGTCCATCCTATTTGGGTTGGAATTTACCTCCAGTTTTATGGGGAATGATGATTGGTCTTCTGACTGCTAACACCAAGTCTAACACTTGAAAGGAACGAGGTCGCACCTTTTTGTTGAATGAGCGAGCCATTCGTGCTTGATAGCACTCAAGCTTTTGTTGTGCTTGCAGTCTTTTTTCGTCAAGCGCTTCTAACTCGGCGAGACGCAACTTGTCATTCTCATCAGTTGTGAGTCCTTCTTGGATGGCGATCTGTAGGGATGGGATTTGAAGTTCTAATGGGACCACTGCTTCTACTCCATATACCAATGCATATGGGGTTGCTTGAGTCGCCGTTTTGTATGTAGTACGGTATGCCCACAATGTTTCGCCTATCTTTTCATGCCAATCGCGCTTTGACTTAGCAACTACTTTTCGCAACAAGTTTCAAAGTGTTTTGTTGAATGCCTCAGCTAGGCCATTCGCGGGGGCATTGTACATCGACGACTTACATTGCTGGAACTTGAATTTATCGCACAAGGCCGTCACCATACGATTGTCGAAGGGTTTACCATTGTCACTTATGATCTGTCGCGGTATGCCGTGTCGATAAATGATATGGTTTTTGATGAAGTTGACGACATTTTGCTTCTTGACTTCTTGCAATGTGATGGCTTCCGCCCACTTAGAGAAATAGTCAGTCGCTGCTAGGATGTAAGCATGTTGGTTCGATGCCTTTAGAGTGATAGGCCCTACAACGTCAAGTCCCCAAGCTTCGAAGGGCCATGAAGAAACGGTAGGATGTAGATGCTGTGGTTATTGATGAATAAAATTTGTGTGAAATTGACATGGTTGACAATGTTTAGCAAATTCCATGCAATCTCGTACCATGGTTGGCTAATAGTAGCCCAGGTGTTTGATTCGGTCATAGAGCTTAGGACCAGACTGATGGGCGCCGCATACACCAGCATGAGCCTGTTGCATTGCATCACTTGCTTCTTCATCGCTAAGGCATCGCAACAATTGTCCTTCAAAACTCCGTCTACATAGCGTTCCCTTGTAGTGGAGGAATTTTGGAGATCGTCGACGTATCTCAACTTTGTGTCTTAGATCGTCTGGCAACCTTTGGTGGTCCAAGTAGTCAATGATGGGTTGACGCCAGTCCTCCTTGTCGACTTGGTGTACACAAATCATGTTTGAAGACTGTACCTCTTCTATTGCTTCCTCTTGTGGTACTATCCAACGATTGCATACAGGGACTGTTATTGATTCTTCTGCCCCCAGTGCCAAGTTGGCTGCAAGATTGGCAAGCGCGTCAGCCAGCTTATTGGCACTCCTTGGAACATGTCCCACTGTTATGGAATCGAATTTATTAAGCAATTGGATTGATTGTTGATGGTAGGGGACAAGGTCATCCTTCCTAACTTCGTAATCGTCGAGGACTTGGTTTATGACGAGTTGTGAATCACCGTAGATGTCCATGTCCTTAACACCAATTTCAAGTGCCATCTATAGACCAAGTATGAGGGCTTGGTACTCAACGACATTGTTTGAGCATAATTCAGCCAAGACGAACGAGTATGGAAGGATGTGGCTTTCTGGAGAAGCGAACACTACTTCAGCTCCACCTCCGTCACGTCGTGCAGCTCCGTCGAAGTACATCTGCCATGGTGGGAGCGCGTCGACATAGAAGATCTCTTCTCCTGGGAGGTTCACGCATAGTTCCCAATCTCCAGGGATGGGGTGGTCGGCAAAGAAATCAACTATCGCTTGGCCTTTAACTGCTTTTTGAGCCACGTACACGAGATCGTATTGGTTGAGAAGTACTGCCCATTTGGCTAATCTACCAGATAGAACTGGTCTTGAGAGTATGTACTTGATAGGGTCGGCCTTGGAGACCACGTGTACAGTGTGTGCTTGCATGTAGTGCCTCAACTTTTGAACCGCGAACACCAACGCAAGGCATATATTTTTGATAGGGGAGTAATTCAATTCGGCCCCTACCAAAGTTCTACTCAAGTAGTAGAGAGCAATTTCTTTTCGTTCATCATTTTCTTGGGAGCACATTGCCCCCAAGGAACTTTCTTGTGCTGCAATGTATAAGATGAGGGGCTTCCCTGGAATTGGTGCCCCCAGCACAGGTGGTGATGACAAATACTTCTTCAAGTCGTTGAATGCTTTGCGGCAATTGTCATCCCACTCGAATGGTGCGCCTTTCTTCATGAGATGGCTGAATGGTCGACAACGACCAGCAAGGTTGGATATGAACCGACGGATGTAGGCTAGACGACCTTGCAGTTCGCGCAGTTGCTTGAGGTTCTTGGGTTCAGGCATTTCTTGGATGGCCTTGATCTTGTTTTGATCGATCTCAATGCCTCGATGAGTGACTACGAACCCAAGGAATTTTTCCGACGTGACGCCGAACGCACACTTGAGAGGATTCATTTTGCGTTGACATTTGCGAAGCCTCTCGAAACCAGAGCGTAGGTCACCAATGTGGTCTTCCCTCCTCTTGGATTTGACGACCACATCATCAACATAGCACTCTATCGTTTTATGCAGCATGTCATCGAAAATTTTCTGCATAGCTCGTTGATATGTAGCACCCGCGTTCTTCAGACCAAAGGGCATAACCTTGTAGCAAAATATCCCTTTTGGAGTGCGGAAAGCCGTAGCTTCTTGATCTTCAGGCGCCATTAGGATTTGGCTGTACCCTGCGGTACAATCCATAAAGGAGAGGGCTTCATGTCCAGTCGTTGCGTCGATCATTAGTTCAGTGACTAGCAAAGGGAAGTCATCCTTAGGACATGCTTCGTTTAGATCACGAAATTCAACGCAGACGTGTAATTGTCCGTTCTTCTTCCTTACAGGGACAATGTTTGCTATCCATGTAGGATATTTCACTTCACCTATGAAGTCGGCTTCGATGAGCTTGTTGACTTCCTTTTCAATTTCAGGGACTAACTCCGGCCTGAAACGTCGTTGGGACTGTTTCTTAGGATTAACCCCTTTTTTTATCGCGAGACGATGAACTGTAATTTTGGGACTAAGCCTAGGCATCTCTTTGTAACTCCAAGCGAACACGTCTTTGTATTCGGAGAGCAGCGTGTAGTACTCTTTCTCTTCATTCTCAGTTAGGAGAGCCCTAACGTCGATAGGGCGTGGATCTTCTGGAGTGCCCAGGTTTAGTTCTTTCAATTCATCTACTGTCGATTTAACCCCATCTTCAAGTGGCGCTGGAGCTTCATCAGCTTCGACCTCTTTGTTAGGGTCAAGTAGTTCCTCCACGGTGATGTGATAGGATGTTACTACTTCATCGCCCTTTGAGGGTTCTTCATCACGAGAGGTTGGTGGCACATCCTCTTCTCTCACTTGACATTTGCAACGAGAGCATGTAACAACGTTTTTGTTGACCTTATCGTGATGACCTGAGGATTTCGGTTGGTTGGTCAACACTATTACGCGACTCTTTGCCACTAGAGGTTCGTCATTGACGATGTCTACCTCTTGTGAGCGTTTCATGCGTGAAGGCACGCTACTCCTTAGATCAGTGGTGATTGGAGTCTCATCATCACCTTGAGTCACTGTGATAGATTGGGAAGTCATATCACCAGTTGTATCGTTAAGAGTTCCCAAACGATCAAAGACTGTAGGAGGAGCTATACGATCGAACACCGATCTTTTCTGAACTTGAGTGTGAGATAATTCAGCCTCATTGTTGACTCGTAGTTCACCTAATCTGCCGAATACTGACGAACGATCTCTCGTGGGAAGTTGACCTGCTGCATACGTTCGTCCTAACCTTCGAAACACAGGAGGCATCCTCCTTATTGGTGGATTCATTCTATCGAAGACGGTTGAAGTGCTTTGTGAGCTTTGTTCCACCTTTTTCTCTTCGTCGGCTTCTTCGACAGTGATGTGTTGACAAGAAGAGGCATCCTTGCGTCAAACAGAGATCTTTATGGGCGCGGGAGGCTAATAACCCAAACCAGCTTTGGTGACTGCGAAATCACCCCCTTCCTTGAATAGTTTCTTTTGGGTTGCATTAAGACCGTACGGTTCCACCTCCACAACGTCGCCTAGTGGAATTGGATTTTGAAAGTCGTATCCGGCCTTCTCCATCAACTTGTATGCATTGGAGTCGAACCTCCCTACGTTATTCTCACTTGAGGCGTTTGCTTCATTCGCCATTGTACCTTTTGTTGAGGAAGTAAATCCTGCAACTGAAGGTTTCATGATTGGCGTTTGGTTGCTGCTAGGTAGGTCTGACAACTTTCTTCACCCATTCTTGTTTGATGGACTTCTTGGTTTTATACACCTCTACAGTCTTTGGCTTCGAGCTCTGACATGCCTCAAAAGGGTTTTGTCCTTCCTTGCGACGTGATTGTGGAATGTATCGCAGGACATCAGTCGTAGTCTTTGGTATTGGTTGCTGAACTTTGACATTTGGAACTGTCGCAGGCTCGGTAACAACCTCCGTTTGATTTTGTTGGTCGTTTTCTGATAAAGGTTGATTGACTGGCGCCTTAGCTTGAACCACAACCTTATTTCTTTTTGCCCCTTTGCCAGTTGAGGAGATGGAAGACGGCAGCAACTCAGATAAGCAAAGGTCTTCGTTGAAAAACTTAGCGTCAGCGAAGTATGAATCTGCTTTGTCGAATGGCTTCGAATCCCCATTGATCTTTCTCTCACCTCCACGATAGTACTTCATACATTGGTGAAGGGTTGATGGTACAACTCCATTTTGATGCTGCCACGGTCGACCTAGTAACAACTTGTATGAGGCCTTGGCGTCTATCACGTGAAACAATGTATCCGAAGAGAGATCCCCTATTATGAGGTTCATGCTAATAAGCCCGATAGCACGTTCAGCTTTTGAGTTCCTCCTCATTTGGGACTTCATCATTTGGTACTTCCTCCTCTTCATCCTCGCTTGCTGAAGCTGACACTATGCATGCAGTGACTTTGTCAAGGTAACCTGTTGGGAAGAATTCCTCTAGGGTGATAGGCGTCGATGAACTTTGTTCTAAGGGATTGATTGGTAGCACACGTGGCTTTGCGGCGCTTCTTGGCTTCTTCTTTCCCTTAGGTCGACGTGGACCCTTCTTCTTTGGTTGTCTCCTTTTGTGTGACACAGGTTGTGGTTGAGGCTTCATTTGCCTCCTTGACTTTCTTCTCGTCACCAATGTCCACCCCTCATCATCATCGACATCTAGGGTGCTTGGTGGGATGTTTGATTTCTCTTGTGCCTTTACCTCTGATGACACAAAATTTGGTTGTGGGGTCGGTCTTGGCAGCCATACCAGTGTAGGTGCAAGGCCACCAAACTGAATGGAGTGAGCATACCACTCACCTTTGATGTCACATGGACATAATGGGGATGAGTGCTCCATTACTACCACACCCCTTTTTTTCGTGGTCCATCATTTTCTCTTTTGCATAAACGTACTTTCCCATGGGATGACTGATCAGCCTGTGGTACGCACAGTACCTAGGATGATCGGTTCTGCCTTCCTCCCTAGGACGCTTTGCTTCAGGTAGCTCGATGAGCTTGTTTTTCAGCAGTTGTTCCAACATTTCTGGCACGTCGGAATCGGGAAAAAGGTACTTTTTGGCCATGAGCTCTTTCAAAGAAGGCCTATCACGGTTGTACTCCCTTGTCGGCGTGTCCTTCTTTTCATACTTTGGTTTTGCAGAGATCTTCATGGGACCGCTGCTGGTGGTGACGGCCATAGCCTCTTTTGTTGTGCCCTTGGAGGTCTTGTCACTCTTCTTGTACGAACTGCTTGACCAGTCAATCGCCTCCCGTTCCAGCATTATTGCACGTTTCCATGAAGTGCGCGACATACTGTCTTGGATTGCCCTTCCCGTCGAACTGCTGGAACTTGGGCGGTTGATAGCGTGAAGGCATCTTCAGTTTGTCAATCCTCTTAGTATAAGTCTTGATGTAGCGAAAGCTATTCGCAGAGCTTTCACCAAACTGATTTTTTACTGCATCCGCTATCAGCATATGCAACTCTTTTCGGGAGTAGGAGCTCTCCTTGTTTTTGATGATCTCATCATGCTCCGACTCCTCCTCGTCATCTTCCTCTTCCTCTTCGTCGCTGCTACCCTCCTTTTCAAAGTTAAGTGGCTTCTCAGCCTTGCGCAGCTCAGCTACCTCCTTCTGAAGATCCTCAATCTTCTTATTCTTCTCTTCGTTCTCAAACCTGAGCTTCTCGAAGTGAGCCTGCATTTCTGCCAATTGTTCTTTGACAGTCTTTGGTGTTATCGTCATTACAGATGCGATGAGTGGCTTATACTTCTTCTCGGGGCTCCGGTCTTCACATCCTTAACCTTCTTGCGCTGAGGGGAAGCAGACGTAATTATAGCAGTAGCTGCTGCAGCAATTGAGGCAGCAGAAAATCTGCGAGACCGCTTAGGAACCTCGGCAGCATGAAGGTGAGCAGCAGCAGCGTTGACGGCGGCCTTCTTCGCCATCCCTCTGGTGCGGACGCCGGTGGGTTGCGCTGTAGTAGCGCCTGGAGAACTCTGCGTCACTTGGCTAGAGGTCTTCTTGGAGGAACGAGGAGTGCGTTGTTCAGCAAACATCGTCGTTACAGTAGTTGATACATACGTAGTAGGGATGAGAGGTAGAGATTTCACGTTGGGTTCACCAAAATTTGTAAACGCAAATTTTGTACTAAGACAAAATAAGGAAACAAAATAAATTTTTATTAATATCAGAAAGTTAAGTGTACAATCTCTAATGTAATCCTCTAAATTCTACTACGCAGTAGGGGGTACGCCGTACGATATACTACACTGGTAGCGTACGTGATGTAGGGGGTGCGCGCGTCGTCCGCGTGTGTTGTCGTTGTTCTTGAGAGGGTCGTAGGGGACTTGAATCTCTTCTTGAACTTGGTTGTTTGAATTCACGTTCGTTGATCGTTTGATGATTGTTCGTCGATTTGCAGGTAGCACGTAAGTGCTTGTCGACTGCGTGTGGCTGGGAGTTTGAGAAATCCTCTTGGGGTCTTCTTCTCTCTGATTTTTTGAACCCTCAAATGAATGAGCGAGATTCTATATATATAGAGTGAAAACCCTAATTTCTGGTGGGCTTGTAATCACGGGCCTGTCTTCAGGCTTTATGTGGACTTGACCCATTTGCCTGTTTTATCTGGACCAGGATCCGTTTAACCCAAATTAGTAATTGGATCAATCCAAATATCATTTTAACGGGGCGGATTAATTAAATCGAGCTAAAAGTTCATATTAACTCAAATTAATTAATTAATTTTATTTATGACACATTAACGAATTTTCAGTGCCTACAGTTGGGTTTCCTGGGTGACGTGTGCGCAAGTGTGTTCGTCAAAGTAGTTGCTCCCGAACAGCAACTCAGGAACCCACTTTATATTATGAATTGTTCGAGGCAAGTCAACTTAGCCATTCTATGAGTCTGTCTCAAATTATTTAATAAAAAGACCCATGCAAAGCAATCCATGTGTCAACCTCAAAGATTAAGGATCAGGGTCATCTCGTTCATCTGAGTGGTCCGGTGTAAAGCTATACGGAGTATTATTTTCGAATCCCTACAATTTATTGTATGTAATATGTAAAATTGCGACATGTAAATGATCAATCGAATTCTCAATCAACTAAACTTTCGCCTATTTTTCCAATTCATTTTGGAAAATCGATGTTTGAGAACCTAATATACTCAATACTCATGTTGAATTGACATATAGGTCTGGTTTGGTTTGAGGGATCACGATTATAATGTAATCAACCCCATGTTAGTTAGAAGAAAGTAAGGAGAGTTGGATGTAACCACCATTACAATGCAATGAGATTTTTATCTAACTAAGTACGCTCTCCGACCCTCCGTCCTAACTCAAACGCCCCATATTCCATTTCAGGACGTCCCACCTCAAACACCCCATCTATTTTGGGACATGTTTCTCTCTCTTACTTTTATTAAATTATCATATGACCACTCACATTATCTCTCCCACTGTTATTAATCCTCACATTCTCTTTCATCATTTTTCCTAATATTATCTCACTCAACTTACTATATCGATGTTTCTTATTCAACTAAATATCGCAAGGGGCGTTTGAGTCAAGACGGAGGGAGTACTCACCATTGTTGAACTATAACTCATGTCATTGTCATTACATCTCTCTTCTTGTTGTAAATCCTCTTTCTCCCTCTCAGATTTCGCATTTTTGTTCTACATTTTATTCCATTACATTTTGTAATTCTTATCCCTACAACCTAAGGTACTTCGTAACTTAAGTTTAAATTAACTATCGAATATGTGGTGAATAATATGAATATGACAAAATCCAACTCATCGGAGGCTATGCCATCGGGTCTAATTCAGGTTCACACTTCATACTCAATCTTCACCGTCATGACCTCATCCATCCTTGGTAAAAACTCTGGACTCAGACCCAGTCCCATTTTCACCAACGTTCTTGAACACCAAACGGTCAAACCTTAAAACCAATTCCTATTATAGTCAATGGAGAGAGAAACCAGCACCGTTATCCCTCACCGCCGCATTGCGGCGGTCCTGCTGGTCATCGCCGTCGTACTCGCCGCCTCACCAGCCACTGCTTCATCTTCGGAGGAGGCATTTGTGAAGAAAACCATTTCTTCTCACGAAATCGTCATCTTTTCCAAATCTTATTGCCCGTAACTCCTCACTCATTCTCTCTCTCTCTCTCTCTCTCTCTCTCTTTTTCCCATTCATAATTTCCAATTGCATTTGATTTGAGCTTAAATGTCACTCTATTAGCCGTGCTTTGATTTTTACAGAATTTGAATTAATCTTCACGAATAATTTTAATTTGTTGTTGATTTGATGCATTATTATTCAAGTGAAAATGATCGCCCATATTTCTTGTTATGTTGATTTGTGAGGGATGCGATTCCGTTGTAATTTCTCTGAATCTTCAGTTTTACGTTACTAGTTTAGTGTATACTCTATGATTTTCTTGTGAAATATTGAAATATGATTGCTTGGTAGATCACGTCGTCTTCGCTTGGGAGTTCAAGTGGTAGAGGCTTTCGCTTCCGGAATTGTAGATTATTATGATTAGATTATTACAGCATGTGTGGAGCTTGTTCCGAATTAATTAAGAACCCTCATCTTAGTGTTGCTAAGATATTGGATTCAAATTTGTTGGTCTCATGTAAATTATCTCGGCCAATAAAACGAGCTTGTGCCTTATGATCTCCATGAAACGCCAGGCTTTGCTCTGCGTATGTCATAGAATCTAGGTAGTTTCTGACCAAGACAAGTTTACATTCTAGATTTACCAACCATGAAGGGGTTGGTAAAAGTAAATTCTGCAAGACTTGTGATTCTGTCGTTGTAGAATGTGCAGTCTGTTTCATCGTATGCACACGAGTGTAGTTCAATCGGAGGGTTCAGCCTATTCAAGTAACATTCAATCTTGTTTTGCCGTTGTTTTCCAACTCTTATTTTTTTTTTTTTTTCATTTGCTTAAACAATTTAGTTTCTGCTGTTGAGAATGCCTTCATGTGTTATTTAAAGCTTAGGTTTGGTTGATTATCATAGTGAAAGATGTAATGGGGCTTAAGTGTGATTCTGCCGTTTTTTCCCTTCTTTTTTTGGTGGAATAGGCTCTTGGATGCTAGAGGGTAAAGCCCGTTGTCTACAATTTAGTTTCTTGTTTCTGCTGTTGTGTCCTATTACAGGTATCATGCCGAATAACAACTTTATTGTTAATTAGAACTGTTAATTTGATCTATCTCTAGTGCACGTTATCTAAGCTGGAGATCTCAAGAGTGCATGCATGTGTCTGTTCTTAGTTTTGGTTGATTATCATTGCGTAAGCTGTAAGGTACTAATGGTGCTTTAGTGTTGGCATTTGGCTATAGAGAATTAGTGATCATCTTTGATTTAAATTGTAAGCAATATTCTGCAAGAGTTGAGGGACAACCCGTAATTTTCATGATTCGATAACTTGAATCACTATCTGGTTGAAAGGAAGTTGTGTGTTCATTTGTTTTCCCTACTCCTGCTCACCGGTACTCCTATCCCATTTATGGTATAGTACTTCCCTCCAGAATATATTTACCCGCTCTTCTCTGTTTTTTTTTTTTTTTTTTTTTTTTTAACTTCTCAGAGATGCCGCCCTTCTTGCCTTCCCATAAGATTTGGCACAAGGAATAAGAAATTTAAGACATGGGAGTGAAATAGAAACAAGTGGAACATGAGTTTAGGAGAGATTAGAGCTAAAAAGTTTGCCAAAACTAGTTGAGATGTTTACTATGAATGCCCCAAAAAGGAATTGGGAAGATTAATTTGGAATAGAGGGTGTATGAACCTATAATGATCATGTAAATTCCACACTTCCATACCGTTGTGATTAAGGGTGTTAACAAGTCGAGTCGACCCCGAGCAGACCCCTGATTGCGAGCATACTTGATTAACAGAAAAATACACTTACTATGCGCGTTATTAATATTTGATTAGTTGCTCACTTGCTTGAGATTTCCATTAGTTTAACTGGTCCATGTTTTATTTCCTAAAGATACATGTCTAAATTACCCTAAGAAGGGTTTTGATTCCTTGTCATCTACATGGTGCTATGGTTCATCATGTCTCAAAAGTGGATTTGCTTTTGCAGGTATTGTAGGAGGGCCAAAGGGGTCTTTAAAGAATTGAACCAAACACCGCATGTCGTTGAGCTTGATGAGAGAGGTATATTTGTGCTGGCCTATTACTAAACTCAATATGATCGAAATATATTAAAGTTGCATTAAGCCTGCCTCGACTTATTTCATGTGTTCGTACACTTTGAATCCTCCTTAGTATTCATTAGCAAGTAGCCACTTCAAGGTCCTGTTTTTCATGACATCTTTTTCTTCCTCGTTCTTTTGTACCACTACATGTCGCGACTAATTTTTTAACTGTTTTAACAATGGTTGTTAAGCCGTATTGTGACATTGGCTGTCTTGATTTGAGAACTGTTGTTTTAGACTAATAAAGGAATAAAACATTTCCATTTCCCACATAGCCCAAGACTCTCTATTTTATGGCTTTAGATATAATGGATTAAAGCAAAATGGCTCACTAAATTGTTGGTGTTTCTTTTATAATGGAGCAGGAGTCGGTCTTTTTGACACGATTTTCCATTATGGGTCATCCGAAACAATATTTGTTTATTTTCAACATATGGGATAAGTCTGCATTCATCCGACCACTCCTTGCCTCTCCATAGATTCGCGCTCTTGCTCATATGCATCGTCTTCCTTGTTGCGATCTTGGAGAGCTCCAAGATACGGCATCAAAGGCGTTGTTCTCTCCCTTACTTTTCTTAGCCAACTGCTCACTTTATATGTGCTTTGTTGGCCCTCTGCTCCTTTTGTTTTGGGATAACATTTCTTTAACTATTTTCTATCGTGTATTCCCTTTCCAAGGTTTGTGCTGAGAACTGCTTTTGTGAGTTTTTGTGCTTATATGTTTGGGGAGCTCTCTTTTATAGAATACAAACCGACTCACACCTCTTTGATTTTGGAAACAGCCATATATATTAAACAACAACTAGTGCCTCAAAGACTCCTGTTTAAGCAAGATAGGGGTGGTTGGATGTATAGAGCCTTACCCCAAGCATAAAGAGCCTGAAAACTTAAATCAGTATAGTGAGGAGTAACAATTTAATTCGCAAAAATTGGATTTTATTTCACTTTAGTGAACCTTTTATGCTTACTTTAGTGGACATCTGATAGCAATCAGAGTTTGACTCTGTCCTTGGCTGTACTGTCTTTGCCGCTCCCATGGATTCTCTGAAACCTCAGAGTTTGCTGCATCTCTTTGACCTCCTACATTTGAATGGACATCTGACTCAAAATGTGATTTTTCAAGAAGTGAATGTTCTTAAATGTTGCCGTCACTGCTTTGCTGATTGTCGGTGATTGTAAAACTCATTTCTGATAATAGAAACTGACTTCAAAATTAAAATAGTCAGCTGCTGCACATTCTGCTTTAAGGAGTGGAATCTAGATCATTTCAACAAGTTATGAGAATGCATTTTTTTCCTCAATAATACAAGGGCATCCAGTTCCCAGTCCCTCCTGATTGAAAACAACCGTGTCATCTCCATTCTCTTCCAAATTGATCAATAATGACTTAGCTTATGCCTCATGAATATCATTAAGCTTTTCTTAGGATAATCCACTCTTTGAAGCATGGGTAAACAATGGGCCAAGTGTTTATGATGTCACTCTCACCCAACAAAACATGAGGGAACAATAAAGGGCAGCTCGGTCGCACATTGGCGTCCTCGCAAAGCGAGCGTCCGGGGAAGGGTCCCACCACAAGGGTGTATAGAGGGCAAGCCTTCCCTTGTCACTTTTTTGGACAAGAGGCTGCTCCCAGGACTTGAACCCGTGACCTATCTATCACACATCAACACACACCTTTACCAGTTTACCGGTGCGCCAAGGCTCCCCTCCAAACATGAGGGAACAATGAACCAACAAAATGCTTTCTTTGTTAAAACTTTTCTTATCAACTTCTTGTCTCTTGATGTTGTGGTTTCACCCATACAGGCTTTTGGTTTAGCCTTAAGGCTTTGTTTCACCCACACCAGGAAGCAAGGAAAAGGTCTGGTCACAATACATATGGGTTGGCTGAAATAGGACTATTAACTTAATATCTTGCTTCTTGGATTCTACGGGAATTCTTGTTAATTACGGATACACAGGACTATGGTATCTGGATGAAAACTTCTCTTAAATTCAGTTTTTGTCTACTGTTGCATGTACAATCAAACCGATGCTCTCTCTCTTATGCAGAATGTTACTCACACACGACGAACTCTTCATTTGATTCTTCTTTATGGATTCAAAGTCTAGGAGAAACATCTCACACGTTCTTTCTGTCTGCTCATATGCTTTGATGGCAGTGCTCTTCTAACTTGTTTTCCTCTTCTCACTTTTGTTTATGAACTATTTTTACATTAAAAGAGTGTTTGGATAGGAGGAAATGGAGGGGAAAAGAAGGAAGGGAATTGGAGAGGAAGTGAGAGAAATTACTCACATAATGCAGAAAAAGGTAGGTGATGGAGGGGGTGAACCATAAATTGATTGTTTAGGGGTAGAAAGAGAGGGGAGGGAATTGAAAGGAGCCGTATCCCTTTCTTATGGAAGATATTAAATTCTTCCAATGTTGAAAAGATTTGAAAGGAAATTACTATCTCGAACTTAACATGAACTTGTTAGTCAAAGTAGCTAGCATAACAATGGAAGCGAAGGGACAGTGCTGACCGTATTATGGTTAATGGTATTTTCCTCCCCTTATCAATTCTAGCAGGTGATAGAAAGGGGCGTATGTGCACTAGTATAGTAGTACATAGTTCTTGAATATCTAATAGAACATTAGCTTGTAGCCAGCTTCAACAAAAGCTCAGTTGGTCATTTACTTTTTCCCTTCTTCTCCAGCGTTCTTTCAATTTGTCATCCAAACAAGGAGTGTTCGATCCCTTCTTTTCCTTCCCTTTCCTTCCTTCCATTTCCTCCTATCCAAACACATTCTAAAGGCTGGGAGTATTTGTGTTTAGGGTTTTGGCTGTTTGGTCTGAGTTTAATACCTGAGCCAACATACGTATACTACTCGATGTCAGCTATCCCAAGTTAAAGGGTGGACTTTAATTAATGACTTCAGACTTAAGGTTGAACAAATTGGAGTTAACTTGTATCTGACGATATTCACTACTATGAGTTAAGATTCTTGTGAATCATGTGTGACATTAACATAAGCCAGAAACAGAATGGGCCTTGTATATGCTATATACTGAACACCAACAAGGAGCTCATACAATCCTACTGAGACTTTCACACACTTGGCAAATGTACCTGAAAACAGAGAGCTTCTTAAGAGTTTTAACTCTGAGATGTAAGAACTATAATTTTATTGAAACATTCCTTGAATCTGTGAGAGACATACACCGATATTCTAAAGTACATACACTTCTTTATTGTACTTTGACATTAATCTAGTGTTTAGTTAAGTGTTCTCAGAATGCGTCCCGAAAATAGAACTTTAATGAACACCAATCCTCTGAAGGTTTTTCTCGTTGATCTAGCGTTAATCTAGCAAATGTAAGGTCTGTGGACTTTGTGATCAGGCAAAATAATAATTCACTGGTTTCCTTTTTTATTTTTTATTTTTTCAAGGACAGTTTACTGGCTTCAAGGACTTTCTAAAACTCTTTCCGAAAGTGTTTCAATGTTTCAAAATGGTTCACAACGTTTTTGAAATTTTATGGCGCGCATAAGACGGTTCTTAGACGACGATTCATGTTAGCCGACCCCGAATCATTTTGGGAATAAGGCTTGGATGTTGTTGTTGTTGTTGTTGTTGTTGACAGTTTACTGGCTTCGAGTTAGCCATGAATAAGTTGATATTTTTCCCCAAATCAAGTTCTTGAGGATCTAAGCTGAACTATTGCCGGTTTGCCATCTTTCATTGGTGAATTTTTCTAGACAAAATTTCACCCTTAGGTGAGGCTTAAAAAGTTGGTGTAGGTCTACATGGTATAATGTTCTAGAAAATGGTACCCTGACTCGGATCCAAATATCCGACACGGGTGCGTGTCCATGTGTCGGACTCAGCTATTTTATGAAAAAAGCTTCAACAAATTCTTTTGTTGTACAGTTCTAAGACACGAGGATGCAATCACCATGGCACTTCTAGCTATGATTGCTGTACTTATAAGAGTATAGTTTGCAAATAGAGAAATTTGTACTTTGGTTGATATTAGATTATTGCCCAAAATTGCTAAATTGAGCAGCCACCAATGATCAGTCAAAGGGTTAGGTCCATCAGATGTACACATAATAGTCCCTTCGTGTTTGTTTGTTGACGTGTTCTGTACTGTGCTGGTCATCTCGGCTATAACCACGACAGTGTGAAGTGGGTTACTTGACACCAAATAATTTATTTGGTTATGTCCTCTTTAAATTCATCCGTTGGTGTTTATTGTTGACTATGATATTCTAGTTATCTGCAAATACTCGTTGTAAATCCTTGTTAGTGGATTCTTTGCATCTAGCAAGCCTATATTTTCTTAAATCGAGTTGCTGTGTGTTGGAATTCACCTGCTACTAATAGCCTAGCATCCTGTTAGGAGTTCTATACAAGCTCTACCATTTCTGGCCTTTACTGACCTCATCTTCTTTCATAGACGAACTATTTATGTAACCAACACATTTAACCCTTAGTGTCTTCATCTACTCTTGCGTACCTATTGTTCGTTGATCCACTTTCTTAGCGTATTTGGTAATCATGGATTTCTCCAAGTTTATGTCGTAAGAGGTTCCCTGTTATCCTTTCCCCAAATTGCTTCTTTGCCTCTGTATCCGCACAGCTCTAGTTTGTTGGTTTGGAGAGGGGGGGGGGGGGGTTGTTAAATGCCTAAAATACATACGGCTTTTTCCTTTATCCGTATAGTTGTTTCAACTAGATCTGTTATGGGAAATATATGAATGTGCCATACTTCGCAATTAAGATTCTGAGTTCTTATGCCTTTTTTTTTTTTTTTTTTTTTTTTTTTTTTTTTTTTTTTTTTTTTTAAATTATACCTCTTATGCTTTCTAATAGTAAGATACCAAATTTACTTCGTAAGATTTAGTAGAGCCTTGCTTAAATTGCTTGTCACCTTAGACAGTCTAAAGCATGCACTTATTGTACAAATTTCCAGACTTTCCTTGTCCTTCGAGATTATGTATGTGAGTATGTCAACGTATCTCTATTATACATATCTGGAGGTTTTGCTGCTCTTAATTTGCAGATGATGGCTGGGAGATTCAGGATGCGCTCAGTGCCATTGTTGGGAGACGTACAGTTCCCCAGGTTTTCATCAATGGAAAACACCTTGGTGGATCAGATGGTGAGTAGCTTCGTTTGCCTGTGATTCTGGTGCTGCCTTTTTGCTAACCTTTAATCAATTAGTGCTGAAATTTGCATTTTGTCTATCCAGATACTCTTGAAGCTTACGAAAATGGAAAGTTAGAAGAACTTCTGGGTATCAAGTCAATTGATCGTGATGATTTATGATATGAAGTGAGTATGTAGTCATGTCCGAATTGTGAGGTTAGCTGCAACTTCTATAGTTTTTTTGACATGGCTTTTTATTTTCTTTTTTGAAAAAAAAAAAAAGATTATAATGTATACATGTTTTTTTGGCCTAATAAGATGTGGTTTCTCTCTGAGCTGAGAGTTTGGTTCATGCCCCTGATGGGCAATGTCAAAGAACAGGAAAAAATAGACTCGTTATAGTTTACAGCACTTCTAAGTAGTAGTGTAGTACCTAGGAAGGTCCTCTCTAGTAGTACTTTAGAGTATAGAACAAGGAAAAACAAAAAAGAATAATCCAATCAACAACGATTAAAAATCATTACCAATTTGATGTTACACTCCAAATTTTTACCTTACCTGGATTACCTTCCCTCTCTATAGTCTATATTTATACCCTTTTTAAACCACATGCCTCCCCCTGCTCTTTCTCTAATCTCCTCCTCGTACCTCCCATTGTTGAGCATGTAGCATTCTATTTCATCGCAGCTTCTTGCCCATCTTTGGGTTTTTTTCATCCATCCTTGGTTATCTTTGTTTTTAACTAACTGTTCTCTTTCTCTTCGCACATAATGTTTATTAATCGAGAATTCAAATCTTTCACTGTTAATTTTCTACTATGATTTGCTTCTGCAAGTATTCATTAGAAGCTCTCTAACATTATTCAATAACCCTTGTATTATTTGGATGTTCTCTCTAATTTGTTCTTGCATCACTCCTCTTTTTGCCTCTGGTGTCTCTCTGTCTGCTGTTCTAGTCTACTGTCTTGAAATCTTTGTCTGCATCTTCGACCCATCTACCTCTAACTCTGTGTGTATGTATCTTCGTAAAGACAATCTCTTGACCAAGTTGTAGCTAACCAAGGTGGCTGCCTTCATTTGTTTTCCTGGTAGCTTCCAAGTCTCTACACTCAGATATGAACCTTTTTTTTTTTTTTTTTTTTTTTTTTTTTTGGTACAGAAGAGGGAATGACCCAGAAATCAGAAAAATAAAATGATCTATTCCCTAAATAAACGATGTAAAGCTACCCCTAATGCGTCCTCTCGGAGGATGGTCCGAAGGTCTGTTGGTGAATATTCAAGATTGACGTTTCTTTGCTCTATGTCAACTCCTTGATGGGAACAACTCAATGTGACTTGTTTTCCATTATATTTGTTACTTCACATTTCTAATATAATCATGTTAGAGTTGTCACTTTGTTGTCTAATTTCAGCAATGGAGCTGACAAAAATAATTTCCTCAAGTCTTCATAAAAGTTGTAGATCTTGTTGCAAGCTTTTCATCGCATCTTTAAAGTTTAAACTCATAATTGTACTCCAGATAGGGAGTTGCGTTCAAAATATGGAGCTCTTCCTGTGGGTCAGGTCTTTTACGAGGGAAAATGACTCCTTATCGTCTTTCTACTCACATGGTCATGATCAATAAGTCTCCAAGAAAATGGAACCCCCAGGCTTTCTGCTTGTTCGAGAACTACAATCGTTGGTCCTACACATAGTATACAAAGAGAGCACTTCTCAATTATAGGATCG
Organism: Spergularia marina; assembly: GCA_963680865.1. Taxonomy (NCBI): domain Eukaryota; kingdom Viridiplantae; phylum Streptophyta; class Magnoliopsida; order Caryophyllales; family Caryophyllaceae; genus Spergularia; species Spergularia marina. The sequence continues at coordinate 9,700,613 of OY804546.1, read as the reverse complement.
GTCGATGGGCCGAATTATGTAATTCTGGTCATACCTCCACTAGCCAGTTAGCTTATAACTTTTCTTTTTTATAAAGGTAGTAATTTTTGGAAAATAACCTTTGAAAGCTACTCAAACATTTAAGCACAAGGATACTGACTTCCAAATTATTTGTATTGTCTCGCTCAATGTCACGTTAGTCAGGTACGAGATCCTTGATAGCGGATATTTCTCTAATACTATTTAGCTGAAAGAGGCCTTTGGTCAGGGAGGCTCTATGAGAAAGCAGATGCAGTGCCTTGAATGTGTCGTGGAGTTGTAAGGTGGCGGTGAGCCTAAGAATCTAAGACAAGACTCAAATAGCATGATTGTGGTAGTTTAGGTGTTCCCGGAAGTGCTCAGAAAAATCATCAAAAACATCACTAGATTTTTTTGAAGAAATACGTACTCTGTATTTAAATACCCCTTGTTTTCTTTTTTCAAAGTGCATAGACCGTCTTTCATATTTCTCCTCTACTGTCTTGATCTTCTGGAAAAATTTGTCGGGTAATTAACTTTTTGGTAGCTTAAATGTTCATGTTTCAGATGCATGTGAAGCAAGCATCAAACTGAAGATGTACTCGGAAAGTTTGAACTTACCATGACGAGTAAAAAGATGTGGTATTAGAATTCAGAAGTCTGAAGTGATATAGTCTCTTTATATTTAGCCCGACCTCAGGAATTCTTTAGTATTTCAATTTACTTCATTCCTGTACCCTCTGACTCTCTGTACCCTGTAGCAACATTGTCATTTCTTTTTTCCGAGTATCAATGAACACTTCTGATTTCCTACTACTTTCTCGCTATCATACACTGTATAAATATCATACACTGTATAAATATCATTTCCGCTTTCCACCCTTTGGGTACTTCTGATTTTAGCTGCAGCAGCTTGCTCCATGTTCAAGCCATTCATGTTGTGAGACGGTCAGCTTGCTCCAGGTTTAAGCCATGACACAGAATGAAATGAGTCTAACATACACCAATTTCTAAATAAAGTCTCGTACAATTAAACAAATTCTCCAAAAAAAAAAAAAAAAAAAGAAAAGAATGAAATGAGTCTGTTCTTTTTTTTTTTTTTTTTTTTTTTAATTTTTTTTTTATTTTTGGAAAGGTACAAGTGAAGGTTATGGAAGATACGCTATAGTGAAAGTATTTTTTAAATTTGGTTATACGAATCGAACAATAACTTGGCTCGTTCGGTATCACTGCCGTTTTCACTTTTTGGATTTTTGCGTAAAATATTTAGTTAAATGAGTTACAAAATTAACTTTAAATTGTTTGTTCTTACAATTATGTAACTCATATTTGATATAACATGTCCTGGACTTAACTACCATGTCCTAACAGCCCCTGCTCTTGAGGTTTTCTCTGTCCGCATTATTCCCAACTCTTTCGCGATTGGAAAAACATGTGAGGTTTACGGTTCAATTGACATTGAGGATGGTAATGTTCTTGGGATATCCCTGAGATTGTTTCAAAGGAAGACAACTCTTTATCTGTTTGTATGTCTTCCGAATGTGCCGTCTCCAATACTTGGGGTCGCATGAGGATGAGTCTTAGGGATAAAGCCGATGATTCGATAATAGTCGAGGATGATTTTAGTTTGGATACTGTGACTGAAGATTACGAGTATGATCAACTTAGAGGTCAAGCATGTTCGTGGTGTAGGTGGTTCTGCTTCCGTGAGCTATGGCGTTTTGCAAACGGCTGTAATGGCTTCTCTTGATATCACATTTGTTATTAACGATAAAAGTGATGGCCCTTGTTATGCTGATTTGTATGAAAAATTGTTGCTCGCTACGGAAACACATATGGTAGATGGTATCCTGAGATGATGCTCTTCAAAAAAATGCCAAATCAGTTTACCCATGCTGTCTCTGGAGTTTCTTTTGTGTTCTCTAGAGATATGATTGTTGTGCCTGCATACGCATTCCTTACAATTGAACTCGACCTCTGGGATCATCATACAAACCGCCAGGTTGTTAAAGGTAAGGCAGAGTTCATAGCCGAAGATATGGACCTCTACCGTGAAAAGATTTAAGCAGAAGATTTTCTTGTCAAAGTCCATGTGAATTGGTTTCACCCATACACCGAGGAGAATAGTGTTGTGCAGCCGCTTAAACGCCCCAAGGTGTGCATCTTGTCTTTGCTGGGGTTTTTCTCGTTCTTTTCTTGTGCTCTTGTTTCCGCTAATCATTTGTTTGATTTCTTTTCCATTTAGATACATACTGATCAATTAGCACATCCGACTTTGAGCATCAGCAGGTGGGCAGCTCTATACCTTGCTCTAAGTTGGCCATTTGTTTCCTCTCTTGTGTCTGTGTCCTCAGTCATAGCAAGGCTAATTGATTCATGTACTTTTTGCATTTCAGTAACCCGTCTCTACTTGATGCTTCATAGACTGCTTGACACAGATGATAAAAGTCCTGAAACATTGTCGGAACATAACAGAACTATTTCTATACCCAGCCCCTGTCAGAGTTTGGATGGACCTGAGGATTTGGCTATGTTCCTAGACCTCAAGTATGTTGAAGGCCGTATGAGTATCCTTGGGAATATTGTTTGGGGTCCTTCCCTTATTAACTGGCCTATATCATGGTACGAAATGTGTTTATACTCTTTGCTTCGAGGTCTATATGGCTATGCGGTGGTGCATTATATGCTGTTCAGGCGTGCAGTGCAGGCCATGGTGAAAGTTTCTTTCGTAGCCAACAGTTCTGTTGATGTTAGTCATGATGTTCATGGGATCATTGTTGCTAGGTATGGCAATCACGACAACTCTACCGAGTATGATAAAGCGTATTATCAGAGCATCCTTTTCAAGAAGCCTCGAGAACATTCGTCAAACCTAACAACAGGTTGTACAATACCACTTTTGAAGTCAGGGGTAACTGTGCCAAGTGATGCCTGCCTGATACTTGAGGTGGACTTGTATGCAAGTTCCTCGTCAAGTGGATTTCCTGAAGAACGTATCACTACTGTTGCAGTGTTGCTGCATTTGAGATTGATCCCGATGCTAGCATTTCTCCTCCAATCCAGGGAGAGAATTATCGCCTCGAGTTTTCAATCGAATGGAGTAAACTAGATTATTTCCAACATTCATTTTCCTCCTCACACGAACAACGGACACCAGCAACTCCAATCTAATCTTTGGCCAATTGGCAGTCTTTTCCGAGGTCTCAATGAATTAAAGTATCACAAAGGCGTGTTCTGTGTTCATTTTCATGTGAAATTTCCTCGAGAACTGAAACTGCACCCTTCCTCATCTCTAAACCCTGACAGGGATAGATCCCAATCCTATCTTAACTACACAAAAACCAAGACGATCCCGAACTAAATCCTGACGCGCCCAAAGGTCAATTTTTAGTTGGGAAACAATTGGAAATTATGATGACATTTTTAATTCAAAGTTTCATGCTGCTTTTTGCCATGAATTCGTCTATTAATCAAGTCTGAAATGCTGAATTTATATCTCAAATTTGTGTATGCTTCTCTGCTTACAAGTGTTAATTATGTGTTGAGATTGCGTGAGGTATGTCATTGTTGGGCTGTTGGTTTTTGCTGATTTTGTACTGTACTGTGTACATTTGAGTATCTGCATGGGAAATCATATATGGAGTATTAGATGCTCCATTCGTAAGACTCACAAATCGAACCCCCCACCAGTTCGATAAGGAATGAGACTTTGGTTTTTGGTAAAAGTTTTGTTATTAAGGTAGGTTTCACTATTCAGAGGCCTTACTGCTAGTTTCCAAATTGTGTATTGTATTAAACCTAGTAAGTTTTGGAAACGTAAAACCTATGCGGTTGTTCTACTGTGAGACCGCCTCATAGTATGACATAATAATAAAATTATATTAATTATATGGTAGACATGAGAGATATACTTTTAAGATTCGCTGGAGAGAAACTACAAAAGCTGAAACTACCACCTCCGCTGTAATCTGCTATTAATTCGTCCGTCGATCAAGCTCATAAGGCAAGTTCATTATGTTAATTATGTTGTGAAATCACCTTAGGCTGTTAGACCATGTGAGTGTAAAAATCGCTACCAGGGCGGTAAGTCTTTAGGGTTCTACTATTGTTCTTTTTGGTAAAGGAGTTTCCAGGCCGACTGTGTGCAATTGGGAAGTGTTACTTGTTCAATTGAAATATAGCAAGTTTCCAAATTATATATGGTGTTAAGCCTAATTATTGGAGTTTTAGAAATCTATAAATATATCGGATAATTTAGAGGGTGTTTAAGTCTTATCAGTAGAAATATTGATGGAAGACAATATGTTGGAAGACATTCCAATTGAAAACAAGGAATGGTTGCGTGAGATGGAGCGTTCTGAGTGGAACTGCAGTTGTAGTCTAGCTACCCCTGCATTTGAGGTGTTCTCTGTCAGCATCTGCCCGAACTCGTTTTCAGAGAGAAAGACTTCTTGTGAGGTTTATGGTGAAGTATGCATCGAGGATGAAGATGGCACTTGTTATCAACTCTATTGTCAGGAGCGCGGTGATCCTGAGACTCTTCTCCCGGAGGATAACACCTTATCATTTGATATGCCTCTCAACTGTGTCGTCTCAAATAGATGGGAACGCATGAGAATGAGTCTTAAGCAACAAGCTGATGATGCTGTGATAATCGAACATGCTTTTGGTTTGGATACTGTCACACAAATTCATGACTACTATGATCATGTCAGAGTCCAACAAGTCCACGGTGTGGGTGGCTCTGCTCGTGTGAGCTATGGCGCATTGCAAACAGCAGTTCTGGTTCTCCTGAAAATCGAACTCGTTAAAAAAGTTGACAGTGGTGCTGTTGGCGATCTCCCTGCTGCTCATGTTTTTCGAAGAATTACTGCTCGCTATGGAAATACTTATGGCAAAAGGTTTCCTGGGATTGTGCTTCTCAAGAGGCAGCCAAATCAGTTTGCAGTGGCAGAGTCTCGACATACTGTTGAGCTGTCCAGGGATCTAGTGGCCGTTCCAGCATACTCGTTTCTTAGAATCGAAGTTGAACTATATCAAATTCTCTTACAAATCGTCCAATTGTAAACGGTAAGGCAGATTTCCTAGGCCAATCTTGTTCCTTCTCCCATGTAGATATTCATGGTGAAGATTTTCTTGTCCGGGTGAATGTCAAGTGGTTTCACCCTTATGCTGTGGAGAAGCACATTGAGCAGCAACTCAAACGCGGCAAGGTTTGTCTCTCTTCTTTGTTGGGTGCTTTTTACTGCGGCTCTAGTTTTCCTATTTCTGATATCACTGTGTTTGATCTCTCCTGATTAGGTACATATTGATCAACCGCCACGCCCAAGTCTCTAGTTTTTGGGACACTCGTGATCCGGGATAGTTCTGAAAAGTACCGCCATCGTGTGTTTGACAGAGATGAAAAGAACCCTGAAATAGTGTCTGGAAATAGGAAAGCTATCTCTATAGCAGGCCTATGTGAGTCTCTTTATGGACCACAGGGTTTCGGTATGGAATTTGATCTTAAGGATGTTCAAGGTCGTCTAATGATCGCGGGTTATATTTCATGGGATCTTTACTCTATCACGACCCCTATCTCTTGGTATGATAAGCGGTTATGCAATGTGTTTCGTGGTATACATGGGTACGTAGCAGTGCATTATACAATATTCAGTCGCGCAGTGCAGGCTTTGGTAAAGGTTTCTTTCATATCCAGCGGGTCTCCTGATGTTTGTCACCGTGTTCATGGAAACATTATTGCTAGGTATCGCAATCAAGACTACTGTACAGAATACGACAGAGCAAATTATCAGAGCATCCTTTTTAATGAGCCTCTCGAGCGTTGTTCAGAAGTAAGATCAGGCAACACAATACGACTTCTGAAATTTGTGGTAACTGTACCATCATCCAATGCCTCTCTAATTGTTGACGTGGACTTGTATGCAAGTTCCTCGCTAAATGAAATTCCTGGAGAACATTTCAAGGATGTTGCTGAATTTAATATTGATCCTGATGCTAGTTCTTCTCCGGCAGTACTTAATGGAAAGAATTATCGTATGGAAGTTTCCGTTGAGTGGAGTAAAATGTTTAAGTTTTATGGTCCCCCTGGTACCTAATAACTTTCTCAATTCATTTCTACATAAGTAATTAGGTATATTTAATAAAGTGCATTTATTCTTGTCGTTTGTATTTATCATCCAAGATCACTATGTGGCTGATACCTCTTTTGTTGTTGAACTAGTTTTAAACTTATGTGCTTGTTTAGGGCAGCAATCACGTTCATCAGAATTGAATTTCGTTTTAGGCTCTCTTCTATTGGCACTTCTCCTTACCTATGGCAAATAATGTTACAAACTCCAGGCATTATTACGGCAGTCCTTACATATAGCAACCTAATAGGGAAAGTTATTAGGCCAAAAAAGCAAACTCTTCCCTTCCCCCCACCACAAACCCGACCACCAACCACCTACCCCTTCGCCGGAGATGCCGATGGAGATACCTCGTGCCGGCGACCTCACCTCGACCACGATCACCGCGCCATCGCTTCTCCCACTCCGCCCAAGGTTTACTCGACGCTCTACTCTTGCCTACTTCGCAAACGCGGTGTAGAACCGATCGAAATTTGGGCCGGCGATCCAGTGCGAGGAGGGCGTATGGGCAACTGTCGGAGTTGGGTGGGAAGGAGGAAGCCGGAAGGTGGAGGAGAGAGAAGATGTGCAACGGGTTACGGGTGGCTGGGTGAAAAATGGAGGTTTCATTTTTTTTTTTTTTTAAATGGTCTACGTTTTTGTTTTTGGGTATAGATGACTTTTATGGGATACCCCAACGTCCCAAGTTCCAACAATTAGATGTGAACATTTTTTTTTCTTCTTAAAATACATTTTCTCCGATATTTGTGTGTAGGTAATTGGTACACTCCACTAAATTATACACAGTTTGAGTGTACAATTAACGTACTTTAGCGCATAAATAACGTATTTTAGCGTGTAAATAACGTGCTTTAACGTTTACATTATGTACTTTATCATATCACTTATGTACTTTAGCGTGTAAATAACGTATTTTAACGTTTACATTATGTACTTTATTATATCACTTATGTACTTTAGCGCATAAATAACGTACTTTAGCGTGTAAATAACGTAATTTAACGTTTACATTATGTACTTTAGCTAAAAAATAATGTACTTTAGCGGTTTATCATATCAGTTATGTACTTTAGCTAAAATAACGTAAAGCGTGTAATGTACCGTAACGTCTAACTAATCTGCTAAAAAAAAAGATATACTTAAGCATTCAAATTATAGACTACTCCGTAGTCTGTACAATGTCAAATTATTGTACTTTAGCGTAAAACTATTGTATTTTAGTTTAACTTTTATGTACTTTAGCGTGAAACTTATGTATTTTAATGTAAAATTTATGTACTTTACGCAACATTAGCTTAATATTGCGAGTATATACTCAAACGTAGCAATTACTCTTATGTTCCGTATCTTTCCAAATACTAGTACGTACTTTACAACTTTGATAAAAAAAAAAAAAAAGAAAAAAGAAGAATTAAAATAAAATTTACAAACCCACTTCCCAGAATGACATTTCTCTCGCTCATTTTTTTTCTATTCTTTTATACCTCCTTCCCCAGATTCCCCAAGTCTCTCTCCTCTACGCCTCCATGGCTCCATCCCCATATTCTCAATACATCCACCACCCCTTGCTCCCGCCTCTGTCTACACCACCTTGCATGCACCACCCCCCTCCCCATTCGGCCGGGTTTGGCGTTCAAGACTACATTTCTCCACCCACGACGCCTAGTTGTCCCGCTATCTTACTCTCTCCTTCATTTCTCTTACTCCCAAACGGCCGGATCTGGGTGGTGAGAGCCTATTATGGCTTAGCCGGCGACAGTGGTTGTGGGGGCTAGTGCCGGCGGCTGGGGCGAATGGGCGGTTTAGTGCTGACGAGGGAGGAGAGAAAAGCTGTGAGTTTTTTTTTTTAAAATTTTTGATTTTCTTTTTTAAATAATCCGGTTTTTAAAATAAAACCGGTGACGTAGCCGTGATGTGGCCGTGACGTGGCACCAGTGCTAGATAGTCCCGGGACTACGGTATACACGCCGACCTAATAGTCAGATCACAGAGCAATATTTTTGCTCGTTTTGTTCACTGAACACCCTTGTTATGTTTGATGCAATTTGTTAGTTCCCTTGGATCAAAAGAGGGAATTAGGGCTAGGAAGCACACAGCTGAACACCCTTGGTAAGCCTGAACACACAGCTGAACAACCAAATTTCTCTCCTTTCAAGCCTCCTCTTTCCCCAATGATTCCCTGCCCACCACACCTCAAAACTAGTGCGATGCTGCTCTCTCGACCACTGAATGTCGTTTGTTGTCGGAGAGGGATAAAAACGAGGAGCGAGAAGGAAAACAAATAGAGAAAATGGCGGAGGAGAAGAGGAGTGGTGGCGTTGCGGGTGAGGGCTGGGGTAGAGGACTGAAGACGGTGATGGTAGTGGTAGATCCGGTGTTCGTAGTTGATAGCCATGACGGCGGCGGGGATGGGGGGGTCGTGGGTTGCTCAGAGAGGAGGAGAGAATGAAAGTTGTGATTTTTATTTGGTTATGTAATTGGTCTTGGGTTGCACTGGTAGATAAAATGTTGGGATTTTAAAACAAACTTCTGGGCTTTTATTGACAGAAAATTCGGGGATACAATGAGAATGGTATCTCAGGGGCTTTTATTAACTTACTACGTATTTTCACCTAACTATGGCAAGAAACCAAAAAAAGCTGACCAAACTTGAAATGATGCAGATTAATAACCATCAGTAACTACACCCGATTATGACCCGATCCAAAACCGATCAAACCTGACACAAAATTTACTCGACATGACCTAACCCGAAAGTGGACGAGTCAAAAAACTGACCCGACCCGAGAGTTCATCTTGACCCGCTAAGACCCGAACCCGACACGACCCGCCCCTTTGTTATGAGTGAGAGCACTATGCTACTTTTCTGCCGAAACCATGGTATAATTTATCTCGTAAGTTCGTATCCCTAACCGGTGACATGGAGCTCCCTTCAAAATGTTGTTAGTAGTTGCTCATTGTTTCTGTCAGGAAAACCAGCGTAAGCTGGAGGGCTGTTACACACAAGCGGCAATTTTTGGAAAGGAATCCGTATTGGAAAACCACAACGATCTCCTCTGAGCTAAATTATTCGGCCGAATTGATCCTGCATCTTCTCAGGTATTTTTTTTTTTTTTTTTTTTTTTTTTTTTTTTTTTTTTTTTTTTGGGTGTTTGCTGTAGATAGAATTTTTGCATGTTGTTATACTTCAAAGTTTCATGCTGCTTTTTCGGTATTAATTCGTCTGTTAATCACGCTCAAGGTTGCATCAACTGAATTTACTCATAATCATGTCATTGTTGGTTTTGCAATCATATATTGGATCCTCCATTCGAATACTGTGAAATTAATTACTCATAATCATGTCATTAAGTATTTCACACACCGATCAACTTTGGTTTTTGGCGAGTATTGTTATCAGGAGGTGTTACTTGTTCGGTTGAAAGAGAGTGGGTGACTTTGATTTGCTCGTTAAATCTCCGAATATGGACATGATTATTGAAGACAATTCGTTGGAAGAAATTCCAATTGAAAACGAGGAATGGTTACATGACATGAAGATTCCTGATTCGAACTTCAATAGCATAGCTGCCTCTGCCTTTGAGGTGTTCTCTGTTAGCATCTACCCGAACTCGTTTTCAGAGAGAAAAAAACTTGCGAGATTTATGGTAATATTAGCATTGAGGATGAAAACGGCACTTGTTATGATCTCTACCGCCATGAGCCAGATAATGCTGATATTGTTTCACTGGATGATAACACCCTATTAATTAACATGCCAGTTGAATGTACTCTCTCACATAAGTTATCACGCATGAGAATGAGTCTTAAGGACAAGTCTGATGATGCTGTGATAGTCGAACACGTTTTTGGTTTGGATACTCTTGAAGTGCCCATTTATACTCCACATGTGAGTGTCCCACATTGGAAATGAGGAGAGAAATTCTCTAGTTTATAAATCAAGGAGTTACTCCTTCTATTGCCAATTGGTTTTAGGATGGAACCTTCTTGGTTTATAAAGTGAGCTTTCTTTCTCCTCCTTTGGGTGTGGTCAGGCCCGTTTGCGTTTTCACGGATACTGTCACTAAACATCATGACTATAGTCGTTTCAGAACTCAACAAGTCCTTGGTGTCGGTGGTTCTGCTTCCGTGAGCTATTGTGCATTGCTAACTGCTGTTCTGGTTCTTGTGAAAATCGAACTCATTAAAAAAGTTGAAAGCTGTGCTGGTTTCCCTCCCATTGATGTATTTGGTAGAATTATTGCTCGCAATGGAAATACCTATGGTAAAACACTTCCTGGGATTCAGCTTTTCAAGAAGCAGCCAAATCAGTTCAACCCCGCGGAGTCTCAAGTTTCCATTGAGCTGTCGAGAGATCTAATGGCTGTCCCAGCATATTCATTTCTAAGAATTGAAGTTGAGCTACTAGATTCTCTAACAAGTTGTCCAATTGTAAATGGTAAGGCTGATTTCCTAACTCGAAATCGTCACCGCTTCCACGAAGATATTCATGGTAAAAACTTTCTTGTCCGCGTGAATGTTGAGTGGTTTCACCCATATTTTATGGAGAAGCAGATTGAGCAGCAATTCAAACGCCGCAAGGTTTGTCCCTCTTCTTAGTTGGGTGCTATTAACTGTGGTTCTAGTTTTTCCTATATCTGGTATCACTATGTTTGATTTCTGTCTTCTTTAGATACATGATGGTCAATTACCACGCCCAAGTTTGAGTGTTGGAAGGATAGACAGTTCCTTTTGTGCATTTATTGCAGTTTATGTCCTTTAAATTGGTTTTTGGCATAGCATGGACCTCAAATTGTATCACCAGCGAACCGTTTCTGCGTAAGCATAATGCCATGGGATTTTCACTTGTGGAGGTGTTTACAGTCATGATTGGACACAGCAGTAGAACTGATATAAATCTTTGTGGGACATTCTTAATACGGGATTGTAATTGGATGCACCATCATGTGTTTGATAGAGATGAGAAGAACCCTGAAACACTGTCGGGAAATAAGAAAACTATTTCTATAGCAGGTCTACGTGAGTGTGTGGATGGACCAGAGGGTTTACTTTTGAAGTTAGATCTCAAGGATGTTCAAGGCCGTCTAATTATTGCGGGGACTATTTCATGGAATCTTTCATCTATTAAGTCCCCAATCTCTTGGTATGATAAGCGTGTATGCGCTGTGTTTCGTGGTATACATGGCTATGCAGCAGTGCATTATACAATTTTCAGTCGCGCGGTGCAAGCTTTGGTAAAGGTTTCTTTCGTATCCAACGGGTCTCCTGATGTTAGTCACCGTGTTCATGGAAACATTACTGCTAGGTATAGCAACCAGAACTATTCTACCCACTACGACAGAGCATATTATCAGAGCATCCTTTTTGATGAGCCTCCAGAGCGTGCTTCAGAAATGAGATCAGGCTGCACAATGCGACTTCTAAAATCCGTGATAGCTGTACCATCAAATGCCTCTCTAATTGTTGATGTAGACTTGTATGCAAGTTCTTTATTGGATGGAATACCTGGAGAACATTTGAAGGATGTTGCTGAATTCAAGATTGATCCTGATGCTAGTGTTTGTCCGGCAGCACTTCATGGAAAGAATTATCGCATCGGCGTTTCCATTGAATGGAGTAAAATGTTCAAGTTATGTACTTAGGTTCTAGATTAAACCCGTCCTTATGCCGGACATCAAACTTGCTTTTCACAATCGAAGCCCAAGTATTCGGTATAATAATAACATCAATGTGTGATTTCTATTTTACATCGTACAGTGTCAGAACCCTCTTGCACACTCTACAATTTATACCACTAATATACAGTTCCGGAAGTCTCCCCGGTGACTATTGCGTAGGATAATCGTTATAAAGCCTAAGCTTAAAGCCTTAAACATCCAACAGCGCATGGGCGTAGCTCGTTCATCGCCAATGACACCTACAAGCTAAGCATCATGAGCAGAAACACAGAAATCAGATATAATGCAATTAAAGACCTGACTTCACGAGAATGCCTCTAATTAATTACTAGAAACTCTGAACAGTAGAGTTGCATACTATATATGTCCGTGTCTTTAGGATGTTTACACATTTCTCCTCCTTCAAGATTACAGAAGTGTACACTGTACAATACTAAAAACCCTACTTGGTGCAGCTAAGTACCAAACTGAACCATGACCAGCATAAAAACCCAACTTGTGCAGCTAAGTAGACAACAAGTTAACGACAAGCAACGGCATTAATCAGTAAGATAAAGATGGATTAAGCATAATGCTCCAAATAGTGATTTAAACAGACCACGGAACCAATTCCCATTGCGCCATACTGTAACAAACACAGTTAGTTTCAGCATAGTTTTCAGTAAAATCTAGAAGGTTAGAGAAATTATAGAAAAAGCGCACCATACAAGTCGAAAACAGGCCAGTGGTAGCCTTTCTAGTCTTGGTGTGTAGAGGCTAAGAGCAGCCGTCAGTTTTATCCAAGTGCATTGTTGGTAAAGTTAGGAAGTTGACAACTTGTCAATAAGCCTGAAGTGTGACAGGATAACCCATCGACATTACATTCTGCTGAAGAATTTGGCTATTCTAATACAGAGACTAACTTATCACGAAAAGTCGAAACCTTACTTTGGGGTGGAAAGGAACCCAAGGTTGTTTACAGATAAGGAGCTTACAGTTGAAGGTATCATCAACCAAATCAAATATACTCCATATAGGATTAGTTAGACTCTATTTTTGGAGTAAAAACTGTAATTTAGAAGAGATAGTAGAAGCTATGAACGGGCTCTCTTTATTTATTCCCCTTGTGGACGAGTAATAAAACCAAAATCCTGCAACAACCAAAAAAAAAAAAAAAAAAAAAAGGTCGAAACCTTCTAAATCTGGTGACATGTCCTGTCAACGTAACAGAACTATTTCTGAGGATTTGGCTATGTTCCTGACCTCAAGGATGTTGAATACCGTATGATTATCCTTGGGAATATTGTTTGGGGTCCTTCCCTTATTAACTGGCCTATATCATGGTACGAAATGTGTTTATACTCTTTGCTTCGAGGTCTATATGGCTATGCGGTGGTGCATTATATGCTGTTCAGGCGTGCAGTGCAGGCCATGGTGAAAGTTTCTTTCGTAGCCAACAGTTCTGTTGATGTTAGTCATGATGTTCATGGGATCATTGTTGCTAGGTATGGCAATCGCGACTATTCTACCAAGTATGAGAAAGCGTATTACCAGAGCATCCTTTTCAAGAAGTCTCGTCAAAGCTAACAACAGGTTGTACAATACCACTTTTGAAGTCAGTGGTAACGGTGCCAAGTGATGCCTGCCTGATACTTGAGGTGGACTTGTATGCAAGCTCTTCGTCAAGTGGATTTCCTACAGAACGTATCGCTACTGTTGCTGCATATGAGATTGATCCCAATGTTAGCATTTCTCCTCTAATTCTGGGAAAGAATTATCGCATCGAACTTTCCATTGAATGGAGTAAGCTAGATTTTTAATGTCCTTCTCTGTTGTAGGTGGTTAAAACTTGTAGTTAGCTTTCAGTTAGGAAGTTAGTTACGGCAGTTCAAATGCTGAGTCAGAAATACGAAGTTGTTACAATTCCGTAAGGAATTGCTGTATAAATGCTTGAGTCATGTAGTTCTACAACTTACTCAGAAATTCAATGCAAAAGTTACAATTCTTTCTCATTCCTTATTATTTGCCACTTGGCTCATGTCTATTAGACATGCAATGGGAAAGCAGGAGTGACAAAAGAAATCTGGAGTTCGGTGATGGGGCATGCATCCAAGGAATGTCAAGGCAGATGACATGAAAATGTTTTTTTTTATACTTATCACGTGTGATATATGAAAACAATCAAGTGTTTTTACATAATGTGCATTGTGCTTACCATTATATCTTTAATGGTTAAAATTAATTTACATGAGTAGATCTATTTGGTCTAGAACTATTACTATTAACCAAAATTATTTGTTCAACAATCTTTATAAAATCTTCTTAGAAGGTCCTTTTTTTTAAAAAAAAAATTGTATTGAATGCATCTGGAAATGGACAAAAATTTCATGACGCAAATGAAATTATCCTAGAGTTCTGAAAATTTTACTGTACAATCCTAAATACTATAATACTCGATTTATAAATGGCCAAACTTCCGAAATAGGGCTCAAAAAATAAATATTGAACAAAATGGGTTGGATTGAAAAATGTTCAATCTTATGGGGTGCACGTCACCACATTTCAAGTTCGGGACAAAAAAGCCAGTGCCCCTGGCGGTTTTAAGTGTCTTGAACAGTAGCTATGAGGTTGTAAGTGATATTTTGGCTAGGGTAAAACCGCCATGGGGGGTGGCGGTTTCACTTATGGCGGTTTCAATTTTTTTTTTTTTTTTTTTTTTTTGGATTGACGTTATATCGGGGTGATATTTTGGCCAAGGGTGAAACCTCCATGGGGGGTGGCGGTTTCACTTAAGTGAAACCGCCACCCCCCATGGCGGTTTCACCCTCGGCCAAAATATCACCCACTCGATTTGTATACTCATTTTTTGGAAGAAACCGCCATGGAGGGTGGCGATTTCTCTTCACTTAAAACCGCCAGGAGCACTGGCGGTTTTGTCCCGGACCTGAAATGGGGTGACGTGCACCCCATAAGATTGAACATTTTTCAATCCAACCCATTTTGTTTAATATTTATTTTTTGAACCCTATTTCGAAAAAAAATTCCACTTTTGGCGAGAATTCTTTTACCGAATATATTCTGGTAGGCAAATGTCGTGGGTTGCACCAAATTAAATCAATACTTAACCTGAAACTATGCAGTTGGGCAAGTAAGTTCGTATCCACATGTAATTAGTTGTTTTCTAGGTATGTAACGTCGATTGGGTAATACATTGGGGGGGGGGGTTTGATTAAATATGAGTAACTACGCAATTAGAAGTGAAACGGCAGCAATCAAGGGTTGAATTCAATTAAGGACAATTCTTGGCTTTATACTTCAATCAGCTACAATTTATAAATTGATCCTAGAAAGTCACCATCTATCAATGTGAGCACATTGTTGCGAAATTGAGATTTCTATTCTTTTCTCTCTCTCTCTAGCTATTTAGAACGAATCTGCGTATCTAAAATAGTCCTAACTATCAATCAATCTAAATCACGCATCTTGATCTATTCAATAGCAGCAATCAGGTCTAAGAATATCAACAATAGTAACCAATAAGAACACACGCGGCTCTAATCAAGAAATAAATCAATTCTCCCTTTAATCTATCTAACATAGAATCATCAATCGATTAAACAGGTAAAGTTGCTACTTTTCCAATCAATTAAATCAAATAATCGCCCTAGACTAGTAGTACTCCTAGCAAGAATAAATATGAAATATAGGAACTAAAATAAGAGAATTGAAATTACTCACAATTGAATCGATAAAGACAATCTCAAGTATGACTATAAATAGACGCTTCAATCCGTAATAAACTAAGTCAGGCGATTAGTTCTCCATAAATCTTTAATTACAGCCTTGAAATAAATTCTTAGTGCAAAACTGTGAATAAAGGCGTAAAACCTAAGTATTAATAGAGTCTAGGAATAAAATATGTAAAATAACATAATACAGAAACTAGTTTCGCTGCCTCCCACGGACCGCGTCTTGCTCAGCTGCGGACCGTTGTGTACTTTGCGCGGTCCGCCTTGATCCTCCTGGACTCCTCCTCAATTTTTTCAAATAACATATTCACATCAAATTGGCATACAATTCTTGGAATTTCACATTATTCTAACAATTGGGCTTTAAATAGCCATTGTCTCACCGTAAAATGCATAAATCAACCCCGTGAGATTAACAATATAAAAACCAATATTACATCCCGAAATGAAATTAAAAACAACCCAAAAAGAGTGACAAACACGAGCACATCGTAGTCCCATGAATATCATGATTTAATTATCTTTTCTCAAGAAGACATTTTTTTTTTCAAATTAAATCCCCAAAAAAAAAAAAGTTTAAAGGAAATTTGGTTTCAGAAAAAACTTTAAACAGAATACTACTATGTAAATTAATCATATCGGCTAGTGTTCAATATCATATACGAACTAGCATCGGGCGTCTCAGTTCTATACTCTGTAAATTAATCATATCGCCTAGTCTACTAAACGTAGGTTATTTTTGTTTCATAAATGGGTACTAGTTATTATACTATCACGGATAATTGTCACACGAGATACCACTTGTTATTGTAACTTAAAAACGAGCCGACGATAGACTTTTTGTTGAAACCGTTATTTCATAACCTATTTTGTTTTGTATTTCTTTGTGGCAATATTAAGAAAAAAATTAGGGAAGCAGTCATTGTAAATGAAATTTTTTGTTTACTTCGCTTCAATATATATTGTCAATTGTTTTTCCCATATTGAAGTAGTGTTTTTTCTTAGTATTAAGTTAAAAAAATGGTGCTAAATTATTGTATTAAAGGAAGTATTTCCTCCGCCCGAGTTTAAACATCCCATAACAAGAACGCACATTCATTCGTAATCAAAGTTACGAAAAAATTACATAGAATTTTTGGTAGCCTCATATCTAACTTGCTATGTAATTTTTTTGAACTTTGATTAACCGATTAGTGTGTAAACTCTCCGCAACACAGAGGTATTTTGGGTATGCGGTGTTTAAACCGGGACGGAGGGAGTATATACTAAGTGAAGTGAATTCTGGCCAAAAGATGTGTTTTCGGCTAATTTGGTAGTAAATTACCAATCTGGTAGTCTGGCCAATTATAAATATAGTCTATATATTTAATGGACAAACAATTACATGAATTTTTATGGAAGTCTGAACAAACAGGTCCTCGATCGAGCTATAATATTGGAAATGGAAGTATAAGAATTTTATCATCAAACATATGCAACGTGTAATATAAATATTCCAGTAATTATAAAGTCATTTATTACAAACCTAGAATTACGTTTTACTGCAAATTAAAGTAGTTTGAAACATAGCCACATATGCAAAGTTATTGGAACGAAACACAGTTTTTCGTCTTGAGAATTTATAATGTATAACGTGCAAGAATTATTGCAACTACAAGTTTTAAAATAACTAATGTGTAATATCTGATCCGAGACATTGATTTAACAAAACTATATATAAGATGACCTAAACAAACCATACAAATCAAAATATATATTTTTGTCATTTACGACTAATCACCTTTTTCAAGAAATGATAGGTTCCACTATTCACCTTCATTTGGAAAAGTGCTGAAATCAAGATGAACATTAACACAGTTTAGCTTGATGATCAGAGGATGTTTTAAGTGTTCTTCTTACCCCGGTATCAATTTATTTAATTCTTCATGATAATTGATTGATATATCTTGGTTGCTTAGATTACGTAGGTTATGATATAAAATTATTTGATTTAATTTTAATTTATTAAACGTAGACTGAATTTATTAGATGTGAACAAATATAAATTCATTTGGATTCATGGAATTTTACAAAATTCATTGTAGCTACAACATCTTACTCCCCAAATACGAATATTTTAGAAAGATTAAGTTGAATCATAACAGTCTTACTAAAATCAGGTGTATTGTGCTTAGACATCGGATCGATATGCAATAAGGAGAACGAATTCGAACCTGAAACCTATTGTATTTGGTACTTCTAGCTTTATTACTATACCACAACATTTGTCAATTTGTTATTTAGGTTTGGTGATATGAAATAATTAAGTGTATACATTTCGCACAATATGTGTTCGATTTTGAATTGTCTTTACATCCTACTATCAAAGTGAGATATAGTCACACATAATAAAGGTTAGTTTGAGTAGATAATGAAAATAAAGGATTTTACGAATAGAGTTGATTAATAAGTTAGATAATCAATCTCATGTAAGTATATAAGTATAGATCAGAGTGTGGGATCTTTGAAACATGGATTAATTACTCAGTAGTTCTAGAGGAATGGTAGCTTTGTTTTGTTATTACCTTAAAAGACTTTTGTTTAGCTATAATCATAATGATTTCGGTAATGAAAAGATCCGTATATAATTAATATACAACATCGTTGATGTGATCGTGCAACGCACAGGTTTTGAACTAGTATATATATTTTTTTAAACATGCCTTTTTTGGGCTCCCACAACGATTGGAACATTCCAGAATAATGTCTCTACTTCCATATTATATAATATATAAAAAATTCTATTTTAATCCTATATGTGGTAACTGATCAAAGAAATTAATGTGAACTGTACATGATATGGTAGGTGGAAAATAATTAAATCAGAATGGATCATTCTACAAACTCCATATTATGTATTATGAAAAAATATATGAAATGGTAAGTGAACAAATAATTTAATATGAATTGTACATGATGTATAAAATGTAATTTGAACTAAAAAAATATAAATTAATAAAGAATTGTACGAGATATGGTAACTAAATGCATCATCAAGAAATCACCACTAACTTACCCTATATAGTGCATACTGATTAAGAATTTTTTGAGATTATTATTTTGTTCACGACAGCGATAATCTAAAACCCGTTGAATAATAAAAATAGTGATAATGCTCTCGAATATGTGTTGTCTTTATAATTTGATGTGTACACACACAATTGTAATATTTTGTGCACATGCTTATCAACACCACAATGTTTATGACCCTACCTCTGTAAATCCAATTAATCGGTCACATCCCTAATATACATTCGTAATTTTTCAACACATATTTGTTTTATAGCCATCTTCTCATCTTATTTTTTATGCACATACGTTTTTTAACTAGAATCTATACACATAAATTTAATCTTTCAAAAAAAATTATGGATCACATGTTTAATTTAAGTTTTAAAACCACATTTATTTTAATGCATATATATAAGCTTAGTTTAGTTTTGACTTCACGCATACTATTTATGATCATTAGCATATGCACAATTTTCTAGACACATTGATGTAGAATGTGTGAACTGGACTTAGATGACTGGAATCTTAACTTACTTTTTATAAAAGCTATCTATTTACATTGCCTTAACCCACTTTTATCTATAGAAGATATAAGATTTTGTATTATTTTTTTTGTGATTGAATTATTAATTCATCATATGTTTATCCTGAAAGTCGGAGCTGAGGCTCTCCATTTGTCAGTGATGTTACTCCATTTGTCATTGGTGTTCTGCATTTGTCATTGGTGTTACGCCATTTGTCATTGGTGTATTCTTACTCAAATTTTGTTGTCAATTTTATTAATTCCTTCGTTATTTTAGGCTCTTGTGTGCATTTGTGTGTAGATTAATTAACCATGAGGTTATTGTTAACACGTTTATTGTGCATCTACCTTGATAAAACATTCTACAATGGTTTTCAATGTATTATAAGGGAGTTAAAGATTATGTTCTCAATAAGCTGTCTTAAACTCGAATGGAAGCCGGTTGTACATTATTCAGAAGATACCATATTTCTAATTCAGCATTCATACAATTGTGAATTGCCTCATATACTGCAATCAATGTTAATGAGCTAAGATACTTCATGTTACCGAGACGTATCCAACTGACTTTTCTCTCTAAATAAGAGAATAAGATATAATAGCTAAGATCGTCCGTCATGTCCCCGCATTCAAAAGATTCTTAAGATTTTTAATAGATTGAAGTTGTGTTTTTACAATTTTAGGCTAAACATTTCTACCAGTGCTGTCTTCCGCCAATTCACAAGATTATGTTGAATATGAATACGTCTGAAGTTACTTTCAGACACCATTCTCGATTTTGAGATTTGGCTTGTACACAACGGAGTGTAACTTAAGAAAATGTGGAAAATATGGTGTCAGTTTAGGGTGACAACCTTCAGGAAAAAAAAAATTGAAAAGCATGCGTGGTCAAAGCCGGAGTTAATGGGAGATTAGCCGAAAATAGCAAAATTGGTGTGATATGTTAAAATTTTAAAACTTAAATGTGTCATTGGACAGAAATCAACATAAAATGTAGTCCCTCCGTCCCAGCTCAAACGCCCCATGGGGTATTTGTAGTGGAATAATAAAAATTGATATAGTAAGTTGAGTGGGATAATAGTAGGAAAAAGTAGGCGGAGAGGTAATGTGAGAGCAAATGTAATAATTTAATAAATGTATGAGAGAAAAATATGTTCCAAAATGGATGGGGTGTTTGAGGTGGGACGTCCCGAAATGGAATATGGAGCGTTTGAACTAGAACGGATGGAGTAATAAATAAATCACCCATTATCTCCAACAATAATAAACAAATCACACCAACTTAATCCACGTAAAAAAGAGAGCGGTGTGTTTAAACGGGGACGGAGGGAGTAGTTAACTAAACTATCATGATGTAATCCACTTTGTTTATGGGGAGTTATTTTGATCAAATAACTCCCAATAACCTCTCCCTTAAGATAATCGCTTAAACAAATCTATATAACTAAAGGTCTCTCGATGGAAGTGATACAATTAACATACAGAAAAATAGGTCACTGATTCCACTCTCAAATTAAAAATAAAAACACCATCACTACGGTTGAGAGAAGGGGTTGGCACTGGTTATGGTTTCACGTTTAAGTTACGGTTTATGCGATAAGAGAATTAGAAGACAAGAACAATTGCAATGGGTGGAGGTATTTGATCCTACTCTAGTTTCTGCTGCATTAATTGGTATGTTCAATTTGGTTCATTAACATGATTAAGTTCATAAATATCTTACACTGCCATGACATCCATGGTAAGGGGGAAAAAAAAAAAGAACAATTCTAACCTCTTGCAAAAACCAGATTGCCAATTCAAACTTTCAAACAATAAATCTAATCTAATTATATACTATAAATATAAGGAAAATTTGCCATATATCACCTTTTAAGTTTACAATTTTGCTAGCTAGTACTCCCTCCGTCAGAGATTGTTTCACAAACTGAGAAATGTCAAACATGCACTTACAGAGATTAATAAAAAACATTTCTCTATGCTTTCTGAAAGGGTGGAGAATGTCAAGGGTCAGCTACTCAAAAGACAATGTGATCTTCAGAACAATCCTAACCCTGACATGTTTCAGGAAGTCAGAGAGCTTAAGCAGAAATTCCAGAAACTCAAACAAGCAGAGAACAACATGCTTTGTCAAAGAGCTAAGCTGCAGCATATTAAAGAATCAGATTGTAGCACAAGCTACTTCTACTCTAGAATTGCTGTGACGAAACACAAAAGCAGCATTGGGAAGATAAAGGACACCCAGGGGCAAGAATATACTGATCAAAAGGGAATAGCTAGTGCATTTGTTGATTTTTACATCATCTTGCTGGGGACTGAGCATGATGTAAAAGAGATCAATGCTAACCTCTTTGAAAATCAAAAGGAAGTCCAGGGAGACATTATGAGTAAGCTGCTAAATGTTGTTACTGATGAGGAAATCGGGAATGCAATCTTCAACATTAACTCTAACAAAAGCCCTGGGCAAGATGGATTTTCTGCAGGGTTTTTTAAAGAGAATTGGAGCCATGTGAAGGAAGATTTTTCTAAAGCAGTCAGAGAGTTCTTTTCTACAAAGAAACTCCCCAAACAAGCTAACAGTACCATGATAACTTTGATTCCAAAGAAGGAAAACCCTTCAAATATGGCTGACTTTAGGCCAATTTGTTGTTGTTCCACAGTCTATAAGACTATCAGCAAAATCCTGGCAAACAGGATTCAGGAAATTCTCCCTCTTTTAATAGGGGAAGAACAAGCAGCTTTTGTCAAGGGGAGATGCATATTTGAGAATATAATGGTGTCTCAGTCTTTAGGGAAAGGGTATGGGCAGAAGAACATCTCTCCTAGATGTCTGATGAAAGTGGATATCAAAAAGGCCTTCGATTCCCTTAATTGGAGGTTTGTGAGGAGTATGTTGGAGCACATGAAGTTTCCTAAGCTGTTTATAAGCTGGATAATGAGCTGCATTAGCTCAACCTGGTTTTCACTTAAGGTCAATGGCAATTATGAGGGTTTTTTTGTTGGGAAATGTGGCTTGAGACAGGGAGATCCACTATCACCCTACATTTTTATGCTGAGCATGGAAATCTTATCAAAAATGCTAAGGAGAATGCTAAATCAGAGGGAGTTTAACCTGCACCCAAAGTGCTCAAAGCTAGGGTTAACACATCTTACATTTGCAGATGATCTAATGATATTTACAAGAGGGGATGTGCCCTCAGTGAAAGCTGTGATGCAGTGTTTGGAGGAGTTTGCTGATATGTCAGGTTTAAAGGCTAATCCCTCTAAAACTGACATCTATTTTAGAGGAGTAAAAAAGGAAATCAAAGAGCAAATTCTCAATGAATCTGGCTTTACAGAAGGCAAGTTTCCCTTCAGATACCTAGGAATACCCCTCCATTCAAAGAAGCTCAGGTCTGACATGTATCATGAAAAAGCTTGAAGGATCTGTACACCACTGGTCAACTCAGTTCTTATCATTTGCAGGTAAAATTCAGTTGATCAACTCAGTTGTATTTGGTTTAGAGAACTTTTGGAGCTCGAGCCTGCTCATCCCTAGAGGAATTCTGAAGAAAATTCATAAAATCTGCAAAGTTTTTCTATGGGGGATTGCTGAGGGGAAAAGGAAGATGGTGTATAAAAGCTTGGAAAGTTTTCCTAGAGAGGAAGCAGGGATAAACATCAAAGAAGTTCTAGCCTGGAATAAAACCCTGCTAACAAAATGGCTGTGGAAACTATAGGGTAATCAAGATGGGATATGGTGCAGATGGATAAAAGCTTATGTGTTGAAGGGGAAGGATTTATGGGAAGTTGAAGCTAAATCCATAAACACTGAAAGCTGGAAGGGCATTCTATATGTCAGGGATGAGTTAATTAGAATGACAGGGAGCAGAGATGATGCAAAAGCTGTGATCAAAACTTGGAGAAAATATGGCAGATTCCAGACATCCATGGCTTATGAGAACTTCAGAAGAAAATTTCAGAAGGTAACCTGGTACAAAGCTGTATGGGACAGCATGGTAATGCCAAAGCATAGTTTCATTGTTACTCTAGCTGCTCAAAACAGTCTTGCAACAGTGGACAATATGAAGAGGAGAGGCATACCAATAGTTAACAGGTGCACTCTCTGTAAAAAGAAGGAAGAAAGTCATGATCACTTGTTCTTTAAGTGTGAATTATCAAGGGAGATTTGGCATAGACAATTGAACTGGCTAGGGATTAGAAGAAGGAACTGGGACTTAAGAAGAGAGCTCACTTGGCTCAGCAAAATAGCTAGGAAGAAGCATTGGAAAACAGGATGGGCAAAAGCATGTCTAAGTGCAACTGTTTACCAGATTTAGATGGAGAGAAACTCAAGGATCTTCAGAGACATTGAACACAACTCGGATTGGATTGTGAATCAAATTCAATTTGTAGTATGCACTAGAATGTACGCTTGGATAGGCAAGGAGATAAATCAAGATGTAATAGATAGCCTAACTACATGAGTTTTTTTCTTAGTGGGTATTTTTTGTAAGATATGTTTTATTCCCTCATATGGATGAATAAAATTACCAAATTTCTTACACACACAAAAAAAAAAAAAAAAAAAAAAAAAAAAAAAAAAATAAGATGATCATATCTTGAAAAAAAAAAGATGTACAATATAAACTATTTGCAATTACAATACTGATTCACAACTTGTCATTATACTTTGATAGTAAAAAATAAACAATAGAAAGTCTTACTACGAAAAAATACATAAAAACAGGCTCTTTAAATATATACTCGTATATCTTCACATGGGTAAAAATCTCTCTTTGTTGAACTAATTATACATGAAATGATTTTTTGTTTTCTTACCAAAATCAAACAAATTCATAACATATATATACTGATTCGAATTCAAAAGTAACAGACACAATTGGCAAACGAAAAACCAAGAGACACCATATTTAATGTCGTTATTATGATGAATAATGGTGATGAATAATGAGTAATTTATGGAACTTTAAAGAGATGTAAGAAGTTGGAGTGACTCATAACCTCTATATGGGCAGCCCAAAACAATAATAATAACAGTGTTGCGAAAATATTTCCTAGTGACATGTGGCTTTTCAACACGGTCAAACCCCCAAAACTCGTACGTGAACGTTAATGCTAGACAATTAGAGTTATAGTATATAGAAAGATTAGAAATTGTTCTGCAATTAGCACTAATATGTCATCTATTATTTTCACTCCAAACCTAAAGTAATTCTTTATCATCGTGATAAACGCAACCGCGGCGGTACGGTCGACTACATTATATTAGTGATAACCACTGTATTCAGTATCATCAATATCTTTAAGGGATTAACCATAACTAACATGCCCCTCTAAACTAATGAAATCCTTTCTCATAACGTATATATAAGGATGCATCATGAAATGTTTAGAGTACAATATAGGCATTTGGTAAATTTGCCATATAACTTGGAGGTAACAATAATTTGGGAGTACAAACACATACATGATATAAAATCTATCTACGATTAATACATAAAACTAATAAGAGATGCTAACATTTCCTTTAAATTGTTGTATGAAAGACAATCTATATACACCACTATTTTAACATCTAATTATTTTCTAACCCAACTTCTCTCTTTCAACATGTGGTATGTGTGTATCATTCATATTTTCAAACTAAAATTAAACAAATAACCAAGTTATATATAGTCCCTTAAACTAACATGTAACTGACAAATTGGTAAGCGAACAACCAAGAGACACAAAGTTTAAAAGCCAAGGATGAATAATGATGATGAATTATAATTTGAATAATGAAATTTAATTTAGAAGAAGTTGAAATGTTTTCAAACGTTCGAGAAGGCAACTCAAAGGTCAAAATTAATCTAGAGTGACACATAGGTTGATGATGTGGAATTAAATTGATAGGATTCGCCCTCGACATGCCACATGGATTTTTTTTTGCTATGGATGCTTTCAAAGGGTGCCACGTAGGCGTGGAAATTAGCCTATTAAAAATATAGTATTGATTAATTAATCAAGTAATAAAACTAAAATATCCCAACATTCTCCCACTTGGTCCACTTGAACAAGAAGACTTCATAAATGAATCATAGCGATTAATTCTCTCAGAGCGAGAATTAATCTTCCATGTATCACGATATATTCGGTCTCTCACCACTTAAAAAAACTTAATGAGTAAACCCTATGTTTACTCTAGGTCAAACATAATGGCATTTCTCAATATCACAAAAAATGTACATACATACCACAAATGAGAAATATCCAAGCAATGAAGATTTCATCTTTAACTTAAATAAAATGGTTACATGATGGGACCTAGAAAACCTTAATTTGCATGCCTTTAGTCAAAGGATCATCAATCATCAAATCAGTGTTAATGTGTTCTATGATCACTTTCTTTTCTTAAACACGCTCCTTAATAGCTCGAAACTTTATGTCGATGTGTTTACTTCGACTTCCACTCTTATTATTCTTAGCCATAAAGATAGCAGCTGAATTGTCACAAAACATTCGGCCGACTAATAGAGTCATTGACTCTCAAACCAGATTTTTATACTATTCATCCAAACACCATGGGAAGTAGCCTCAAAGCGAGAAACGATTTCATCCTCCATAGTTGAAGTAGCAGTTAAGGTCTGTTTTCCACTCCTCCTAGATACGGCACTTTCGGCTAGCATGAACACATATCCTGAGGTGGATTTTCGTGAATCGATGCAGCCACCTAAAGCGGAGTCAGAATACCCTACTACCACAACATTTTCGGTCCGTCTATACATAAGGATGTAGAAGAAAGCTCAACACCTTCTTTGCACTTTTCCAGTGATCAGGACCTAGATTACTCTGATATCGGCCTAATACTCCAACTGCATATGCGATGTCCGGTCTTGTATAGACCTGAGCATACATAATGCTTCCAACCACTAAAGCATAAGGAACATTCTTCATTTGTTCTCTCTCGACATCATTCCTGGGGCATTGGTCTAAACTAAAACGATCACCCTTCACAATGGGCAGAACACTTGGTGAACAATTTTTCATACTGAATCTTTCAAATACTCTATTGATATAGGCTTCTTAAGACAAACCCAAAATACCTCGAGATCTATCTCTATGGATCTTAATGCCAATAACATTAGATGCCTCACCCATATCCTTCGTATTAAAGTTACTTGAGAGAAACTGTTTCACCTCATGAATAAATCCTTTATCATCGGTCGCTAGCAAAATATCATCCACATATAACACAAGGAAACAAATCTTACTCCCATTGACTTTCTGGTATATACATTGATCCATGATAGTTTCTCCAAAACCAAATGAAGTTATCACCTTATGGAATTTCATATACCATTGGCGAGAAGCTTGTTTCAAACCTTGGATAGATTTATTGAGCTTGCAAACCAAATGCTCACCCTTCTCAGAGGAGAATCCTTCAGGTTGTTTCATATAACCTCTTCCTCTACATCACCATTGAGAAAAGCTGTTTTCACATCCATTCGATGTAACTCGAAATTAAAATGAGCTACTATCGCCATGATTATCCGTAGAGAATCTTTCTTTGATATAGAAGAAACGGTCTCCCTGTAGTCAATTACTTCTGTTTGAGATAATTCTTTGGCGACAAGTCCGGCCTTATATTGCTCGATGTTGCCTAGTGAGTCTTTCTTTGTCTTAAACACGCATTTGCATTATCCAATGGTTTTTACACCATCGGGCAACTAGACGAGATCCCAAACTCGATAGGACACAACAAACTTGAATCCTTAGAGTTCGTGGCTTGTGAAAACATAACTGGATCATTGTCGGCTCCTACATTGCAATCCAATTATAGTAATAACACCCAAACATCATCAGCTAAAGCTCGTCTTTCTCTAGTAGATCTTCTAACAAGAGCTTGATCAATATGTTGATCATCCCTATTGCCTCATTTTCATTGTGATCTACTACATCATCGTCAACATTTTGTGGAATCTCTATTGTTGGTTGTCTAATATTCAGTTGACTATAGGAAAATGAACAACAACTAGCCTATAGCTTGACTCAGAAATTGGAGTTTCTGTATGATCTGGTTCCGAATGAAACAGTGTTTCGAAATAAATCACTCCCACTGACTAAGTCATCCTCAAGAAATTTAGCATTTCTCGGTTCCACTATTCTGGTGGTATGAGAAGGACAATAGAATCTATAACCCTTAGACGTTTCGGCATATCCAATGAAATACCCATTAATGGTCCTTGGGTCAGGCTTCTTCTTCTGCGGATTAAAGATCCTCACATCTAAAGGGCATCCCCAAATGCGTATATGGCGCAAACTCGGTTTCCATCCCTTGAATAACTCAAATGGTGTATTAGCGACAACCTTGGATAAAACTCTGTTTAATATATACGCTGCCATTTTAAGAGCATCTATGCACAAGAATGGTGGAAGTTGAATTACTCTGCATACTTCTCGCCATATCCATTAAGGTTCTATTTCTTCTTTCTGCAACACCATTTTGGTCCGGAGAACCAGGCATAGTGTATTGGGCAACAATCCTATGCTCTTGAAGAAATTTAGCAAATGGACCCCAAGCTTGTCCATTCTCAGTGTATCTACCATAGTACTCACCACCTCTATCTGATCTCACAATTTTTAACGTGCTTACCACATTATTGTAACTCTACCTCTGCATTAAACAACTTAAAGGCATCTAAAGCTTCATCTTTGAAACGAAGTAGGTATAGATACATGTATCGCGAATAATCATCAATAAAGGTGATAAAGTATTTCGGATCGCTAGCATTCATATCCGGACAACATATATCGGTATGTATAATTTCTAATAGTTCAAAACTCCTCTTAGCACCTTTCTTAGATTTGTTAGTTTGCTTTCCCTTGATGCAACTAACACAAGTCTCCAAATCAGCAAAGTCTAGAGTATGAAGTAACCCCTTATTCACTAATCTTTTGACCCTCTTAATGGAGATATGTCCTAATCTTCGGTGCCACAACATAGAGGATTTTTCATTTACAATACATATTTTCAAACCATTACTAATATGCAAGGAATTATAAAGCGATGCCATTTTACAATGCAAGAAGATATAAACCATCGGACAAAGTACCATAACCAATAATTTCAGAATTTCTAGATAAACTGAAACCAGAATCTGAAAAATTAAAGGAAAATCCTAAAGGTACAAGTCTTGAAACTGAAATCAAACATCTAGAGAAGTTTGGAACATCAAACGTCCTTTCTAAATGAAAAATAAGATCACTACTTAAGGTCAAGCCGCAAGTCCCAACGACATCCACATGTAAGCTTATCTGACTGCCAGAATAGACGTACTGCTCACTGCCCACGGGCTTCCTGAGGTTTGTCATACCTTGCAATGTATTTGAAACATAGATTGTAGTACCGGAATCAATCCACCATGTATTGTTTATTAACTCTAACCATATTAGATTCATAACAAACCAATGTATGAAAATTACCTTTCCTTTTGAGTCAATCCTTATGCTTAATGCAGTATTTCTTTATATGTCCCTTCTTTTTACAGAAGAAACACACGGACTTCTTCTTAATGGTTTGATTAGCTCCAAACTTTCCCTTTCCTTTATCCTTATGGTGAACCTTCCTCGTATATTATGAAGTGCTAGAGGAGGTAAGGTTCACCTTTTCACCCTCTTCCATCGACTCTTCCTGAACACACATGGTTATATGTTCATTGATTGGCTATTTATCCTTATGTGTGTTATAAGAGATCTTAAAAGGACCATACTGTGGAGGAAGGGTGCACAAGGAAAGAATCTGACATGGTAACTTCCAGATTGTTTAGTTAAGTTGCAATGTCTCTCATGCGCATGATATAATCACGTACACCTTTAGTCTCGGTGAGCCTCGTAGGTGTAAACTGCATGATCGAGGTACTCGCTAGAGACTTGTTGGAAGTCGTAAACCGCTCATCGATGACCTTAAGGAGATCTTTAACCATAGTATGCTCTTCAACAGAACCACGAATGCTGTCATGAACTTTGGTCTTTACGAACATAACGGAGAGACGGTTAGATCTCTCCCACTTTTCATAAAGATCAACCGCATCAGGCTCACTAGTTTCAGTGATAGCAGGTGGTTCATCTTTCCCAATAGCATAGTCGACATCCATCCATCACAAATGAAGCAGAATTCTTTCCTTTCACACCTTGTAGTTATCACCCCTTAATTCAGGAATGTCACATTTGACATCAGAAATGTTCCCAGGTAGAACAACTGCAAAAATAACACGTCTATCTTAATATTGAGACATTCATCTTAATGTAGGGATGTAAATGTATCGGCTTCGAATATGGTGAACCTACACCCGATACATCACCCGTATATTATTCATCCACCCGACCTATTCATCACCCGTGAATTAATCGGATGGATCGGGTGAATAACGGATGAGTTTGAATATGAAAAAATGACAATTGTAAGATCATTAAGCAACTGCATACTCGGGAGCGCAACTTAGTTAATACATCCACGGATTACAAGTTCAACAAGCAATTTAAACTTGCAGACAACATTCTACAAGCCATTGGTCCTTAGTTCCGTTAGTTACAATCACTAAATCTATCCAACATCTGGCTTTCTTATTGTAGAGCATCAGTATTCCCAAATTCCCAGCTTTGGAACAAGTCTTCGTTTCCATCATCTCCATCGTCCGCCTAGTTTTCAAGTGATAGAAAAAGTCATGCTGAAAATATAATAATAACAAGCATAAGAGAAAGAAAAGGAGAAACGAATGTTGAGAATAAAAAATAACCGAATCAGTATCCATAATTTCCCCATCTGCCGTCATATCGTCAACATCTTCCAATATAGAAGCACACGCTCGAGCATCGTTAACAGCATAACCTGGAAAACAGATTGTTTATGGTTAAATCGAGCACACATTAATGACACTATAATTCAGATGAAGCACAGATTTGCATTAAGTGGAGCATCTACATGGCGGAAACAGAACAAGACATGAAATAACAAAATAGTAGGCAACTTAGGCAGTAGGCACTTACCAGAATAGTCCCCAAGAAGCAAATTTTGCATGCACATGAGAGCTTCCACTGTATTAGCATGGAGTCTAGAACGATGTTGAGTAACGACTCTGCCTCCCATACTAAATGCACTTTCAGAAGCTACCGTGGAAGCGGGAATTGATAAGATATCAGCACCAATCTTTTGCAAGATTATGTACTTCAACTCGATGTTCCAAAACTTCAAAATGTCAAAGTGAGGACTTTCAGGCAACGCATGCATCTTCCTCCAAATAATGGTCTAACTCAGTCCTTAAATTCACCTTCTTCTTCTTTGTTTTCTTAGCTTGGCTCCACTTATCCATTGCACTATCACAATCAATAACAACTGGAGAAGATTTGCGCTTCCCAAGAACGCTATCTCCAGATTCAGTAGATGCACAACCATCAGATGAAGTCGCTCTATTCTGATACTCTACCATCAGGTCATATAACCCTTGACCCTCTCGACCTCAAAGTCAGCCATATCCCCATAAATATCATTGAAATAAAACTCTACACATTCCAACTTATTCCTAGGGTCTAATATGGCAGCAATGGCTAAAAGACCATTTATCGACTTCCAATATTTATCAAACTTCTCAATCATTTTCATTGCCATATCCCTAACAATTTTGGTATCACTTGATAGCCAAGAAGATAAAGCAAGCTTCATTTCACAAACTTGACGAAAAAACAAATTGGCGGTAGGATACTTCCTACCCGAAAAGATTTCAGTCACTTTGAGAAAAATCTGAAGTTTATTACAAACAATTTCAGCTAATTCCCAATCATCCTTATTAGGAACCACGAATTTCAACTTTGAATTTTGACGTTTCAAAATACCAAAAACATCTTTGTAAGGGAAAACACTTTGAAGCATCAAAAACGTAGAATTCCAACGTGTTCTACAATCGAGGCTCAATTTTCTAGAACAATCTAACTTGAGGGATTTCACCTTATTTTCAAAAGTCTCCATTCTCTTCAGAGTTGCTGTCTAAAAAGAGACACAATCATGTATCCTCTCAATTCCCCCACCAATCACATCAAGACCATCTTGGACAATCAAGTTCAAGATATGTGCACTACACCTCATATGTAGAAAACTGCCCGACAACATAATATACTTCATATCAAGTTTAGATTTCAAGCAATCCATCATGGCATCATTAGTGGTGCAATTATCAACAACAACTGAAGATATCTTTTCCGTAATATTGTACATATTCCGAGTGTCGAGCAAAACTTGAGCAAGTGTCTCAGATGTGTGTGGACAAGACACATAAACAAACCTACATTTATAAACAAACTAGAGAGTATAAAAACACAAACAAAGCAGCAAACAACATCACGGCAGGAAAGTAAAGAGTAGAAAGAACTAAAAAACGTTGTTGGCCAGAATAATCAAAGTATGCATACCTTGGTATATTGATCAATATAATGAGCTGTCACAGCCATATAACTCTTCTTTTGGTTTGAAGCTGTCCACATATCAGTAGTTATAGCTACTGTTGACCAATTATCCTCAAGCTCTTTCTTTAAGGCCACTTTTTCGGATGTAAAAAGCTTCATGATATCAGCCCTCAAAGTATTGCGACTTATGATCTTGAAATTTGGAGTTAAATTTTTCACAAATCTCTGAAACCCAATATGATCAACCATAGCCAAAGGATACTCATGCAAAATAACCATAGTAGACAGCTCTTGCCTTGAAATCTCTTGAGAGAAGTTAGTATTCTTCATCTCCAATGTTGTTCCCCCATCTGCCTTACGATTTATACTTAATAGCTTTTGACGTATGTCACCAGCCCTTAAGTGTTTTCCCGGACATCTGACTGTAAGATGGTCTATGAGATGTGAGGTCCCATTTTTAGTATTACCTGACATCAGTAACTTGCAGTGAATACACCTTGCCTTCTGCACACCATCTATAACTAGCTTCTCAAAGTGATTCCATACAAAAGATGTCGTAACCCTACTTTTTCTTTTTGAAGATGAAGCAGCTGGAGTGCTACTTGCTTGATTAAGAGTAGGGGCCTCACTTTGTGAAAAGTTGGGTGGTGGCATTTAAGTGGGTTGTGGTATTTGAGTACGTGGTGGGCATCTTGGTGGCAAAGGAGTTGGAGAAACTCTAGGGGAAGGTTTAGGAGTCGGAGTTGGAGATGGCGAAAACTCGAAAGGTAAGTTATTAGCGGATGAATCATACTCTAACCCAGGAGTACTCATATTCACAAATCTGAAAGAATCATTCAACATCAAAATAAAATTTTAACTTTAGCACAAACCAATCAACAAAACACCAAACATTACTTTACATCAATTAGAATACACAGTTGGGCAATTTATAGCATAACCCCATGAAATCAACCAAAAAAAAAAAGCTCAACAATTTCATAACTTTTCTAACAACTTTAACAACATATACTCAATATAATCATCAATATATAAAAAGAAAACATAACCCAAATTCACAAAAATTGGAAGAAAAGGGAAAAAAAACTAAAGTCAAACCTTTGAGCTGCAGAAATGAGAGAACGATTGGAACAATGCCTAACTCGGATTCCGTTAAAAACCCACCACTCCAATCTACAACAGATTTGAGAATAACATCGATTTTCCTCTCGAACTCGGGAGACCACCACGGAGTCGACTCAGTGAACGAAAATTGATTGCGTCAACAGTGCAAACGACCAACCAAGGGATTAATTAAAGAAGTTTAGAGACGCAAATCAACAATTCAACACCCAGAAAGTATAGAATAGACAAAGATAGGAAAAACAAATCAACCCAAATCAACCCAGAAATCACAGAGAATAGACAAAGAAATGAAAAACATACCATATGTAGGACGGCGACACCGACACCGACGGCGACGACGACAGTGAGTGACAGTGAAATGAGTGATGAATGAGGAGAGAGCGTGCGATTTTGAAGTGAGGAGTGACGACTACGAGTGTCTGAGTAAGTAGGGTTTTTTTCCCAAACTTACACAAATATCTAGATTAAAAAAATAAAAATAAAAATAAAAAAGTTAAATGGGTGGATAACGGATGAAAATTCTTCACCTGAACCCGATCCGTCAGCCGAATCCGTGTAACATCTATATAAATTGGGTTCTCGTCCATTTAAAGTGACCGGGTGGATCGATTGTTAGGCAGGTTCGGGTTATATTGGAATCCCTATCTTAATGCATGTTTTACCAATGCAAATCATGCGAGAAATATGAAACTATAGACATAAAACTTGCCTGTGGACTAAAGCTATACTCAATTAGACACATATGAAACACTAACATGATGAAACTATCGACTATATCAATTTCTCAATTCCTGTGGTTTAATTAAGAAACAAAATTCCATATTTCATCCTAATTAATCATTCTAATACAATAAAATTCATTTTGGTAAGTTTTATCATATCATACTCGATTAATCATGATAAATGTCTAGGTCACACATATGATTCCAAAATAAAATTTCAATAATTAGAGTTGCTATGGCTAATCTCCAATCAATAAAGTTTTGAATCACTCAACATCTCCTTATTTTAATTATATACCCTATCCTACTGTATATAATTATCAAATTGATCATAAAACTTAATTGATTACATAACGTAACATATTGTAAAGCATGAATACAATATAGACGAAATGTGCCTATTTCTAAAATAACAACTGATAAACACAATATACGGCAAAACAGCAAGCCCTTACAACCCGCAATACGCAAAAGTTACGAAAATCACATAAGTGACACAAACAAACCAAACATGATGTATAATCAAAAGTAAGCTTTGACAGAAGGAAACTGTTGGGGTACATTTTATTGATGAGGCCACAGCCCTTAGGAAGAGAGGTCCAATGCCCTTGATAAAGCCCAATGATGTCCTTAATATCCAGCAAATCTCATCCGTTGGATGTCAAGGGAATGGAGGGTCAAGGTGAAGGGGGGACCTCTAGGAGTATTCCTTGATGGTACCTCCTCCACTATAAATACCCCTCCTTTTTCCTCATTTAAAAAGGGACAGATTCTGAGCACTGAGAAAGCCATTTTTATTGCTATCCTTGAGATAAGTGATTTTCGGTACCACATTTCCCGATCGCATCCAATACTGACTTGACCGTCGGAGGGGCGTCGCCTGGGTAAAACCGGGCCCCCTTGACAGTTTGTTCATTGCGCAGGACAGAGATTTGGACCCCATCTATCCCGAAATCGAACCCAGGACCAACAGAAACAAGTTAATAAACATGTGGGCTCCATCAAGCAAAGCATGAAATCAATCATGTGGGTTAAGCAATAAGAATCCTAAACACGCATTGACTAACTCTAGAGTCCTATCGATACGGATTTCGCACATCATCACAATTCGCAATCAACAGGAATGAATCAAGAGCACCGATGATAGAACCAAGCGACATGTATCTGGAGAGAAATCGAAGACGAAGAAACAATGCAAGCAAGCTAAGGCAGAGAGCAACGCTTGCTCTGAAACCAAATGTAAGATATTTCTAAACTTAATCATGTTCATGAACCAAATTGATCGAACATACCAATTTATGCAGTGGAAACTAGAGTAGGAACAAATACCTCCAGTCATTGCAATTGTTGTTGTCTTCTAATTCTCTTATCGCACAAATCGTAACTTGAACGCGAAACCATAACCGGTGCCAACCCCTTCTCTCAACCGTAGCGATGATGTTTTTGTTTTTAATTTGGGAGTGGAATCAGTGACCTATTTTTCTGTATGTTAATTATATCTCTTCCATCAAGACTGGACCACATATGATATTTTAGTTAATTGCGTACCAATTAATCCATTATGATAATTAAAATAAGACAAATTTATTGAAAATAACCCAACCTTTGCAACATCTTCATGGAATAACCCAACTTTTCCACTTTAACAAAAATAACCAAACGTTTTATTTCACGTCACACTAATATCCCAAACCAAGTGAAATTTCTCACACTCCAATTCTCAAGGGGCTATATTTTATTTGCACAAATTTTTATGATTTTTTCTTTGACAATTCTCTGTACCCACCTACATCACTCTAATTATTTACCCTTTTTGACATTTTACTTTTGTCTTCTTCATTGGTCTTATAACATTCCTAAATTAAATGCACAAATATTTTTATCATGTAGATGAATGTTTGAATGAAAACAAAATAGATTTTCATTTGACGGTAATTGTGATTATAATATAAGTTCATTTTGATTGAGGTTGAATAGATAAATTGTATAGAATTAGGGGAAGGTAATTATTATAATTTATTTACTAGAAAATTGGGGGAAACCGCATGGAAAAACATCGTCAAGGAAAGAATCACATAAATTTGTGCAAAATGCTTTTTTTTTTACTTATTATTTAGCCTCTTGAGATTTGAAGTGAGAAAAATTATACTTTAGAAGGTTTGGAATTTTAATGTAACAGAAGTAAAACG
This sequence comes from Spergularia marina, assembly GCA_963680865.1. Taxonomy (NCBI): domain Eukaryota; kingdom Viridiplantae; phylum Streptophyta; class Magnoliopsida; order Caryophyllales; family Caryophyllaceae; genus Spergularia; species Spergularia marina. Next base: position 9,665,028 of record OY804546.1, on the reverse strand, counting down.
TCGGATTATTTTTGTAGTGAAAAGGTTGGGTTATTACATGAAGATGCTGCAAATTAAAGGTTGGGTTATTTTCATTAATTTTGCCAGAGAAAATTATAATAATTAATTAATCAATAATAAAAATAAAATATCCCAACAGACAGGAGATGTTCAACCGTAATAAAATTTAGTCTAATATGCTTAATTAGTTCATCGCTTTAATTCAATCTCGAATGGCAGATTTGCATAAATTCACATCCATCTTTTTCATTTTTCCCAATGTTTTTTTTTTCAGACTTATTTAAGAGTGTTAGTATTAACATAAGAGTTGTCTTAAGTTATTTTGATCATGCATGACTGATATCTAGGCCAAGAGTTCGTTAGGCCATCACAACATGAGTTGGCCAAATGTGGTAAGCAGTAGCATAACACTTCGCGGGTGAAGGCGCAGCATGGGTGCCCCTGCCTTTCACCTTCTTCCAAGAGACGAGCCCCCTTACCAATGAGACAAGGTGGTAAAGCGTGACCCTGCTCAATTTTGGTACATGATTTCAAGCATACCTCTATTTATTTTGTACCGATATTTTTGATAATTGACAATTACGCTTTAATCCTATCGGCCCCATTTCTAGTAAAAGTGGGATTTTGATCGGGTTTCAGATTGCTCTACGTTTGGGTCAAAAGAGAATTTTAATTGTGTGAGAATATGCCCCAATTCTGCTAACCCATTTCCTCCATTTTTGTCTTCGATAAAAAAAGGTCGGTATCGAGGATGAGACCGCAAAATTCAATATTTAATTCATCGACTAGGAGTGTATTTCTCGTCTCCCCTGCCTTTTCCACATTCATTTTATTCGTTTTATTTTGTTTATGATCCATTTTTTATTTTTTCTAATAATTCATTGAAAAAAAAAAATATTTGGTGATTTGTTTTTTGCTAATCATGAATAATTTTGTTTAATAATTCTGAGTAAAAAAAAGAGTGTAGAAATGAAATTTCGTAAGCTTAGCTCTTAAATAATCCAAGACAAGTTGTTGAATTTGAGGGAATAGTACATTTTTGACTAGATATGTAGAAAAATATTGGTAACTTTTCTCCCACCTTTCATGGGGCTTATCAAAGTGTAGAACAATGCTACAAGAAATCAAAATATGCTTGCCCAAATGAAAATCAAAGTCCTTGGAATAACTTGACGTGAAAGTCAGTATTTCTCTACCCTCAATGTTGAAAGGGGCATCATCAGCTAATTTCTACTTAGCTTGACATGTTGAGACAAATAATCGTAGGTTTTCCTTCCCATTTATGATTTTTCATACGAGGTACGGTATATTAATTTTCCAGGTTAAAGGGATTATCAGTTTGAGAAGGTGTCGGTTTCCATTGAAATTTCTTACTACCCAGAAGATAGTGTTAGATAATTACAAATACATTAAACGGGCTAACGGTGTTAGATGCCGCTAGTCTAAAAATGCTAAAAAAAACGTCATTTTGCAAACCTCGGAAGCATTTTGGAAAACTCGGAAACTTGAGTGGTATACCTGAAAATCTCGGAAACCTCAGGAGTACATTGGAAATTTTCCTATAATTTCATTGTGTTGATATACCATTGTGTTAATCCATTTGCTCAATTTTGAAATTGATATTTCATTGTAATGATCCAATTGTGTTGAACCAAACCTAACTACACAAAAAAAAAAATGACGATAACACTTTAATTGTTAGTTTTCGAAGTTCTGGTCAACTTCTGAAGCATGAATGTTACCGTATGTTTCCTCAAGTTTCTTATTTTTTGAATTCTAATGAGTCATTTTTGTAATCCATAAGGTACTAAGGTTCATTAGTATTGATTTAATTTGGTTTTTCATTTGGAAGTTGCAACATATTTAGTATGCACATGACATTTATCGAATTGCAGTCTTTTTGTAAGCAAGATTTCTTAACTTTGAAAACTGATATAAAATTTATTTCAAAAAACACTTAAAGGAAAAGATATAGGAAGAAGCCTTTCAGCTTTTTTTCCTGTATTTTCAGGGTTTCACTTCAAACCTCAGAAGCGGCTTTCTATTTTTCCCTTTTGACTACTCTCAGCCTGATCTCACCGAAAAACCTTTGACGAGAAATAATCGAAGCTTTAATCTGATTACCTAGTTCGAATTGCTTTTTGTGTATGGTTCGAATTCTCTGCATGAATTTGATCCCTTTAGACCATCGCTTGTACTTGTTCCTGTACTACGTTAAGATGATGATTGTTTGCCTTAAAAGCCGCAGAAAATGGTGATAATAATAAGTTACATATCTTCAGTGTATCATATATATATTGTATTAATAGCCGTGCCTTTAAAGCAATATTAGAACATCCATGTAGGCGCTGATGTCAAACAGAAGCTTCCGTAAATACCACTCACAAGGTAATGGAAGACACGCGTACGCATACGCAAGACACACGCATACAATATACATGGTAATTATGGTACTGATATATTATTTTTATTGCCTTATCTACAATAATAATTCAACAATAACCACAAAAAACGACAAGAGTGTATAATATATATTTTGTTGCTGTATTTAAAATATTTACACGACTATAATAAAAAATTTATAGGAAACAATATAATCTTGCGATATTAATTAGCCATATATAATAACTTGCATATACTTTCCGCCTCAATTCACATATTTCGGACAAAGATTGATTGCATAATCCGTGCACAAAATAGGAAATAAATTCCGGCCATAGTAATGATAATCTTATTCAAATAAAATTAAATCGGGAAGAAAATATTATTCCTCCCAGAAAAGAGAAAAATCTAAATTGGATAATATTTTCATTTCCAAAATAAATAATGTAAGATACTAATTCTGATGGTTATAGGCCAAATATTATTAATACGAACGTCAAATATTTGTCAGAATATTGGAAAAATCGTAATTGAATAATATTTGCCAACAATAATTATGTATATGCCTAAAATAAATTGATATGACATTATATATGCAGTATATATGATCTTAGGCTAAAAATGATTTATGCATGAGATATATGTGATTTCATTTTTTAGGGTTTTTTTATCAACTTCTTCACATGTAAATAGACCTGAACGCACAAATACGTACATAGCATCCAACTACTTTCTTTGCACCTACGCCCATGATGATATCACGACATCTGAATATCTGATGTTATCAACTTTGTGATAATCATTCTTTTGATTTTATTTATTTTCAATGACAATGTGTTAATTGTTTATGGGTTATATTTATTTTGTACTGAGCAGCTAATAATCTTTTGCATTATGGATCGCGGCTGGATGTGATAAGTAATTATACCAATGTTACAATTCACTACGATTCAAAGACATGTCTTTAGTGTGATAATTTTCTCTAAGCATAGTCCCACGTACCTTCTCTATATTATTTGCTCATTTATCAACTCTGAGTTAGAGTTAACTCCAGATAGCAGCTTGTCTTATGGTTGGTTTGTACATGCATAATACCAAGTATCAGTATGACTACTGATTAAGCAACTAACCAATCATATTGATATATATGAATGTCAACTTGAACAAAACATATACCAAAACATCTATCCAAAGGTTTGAAAATTTATGTTGTTGAGTTTATTAGGGCGCTTTAGTCATTATATTTTAGCGTTTTATTAGGGTGCTTTAGTCATTATATTTTAGCGTTAGTATACTTTTTTTTTTTATTTAGATTGAAAAGTTATAAGATACATAACTTGACCATAAAAATAAAGGGAAAAAATGACTATGGTCAAACGTGCAATTTTTTTCTCTATGTATGTAGATTAACTAAAGCATGTCAAACGAGTTAGACGAGTGGGTTACCAGTTCGGGTTGAACATGGGTTCGAGTAACTTGCGAGTTAAATTTGAGTACCTACAAGTTAGTAGGGTTCGGATAGTCCTACTCCATATCCTTTTAATTTGAAGACTTTTGATCATGTAAAAATACAGCTTGGGTCAATAAGGGTTCGGGTCAAAAACGTGAACGGATCGGGTTACGGCTAAAAAATACACGATCTCGCATGTTAATCAATTTAAGAGTCTGTTTGGCATAATTTTTCTAATTCTTTTTCTATTTTTCATAATCAGTTTCTTTAAAAACTGTTTTTTTTGTAAAATTAGTTAGTGTTTTGTTCAACAATTCCAAGACAAACACTAATTTCTAAATCTTATGCTAAATTTATATTATTCTAGAAAATATTAGGCTCGATTTTGTCTTATATGTGTCTTAATCATAGATCAAATTGGGTTTACACGTTAGATTAGGCCTGACCCAACAATATGCGTGTCCAAACGGTTTTAAGTTAATATGAGTCTCACCTCTTTTGCACATAAAAAGTGGGTTCGTGTCCCAGAGATAACGGGCTTAAGTCATAAACCAAAAGGCGGGTTTTGTTTTAAAACTTGGAAGTGGTGTGTTTAAATATAGACATGAAAAGTAATGTGGGGTGTTTAAAGAAAGACAGGGTAAGAAGTTCAATTCGGAATTTAAATGTATGGCGAAAAGATACAGGGAGATTTATTTTAAATAGAAATATTGAATTGGCATAAATATGTAGATTGATTTAACAACAGAGAGAGTATATATTAAACTTATAACAATTTTTTGACATAGTTGATTTGATTCAGAGACGGGTAGTCATCATCTTTGTAAGACACCCAATAAACACATATGTTACTTCAAAATCATAAGTATAGGGATGATGAGATTTATATATATATTCAATGTAAACACCTTACCGCTGTGAATATTTAATATTACTTCCTTCATGTGTACAGAGTATTCATTGAAAAACATTTATCCATAACGGAAATAATCACTTTACAAATTTTAGCACGTGTGTATGAAAGTCTGAAACTACTATTGTCTTATTCATGTTAAATTAATAATGTCCTATCATCTATGAGTTAAATGACCTAATTCAAATTATTAAGGTAGGTAAGATATACTCCCTCCATCCTGTTAAAAAAAATTATTGATCATCCCAAAGAGAGTGCTAATATTCTCATAATTTTACTATTTTTAACATATTTCAATTCATACAGAATTCGGATCCTCTAGAGTTGAAAATAAACTCTGCATGGTAGGGTTTAATTATTCAATAAGGCAAGAATAAAACATTTTGCATTTTCTTTGTGCAATTTATTTTATTCCTCCGTATTTTGTCTTATTACTAATGTTAGCAAACTCTACCAACCCTACCAAAATAACTCTTGGGGATTCTCACCCTTTCATAAATATAAGATGAGATATGATTGTCTAATTATCTATCATTTGTGGTAATAATTCGTGATTTAGCAAGTACACAAGTAAATCTCTAATGTTCCCTTAAAATTTCCCCTTTCCATTTCGTAACATTCTTTAGAGGACAGATTGAGTATTTAAAAAAAACGAGTGACAATTGAGACAAAAAAAAATGGGTCGCTGTATAAATAATGGAAGCATAAGTCAAGTGAAACACAGTAGTTTTAAGAATATATTAACCAAAGGAAAATTAAATAGGAAGTACTCTATACATATACAAGTTGAAATTTTTTTTTCTTAGTTACACAAGTTATTAAGAATTGAAACAAACACCTCGAAATAGTGGTTTGACCTTTGAGACTTAAGTTTGACATAATTCAGTTGTCTCAATTACGAGTAATCATTATCCTGAGTCTAATATACTAAATTGGCGTTTTGAAATGCGATACGAAAACTAAGTTGCGAAAACCTACAAACGAGTCACGTGAAATACGGAGTCAGGTCAACTAACGGTCGTCTCAAGAAGGGTTTGGTTTGCATTTAGGGTGATTTGTGTTAATTAGGGGTCACATTTGATCAACGGGTCGGATCGAGTTTGAGGTTAGATACGTGGGTTAATACGGGTCACATATAAATAAAAAACGGGACCAACGCCAAATAAAGCAAGCGAGGTTAAATAAGATCAACTTTTGGCAAGGTTTAACTTTGCGGGTAATTTTTTCTTTAATCGTAATACACATCTATTAGTTTGGTAAATGGTAATAGTTCAAAATAGTATCATCATGAGTATAAGAATAACAATAAAATAGCGATAGCATTCATAGAACACCCGTGCAACTTTGCACGGGTAAAAGAACTAGGGTTATTATCAGTTTATATATAAGGTCGTACAATTTTGCACGGGTAAAGAACTGCAGAGATGCAACTACAATTGTCGTTACTCTCTGATGAAATTGCAAGGGGGAGAACTTTGGAAAATAATGTAGCAGGAACAATGGTGAGGACTGAGGAGAACGTATGAGTGGGAAAAGACCTTAGCTTTTTTTTTTTAATAGTATAAAAGGGTGGTTAAGGTTCACTTTCCATTTGTTCTTAGTTAGATATATTTTCTTATCTTTTCAGCAACTTACTCCACCCGTTCTGTGGGATGTTGGACTTTATTTTTAGACCAAAAAACAATAAAATGTGGGGTAGAGGTTGGGGGGGGGGGGAAGGCGAAAAAAGAAAATTCCTAAAAACCAATCTAAGGTGAGGTAGAAGACTAGAGTGAGGGCAATATAGTAATTCTACAAACACAGAACTCTCTCATATAAGGAAAGGCCAACATTTCACTAAAACACCCAAAAATGGAACAGTCCAACATTTCACTAGAACGGAGGAGTAATTAATACGAAGAAATAATTACCTTTGATTATCGAAATAATTAGTAAGTTGTTTATTATTAAGTGACCTAAATTTAATTAGAATTACTTAGAAACTTCTAAAAAAGGAAGGCAATAAATAGAGTTACATTTAAAAAAGAGTGGCAATTGAAAAAAAAAAAATTAAAATGGGTCTGAGTATAAATAATGCAAGTCTAAAACAAATGAAACATTATGGTTTGAGATTTAATTTGAATTTAGGCTGATTTGTGTTAATTATGGGTCATTGAGATTAAATACGTGGTTCAGCACAGGTGACATTAGTATTTTAATTTGTTATTTTTTTTTTTTTTTGGAGAAGGAGAGAAATAATTTATTGTTTACTACATCTATAATTAGCAATTCCTATGGAGTAATATTCAAACATAAATAGATAATTACCTCTTTTGTGTGGTTCTTCGCTGGTCAATACGGTTCGTTTATCCAATGCGTATCAAGTCTATTTTAGTGTGTCAAAAACTCAAGTTATTCGAAAATCTAACTAACACTATTGTGGTAAATTGGACGTATTAACATCTTATACCTACAGTATTGGATATTTGTACAAACATCCCTAAACTAAAACCAGTTTTAAGAACAAAGAGGTGAAACGCCCCGTGCAAGTTTGCACGGGTCAAAGAACTAGTTGGTGATCTATTTTGTGTTCTATTTCAAGTTTATGATTTAGTAATTTGTTATCCATAAATCCAATATACAAGTGTTTTCCTTAATCAAGCAACACGTTGTGAACTTGTTAGCCATTGTGGAATCGATCGACCAAACTTGCGTACGAGTTACAAACATACAATATCATTGTGGAGCACATTTCTTTCAATTCCACGAATGGAACAAATCTTAAAGTTGTATAGTTGTACACTTGTACTTATAGAATTGAAATCAGCGTCATTTGATGTCCAACTCATACAAAAATGGAGTTTTTTTAGTGACGGACTCTAACACCGTTAGTCAATCAGTCATTTGACTTATTTTCGATAAAATAAACATAATTCAAAAAAAAAAAAAAACCCAAAATGCCAACCTTAATTTCCTTTCATTTTCTCTCTCCTCTCCTATCCCCTTCCCCCACGATGCAACCACCTCACCACCACTGCAGCCACCACCCCAACCACCATCATTCGGGAAAACTCCACCACCATATGGGGCGCGCTGATTCGGCGACTCCAAGATGACAACCCTCACCCCGCGCCACCGCCTCGCTTGTCCCCCGTTTCCTCTTTCTTTCATTCTCTCTCCTCTTTCAATCTCTTCACAATCCCTTATCTCCATGGCCCACATAATGGTGGCTTCGATGACATTAATGGGTGGGCTTTGATCGGTTGTATGTGGCACTAGGGTGGGGGTAGGCGGCTGCTAGGGGTGGAAAGGATGAGAGAGAATGTGGAAAGGAGGAGAAATAGAGGTGGAGAGGACAGGGGTATCGGGCGTGGGTGACGGAAGCCCTGGCCTTGGAGTCGCCGGAGCAGTGCGCTCCAGATGGTGGCGGAGGTGACCAGTATAGTTTTGGTTGATGTAGTTGTTGCGGTGGTGGTGAGGTGGCTGCACAAGGTTCGGGAAGGGAGAGGGGAGAGGAGAGAGAAAATGGTAGGAAACTTGTTTTTTTTTTTTTTTTTTTTTTTTTTTTTTTGTTGTTGTTATTGTTGTTGTAATTATGTTTGTTTTTTCCAAAATAAGTCAAACACATAATTAAGGGTGTAACGGTGTTACACGCCGTTAGTGAAAAACACAAAAAAAAAATGTCATTTTGCAAACCTCAAGGACACGATAGAGAGCTCGGTAACCTGAGGGGTATACCTGAAAATTTCGATAAAGAGGTGGTTGTGTACCGGCTAAAAAGCTTAGAAGAATTTGGAGGTTGTGTAATTGGCTAAAAAGCTTAGAAGAATTTGGAGGATGAAGCTAAGGTGTGATGATTGCGAAATAATTTATGGAAAAAAGAGAGTAAAAAAGAGCTGTAATGTTCAACTGTCAGAAGACACCAAAACATCAATTTTGGTTATTCTTCATACAAAATTAATTGGAAAAAGAAAAGATATAATCACATAGAAGTATTGTTAAAGACAAATACAAGTATATATGTCGTATGTACTATTATAAGCCACATAATGTGAAGGATCGTGTCCTTCGAGCAAGTATCATTTCCGATAATAACGAGGATTATATTACGAGGATATTATATTCGATAATATTAGGTGGTCGTAGTGTTTTGCTAGAAACCAACTACGGTCTGTTGGTTTAATGATTAAGCCGACTACTAACTATTACCGAGTCCTACAGGGTCACACGCTTAGAGTCTCGAACCAGGTCTAAGACGATAATATCTAATGGGTTATTAGTTATTATTGGGCTTAGGGTTTTACTGAGTGATTAGGTTATTTACTGTATTAAATATACTCAGAGTATATATGTACAAGAGAGCTGTATTACGTAACAGACAACATACAGAGTAATTGACTCTAAACCTAAAAACCTAATCACACGTACAACACACAGCCTCCTCAAGAAAAACGTGAGACTGTCCAGTGTTCTAGCAGACAAAACTTGAGGAATCTGGTTCGATGCTCGCGTGGACTGAGTAGAGGGGTCGCGTTTGGGATCCTGTTCCTCCTATAATCTGAGCAATTGTTACACGCATCAAGAGGTATGATTATTTGTATCGATCCTATTAATCTATATATGCGATCTTGGGTTAGATGCACGAAAACCGTATTCCTAATTCCGCACTTTTAGCATCTAAAACCCTACAGTGGTATCAGAGCGCCTTACATAAATTAATAGTGATCATAATTAATTTTGATACGTGATGCATGTTGATTATTTCATTTCAATTTTGAATTATTGTGATGTGGTTTAGTCGTACAAAGTGAAATTCGATTTCGATTATTTTGACGTAAAATTATGATTTTACAAAATCTCACAAATTACTCACAAATTAGAAAATTTCGTTTCTACAGTTTTCCCAAAATTCTAATTGAACAGAAAACATGTTTTTGGGTCAATTAGGGTATAAATCGAAATTAGGTCAAAATTGAATTGGGGAAATTTGTTTAACCAATTATTTTGTCAAAAATTTCGAATTTAAAGTTAAGCAAATTAAAATTCGTTTTATTTCATGCTTAATTTTGTAATCAAACTCACGAAAAATGAACAATCGATCTTCTTAATTAGGTTAAGAATTTTCGAAATTAAAATCCCCATATTTGAAATTCGAATTTCAATTAATTGGTAATTAAGGATTCGAATTTGTTGTGAAATTTTAATTAAATGTTCAATGGATAAATTTTAAATCCAAAAATCGTTTTGGGTAAGAATTTGGACGAAAATCAATAATAATAATAAAAAAAAAAGAACAAACGCAACCCACCTTGTAGTACCGTGGCTGGGCTGCGGTGGCCTGATTTCTGCAACAGTTGCAGCCGCGCACGAAAAGCGAGGACGAGCGCGATGGGCTCGGTGATTGCTGGGCTGGCTTATGGCGATGAGTACAGCGGCCGAACTGGGCTGGCTCAAGGCGGTCCACATCGTCGATTTTTGACTCGGCGATGGTGGCAGCGATTGGCAGAGGTTGACGATGGTGGCTCGGGCTAGTTCGTGGCGGCGCTGGAACCATTGTGTACTGGACTCGATGGTGGCAGCAACAGGTCGGCGGTTTGATTCGATTTTGATTGAATTATTCCTTTGATTAAAAATCAATTTGGGGAAGATTAGTTTTATGGGTTTGATGCGGCCGTGCGTTTGACGTCTGATGTTTTCATCAGATAAGAATATTGATAGTCAACCTTAGCCTTTTGTTTTATTTTGGCTGCACACGTATCGACGTGTTGCACAGTAGCAAAAACTAAGTGGGGCTTCGACCAAATTTGTTGGTTTTGTTACAAACTTACGATCTACGTACGACTTACGATTATTCCGAATAATACCACTTAATTAATATTGATTGAAATTAAATAATAAAATTCTTATGTGATTAATTTGTTAATTATGAGCATGCTAATTTATGTGTTTAATTGTTAAATGATCTTTTGTGTTTAAATTGTTTAACTGCATGTTTATTCTATTTAATATGTTATATTGAATGAATGATTATAATATGTGATATTATTGTGGAGGTGACTAATATGGCCCAAAATAGGATAGAAAATACGGTCTGCGTACCGTTATGTATTTTTGTAATAGAAATACGGTCTGCGTACCGTTATGTATTTTTGTAATTTATTATTTATATCGTTTTACGGTCTGCGTACCGTTTATAAATTGTAATTACAAAGAAGTTGTGAGCCGATGATTGAAGATCATGGATGGGATCCAGCTTACAAGACGGAGCCTAGAAGATTAGATCTTTAGGATTAGGGGCCATATTAGGATCACATTTATTTTTCGCCTTTATTTTGCGCAACTTACTTATGTTTGGTCACTAGTATCACGCGTGTTCACTAGATATTAGGTCATACATAAAATAAGAAGACCCTAAGTAATATTGAGCTAGATGCCTTTCCAATTCAACGCCTATGATGCCTTAGATTTTAGGTGATAGGTTTCGCCAAAGCGAGGTGTTATCTAAAATCTTAGGATAGTACGGGTAATTCTTTAGGAGAATTGCGTGGGTGAATTGGTTATTCTCAACAAAATATCAAAAGATAAAGTTTTGGTTTTGAGGCATAAAGATAAGTAGGTGATGAGATTACACTTATCAAACCAAGAGTTATAAACTGTTATAATTACTAAAAGAGTTTACTTACGTTGATCATTTAAGTTTTAGGGAAGGGCCAAAGTCCGCTTAGAACTTAGGTGAAATGGGGTCTTGGAATCGTTTAATTCAACTAGGGTATTTATTTTGTTGAATTGAATGTAGATAGCTTATATGTTTAAATTAGTTAAAATTATACGCTATCATATAAACATAATCTAAAATCTTTGCGTTTATTTGTAGATATCATGAATCGCGATAATTTCAATTTGCGTTCGATCCTTGAGAAGGATAAGCTGAACGACAAGAACTTCCTTGATTGGGAGAGAACTTTGAGAATAGTTCTAAGGGCTGAAGGTCGAGAAGATATTCTTGATACCCCAATTCTTGTCCTAGATGAAACATCTACTGCTGCTGACAGAAATACTGAGCGTCGAGTTAGAGAAAGATCGGTGCTTGTCACTTGTCTGATGCTGGCTGTCATGGAACCATCCCTTCAAAAGAGGTTTGAGAGGATGGATGCCCATACAAGCATCTGGATCATTCTTGAATTCAGCAACATCCTTCAAATGTTCTCCAGGAATTCCATTCAATGAGGGACTTGCATACAAGTCTACATCAACAATTAGAGAGGCATTTGACGGTACACTGATGTGGTGTAATAATGTTGGTGTTAATTTGGTTGAATTAGGCGTTTTAGGGAGTCTTGAAGTTTGGTTTTATCGCAAATCGTACCCCACATCAATATGGGTGACTAGAACTTAATTGATGGTTTTAAAATAGTTTCGGTGGCTCAAGTTCCCTTGACGATTCTTGGACGAGAGTGGAGGACCGAGCAACGAGTTGGAGCTAGTTACGAATAAGAAATTAGCTTGGCCACACTCCAAGAACTACGCACCATCACCTTCAAGTTCAAATCATCATAACTTTTAATCCAGACAATATTTTGTAGAAATATCTATTGGAGATAGATATTCATCATCTTACCTTTCCAACGATATATTATAAAGTCAAAATGAAATTCGGAGGTGAGAGTTATGCCCGTTCGAAAATTGACCTTCGCACAGCCCCTGAACTCGAGGATCTGTTTCCTCGACTCGGGGATGACCTCCTCGACTCAAGAATTCGTGGGTGGCTAGGCGGCTCATGATGGTAGAGATCATAACAAGCGTCGTTTTCATCCTTAATGCTTATACCACCATAAAACCCACAAGGTTTTTCCTCTAAGCACGAGTTGGGGAAGATGCTAACAGAGAAGACATAGAAAGCAGAGGCAGTTAGGCTATATATCGATGTTCGAATTTGGACTCTCAATGTCATGTAACCATTGCTCGTTTTCGATTGGAATTTCTTCCAACAAATTGTCAATAAAAAAGTCACCCACGAAGATCTTGTGTCTTGGGAGACAGTCGTGGAATGATGTGGTAGCCAAGCAAGAATTGAATTCTTGAGTTTTTCTAAACTCATATTCTAGCTAGAATTTTCCTTACTTTCCAATAGTTCGTATGTAACACCCCGTATTTTTGGTAAATTAAATAATTAAGGGTGTTACGTTTTATAATGTAATTGAGGGTTTTATTAAGGTTTAATTGGAATTCGATTGAGTTATTATGGGATTTCTGATTATAGAATTACACAAGAGGATTTGTTAGCCATTCGGATTTGGATCGGGTTTGTGGATCACGCAACCCATCAAATTAGCTAGGTCCAAACCCGAGTCCACCCTAATACCCATTTATGAAAAAAAATAAAGAAAACCCTACCTTCCCTTGACAGTCATTCGGCCCCCTCTTCTACATCTCTCTCATTCTCTTACCTCCACCCGCATAAGATTTCAGCACAACTGTGTCAACTTCAAATACACACAACTCTCACATAAAACCTTTGATTAAGACGTGGTTTATGGCGTTAGAACCGTGTTTTCGATACGAATCCATAGACATATAGATCGTGCCAAGATTCTATCGGATGCTCCCTGTAGAGGTGTTTTAGTGGAGCTGTGTCTATTTACCCGAGAACTGTTCAGCTCCCTCGGTATCTTGACGATTCCCATTGACTCATAAATTATTTTGGGACAAGATTTTATGGAGATGTTCCTAACTCTATTTGTAACAACATATCCAAAATTGGTAAGCCCTTTATTTGTATATCAAAAGTTATATTATAATTCGTGGGTAAACCCTAATTCGTGTCTATGGTTCAGTTTGAGGTTGATTCCCGTTGATACGCTTGGATTTTGTGCACGAAATTTGGAGGGGACGTTCCTGACATAACCTTTTATGACATACTAAAATGTGGTGGTCATCCGATGTCGGAGGTAGACGTTATTCATGTTTATTTACTACTGTCTCCTTTTGGATTCGTGTTAGATTGATGTTAATTGTGAGAATTATGACTTATGGATTCACCTTGTGAGTTAGGGGATTATCTTTTGAGTTATGAGATTGCATTGGGGGTATTGGGTCAAGTTGATACAACACAAAAGTAATTCTTGTTGGTTATTGTGTAACTTAGATTGTGGATTCAAAGAGATGACCTTTGTGGGCTTTGAGAAGTGTAACTAGAGGAAACTTGCCAATTGAAGGTAAGAACGTTGACCCTCATAAGCTTGAGCTTCATTTCATATCATGAGAATCCTTCACGTTCATCTTTGTTTCGATTCTTTGCTCATATTCTCTATTTTGATTATCTATCGCCTATTGATATCAATTATCTATTGTGATCACCTTTTGAGCATCTATGTTGATTCCTACATTGATTATTGTTATTGATCATCTATTGATATTCTTGTTCCGGCTTTGGTCGTTTATAAATCAAGCTACTATGCGCGAATAACGTACTTAAGACGGATTAAAAATGTATCTATTTATACATATATAACTATACGTGTGTTATGATGTTTAAACCACCTAGAGCGATTAACCTCTGATCAAGGTATATGTAGCTAGGCCGGAGATCAGCTACCGGTCTCCTAAATGACTTCCTCTTAGGGACTGTGCGTCCTACCGTCCCCCTAGGAGGGGTGTGCACACTCGGGTCTTTAGGATCGTTTTATTCTCGATGCTCTAGTGTTGGATCGGCTTGGGGTAGGACCCTTGCGCAAATAAATTACTTAAAGGAAGATAAACAAAGATTATTGTGGTGATGAATACCACGTGCGCGCTCTACACGACTCGTGTCTTGGGTACACGAGCCGTGTCCGTTGTTACATTGTATTTTCGAGCTCACTGACTTGAGCACGACTCGTGCCAGGCCCCGTTTCAGGCTCTTACCTCCTTTGCGTAGCTTTGTCTATTCTTTGTTAGCTACGCGCCAGTAAGGCGCGTATCTTAATTCTTTTGTATCGCTTAAATGTCTTACTCAGCCTGTGCTGACGTTCTTTGTCTTGGGTTGTGTCCCTACCCTATTCTGGGGCCTGTGTCATCCTTTTGGTGGCGCAGTTGACAGGTTTGCAGATTGAGATGCATTGTATGGTTGAAGCGTCATTGCATGTTGGGCGTTTTGATGAGTCGTCACATATTTGCATTGGGGACGATTTGTAGTTTATCTTTTGGTTTAATTCCCGATTTGTAGATTCAGCTAGAAGTCTTCCGCTGTCATTTGTTCTTCTTGTTTTAAATTAGCCTTGCCGTTGACTTGGCAGTCAATGGTGGCATAACAATCCTTTATTTTTGTATTTAAAGATAGCGAAAATTCAGGGTTGTTACATCGTATTCCTAATTCATTTGGAAGACGGATTATATAGTAAGTTTTGAGTTAGTTTCATGTATCTATTATATCTAGAACTAAGACAATAAGCTAGACAACTCTACCCTATATAAGGTGAGATAGTCTCATGTATTTTTTTCAAATTTCACAGTGGAGTATTTGTATCGAAGAGTTGAATAGAGTTTGCTTCAAATTCTTTTGAGGTTGCTTGCGGGTAGACGTGTAAAAAACTGACCCGGCCAGAAAAACCGCATGAAACCCGACCCGAAAATAAACCGAAAACCCGAACTTTTTCAACCTAAAGCCGAAAAGCACCCGCAACTCGAAATGATCCGAACTTTCAAGGTCAAGACTTGACCCGAGCTGGTCAACCCATTAGGTGAAACATATTTAGTAAAACAATATTATGATAATTAAAAAATAATATAAAACAATTAATATTAATTAAAAAAATTAAGACATATAAATCGTACCTATAATGTAATCATTATTATAATATAATATAATATATAAAACAATTGGAAAATAAGAATTAAATAATATTTTAGTGTTAAGATTTACCGACGAAAAATGCGCGAATATGTATCTTCGACCCGTTGGTCAACCCGTAACCCGACCCGCACCAGTATTTACCCTAACCCAAAATACACCCGACCAGTATTTTAACCGAACCCGAATCGACCCGAACTCAACACTCACCCGCGCACCCCGTTTTACAGGTCTACTTGCGGGCGACAAACTCATACGTGAGTTCTAATCCTTTGCGGAGGATCTAACTAAGGGTTGTGGCTCTTTGAATTCGGCATATTCAACTACTTGCGGGTATTTGATCATATTTTTACACTATTTTCTTTATTTTCTTTCCATATAAACACAAAAACACACAAATAGGTTCTTTTATTTTTTTAATTCCTCTGCAAAAACTCTTGGCTTGTTAATTCTATATTAGAATACGATTAAGTGCCCTCAGAGCTAGGCAAGTAAATTTTCTCAACCTTACTGTTTTGTGCGTGGGTTACAGTTATCGCATAAAAAATAAAATAAAAAAACAAACGTGATTTGATGTTTTAGTTAAGACGCATTATGGCAGGCGACGAAAGAGACTCCGTATAAGTCTAGTGTAGAAATCTCTCATTTGAAGGAGATGATGGCGCATGTGGTTCAATTATCTATACTACGAGAACAGTCTGAATTGCGCAAGTCAGACAACGGGAAGAATAGTTTGGATTGTGAAGGTGGTGTAATTACGTCAAAGCCTAAGAAAGATGATGATCGAGGCCTGAAACTCGATAATCCTAATGGTAAGCTAGATCCCGAGACTTTCTTAGGTTGGGTTAGAGCTGGAGAGTGAGTTTTCAAATACAAAGGCTATGATGATGAGAAATTTTCAAGATTGCAACTCTTCAACTCACAAGGTACGCATCTTTATGGTTTGATAGCTTAAAGAAGCAAAGAGTGAAAGCTAAGATTCCAAACGAAAGATACGAACTTGGACTAAGCTGAAGAAGCATCTAACTAAAAGGTTTGTTCCCTCTAATTTCTTTCAAGACAAAAATAAATGTTAGGCGTCTCTTAAGCAAGGTCATCTTTCTGTCGAAAAATACATTGCTAAATTTGAGATGTTGATCATGCTATGTGACTTAAAGGAGAGAAAAGAACAAGAAATTGCAAGATTCATTGATGGAAATTCTGATGTGCCTGATATGGTTGAATTGCATGAGTGAGACTTTTAGTGATGTTTGTAAATTAGCCATTAAGCGTGAGAAGCAATTACAGAGAAAAGAGAAGACGAAAAATTCAAAATTCTTCACTCCTAGTGAGTTGAATATCTCGTTTGAGCTAGAGCCAAAAGATACGGGAATTGAAAAGAAACATGAATATCGAAAGCGTACAATCGAGGAAAAGAGCAAAGGACCGATGTCTCATAACCCCATGTTAAAGAGACAATGCAACAGATGTAGAGATTTCTAGCATAAGTGTCCTACTAGCCGTGTACTGACAATACAAGAAGTGGTTGAATATAGCAAGTTGACCAATGATTATAGTGGAGATGAATTTGTAAAAGAAGAACAATTAGATGATAGTGATAACATGGATATCTGATCTACGTATCCAATTTATGAACCATTAAATTTGTTTTAGACATGAATTAATTTCTTCATTAACAAGTTTTGATGATGAATCCGAGGAAGAGACTGAAGCGAGTCCAAGTGCACGAGTTGGGGCCTGATCGAATTGTTATTGACATATGTCAAGTACAATATCATCCATCGCCTATTGGTGATACTTTCAGTCCCAAGTATAGCGCAAAGGACAACCTTAAGGATGCAACAACTTATGCCACAAGTCTAAATGGTAGAAACTTTTGGCGAAAGAGCAATAATGAGCCTATGCATCAAGAATTTAATGAGGTACAAGAAGGATTTGTGCCAAAAAAAATGGTAGTGTGTAAGAAAAGGGAGTGGTTATTGGCGTTACATGTGGTATTTGGGTCCCTAGTAACTCTCGTCCTAAAATTCATTGGGTGGATATTTGATCCTGGTGGAATCGTAATTGGTTCAGAATTGAGGGCAATTCGTTTTCAAGGGGAGGGGAATTATGCCGGACCCAAGCAAGAATCGAGTTCTCGAGTTTTCCTAAACTCATTCTTGCTTAGAATTTTCATTATTTACTTAGTGTCTGATAATTAGTATTCCTAATACATTTTGGAAGTCTGATTATTTACTAAGTTTTTAGAATTAATGCAATAAGTTAGACATCTCTACCCTATATAAGGTGCGACAAACTCATGTATCAGTTATAATCCTTTGCAGATGATCGAATTAAGGGTTGCACCTCTTTGAATTCGGCAGATTCAATTACTTGCGTGTATTAGATCATATCTTCACTTTTTTCTTTAGTTTTTTTTTCCATATACACACAAAAACACAAAAATAAGTTCTTTTTTTTTTTTTTTTTTTTTTTTTTTTTTTTTATAATTCCGCTGCAAAAACTCTTATTTTGTTAATTCTATATTAACATACGCATCAGTCGTATTTTGAATCTACACTCATCAAACATAGAGACCCACTAAAATCCCAAAAATACAAAAAAAAACACTTAAAAAAAAAAAAAAAAGAAAGACTCGCATGGCTTACTTTTTCTGTTTTATCGAAAAAGGGAGGGGATCATACACATAAATCAAGGTCCGTGAGGGTAGTAATGCCCTAGGGAAAGTCGTTTACAAGAAAAAGATCCCTCCCACTCAGGGAAATTAATCTAGCCGCATAATGAGCTACCGTATTACCTACCCATTTTACATGAGAGACTAAAAAATCATCAAACTTACTACCAAGGTCCGCAGTGTCATCGAGGAGGAGGTCTTCAACACTACGTCCTGAAACCTTACGAAAGAGCAAGGATTATCAATTGGGCGTCACTTTCCAAAATCACAGCCTTCAGACTCATCCTAACGACAAGCTGTAATCCAAAGCGGCCAGCCGCTATCTACGCAGGTGAGGCGCCCCATCGCCGTGTAAGTCGTGTCGGAGCCACGCTTATAACATCTCCTGTATCATTACGCACAACAGCCCCAAGTAACACCGAACCATCGTAAAAGATCACAGCATCTGTGTTGATCTTATGAGAGGCCACTGGCAGGGGGAAACCAAGCAGAACTTGTGTTGTTCACCCTTGCTAAATTATGAGGATACACAGACTTTGCGTATAACCGTTGATCATGAACCAAACGGACAAAACCAACAACAAAAGTGAATTCAGGAACCTGGTTGTTAAAGCCAGCCTCATTATGACACTTCCAAGCAGCCCACACCGTGGCAAGAAAATTACAGCACGAGTCCATGTCCATGACCTCCAAAGCTTCGGCAAACAGCTCCTGGAAACTAAGCGTTTTTTCTGCCGCAATAAAGTCATAAAAGGGGCTTACAGACCAAAAGGTGTTAGGTACGTTGTACCTCACGAGAGCATGACTGATCGTCTCAGGTTCCTTTTGACAGATGCCACACAGAGGAGAAGGGAGAACATGGCGATAGTAAAAGCGTCCCTTCGCAGCAGGACATCCCGAGCAAACACGCCATAGAAAATGACGTAGCTTAGGATTTAGGAAGAACATCAACGGACCAAATTTTATGCCATAAATTCACACCTTTCAGAGGATCATGCATATAAGTCACAGATACCATCCTCACCCAACAAGCCGAGCCAATAACAAGTGCGGACAGAGAACACTCCATCTTTGCTTGACCACCACATTGTTTTATCCTTGGGGAGGCGATGGCTGATGGGGATATCATGAAGAAGCTGCCTATCTTCGAGAGTAAGCATAAGCTCAAGCAAATCTTCCGTCCATCCGCACCTATTAAAATCTATAAGCTCTGCCAACTGCAGGCCTTCAGGTGCCCAGCTTGGGCCAGGTAACATTCGAGTTGCTGGCTGCCCAGGTAGCCACGCATCATGCCACACACTGATATCAACTCCATTACCAGCCCGACATTTAAGGCCTTCCAGTAACAAGGAATTCGCCTTCGTGAGCTATAGGCTTAACACAATTTAGAATTTGGAAACTTGCTATATTTCAAGCGAACAAGTAACACTGCCCTGATAGCAATACAGTAACCCAAGGAAGATTAAAGGTACGGTTCAAAATATTGACTTCAGTAAAGGTTTGTCCACACGTCGTATACTCATTGTAACAACAACAACATCTGTAGCCCAAGTGTCTTAAAGGCTCCCGCCATAAGGCGGGGTAAGGGGGGATCGGATGCACGCAAGCCTTACTCCTATTGAAACATAGAGAGGCTGCGCACGGATGACCCAAAATAAAAATTGCTTCGAGAATCGCACCGACTGACTGCTACTTCACAAAATAAGAAGCACTAACAGTTTTATGAGCCATTTTGCTTCGTATACTCATTGTAAGAGGGAAAAAAAAATGGCTGCTCTCAACTCGTCTCCCGTAAAACACGGCACCTGTAGTAGGACAGAGGACTTATCGCCTCAAGGGGTTTCAACTTCAAATTGAGTAGCGAGTAATGCTCTTTGAATTGGTACCTAAACCCTAAATAACAATACTTCACACAATATCAAAGTTAGTTGATGACTTGATGTGAGAAGTAAAAGTATAATTTAAGGTGGTCGGGCTGAAAATGGAACATCCTATGTACTTCATGATTCTTCTCGTAAAAAGGGAAACACACACATAGACACACATAAAAAAACAAAAAAAAAAAAAAAAAGGAGAAGAAAAGAACGGTAGAATTCTACACCATTATTACCTTTTAATACTCATACATAGAATCAACAAAACTGAGCCAGACATTCAGACCTTGCACACTGGAGCTTACCTCCTGAGCTTGATTAAATTTTAAAGAACGAATTAATATAGATTGCAACTGAGGAGGAGATCCGGGCTTTGCTAATGAGATAGCGAAAGAGGGGCGGAAACTTCTTTTCAACACTTTTGCAACCAATGTTCTGGAGACTGACCTGGAGGTTCAACTGGAAATCTGCTCGATTAGGCCTTCTGAAACCGCTCAGGGGCGAATATAGCTCTGCAAGGAAGGCTAAGGTAGCCTTACTAATACAAGTTAATTTCATATTTTTGAGTCCTATCTTTTGAAACTGTTGGGCAATATTTTAAGTGTAAATTCGCGGTAACCACCAGTTTATATCAAGAGATTCAAATTAGGGTAAGTGGTGCACCAAATTCTGATCCATATTCGGAAGACATAGCAATGGTAAAATTCACGTCACCATTTAACAATTTTAAATGTTTCATCGTTAAACATTGCATTTGACAAGTTACAAAGTAGGACTCAGGCTTAAACCAAGATCACTTTCCAAGAATAACAAAAGTTGATTGCCAACTTATTTTATTTGGCAAGAAAACGATCTTGATGTAATGATGTTAGCAAAGCTTTCAGTCACTCTGAGAAAATAAGAAGGTAAAACACAAGATACAAATCTTGAAGCGAAAAGTAATGAACCTAAAAAAAAAAAACAAAAAGAGGAAAGCAATCAAGGGTACCAGCAAACAAGTAATTTCTATCAGCTATGTCATGAAGAGACTTCACTCAAACACGCAAAGTGAATATATATTCTCTTGAAAAGATTACAGATATGCATATATGGTGTCGGTAAGTTCATGTTACCATTTGAAGCACGGAAAGAGCTTATACTACTGTATGTTAAGGCTCAATACACATTTCTAAACAACCGTCTACGCTGTGTTGTGCTCATTTTCATGCATTCTGGTAATTGAGTAAAATGCAAGTATATTTGAGAGACATAGATTTTGGTGAGATACCTCGACAGTTGAAGCGAGTTTATTCAAAACGTTGGTGAGGATTATCAAACTTGATTGAGTGGAGGTGCATGTAGAATTGTGTCCTCCAATCGACATCTTATAATGTGGCGAAGGGTTGTTTCAAGCTCTTCTCCATTGCTCCATTCATGGACCTTGGCTTTGATCAGAGAAGAATCGCAATTAATGCGATCCCACAAAGGAAAGTTTTTCCGAGGCATGACATGATCACCTTCTCCGAGCCTCAAACTAGGGCAGTAATCACCTCTTCCGTCCCCTAAATAGATGAACATATTCTTCCCATGTTCTTTTGTGGCAGCTTGCATATGCTCGACAATCAACCCCTGATTGGAATCCAAAACTTAAACTGAGTGAGCTAGTACTGCTTCCAGTTTGGCTGAACCGACATTTCAATCAGCAACTAAGAACTAAAATATACATGAACAAGAAACACACACCACCTGCTTCAAAAGCAAGAGGGGGCGGTTCCATACTAAACCACAACTATTAGGAATCTGTCAACATTTAACTGCATACAATACTAGCACGGGTGGTCACATGAACTGCTTTTTTCCTAGGACTTGAAAACTGAAACCTAAGTACCCTTGCATTTTTTGTCATACCTTAAACACTGACAATTGTTAATAAAACTTACTACAGGTGCCTTATAAGACATTCTGTTGTCCACCAACATGAACTCGATGTCAGTGAGAAGATATCACTGCAGATGCTGTCAAACATAATTTCACTTATATCTTGCCTGTCTCCATGAATGGTCCGAGTTAAAAGTCTTGACAGCGTCACTGTAAGCCACTCCATCTCTCGAAGCAATATCCAAGGATGAAGGGGGATCCTTCCAAAACCTGATTTTCTAGAGAATGGAAGACTGCCCTAGAAAACAGGCAAATGGAAGACTCCCTCGTTCCCATTCATAGGCTTGATCAAACTTCCAAGCCTATTTGCTACTACAGGACAGAGCTTACAAAGTTACAATTCATTGCATTACCTTAACATTCAGACATCATATGATGGCAGATCCTCCATATCAGCATGATTCATATACAGCCCTATTTTCATAAAGTTGGCATTCACAAAGTTCACCATATACCACTGCACCTTTAAGCTTCTTTGCCGATTCCTCCCAATGAAAATTTTTCAATAATGACCAAAGCTTCATTCCGACCCGTAAACAGTAAAGAAACCAGAGCCCTATAGACTATCTCAAACGCTGTAATCGGTTCAGCCCCGAGACAAGCCATTATAAATTACAGCTAATTCCACTAAATTTTGGTTCTTAATAGCCTTTCCCTTTGGCTTCATTTTTCAAATTCTTCTCCTCTGCAGTCCTTGCTCTTTCATCTCCGATTTCTTTCAAACGTATATTGGCTTTATCCTTAATGTAAGAGATGTGAGGGACAGTTCTAGCTACCAAATGCATTCCCTAGAGGCTACTGCAATTATTCTACACAGTTTTTGAGGGGCATATTGATAGTTACTGTTGTAAATCCTTAATCCACGGCTCAATCATGGGAGAACTTTTGATGTCAAGTATAGCTGCCTGGAGGAACATCATCTTCTAATGGGACCATGCTCCCCATATATAGTCCCAAGTACTCTTCCCATGCAACCCTCCAAAATATGATAACACAAAACCCCATATTTAGCCAAATACAGCAAACAAGAAAAGAAAGTATTGTAAAGTTGCAGGTACTAGAAATTAAGAGATAACTATACAAACACCATTTCAAACATCATGAAGCAGATAGAGCATCCTTCCATATATATGTGTTTGGAGTGCTTTATATGACATCATTCCCACCCCTTCTCTCCGTCACTCTGAATCCTCTTTAATAATTTCGACTTTTAAAAGCTTGTAACGTTAAGTAGTTCCACCAGTAGCCATACTGGACAAGCTAGTCTTGTTAAATGCTGAAAGATCACACATCTGAGACCTTTTAAAACCAAAATGTAAACAAACCAAAAATTCGAGGAAAGGATCTCAACATGCCAAGCAAATGAACTTCACATCACACAAACGAGGGGTAAAGCAAAACCTCTAATTTCTAGACAAAAACCATACCCTTAATCTAGCACAAAATAGTAGATCACTTTGAAAATCGGGGCACTAAGAGATCATCTCCATAGTCACAGGTAGCCTGGTAGATGTCAGTAAGGAAGAAGTGTGAGATGTGAAATATATTGGTTCCAGGGAGTTCAAGAAGTTATACTTTTGAGGACTGGCAAAAATACTCAAGTTACGCACTAGAGAAACTAAGAAAAGAATAAAGACGAAGATACACAAACAAGAGATCATACACTAACAGCTGGTAAAGCAGTATGTCCTGAACGGGGAAGCATCACTTCTCATAATTACCGATATTTCATTTCTACCGAAAAAAAAAGGAGGTTGTCTAACTGAGCTGGTTCTACGAGATTGGGGTTACTTATATTTCTTCTATTTCAAAATCAGGAACTACAAGAAAAGTCTCCTTCCACTACTACAAATCTTGAGGAGCTGCTTTACCATGTTCTTTCTCCACACCTGCCTTCTAATTTGAGCATTTGAAAGATGAGAGTTTAGGCGCAAAACTCTAGCTACGGTGATTGATTGTTGCCAAATGTTGCAATAATGGGGCATCCAAGGTCAATGTTGCAAGAGTCCATGATACGCAAAGTTCTAATGCTCAGTGTTGAAAGAGTCATGATTAGTGATGATGATCGAATCTATCAGCACTACCTACCTGATACTGGAAACAAGTGTGAACTCTGAAACTTGGGCAAAAAGTAAACCAAATGTCCCTACTTGCAGACCATCTAGTATTTATCTCTACGACTCAGGATATAGTCATTGTCCCAGTGTCCATAACTCCATATGACCATATCACACTACACACCTTCATGCATATCCAATATCTTCAGTCCAAGATTTTCATGTCAGACTCTTAGCCCGGTTGACACGGGTTATTGAGAGCCTTGCTGTTGATTGAATTAGAAGGAATAGGTTAGGGAGGACTGGAGGTGTTTCTTTCAACAGACAATTCTAAAAGGTGGAAAAGGCTACTTTCAATCTCTTTCGCATTGCTCCATTCATCGACCCTGGCCTTGACCAGAGGAGGATCATTGTCACTGTGGTTCCACAAAAGAATCTTCTCACTTTCTCAGGTATGACACTTCCAAAGTGTACCAGGTAGACAAATTCTCATGGTCGTCGGTGACATCTTTTAGACACTCAAGGACTATCCCCTAATAGCTATACCAAAACTCAGACTGAACAGATACGGCTTCCAATCTGAGTGATATCCAAAAGATCAGAGAAACAATGGAAAGGACAAATGAGGATACGATATAGACACCATTCATAAGTTTTGAAGTTGAATAGGTGCACAGCAAAGGGCATACATTGAGGAAACTCTTTGAGCAGAACCAGCAACGAGCTACACTGTGCAAGATATTGCACTTTCAATCAGCACAACTAATGTATTGAAATTTTTTAATTTTTTTATGTTTTTAAAATACACATGTCAAAGCAGAAAAGTAGAAGTAACAACACGTGACACATAAAAACAGAACAATCATACAAAAATGATTATGCAAAAACAGACAGTTGAGTAGATCTGACACAGAGATGACAGGTTCATCGTCATCATTTGCAAACAACTCATGTTAACAGAAACACACACAATCCTTGTTGCCGAACTGACTAAATCATTCCTCGCGTTCAAGGACATCAGTGCTTCACAAACTGAATCATTGACTTCTTATTCCATCCACTTTAGTAGAGACTAGAAGAAGAGTCTAAGCCACCTTTCACACGTTTTTGAAAGAGCTTGCTAAATTATTTTCTTATTCCTAGCTTGCCTTCTAATCTGGACGTCTAATTTAAACAGCTGGAGGGGCAAAGGCCTTCTACCAGCATTTGCAGTTAACGTACGGATAATTGGATATCCAAGGTCAAATATTCTGTGCAACGAGAATCATTTGTAGTCAATAATTCCCAAGCGATTCACGTCGCTTCCAATTTGAAGTAGAAGGACATTTGACACGGTAAGCACTAGTGCACATTAAGACACCTCACTTCAGATAGCATAGTGAAGCTGAACTTTTAAACTAGTACTATAACCAGTATCTATCCAATAGGACAAAGGACAGATAATGACACTATTCCCATGTTCGTAAGCTGATAGTACCTAATGTCCTAACATCCGACTCTTGTGAGTTACGACCAGCCAGTCTTCAAGTTAAGCGAGTTTTAGGTAAGACTATCGGCTGTATCCAGGTGTCAGACACACATATTCAAGCTTGGGAACACCATACTACCTTAGACATAAGTTAACTAAAATCCCAAATCCATACACAACATCTACGGGAAAGGACAAGAGATATCTGACTTTGGAAGTATGTTGGATCATAAGCTTATAACTACATCATCCAGATAAAACATCTTTGTGGAAATGGCCAAAGGGATTCATTCTTCCAAAAAGTAAATGCAGTATGCAGAGGCCTGCATGTTAAAGACCTCTAGAGCTCATGAAGTCATATCATACAGTCGCTGAGAATAAAATGTCCACTAAGCTAGAATTACCTTCTAACCAATGATCCCATAATGTGGCCAGTAACGGCAACGAGTCATCTCCTCATTTAGCCAACATGACCGTCATTTTTTTTTTCTGAGAGATACAAAACCTTCTTTGTTTAATGCCCCACTTCTTTTTCTATCAATTTAATGCTTTTTGAGCTTTGGTGAGGAAAAAGCAAGTTAGTGCCAAAATTTTTGTCATGGGAGGAGCTAAGAAATTCATGGTGAAACGCGTACGAGGAAACCATAAGCATAAACTTGAATGCCAACAAGACCATGAAATGTGAAAAAACAAAATTCCAGTAACACAATTCTCTTAGAAACGAACACTTTGGGCTGTTGACTGGACTTAGTTTCTCTTGTGCGTATGGATTTGTATACCCCAAAGACAGGGAACAATAATAATTATTAACACATTAGATTATTGAGGGATGCAGTGATGTTTGGACTTTGGAATAACAAAAGAGCTCCACAAGAACCATGAAAAACTATTTAAAGTGTATATGGATCATAATATTATTACCCTCACAAAAAGAGATACATTTGAGTTGTCTGGCCATCAAGGCAGCAATATAACCACCCTATTTCTTCTTATTTACCTTTCCCAAGATACCACAAACAAGTACCTCGGTCTCGAAGAGTAATTAAAAGAGGTGGCCACATTTGAAACCATGACAATCTAAATGACATGACATTCGTTAAGCACTAGCCGTGCCCAGCATTTACAACTTCAAGAGGCCTAATATGAAACACTAGGACCAATGTTTGGCCACGTTTTGAGAACTTTATCGACAGGCAGAAGACAAGTTACTCAAGATGATATCAGCAATTTGCTGTGGCCTTCAGAGAGACTCCAAACAGTCTAGACAAAGATTAGCTAAAACTACACATCTCTGGACTGTGGACGTAGGATACCATTATGTGTGACAAAATAAACTGCGACAGTATATATAGCAAGAAAACGAATAACCAGTTGAGATATATGCTTGCCTTAACAAATTTATAATTTATAATCACCATGCGAAGTTTGAACTAAAGTGGCTTGAATTAGAACATACCTTGCACATGTTGGAAGGGCAGAGAGCACAGCCTTGAGGAGATAATTGGGAATCATGATATGGAGAAATATTAAGCCTTCCATCATTGACATGAGTAGGATTGGTTATTATTTCCATGAAATAGCCCAATACGCCATGGTGTTTTAGTATTGTCTCGATATAAAATTGATTTGCATCGCTCACTACTTTCAAGTCACACCTGATCACAAACAATAACACCAACTTCAGTGAATAGAACCCAAAAAAAAAAAAAAAAAAAAAAAAAAAAAAAAAAAAAAAAAAGACCAACTCAGCTTGGCAGAAAACTATACCCCATAGAATGAGCAGATTTAATGGCTGCAATAATTCTTGGATCGAGTGGCATTTGCTTCAAACACTCTACTATATCATCAACTGTTTTCCCTCGTAAGTGGAGTTCCTCCATCATCTTATTCTAGAAAATCAAATCCAAACATGATCATTTCTACATTTTGAGCACATGAGTCTTTAATCCAAAGTTCACTTTTTTTTTTTTTTGGTGTGTAAGCAGTAAGCCTACAATATATCAAACAGAGGAAGAATCCCAAATGATTTTAATCATTAAACAAACCAACTTCCTCATGATTGGCCACAATTAAACAATCAAAGATCATCGATCATCCGATACCAAACATTAAATGTCGTACTTCTTTTGATCATGTTCATTCATACAATTCATAAGGCCGAACACAACCTAAGCTCAAGTTATAACTACTAACAGGCAACAGCATACTGTTTTCTTTTCCTGTGGGGTTTTGGTGGGAAGAAAGATTGCAACATAATCTTTCATAGTTCTCTATCAATTCCACCAAATTGCTAATCAAAACCAATATTGACGAAAACAGAAGCAAGTGAATAACAAGCAAAACCCTGATCACCACACACAGAAAAAAGTTGGATTGCAAATGTCATCATATCTTAATTACAGAACATAAAATTAACACAAACCCAGAAAAAGTAAGAAGATGGTAAAATTATAAGATTAAGTGAACGAGGAGTTTTACCATGAGAGAATTCCAAGGGAGAGTGGGATAGAGCTGGTCGAACAAATGAGAGAGACCCATTCGAGTGATCACCCAATTATCACTATCCCCATCAATAATGGTCCTATCAAAGTCGAATATCACCATTACTTTCCCCATTTTAACTTTAATTTTCTTTTCATATCAACAATGGGAGTGCCCTTTATAAGGTTGAATGGTTGGTTCTCCCGTTTAAACCCCTTCGTCTCCCGTCAACCGTTAGGCTATCGTGTGTTTTGGTTGATTTGGGTACTTGTCCTAGGTTTTTTGGCTCTTACAATTTGCGACAATACATAATTCTCATAATATGTCCCCCATAAGCTAATACTCCCTCCATTTTATTAGGTTATTTGCATTTGGTTTGAATATGTGAGAGGAATTCAAACAAATGCAAAGAACCTAATGAAATGGAGGGAGTATTAATATTCGAGTCATTTTTATTCAAGTGTCATTTAAGACAAAAAAAAAAAATCATGGATCTCAATTTTACAAGCTTCAAATTTAAGATTTTTGTAAATAAATCTCTAATGGGCACAAATTGTGCAAGTCTTTATAAATAACAAAAATAATAGGAGTCTATATGTAGACAAATAAAAAAATGTATGTGGTTTGTCAGTAGTAAAATTGTTGGATTATAAGGAAAAAGAGTCAATCAAGAGTCTTTGATTTGGGAATTAAATCAATTTAAATTTTTTTAGTTTGATAGATTCGTTTTTTTTATTTGGTACAAAGGAGCATATTATAGTGCGGGGTTAGGGATATGAAGATATGAGACCGGGACAACCCCCAGGCAGGCTGTGTTTCTAACCAATAGGCCAACATTGGTCCTCTCTATTGATAGATCCATTACTATGTTGATTTTACTGTAAACTACAAATTTACATAGGCCATGTTCGGCTATCTTTTAAGAAGTAGAAAGTAGCAATTTGATCGACCGAGTCAAACTACTAGTGTACATGTTTGGCTGTCATAATTGAAGTAGCAGTTAGCATTGTATCTAGCATTTGGGAAATGTTAGTTTGATTAACATTTATGAGTAATTTAATTTTCTGTGTTTTATATAGATTTAATAACTCAACAGTTATTTCTGCCGAACATGTCTGATATCAACTACTACTTTTAGAATTAACAGCTACTTGCTATCTACTACTCCCTCCGTCCCAGTTCAAACGCCCCATATTCCGTTTTGGGACGTCCCACTTCAAACACCCCATCTATTTTGGGACATATTTCTCTCTCCTACTTTTATTAAATTATCACATCATCTCTCACATTCTCTTTACTACTTTTATTAATCCCCACATTCTCTCTCATCCTTTTTCCTAATATTACCCCACTCAACTTATTATATCAATTTTTCTTATTCCACTACAAAAAACGCCCGGGGTGTTTGAACTGGGACGGAGGGAGTACACGTTACTCAAATAGCTACCTGCTACTTGAACATCTACACGCTACTCAAACGTGCAATCGAGCAAAGTCATAGACTCCTAGGATCAACCATGAGGTAAAGCAGTACATTTGTTGTTAAAACAAGACACATTGTCTTATGAGGAAGTCCTAGAAATTAAGGTAAAAAAATTTCCTCTGCCTCCACCTTCAAATTCTCACTCCATGTCTCACCATCAAACAAGAACACAATTTCTATTTCTGTGCTCTCCTCTCTCACTTCTGTTGTCTCGCCTCTCTCCTTAGGTAAGTTTTATTCTTTCTTCATTTATTCGGTCACAATTTTTTTTTTCTGTGTCTCCTACAATCAACAATTCTCAGGCACTCTGTCTCCTCTCTCACATCCGCACTGTTGTCTCGCCTCTTTCCTCAGGTACTAAAGTTTTCTTCTTTCTTCATTTCTTCGGTCATTAATTATCCACGATTATAAAGTTCGAAACTTTGTTAACTTTGTGTGTTTGTGTGTGATGTTTGGGTTGATTTTGGGATGTTCTATCTTAATTTTGTACGTCTTTACTATTGCTTGTTGTTTATTGTGCTTAAAGTTGTCACCTTTTTTGGCCAAATTGTTAATGTCATGGAATTAAGCTTCTTTTCGAAGTGCTAGAAGGTTGTGAATAAGTTCATTGGAAATATTTCAGTGAGCAAAGCTTAAAGTTGTCACCTTTTTTAGTTAATTCTCAAATTGTTGTTGCTAAAATTGTTGTAGGTGGTAATGTGGGATGCTATGTTTTGTTTTGACATCCAAAGATGTAATCTTTTTATGTTTTTATCTAAACTTTATTAAATCTAACAAGTCATATGAATTGAAATGAACAACTTGTGTCTTGTTTGCAGTAGCTGAGCGTCTTCTCTATCTCCTACCAGGCCACCATGTCTTCCAAGAAGTCCAAGCCGAAGCCGAAGTCGAATTCGAACTCTTTACGGTAACTTTTGTAACATTACTAAGTAGATTTTGAAGTGTGTTTGAGATAATCTATATCAATGTACAGAATCTTGTGAGTTGTGATTACTCTAGCCTAATTAATTCATGTCGCTTTAATTTATTTATCTTAGCTCCGTGTGTTCCTGGTGTATTACGCAATACGCATCAACCTAATCACATACGGAGTAAATTATATACTATTAGATTAATGATGTTGTTGTAGTATTCCGGGTCTACCTAATATAAATAGAATTTTATTTGCCTGAAGTTATACAATGTTTGCGACCTATGAATTCAAATGTATCATTTGCCTAAATTTGTACATTTTGTTGCTATGAATAGATGCAATGAATTTACTACTTACTGTATTTTATCTAACTTTTATTATTGCAATTGTGTGTATTTTTGTTTTAGATTAATCAATCTCGAAGATATCCCGGAATGCTTAAGATTCTCATTATGCCTTGACCGCGGAAAAAATTTTTACGATGAATTTCAGTGCTTGATGTGGGAATTGAGAATCTTTTTCTCTCTGGGGTGTAAGAAACTCCAGTGGAAGCCAATTAGCAACAAATCAAATGCCCTTTTTTTAGTCGAGCTGTCTTACCATCAAAATTTTGCTCAGCTTATTCTTGAAAAACAAAATTTGGACCTTGTTGCCATTTCTTCTAAAGGTCAATGGATCTTGGGCATGGAATCTTTGTTTACGATCCCTCAAGCTCGTACTGTTGACTTTAATGTTAAGCTTCGAGAAAAGTATATTTTCGAGGTGGGGGAAGATGTACTTAGAAGATGTGTGTTATCTTTACATAATGGTAGGTCTAATGAGTGGCTAGATTGTTTTTTAAAACTTCAGCTCAACATTTCCGTAGCAGCTCGTCTACCTCTCATTCACAAATGTATCCTAAAGGCTAATACGTCCCTTGATAGATTTACTCCCCGTGTTCTTGTTCTTTCACATTTTGAGAAGTGGGTCGTAACTAATGAAGAGACACTTGAGAAAATATGGAAAATCTGGTGTCGATTTGAGGTGTGGGATCCCCTAAATACTATTTGTCAAGAATTCAAAATTGAAGGATCCGACATGCTTGAAAATCACAGTGCAGGAGGAAAAGTGATTGACATTTTGCAAGATGTCTCGATTGGTATGTTTTTTGTTACCTCAGTCTATTAGAGAGTATTTATTAGTTCTTTTGATATGTTTTTTTTTTTTGTTAATTCATTCATTTATTTATTTGTTTTTCTTAGTGAATGAATTTGTGACACTAAATTTACAGGTGACGAGATAATTAAAATGAAACGTCTTGGCTATAATGACAAAGATCCCGACATAAAATAGCCAACTCGATCGTCTTTGGTACGTGGTTTGTACTTTTGATCCTCATAAATGGCTTATTGTTTTCTAGTATGTTAGTTTTTGGGTGGGTTCACGCGTGTATTGTGGGTCATCCAGTCTCTCTATGTTTCGAACGTAGGGATTAACCTTGCGTATATCTGACCTTCCCTTACCTTGCCATAAGTGTTTGAGGCACTGGGGGTAGTTTTGGTGTTTGTTGTATTCATGCGTGTATTTCTTGTTGATCTGAATTATTGAAAGTGTGATTTCTTTGTACTTCTAGGAAACTGGCTGATATCATCATATTAAGGGTGCTGCGAATTATTTTTTTCGAGAGTATGCAGCTTTCTTGTTCCTGAATCTTCTACTACAGTTGGGAATCGGACTTTTGCTTGGTGATTGATCTCTGTCTATAATTCGGCTTAGAGGAGGATTTTCTAACGAGACTAATTGACATTGGTAGGGTTATAAACTTATAGACACGCTGTGCAGAATTTTGTATACCAGCTTAGGGCTTTAAGCACATTTTTAGGGCCTGTTTGGTATCGTTTTCTGTTTTCTGTTTTTTTGGAAACCAAAGTCCCGTTTTTGAAAACCATAAATTAATTTAAACTGTATGTTTCTATAATAGTCTTACAGAAAATGAAAACTGACAACTGAAAACTGGCTGATATCATCCACATTGTTGGCCACAATTACAATTACACCATATTAAGATCATCGATTCTATGATACCGAATATCCCACTCACTTCTTTTCTGTTCATTTGCTCGTAAGGAAGAACACAAAGGCCTGCATACAAGCTCCAAAAGGCGAACAACCTAAGCTAGGCAAACCTTCTTACTGTTGCATGCCAGCATGAACAGTACTATTAAATTGACAGATTATAAATCCAGTAATTTGGAAGCTACACCCCGATAGTAATGCCCAGTAAACTGAGAGAGCGGCACGTTTCTATATTACATCGAGCATTAGAAGCCCCAAATGTGAAAGTTGGAACATTTTCCGAACACCATACATAACAGAGAATTAGAGACAACTGGCTCACGGTTCTATCAATTAGATAGTTTACAACACGGTCAAAACAGAGCAAATTACTACTTATATAACTTAAGACAGTTAACTCCATTCGACAGAATATGCAATGCGGTAATTCTTTCCCTGAACTGCCGCAGAAAAACTAGCATCATGATCAACCCTAAATTTAGCAGTATCCTTTAGATGTTCTTCAGGAAATCCATCAGATAAGGAGCTTGAATGCAAGTCCAGTTCAACAATTAGGGAGGCATCTATTGGCACATATACCACAGATTTTAGAAGTGGTATTGTACAGCCTGATCTTAGCTCTGAAGCTCTTTGTGGAGGTTCCTTGAAAAGGATGCTCTGATAATAAGCTTGCTCGTACTTTGTACAGTAGTCCTGGGTACTATACCTAGCAACAATGTTCCCATAAACACGGTGACTAACATCAGGAGAACCGCCAGATATGAAAAAAACCTTTACCAAAGCCTGGACTGCGCGACTGAATATAGAATAATGCACAGCTGCGTAGCCATACACACCTCGAATTATAGAACATATACGCCTGTCAAGCCATGATATAGGTATTGAAGTATGTCCCAAACTCCAAGGAATAGTCCCCTTGATGGCCATACGACCTTGAACATCCCTGAGATCTAGGTTCATAGCCAGAGGATTGATTTCACTAGGCCCATTGATTCTCTGACAAGGGCCTGCTACAGAAATAGCTCTGTTACTAGCTGACAATGTTTCAGGATTTTTCTCATCTCTATCAAACACAGTATGTTTCGTCAAGCTATCCCGAGCTTGAACTCTCCCAAATAGACTTAAATCACTATTACGGCTATGGCCAATCATAACAGTAAATATCTCCACAAGTGAGGATCCAACGGGCTGATGCTTACGCAGAGACGGATAGCTAGTGATACAGAAAAATATGTCAATCAGTTAGTCCTTGTCAAGACTGAGAATGCTCACAATAGCAAAGGAAACACAAGGAATAAAACGTCACTTTAAAAAGCAGGGTAAGACTGCCAACCTGCTACTGCTCAAAGTCGGACGTGGTAGTTGATCTGTGTGTATCTACAAAGGAGAGATATCAAACACAAAAATAGCTGAAATAGGAAAGTTTGAAGCAGATATTGCCTAACAAATGAAAAACACACACCTCGGGGGGGTTCTGAATATGGTTTTCCAGTTCGTACGGATGATACCACTCCACATTGACTTGGACAAGAAAGTCTTCTCCTTGAATCTTCTCAGTGTATAAGACAAGATCCTTGTTGGGTAGGAACTCTGCCTTAGCCTTGCGATTAACAACTTGCTGATTTGTATGAGAATCCCATAGGTCAATTTCTATGCTAAGAAATGAGTACGCTGGCACGGCCACCTGATTTCTAGATAGCTCAATGGGAGTTTGAGACACCACCCGAGCACACTGATTAGGTGGCTTCTTGAACAGTAAAATACCAGGAAACCTTTTACCATAAGTGTTCCCATAGTGAGCAACAATTCTCCCATATACATCAGCATCAGCATTAGCAGGGAGATCATCACTTTTATCCTTTTTAACAAGCATGATTTCCACAACGGCCAAAAGGGCAGTTGACAATGCACCATAGCTCACAGAAGCAGAACCCCCGATGCCACAAACTTGTTGGACTCTAACTTGATCCAAGTTGTCATCTTTATTGACAACGTCCAAACCAAAGACTTCCTCAACTATCACAGCATCATTAGCCCTGTGCTTGAGACTTATTCTCATGCGAACCCAAGTATTAGTGACAGCGCATTCGTCAGGCATGTTTAGAACTAAGGTGTTATCCTCTGGAGATACAATATCAGGATCATCTGGCTCTCGACAGTAGAGTTCATAGCAAGTACCATCTTCAAACTCAATGCTAATTATACCATAAATCTCACATGTTTTCTGCTGCGCAAACGAATTGCAGTAGATTTTCACTGAAAACACCTCATAAACATGTCCAGCTAGGGTATGAAAATTCATGTTAGGATTCTTAATTTCATCTAACCATTGTTTCTTAATTGGAAAACCTTCAAACAAATTGATATCATCCGCATCATCACACGGATCATCCACATCCATACCGTCCTCCTCATTCACATTTTCCAACAGATTTTTAGCATTCAATTCTTCCATCCTTCCAAGTTCAACCACCAAAGTTATATGCTGCGTGTCCACGCACAAAAAAAAAAAATATCATTATTATTACTCTTGTTTATGTTTTGGGTCATCCGTGGGCAGCCTCTCTATGTTTCAATAGGGGTAAGGCTTGCGTGCATCCGACCCCCCTTACCCCGCCTTATGGCGGGAGCTTTTAAGACACTGGGGTTAAAGATGTTGTTGTTGTATTACTCTTGTTTATGTGAACTCCAATCAAAATTGGGCATGTTTGGTTCACAAGGTGCAGCGTAATCATCATTACAATCCATTTAGCGTAATCACCATTACAAGATAGGGGCTCCTCACAAGGTTGATTGCAAATACCAAACATAGCCTTAATTGTTTCACAGTACATTCTAAATTTCTAACAAACAGAGAAAATACGACGATAACTCTGACATCCAATAAAATATAAATATTGGGCAGCAGAGGAAAACAAAAGCAAAAAAAAAAAAAAAAAAATCATGAAACGAGGAGATCAACATACAGTAAGATTAGTAAGTCGAATAAGTACCTTTTTTTTCTCGAGCTTTTAACAATGGAGGACCTAGAAGAAGTACAAATTAGCAGCAGTCTGCTACACTGCTGAGAGAAAGGAAGTGGTTTGGACTTGGGAGACCTTACTTAAAATTAAACTAGAGCTCCGTGGCTGGCTCCGAACATGTTCCAATTCCTATCTCTTATCTTTAGTAACTACTCCCTCCGTCCCATCTCAAACGTCGAGTAGGTTATTTATAGTAAAATAAAAAAACAAATTAAAAGTAATATGGTAAGTTTTTTTTTTTTTTTTTTCTGTTAAGAAATCTAATATTATATATATATATATATATATATATAGGGGACTTATCCAGTGAGAAGTGATAATTTGGTGAGAAGTGAGAAGTAATCTCAGCCATTGATTTCGCATAACTGCAGTAACTAAACTGTATAACTCCAGTCGTAACTCCACTAACTAAAACTCTTAACTCCAGTAAGTTAACTCTACTAACTAAATTGCATAACTCCAGTGAGCTAACTGCATAAAGTAAATTGTCTAACTCCAGTATTATTAGTAACTCCACCATATTCAACTAAAATTCATTAATTCTAACGTAACTCCATTAACAAAATCACGTAACTCCAACTTAATTCCATCAAATAAAATACGTAACTCCAAATTAACTCCAATAATTAAAACACGTAACTCTTATAACTCCTGTAATTAAAACACGTAACTCCACTACTTTTAACACGTACCTCCAATTTAACTCCACTAACTAAAACACGTAACTCCAACTAAAGTCCACTAACTAAAACACGTAACTCCAACTTAACTCCACTAACTAAAATACGTAACTCCAACTTAACTCCACTAATTAAAACACGTAACTCCAACTTAACTCCCGCAACTCTAATATAACTCCAACTTAACTCCATGTCCTAAAACACATAAATCCAAAAATTAATTTCATTAAATAAAACACGTAACTCTAATACTAAAACACATAACTCCAAAAATTAATTTCATTAAATAAAACACGTAACTCTAATAACTCTACTATCTAAAGCACGTAACTCCGACTTAACTCCACTAACTAAATCGCATAACTCCAACTTAACTCTACTAACTAAAACATGTAACTCCAATTTAACTCCACTAACCAAAACACGTAACTCTAACTTAACTCCACTAACCAAAACACGTAACTCCAACTTAACTCTACTAATTAAAACACATAACTCCAAGTTAACTACACTAATTAAAACACGTAACTCTAATTAACTTCGACCTAACTCCATTAACTAAAACGTGTAACTCCACTTAACTCCAATACAAAAAACACGTAACTCCAAATAATTAAAACACGTACTCCAAAAATAAAACATAAAAAAGAGACACAAACCCAAAAACTACCCACATTTTCTCTCTCCTCCCATTCCCTCTTCTCTCTCCCCATTCCCGTCTCCCCTGCCGCCAGCAGCCGCCGCCCACCGCACTCCGGCAACCACCATCTCCGTCGCTGACAGCGGCGGCGGACGCCACTTACGGCGGCGACTCCATTCCTGGAACCATCAGATTTCGTCGAGCACCCTTCCACCACGAACGACGCAGTCTCCTTCCCGCTTTCCGCGCTCTTTTTCGTCAGATC
This sequence comes from Spergularia marina, assembly GCA_963680865.1. Lineage (NCBI taxonomy): Eukaryota > Viridiplantae > Streptophyta > Magnoliopsida > Caryophyllales > Caryophyllaceae > Spergularia > Spergularia marina. The sequence continues at coordinate 9,627,946 of OY804546.1, read as the reverse complement.
TGGCCGCCGCCTTGAACCGCTGCCGTCGATTAAAACTCTCACCGGCTTCCTCTCTCATTTCCGCACCTACTCCCAACCTATCCTCGTACTTTCGCCGCCGTTGAGGGATTCGATTGAAAGGTGAGGAAATGAGAGAGGATGTCGGCATCGGAGATTTAAGAGATGTCCTCGTCGGCGTCGGTCAGTGAGGACGGCTGCGTCTGAGGTGGTTTAGGTGGAGGTGAAGGCGGTGCTAGGGCGCCGTGAAGACAGGAATTCGAGGAGAGAGAAACGGCCGTGAGTGATGGAAATGGTGGATGAAGAGGTGGTGGAGATGCGGCGGGGTAGGGGGCTTTTTCTCGCCGGAGCACGGAGTACGTGGTGGTGGAGGTGGAGCCGGACTAGGTGGTGGACGGTCCGGTTGGTGGTGGCTGTGTGGGTGGCCGTCAGGTGGGCTAAGAGGAGAGGGAGGAGAGAGAAAATGTGAGTGATTTTTGGGGTTTGGGTTTGTTTTTATTTTTCCTTTTATTTAAGTTTTAATCTACACCCTTGATCTTGGTAAGATGGAGGGTTGAGATTACTTCTCACTTCTCACGAAATTAATACTTCTCATTTGATAGATTTCCTATATATATATATATATACAGATGAGATCAGGTGCGAACTCCTGCTCGCGTGAGAACTGCGCACTCCCATAGAGTGACACATAGTGTCACATAGAGTGACACGCGCGTATTATACGCAAAAATAAAATAAAAGTAAAAAAAAAAAAAGAGAAAGGGAGTCTTCCCTCTTCCCGTCATAATCTTCACTCACTTTCTCTCTCCTCTTCCTCCTATCTCCTGCTCTTTCTCTCTTTTCCAAAATCCCCAAAAACTTTACAAAAATTCATCAAATTTCTTAAAATCTAGGCTTCAAATTTACATAGAATCACTGCGAATTTAGATCAATGATGAAGAACGCCTAAAATCCGGTTCTTGAAAGGATAAGATGATGGTGAAATCAGGCGAAATCGCGATCTCGATCTGTTCGATTCGATCGAATTTAATAACGGCTATTGTGTAAAGATTGAGACGAGATTATGCATCACGAAATCATCAAAGTGGATCGCATCGAACATTTTGATTCATTTGATTGCATGCTAATGAAGTCAAAATTCTAGGTCAGATTTCTTTACATTTCGAATCTTACATTTTTCGATTTCATGTAATCTTTGCGGAATTTTGATTTTTTTCATCTATATATGTGTCGTATTTTGATCTATAATTTGTTATTGTTTGTTCATTAATTTGTTCGTGTTTGTTCGTGTGATTCAACGTTTTTGGATTTAGAATTTCGTGGAAAATACAATGACACCTACTAAACAAGATAATGACACTATGTTTCGAATATGAGTTGAACGATCTAATTTTAGAATTAAATTTAAAGTTTTGAGTTTTTAGATTTTGTGGAAAATACAATGACACCTACTGAACGATAAAATGACACTAGGTTTGAGATTAATTTTTGGAGTGAAAACAGCATGTGTCACTATATGGACAATGGTGTGTCACTGTATGTACAAACGTGTGTCATTCTATGGCTAGCTGTGTAATTCTATGAACAATCTTGTTGTGGTGGCGGACGACGAAATTTTGGCGGCGACTGTCACTGGTTGCGGTGGTGGTGGTTGTGGTTGTCCATAAAATGACACAGGGTTGTGCATAGAATGACACATGTTTGTCAATAGAATGACACTGGTTTGTCAGTACAATGACACTATGGGCACTTCGGTGTTATTGGTGGTTTGCCCATAGAATGACACAGGTTTCTCAATATAATGACACAGGTTTCTCAATGGAATGACACGCGGTGTTATTGTTCAGTGTCATTGTATGAATTGTGGTTTTGATAGCTCATTTGGTAAAGCATTTGTGTACATACACGAATGTCGTAGGTTCAATTCCTACATGAGTTCTAAATTTTCATGTCATTCTATAGACTTTCTGTGTCATTGTATGTATGTGTTATTCTATGGATGTTTTGTGTCATTGTATGTGAATGTCACTCTATGTGACACTGTGTGTTACTCTATGGCGGTGCGCAGTTCTCACGCGAGCAGGGGTACTCTTATGATCCTCACTATATATATATATATATATATATATATATATATATATATATATATATATATATATATATATATATATATATATATATAGAAATAGGTTCAAATGAGTCCTTGTTGGTTAGATGAGTCCATGAGTCCTCATCTCAACCATTCATCGCTCTAGATCCTACGCTCCAAATTTCGCCGCGCCTATAGGGGTAAAAGGGTCAATTAATTCAGAAATATAAAACCACGAATCAAACTCTTCCTCCTCATTTTTTACAGTTTCAATTTCTCTCTCCTCAACCTTCGTTTCCCCCAAATTCTCTGCAATTCCCGATTCTTCTTTCTCTCACCTCCGCTTCGCTGCCAATCTCCACCTCTCCGCCGCCTCTATCCACCGCTCTCTGCTCGTCTCCGGCGTCCATATTTTCCTCATTTGTGGCGCATCTATAATCAAGCTACGATTTGATGAATTTAACGACAAATTCCTCTATTTTTAGGGTTTGATTTGATTAAATTGATTATTTTGAATTTCTAATGAATTTCTATTATAGGTTGATTCTGATATGTTTGTTTTGGGTTGAATCTAGGGTTTACAGCGGCATTTCAGAAATCGGAGCAAATGCGGCGGTGATTCGACTTGCGAGCAACTACGGCGACCAATTCCGGCGGCGATGTGGCGGCGGAAAGCTTCTGCGCTTTCGAAATTTCGCCAGATTTTATCGCCAGCTCTCCGGCGATATTAACGGCGACGAAATCCGGTAAATATCTCCGACAATTTATTCATTTTCTTTCGAAATTCAGATTTAGGTTTTGTTGTGGCAGATTTACCGACGACAGATTAATTTTCGTTTAACTGTGTGATTATTCGTCGATTACATTGGATTTCAATGAGTTTGAATGGGTTTTTGAGTTTCAGACTACTTTGAGTTTCATATTTTTTTCGATTTTTGTTAATTTCATGTTGTTAGAAATAACTATTTTTCGGTTTTCAGAGCATGTATCAAATTTTGCTTGATAGAGCTACATTGATCAGCTGCTCCGACTCGAGAGTCGAGATGAAGATGATTTTGTGTTTCTATGTTGCGTGAATTTGACAATGCTGATTTCTCGAAACTTTATGATTTTATACCACAGATGTGTGATTCTATGGCACGCTTGTGTAATTCTATTGTAAGAAGTGTGAAATTATACTCCATATGATTACGACCGTACGAGTAATCCATTATTATTATCATCATGTTAGCTGGTTGGCTTGATTATGTCAACATGGCTTTGATTTCGATAGTATTAATATGTTAGTCGGTTGCTTAGATTCTCTGTTTCTGTTAGTTACTTGGTGTAAAATTGTGAAGAGGCATGTGAATGGTGAAACTTCTGAATTTTATGTTCATTGGTTGAGGTCACCTCTTCCTTATGCTCAGCATTGTTTTCTTTTAGATCTAATGTGCTTGTATTGTATGTGCTAATCCTTTAGTACGATGTTCAATTGCTCATTTATGCATCTTCTGTACGCGCTGTCCAATATTGCAATAGTAATTATGGTTTATTTCTGGTGTTGCCTGATAAACTTTGTGTCTAAACATAAGAACCTCGATGTCGTACCTTTTCTCGGACACAACTTTATTGAGCAGGTTTTTGGTGGACATTGCTTTACTTCTAGTAGACATCAAGGTGGTTGTTGATGCATGGAAAGTGAGCTTTAGCTTGCTTATGGTTGAAACTTCTTCTGGTTAATCTATTTGACTGCAATTTTAAGGTTGATTTTGGGAAACAAATGGATGTTGTTGGTTGGTTTTGCTAGAGAGAGAGTTTTTGACATTGTCAGGTTTGATATATTACAGTTATAAGCTTCAAGTTTGTCAGAGACACCTTCACTGAACTATATACTAATCATTGTCTTGGTTTTCTCTCCTAGTTTTCTGGTAGTATATGGTAGAGAGGGAAAGCAACGGCTGTACACCAAAAGGGGCTTAAGTGCAAGTGATAAGAAATTCTAAGAAGCATAAGGAGTTCAAAGCTCAAACCACCAATACAATTTTACTGGTTTCTAACATCCTTTGTGTGCACAAGTGAGACATGGTTGGTCTTTCATAATATATATGTAGCTGATGTATTGAGTATAATTCACCTAATGGCTATTAGCTCAATGGTAGAGCGTTGTGCAAGATGTGCACAATTTTGTGGGTTCGAGTCCCACATAGCCAAGATAATGGAATGGATTGTTGTTGTTTCCATACATGATTAGATGATTAAACTCTAAAAGATGCTGAAGATGTCGCAAAAATATGTTCTTGGTTTAGATGTGAGGTTTAGAATGACAGTTACGTGTCATATTGCAGTGTATACGTGATGGTCGCTGTCATCCACTAAAAGCAAAGGCGCAAACTCACACTTTTCAATGTCGGTGAAATCACTACTTTGACCTACATGACTACATCGGTACAGCCTCATCAGCCCACAACTTGCCAACAAAAAAAAAAAAAAAAAAGTCAAGCTATATACTGTATTGCATATGTATAGTTCCACTTTCTAATGACTCTTTTGAAGCAACAATCCAACATTACTCCACAGTCATCTATTGCAAAAATAGAATGAAGATTGCTTTCAAAAACGAAAAATGAAAATACAATGGAGAAATGAGTAAACTGAAAAGGAGATTGTATTTCACCATCAGGCAAATGTACATGTGGGCAACTCGAAAGATGATCGATCAAGTATAACTGTTACTCATGGCTATTAGCTCAACGGAGCGTTGTGCAAGATGGCACAAATGTGTGGGTTCGATTCCCACATAGCCAAACGTTTTTGTTTTTGTTGGCTCATATGAGCACAAAATGGCCTGGTGCTTATCAATATCCTGTAGAATTCTATATATTACCTCTTCCCTCCCCTTAGATAGGGAAATCAAAGTGCTTTGATGGCGCTAAAGGTGCAAAGACCACGCAGAGCTTCACCAATCCTCTCTAAGGGTAAGATCGAGGTCATATATAGCATCCCGAGGAGTTTGATAAGATGCTCATTTTATGCATTTACTAGCAACATTAGATAAGCATCTAGCCTACGTAGGAATCGAACCTACACCTCCGTCCATGAGACGGCGCTCTGCCAATTGAGCTAGTAGACTATAGGAGTACAAGATAGTGGACAATGCAAACTTTAAAGTGAAATCACACACCATATGAAATGAAATCGCACACCATAAGAAGTGAAATCACATAGCACACTAATTAATAGAATCACACAAGCTAATGAGTAGAATCACACTAACACACATAGAATCATACACTAAACTAATAGAATCACACACACTATGGAATAAAATCACACTCACTATCTAAGAGAATCACACACTAACAAATAGAACCAAACACATAAACTTATAGAATCACACACGATATCAAATAGAATCACACAAGCTAATGAATAAAATCACACAAGCTAATGAATAGAATCACACTAACGCACACATAGAATCATACAAGCTATCAAATAGAATCATAGACTAACTAATAAAATCACACACTCTATGGAATAGAATCACACACCCTATAAGATAGAATCACATTAACAAATACAATTGCACACAACCTAACATATATAATCTCATCAATATGATACCATAAACCGACCAATGTGACTCCATATAATAACCAATGTGATTCTATATACTGACCAATATGATTCTATAACCTAACCAATTATAAAATCGAGTAATTGGAAAATCAATAATAGAAACGAGTGTGATTCAATAGTCAATACACTGTGATTGCAAATTCTATTTAAAAATCGAAATCGAAAGAAGGGCCTGTGTGATTCAATATCCAATACAGTGTGATTGCAAATGCTAATTAAGAATCGAAAAGCAGACACAATTGAAAAACGATCGAATTTGGGCAATCGAAAAAGAAAAACAATGAATTCTTTTGTTCCGATCTTCGTTTAATCAGTAGAACAACCTATTTTTCGTAGATATCAACAAAAAATGGCAGCAGAAACAACAAAAAAATTGATTGCAAATTCGAAAAATATAGATCGAATTCACTACAAGATTAATCGAAATTACCTGGTTCATGGTTGTTTAGAGGATCGATTGCGAAATTCAAGCCTTCAATCATCGCATTTTTTGTAAATTTTCGAACGTTTAAGACTATAATCGAATCAATTTTTCTAGGGTTTGATTTGGGGGTTTTTTTGGAGGAGAGAGAAAAAGCTGATAGAAAGAGCAGGAAATGAGAGGGGGAATTTTTTTTAGAAAGAGAACTGAGCTGGGAAAGAATTACGTTGGGTTTGATGACCCCTCCCAATTTTTTCAGCGCGTCTTTTTTGGTTGCAACTCGGCCCTTCATCTCATTAAATCCTACGGTCCAGATGAGGACTCACGGACTCACGGGAGTAGGCGGACTCATCTGAACCCGCCTGTATATATATATACAGGCGAGATCAGGTGCGAACTCCTCTTTGCGTGAGAACTGCGCACTGTCATAGAGTGACACAGGGTGCTACATAGAATGACACCCGCAAAAAATTTTAAAAAAAAAAAGAGGACGCGCTACAGTTTTGGTGAGAGGGGTCGAAATTTTCTAATCTCACTCATTCATTTCCAAAAATAACACGCTCTCTCTCCTCCGCCTATCTACTGCTTTTTCTCTTTCAAATCCATGGGAAACTCATCTGTATTCCCAAAAAACTTCACAAAACTTCATCCTCTCTTCGTCGTCGTCGATCTCCGCCACTGCCGCAGATCCGTCGTCGTCGCATCTTCGCCACCGCCACAGATCCTTTGCAGCTCTGTCTCCTCTCCTTCAATAATCAGGTTTGATTTCGTTCTCTCTCCTCTTCATTTCAGAATACAAATCGTGCGCTTTTAAAATGAGTGCGAAGAGATTCATAATTAAACTTCAAAATAATTTAATCTTGTTTCAATTCGTTGTTGTTTGTCCAGAAATGTAGCTGAATTTGATCTGTTTTAATTTGATTTGTTTCATTTCAGTTGTTGTTTCAATCGTGTGATTCTAGCTAGGTTTTTGGATTTATAATTTTGTGGAAAATACAATGACACCAACTAAACAATATAATGACTCTATTTTTTGAATATTAGTTGAACGATCTAGGTTTGAGATTTTTAGATTTCTTGGAAAATACAATGACACTTGCGGAACAATAAAATGACACTAAGTTTGAGATTAATTTTTTGGGTGAAAACAGCCTGTGTCACTCTATGGACAAACGTGTATCACTTGATGTACAAACCCGTGTCACTCTATGTACAAACGTGTCATTGTATGGTTGTGTAATTCTATGAACAATTGTGTGTCACTCTATGGACATACGTGTGTCACTTTATGGTTGTGTCATTCTATGTTGGTGTCACTCTATGGAGGAACGTGTGTCACTCTATGAACAAACGTGTGTCAATCAATAACAAACAGAGTGGATGAACCTAGTTTCCGATGATTTATGGTGTGTTCGGAGTGAGCTATTCACAAACTGATCTTGTCCTGATGATGGAGGTGCCTGTGTAGCTGTACGTTTTGTGTGCTTCAGATTCAATTGTATATGAATTTTCAAAAGTTTAATGTATATTTGTCGAATACTATTGAGCATGACTGATTGACTGTGAGAGTGTGAGGTTCTGAATTTAATCTATATAATGCGATTGGTATGAATAGCAGCCTATTAGCTCAAATTGGTAAAGCATCATGCGGTTGCATGAATGGGGCCATGTGTTTGAGCACTTGTCTGGATTTTTTTGCAAGTTATTGTGCTGATCAAGTTCTTGCGATCCTGATCAAAGTAATCACTTCTCCTACATAGTAAATTGTGACTTTGTGCCTCGCTTTTATAGGATAGCTGCAAAAGCGAGTACATCGTCTGCCATAACATCAGTGCTGTAATTCCTGTTGAATCTCTATGGTCTCAAGGTGAAACACATCCTCATCTTTTCTTTCTATGTGCATGTGTTCTCGTTTGACTTCAGGCTGCTATGGTACGGGCTTTCTTACTTGTGTTGTCTGAGATGGGAATGTTGTATTGAGCTAGTTATTGTGTTGGTGAAAATAGAAGGGTCCAAGCTAGGTTTGCTTTCCAAAAATTCATTCAAGAAGATCAACATATGCATAATGTTTTTACGCTTTATGGGGTTGGAGGACTAAATAAATGAGAGCTGAATGTAAAACAACAACAACAAACATCTTTAACCTCACGACAACATCTCTGTGCTCCTTCAGTGCTATCTGGACACATCGCAACGATACCATACATTCAATCTTGCTGTCATTCATACTCGGAAGTTCATAAATGAAAACTTGAGCCTGCTCACCAATGCTTATCAAAAACAATGAGAACAGATTCTCTCCAAACTGTCAACCTTGTTCGAGGATCTACAATAGATTAAAAGATTTCTAGGAATTTCTAGCTGACGTGGGAGTTAAACCCACACCTCGTGCCTTGCACGATGCTCCTTCCTATTGAGCTAGCCAGCTTTCAAGGAGAAAACAAAAGGCACGACGCTACTACTCACAAACTACAAATCAGAGATCATAAAAGTATCTCCACCACCACCCCAATTTGCCATATCTCCAACAATGCGACCACACCACAACAACCACAACTAAAACAACCACCACCACCACAACTACAACGACAATTACATGATATCTATGTCACAAGTAATGCTCAAAGAACTCTCACAAGTAATCTACCGAAATGTGGACTATACATACAATACACAAGAGTGTCCATCCAGTGACATCGACTTGCCAAACAACATCACAAGAGTGTCCATACAGTGACACCTTCATCCAATGACACAAGATTGTCAATACAATGACACAAGAGTGTCAATACAATGACACCTCCATCCAATGATGCCAATTGTCCATACAATGACACAAGAGTGTCAATAGAATGACACAAGAGTGTTCATACAATGACACCGACTATCCATACCATGACAACTAGTGTTCATCCAATGGCACCGATTATCCATACAATGACACCGATTATCCATATAATCACAAATATAGCCCATAGAATGACAGCTTTTGCTTCTAGCAAAAAGTTCAATGTAGCACACATAAAACAAATTTACGCAGCAATGAAAGTTTCTTTAAGGCATTTCATCAAACACCTGCTACTCATTTCTAGCACTTCCTCAGCAAATTATTCAATCGTATCAAATAATCTGATTATTCAACCGAATCAAATAATCTGATTATTCAATCGAATCAAATAATCTGACAAAAATTCAATTCATATGTAATTCAATAATCGAAATCTGTAACATTTGAAATTAAAAGAATTAAAAGTTGAATCTGTAATTAAGGAGTGAGAAAGAGAATTTACCGTCGGATTTCGCCACCGAAGTTCGCGAATATGTCGTAATTCGCTGCCGTCGCCGGACTTTAGGAGAGAGAACAGATGCAAATGAAAGTGACAAGCAGCACCAAATCGCCGTCGTTGTCGCACTCCTCTGAAGCAACAATTTTCTGGCGATGACGAAGAGGACGGCAGCAGAAGTGCGTTGATTGACGGCGATTGACATATGTTATTTCAGTTGCAGGAAAGAGAAAATGTCGGACATATTTGAAGAAGGTGGCGAAGGCGCCGCCGAAGGAGAGTGGCGAGGAGAGAAACCGTAGCGACGTGTACCAGACGCAACAAAGGTGGCGGTGATGGCGACGGAGGTGGCGGTGGCGGCGTCGACGCGAGGAAGTAGGTGAGATGAGAGCGCAGGGGAGGAGAGAGAAGATGTCGAGGAGATGGAGAGTTGGAGGAGAGAGAAATGAAAAAATTGGAAATGATGGGGAATTGGGGAAAGATTAGGAAACCAGTTTCTTTTCTAGTTGAAGACAGGTGGCTTAATCCGGAACGTCGAAAATGATGAATCTGACGGCTATTATTTGGTGCGCAGTACTCACCTAAGGATGGGTACTCTTATGATCCTCACTATATATATATATATATATATATATATATATATATATATATATATATATATATATATATATATATATATATATATATATATATATATATAACACCCCATATTTTTGGGACTTCTAAATTAGTAAAGCCGTCGAGACACATTCATTTTAGAGTTACGAGTTTCTAATTTTGGAACTTTAGAGTCACTTTCCTTTTTGGGTCATTTCCTAATTGGGTAATTAACTGACAAAATTACCTAACTACCCTTACTAAACCCTCCCTCACCACTAGGGATGAGCATGGACCCAGGACCCGACCCAGACCCGCCGGACCCGACCCGCTCGGGTGGGGTTTGGGTCTTAAAAATTAGAACCCGACGGGTCTAGACCTGACCCAGACCCGAGCATATAAATAACGGGTCGGGTCCGGGTCCAGCTTTTGAGACCCGGACCCGACCCAGACCCGCCTAATTTAAAAAAAAAAAAAAACTAATGTTGTTAGCGTATTAGATTCCGCGACTGCCTCTCCAGTCTCCACTCTTAACACATTTATGCCTACGCTCTTCATTTCATTCATGAAAATTTAACTTCATCTACTGTCGTTGGTCGCTGCCGATTTTTATCGCCGTCAACTTACACATGACTTGCCCTCCGTTATAATTAAGGCCGATGGGAAATCATTATTTAAGGTACAAATCAGTCAAAAAAAGCTTGAAAATTGATTGTTAAACATTATATTTTGTATGTTCTCAATTACATCATAGTTTAAATCCTTTTGTTTGTATTCAATTGTTATGTTGGGCAATAGTAATTTCAAATTATTATTTGGTTTTGGTTTTCAATTGGCAAGTTTGAGTGTTTTCGATACCCCCTACAGTATAAATATTCAATTATCATCACCTTTCTAAGTTCATCTTTTGAGTTCGGTTTACCCAGATATTTAATTATTGTTGGGTTTGATTATTATTTGTGTTTGGTTTACTTATTACAGATGTTCAACATATGCGAATTTCTTTTCGCGTATGATATGAGACGGAATAGCGAAAGTAAATTGCATTCCTACTCAAAAATATCGTATCTTATAATAGAGGGGGCTGATGTGATATGTCCGCGATGTAGGATAGGGGCGGAAAATGATATGCATGCTATTGTACACTGCCCGTGTGTACAGGAGGTGTGGGGGCTGATGGGGGAGGATACAGAAGAGTGGGGTGCTTGTCGGAACAGGGTGTCGCTACTGGAGTTGTGGGGTAAGGATAGGGAGAGTCGGGATTTGGCTAAGCTGGTGATGGTGGCGTGGTCGATATGGAATGCGAGGAATTCGATGGTTCATGGTGGGGAAGTTTTACCGAGTGCCAGAATAGTGCAGGGAGCTGAAGCGTACTTAAAGGACTATTGGGAGGTGATTGGGGAGATGGGAGGGAGGTGTAGGAGTGCGCGTGGGGCGGGGGTAGTGAGTTGGAAACCACCTGAGGGTGAAGGGGTGAAGGTTAATGTAGACGGGGCCGTGTTAGGGGAAAGAGGTTCGGGAGTGGGGGTGGTGGTGCGAGGTGCGGAAGGGGAGGTTTTAGTGGTTGGGTGTAAGCAGGTTCGAGATCAGTGGGATCCTGATATAGTGGAGGCGAGAGCTGGGGAGTATGGGTTACAGGTTGCATGGCAGCAGGGGTTCCGAGAGGTGGTGCTGGAATCAGATTCGCTTCAACTAATCCAAGCATTACGCTCAAACTCTCTTCAGGCCAGCTATTTTGGTTTACTTGTTCGTGATATCATTCGTTTAGCTAGTAAATTTAATTCTTGTTCTTTTTCCCATGTTCGTAGAGAAGGTAATAAGGCGGCTCATGAGGCGGCACATACTTTTCCGGTTGATTATAGCTCTAGGGCGTGGGTTGATAGCGGCCCTCCGATAGTACTTGATATAGCCGCTACGGATTTCGTAGCTGCTACCATTTAATATATTTGAGGCTTTTTACGTCAAAAAAAAAAAAATATCGTTTCTTATACGTATTAAGGCCTTCGTATATGGGACCCGCACGAGACCCGACCCAGACCCAGACCCGACGAGTCCGGGTCTGGGTCTAGAAAATTAGGACCCGTTGGGTACGGGTCGGGTCCGGGTCTGCACAAACTATCACGTGTCCGGGTCCGGGTCTTAGCGGACCCGACCCATGCCCATCTCTACTCACCACAATATATAAAAAAAAAAAAAAGAAAAACAAACACATCAAAGCCTCGCCTCACGTTAGGGGTGTTAAAAAAAACCGAACCGTGGTTAACCGAACCGTAAACCGAATAACCGCTTGTTTTTTCGGTTAAATAATCGAACCGAACGGTTCGGTAACCGAACCGAATTTTTTAGTGTATTTTTAGTTCGGTTTCGGTTTGTCTTTTTGGGGTGTCCGGTTAACCGAAACCGAACCGAATTAATTAATTTTTAAAAAAATCCCAAAAGTCCAAAACCCTAACATCACCCTATACGCAGTAGTCACACTCTCTCAGTCTCTCAGTCTAAAAAAAAAAAAAAGACGATTTCCTTTCTTCTCCGATCCGCCGCTTTGCCGTCGTTTTTTTGCCGATTTGCCGCCGTATTCGACGATTCGCCGTCGTTCTCCCCTACATTTCAGGTAATTCATTCCAAAAAATTATTAATTTGATTTCGAGGGTTTGATTTTAGGGTTTTTGGGGGTTTGATTAAATTTGATTTCGGGGGTCTGATTTTGGGGGTTTCGGGGGTCTGATTTTGGGGGTTTCGGGGGTTTCGAGATTGATGTTAATGGCAAATTTGATTGTGACGAATTTGATTGATATTTGTATAATGATGTTAATTAGTGTTGGTAATTGGATGAATTTGGTGTTGTTACTTGTATAATGATGTTAAATTGTTAATTGGTGTTGCTAATTGGACGAATTTTGTGTTGTTAATTGGACGAATTGGGTGTTGTTACTTGTATAATGATGTTAGTTTGGCGAATTTGATGTTATTTGTAGATTGATATGGAGAGTTTTGTTAATCATAATGTCCAAGAGGTTCAAACTATTCAAAGTGAAGATAGTGGTTCGGTTGCGGAATTTGTTTCGGATGTGGAGACTTCTAGCAGGAAGAGAAAGCGGAAACCACGAAAATCGTGGACAAAGGCTGCTGATCAATCTGAAAGTGGGCCAAATATACGTTCGATGAACTTCATTCACTTTGTAAGTACTCCTGATCCCACAAAATGGAAATGTAAGTATTGTGAAAGATTGATTACTTACCACCCAGTCAATGGAACAAGTGGTCTGAAAAATCATACTGATAGATGTAAGAAATTCCCTGCAAACCTTGATAGGAAACAAAAACTCATTGCTTTTGAGGAGCAAACTGTTGTGACAGATGATGGTACCACTGAAAGTGTTAGTATACCTACTTTGTGGCAATTTGATCAGAGTTTCTGTAGAAAAGAGTGTGCTAAGATGCTGATAACTGATGAACTGCCTTTTGCTTTTGTTGAACGTGAGGGATTTCACAAATTTTGCAAGGCTTTGAATCCCCAGTTTGTACTTCCTTCACGTTCCACAATGACTAGAGATTGTTATGGTTTGTTCATTGATGAGAAGAGGGCTTTGAGTGATTTTTTTAGCAAACTCTTTTTTAGAGTATGCCTTACGACTGATACTTGGACATCAGGTCAAAATCTTTCTTATATGTGTTTGACAGCACACTTTATTGATGATAATTGGAATTTGCATAAAAGGATTCTGAACTTTTGCCCTATTGCTGGTCATTTTGGTGAATTAATTGGTAGGTCTATTGAACAATGTTTGGTTGAGTGGAACTTGAAAAGAATTCTAACATGTACAGTAGACAATGCTAGTGCAAATGATGTGGCTCTTGAATACTTGAGAAGGATAGTTAACTTTTGGAAAGGAAGTGTGTTGGATGGAAAATATATGCATGTGAGGTGTGCAACACATATTCTAAACTTGGTTGTGAGAGATGGTCTTAAAGATATTGATCTTTCTATTCTGAAAATTCGCAATGCTGTGAGATTTGTAAGATCTTCCCCGGCGAGAGCCAAGTCATTTCTTGCTTCTATAAAGGAAGTGGGAATTGATTGCAAGAGTCTTGTTTGTTTAGATGTTGAGACAAGGTGGAACTCCACCTACTTAATGCTTGAGTCAGCTTTGAAATTCAAAGATGTGTTTGATAATATGCATAGCAAAGGTGGTCTTTATACTAGACATTTGTCCAAGACTTATGGCGTGCCTAATGAAAATGATTGGGTTACTGTGAAAACTTTTTTACCATTTCTGGAAATCTTTTATAATGCTACTTTGAAATTGTCGGGTAGCCTTCATGTGACAAGTAATGTCTATCTTCCGGAGATTACTGGAATTGGTACTTTGATTGATTCTTACTGTGAAAATGAGGATGAAAATTTGAGAAAGATGGCTTTTAAGATAAAGGAAAAGCAATAAGTATTGGGCTGATGCTGATAATGTTAATGTTCTAATGTTCATTGCTCTCATACTCGATCCAAGGTGTAAGTGGGATTTTGTGCAATGGACTGTGAATGATAGTTTTGATGAATCGAGTGCTGAGATGTTGAATTTAACCATAAAGAAGACACTTAAAAACTTGTATGATAGCTATGATACTTCTTCCTCAAAGAATAGTGGGAGTAGTTCTTCCATACGATCTACTCCTATGGATCATGATAAGAGTGGGCGTGAGAATAAGAATGGTTGAAGCTTTGATTTGCACTCAAGATTGGCTTCGCACATCTCATGGCCCTCTTATAATAGAGGAATGTATACTTGACTTGGAGGAGTTGGAAGAAAGTAAGTCTTCTTTATTTTCATGCATGGGTTGTACAATTTCTTTGTGTTGATATTGAATATCTAATTACTATACCTTATCGCATTGTGATTTTTTGTGGGTATGCCGGAATTGATAAACGAGCAACCTCAAATCATTATTGATAAATAGATGGTGGCTTCTCACGAATATTCATTTGGGTTTTGAAGGTTGACGACTTGATGAACAATGGAGGAAATCTGCTTGTTTTTTTTTTTTCTCCTACTGAATTGTATTTTTTTCTTGTTTGATTTAAGACCCCATTTTTAAGATTTTAAGGTGCAATTTGATTATTGTATTGCATAATGGATATTGGATAATCGACATTTTGGCGTTGAAGAAGCATCGAGAATGGGAGAAGAGATGCCATTCTCTGTTTTTTCACTTTTTTGACGTTCTGCTTCTGTTTTGTATTCGGTTACACGGTTAACCGAAAACCGAACCGAATTTTCGGTTAACCAAATTTTTCGGTTCGGTTACGGTTCGACTTTTTGCCGAAAAGTATTTTCGGTTAACCGAAAAATCAGTTCGGTTCGGTTCGGTTAACCGAAATGAACACCCCTACCTCACGTACGCAGAAGAGAAAGAAAAGTAGAAAGAAAAGAAGAGAAGAGGAGAAGAAGAGGTCGCGCGATTTTCCCCACGAGCCACCACCGTGCGCCGCCAGGACCACCGTCGCCCAGCCGCCCTACTCCCTACCCTTCCTCTCTCTTGATTTTATATCAAGAATAGTAAGTTTCCTCATCTTTTCATAATTGTATAATTGGGGTTTTTCGAGTTTGTGTTCAATTGATGATTAGAACGCGATTATTGTGATGGGCTTGTTGTTTTAGGGTTGTAATCGTGTTTATGGTGATTGTGGTTATGGGTTGTGATTTTCGAATTTGGGGGTTTTTGCTAGTTAGGGTTCATGCTAATTGGGATTGATTTTGTGTATGGAATTACTTGAATTTTGGAGGGGAGGTTTATTATGAGTTGGGTAAACTATGGTTTTAATTTGGGAGCGTTTTATGATGATTTAATTTATGAAAATGTATTCTGCCCATTTCTGATTTTTGGCCTAATTCGGATGTTTATGTTGTTGTTTTGGTGATTTAATGGTGGATTATTGTTGTTGGTGTAATTGGGAAGGTGTTGTGCGAATTTGGTGTTGTTTGGAGATTGTTTGGGGGTTGAAATGTGATGTTTAAGGACTTATGGTAGAGCTGCCCCTATTTTGTGATTAAGTGTTGTAATCGTGTGTAGTATGGTGTGTGAGTGTATTTCGTTATCAATCAAGTTTAGTGCAAGTATCGATTGGTAGAATGGTTGAGTGATTTGTTGTTTACTATTTGTGTTTAGGTTGTGTGTTCGAGGAGTTCCCATTCTAGTTTGATCACCCACATACTAATCGTAAGTAAGGTAAGAACGTTGATCTATTCCTTGAATTCCATGCTCAATCTTGTTCTATTTGACCCTCTAACCCTTTAAACCTCGCACTTGTAATCATGTGCCTATTTCATATTTATTTACTTATAGTTTGTACCAATACCACACTGCACCTCCATTGAAATCTTGTGTCTTAGCACCCTCTGCGGCCTTTCGGCCTCTCGTGATGTTCGGCCTCTCGGCCTTGGCTACACTTGACCACTCGGCCTCTCGGCCGAATGGTTTCTCGTTGATTGTTTAGCATGTTTGCTTTCTTATGTCGTTCAGAATTGAATTCGGCTATGACCGTTTGTGACTCGAGTTGTCAAATAACGTACCATCGAATAATGAATGTAAAACGGATGAAAGAAAATGAAATGACACCACCTAGAGTACGATGATGCGGCTTGACCGATCATCATTTGATATACCTCTGATCAAGGTACTTTTGGGTCGGATTAGCTACCGACTTCCTAATAGTCTTCCTCCTAGATGGGAATCTCGTCCTACCGGCCCATCTTGCGAGGGGTGTGCACACTGGGGGTTATTAGGGGCGATACTTACAACTCTAGCTCAGAACAAAGTTCGTTAATGTGGGGGTTGTGGGGTAGGACCCTGGCCGAACGATTGAATAAATAATCTTAATTTGTTGGCTTGTACTATGTACAGAATTGTTGTATTTCGAGCGGCGATGCTCATTTGATATCTCGTTCTACTGTTGTTGTTACTCCTTACATATATCATCAATCTGTTCTTGTTAGCTACGCGCCTCAGGCGCGTATCTTAATTGTTATTCTTCTATTTAATATTTCTTACTCAGCCTGTGCTGACGTTCTATTTTCTGGTTTGTCCCTACCTTATTCGGGGGCCTATGTCATTCTTCGATGGCATAGTTGACAGGTCTTGATGATGTGGATGCCTGCTTAAGAAGTCGTGCATGTTGGGGTTTTCAAAGTCATTTATTGAGTCTCATTTTGAATTGGTTGTAATTTGGTTATGGTTTTGAGAACTGTAGTTCGACTAGAAAGTCTTCCGCTGTTGTTTAATTAATTACCTAGTTATTTATGTTAGTTTATTGATTTTTAAGCCTAGCGATTGCCTCGTTAGTCAATTGCGGCGTAACGACTCTTTATTTTCTGGTTTTTATTTTAGCGAAAATTTAGGGTTGTTACAATATATATATCAGGTGCGAACTCCCCCTCGCGTGAGAACTGCGCACCGCCATAGAGTGACACGTGCTGTCGCATGGAGTGACACCCGCTTATAATCACAAAAAAAGATCCAAAAACAAAAATTTCACTCAGTTTCTCTCTCCTCCCCGTTTACCCTCTCCTGCTGTCAAACTCTCCCAAAAAATTTCATCTCACTCGTCGTCGCCGTCGCATCTCAGCTACCGCCGGTAATCCGTCGCCATCACGTCTCCTCCAATCGTCGTTGCGCACTCCACTATCGCTGGTATGTTTCCTCGCCGTCAATCAGGTTGGATTTCGTTCTCTCTCCTCTTCATTTCAGAAAACAAATCAAGTGCTTCTAATCAAAATAGAATCTGAAGTTTAAATCAAATTAGGCGAGATCAGGTGCGAACTCCCCCTCGCGTGAGAACTGCGCATCACCATAGAGTGACACGTGCTGTCGCATGGAGTGACACCCGCTTATAATCACAAAAAAAAAGATCCAAAAACAAAAATTTCACTCAGTTTCTCTCTCCTCCCCGTTTACCCTCTCCTGCTGTCAAACTCTCCCAAAAAATTTCATCTCACTCGTCGTCGCCGTCGCATCTCCGCTACCGTCGGTAATCCGTCGCCAACACGTCTCCTCCCATCGCCGTTGCGCACTCCACTATCGCTGGTCTGTCTCCTCGCCGTCAATCAAGTTGGATTTCGTTCTCTCTCCTCTTCATTTCAGAAAACAAATCACGTGCTTCTAATCAAAATAGAATCTGAAGTTTAAATCAAATTAGAATCAGAAGTTTACATTTTATTCTACAATAATTAAGTTATAGTTTAGATTTAATGTGATTTTAAGGCGTGATTCGAGCGATCTCGAATCAGGTTGAAGATCTTAGCATTTGAAGCTTTAATGAAATTTTCGAAATTAGTTTATTTTACTTTTAGTCAGAATGCTTGTTTGTTTGCTAGAATCGAGTTTTTTTTGTTGTTTAGAATCAAAGAAGTTCATGTTAGTTCATGTGATTCTAAGGTTTTTGGATTTATAATTTTGTGGAAAATACAATGACACCAACTAAACAATATAATGACACTATATTTCGAGAACGATCTAATTTTGAAATTAAATTTGTGGGTTTGAGATTTTTAGATTTCGTGGAAAATATTATGACACTTGCTAAACAATAAAATGACATTAGGTTTGAGATTAATTTTTAGAGTGAAAAGAGCATGTATCATTCTATGGTAGTTCAGCGTCACTAGATGTTGGGTGTCTTGTCACTGTATGATGCTTTTGAGTAATTTTAAAGTGAAAACCGTCTGTGTCACTCTATGGACAAACATGTGTCACGGTATGTACAAAACGTGTGTCGTTCTATGGTTGTGTAATTGCATGAACAATCTTGTGTCACTCTATGGACAATAAAATGACACCTACTGAACAATAAAATGACACTAGGTTTGATATTAATTTTTAGAGTGAAAACAGCGTGTGTCACTGTATGGACAAAGGTGTGTCACTCTATGGACAAACCTATGTCATTCTATGACTGTGTAATTCTATGAACAATCTTGTGTCATTATATGAGCAAACGTGCTTCATTCTATGGACAAACGTGTGTCATTCTATGGACAAACGTGTGTCATTCTATGTTAAGCGCAGGAAGCTGATTGTTATTGTCGAGAACATGTGAGAATGTGATTTCTGATGTTGTAGGAATTGTTATTGCCGAGTATGAAAAGTTGATTGTCTTTGAATGAGCTATGGTTTTCGTTGATCTTGATTGTGCTTGGTTCATAGTGATACATACATTTTGGGTCTGTGTCATTCTATGGTAGTTTAGTTTCATTGGATGGTGGAGTGTATGTCATTGTGTGATGCTTTTGAGATTAATTTTTAGAGTGAAAACAGCCTGTGTCACTTTATGGACAAACATGTGGAAATAGATCCATTCCAAAGTGGAAATAGTCTTTTGAGCACTGAGAAATGAGAATGAGAAATAGAGGACTACAGATTATGTAATGTCCTATGTCTTCTCAAGGGCAATAGTCTCTTGTTATGGTACTATGCAGAGTAAAAATCAGTACAATGGGATGACAACAACATTGATCAAGGGCAAAACTTGCAAGTTCAAATCACATTAACTCAGAAACTATTGATGCTATATACTGATGAATGTACAAGTCTTGTAGCATCCCACAGAAGGTATGGCAACACTGAATCCGAATGGTATTACTGTCATTTGGTGCTACATAACTTGTGATTTCCTTCTGATAAACATTACTTTTCTTAATAATCTACGAACTAAGAATACTGCCTAACAGAAATATTGATTTCAGTATGTTCGCGCTGATTTTCAGTGCGTCTACAACAGTAATCTTCTGCTACTGCTGCTGGTGCTGCTACTACTACTGCTACCAGCAGTGTTCTGTACTGCGCTTTTTTGCTTTCGTTTTCTTGCCTCCATTAATCTCCTGGCTTGTTCTACTTGGCTTTCTTTGATCATCTAGTCTAATATTTCTTGAACCAGATAATGTGCAAGGCTAGAGATTGGCGCACAACGGTCTGACCTCCTTGAACTCCCACCTACTGATGATGAGACACTGGTTCTGCAGTTAGTATAGCACAAAACCCTCAGACTGTGTTATTCTTTGATATTGTGTTAGTACTTCTCCTTGACTCTGCCCTTTGGCCTTGCATTTTATGGTAAGTCAGTAATCCTAATTAAGTGGCTAAGATGTTACTTAGTTTGATTAAATGGTGATTATTATCGGGATAATTAGTCCATGGGGTTGCGCTAATCATGATTATGCGCCTGACTTGTGATACTAAGGATATTGAAAGAGATTAGGATGACATATTGGAAATAGTCTTTTGAGCAGTGAGAAATGCGGATGAAGAAATAGAGGACTACAGATTATGTAATGTCTTATTTCTTCTCAAAGTCGATTAGCTCAAACTGGTAGAGCGTGTGCAATGCACAAGGTGTGGGTTCAACTCCCATGTCGGCTATAATATGACAAGGAGGCTTGGCTAGTAGACTGTTTGGTGTTTGAAAGTTAAAGGATTTTTTTTTTTTTTTTTTTTTTTTTTTGGTACAGAAAGTTAAAGAAATTGTTGTTAGCTGTCTGGTCAATATGTCCGAAAAACATCATATAGATTGCTGGTTCATTGAATATTACCATGAAGAAAAAGGAAAAACACAACAATACAAGCTTATTGCAGTCTACGTAGGAATCGAACCTACACCTTCCGCCAAATGGACAGAGCTCTACCAATTGAGCTAGTAGACTATTGAGTTTAAGACACAACAATAGAATATCTCGAAATAAACATTACCATGATGGAGAAGCAAAAACAACAAACACACCAAAATATGTAGGAGCACCAATCAACAACTAAAAAGTTCACCCATACAAACACCAATAATGAACAATCATACCCACGACTTCTCCTCTAAACTTCAGAGATCATAGAAAAATCGCCAACTACCACCAAATTGCTACACCTCCAACAATGCGACCACACCACAACAACCACCACCCCAACCCAAAAACGACACTGAAAGTCTAAAGTTAACCTGAAGAATAAGACACAAAATTAGAACTAAGCCAAAAATATGATTTCATTGATCCTACATTCAGGTTCCATATATAGTAGGTCTAATACATACGTGCATATTTGATGGTTCGAAATGAAGCTGAAGGCAAGTTAAGATTGATTAAAAAAGAACTCTGCCTCTCCCTTTCCAAGTACAATCCCCCCGCAATATCAAAACAATTACTCCAAGCCTCTTTCTTTTCAAGTACACCTCCATACAATGACACCCACCGTCTATACAATAACGCAAGAGTGTCCATACAATGACACCTCCATCCAATGACACCTATTGTCCATATAATGACACAAAAGCGTACACACGATGACACCTCCATCAAATGACGCTCGTTGTCCATACAATGACACAAGAGTGTCGATACAATGACACACTACGTCAAATATGGGCTTCGAGAACCAGCCTAAGAGAACGGAATTTTGTAAAACTGATCTCTTTTTTATATGAGAACGGGTACGTTTAAAACCATTCTTAAACATGATTCGCGGAAAAAGGAAAATATACAATAAATACCAACGAGAACGGTTTCACTAAAAACCGTTCTAAAAGGGTCTTTTAAAACGGTTTTCTGAGGAACCGTTCTAAAAGATCAACCTTTTAAAACGGTTAATATAAAAACCGTTTTAAAAGATTAGTTTTTTTCTTCTTGGCATAAATCATACGGATAAGTCACAACATTGTAACTTCCGCCTCCTCTTTCTCTGTTACTCCCTCTGATCTCCTCTTCCCATCTTCTAATTTTTCTCCTATGTTTCTCTCTCACTTCTCATTTCTCTTTTGCTCTTCCCATCTTAAGTGTCTCTCTCTCTCTCTCTCTCCTTTTTTCCCGTTTTGAGGACGACGTTGTTTTCGTCTTCAAATTGTCGCCGCGGTCCATCTTCGGCTGTAGAAGTGCAGCGAATGCTTCACTTCGACAAGATCTGGTCTTACGCAGAGTCCAGCCTCGAAAACCCGTCCTCCGGCGACCTTTTCCCCGCCTTCTCAAGCCGTCAAACACGCCTTCGTCCGGCTAGGGTTCATCGGTCTCTTCACTTGTAATTTCTTACAACTTTGATGTTTTATTTGTGATTAATTTATGCATAATCTATCTACTTTTTCAGATCTACTTTCTATAAGCTTCAAGATAAAATTTTGAGATTTCGTCTCTCTAATCTATGTCATATGTGTTTTTAACTTAGTTTTTTTGTTTTAATTTACTTTTTCTAATGATATTTGTTTTTAATGTATGGTTAGAACGATAATGAGGAGGAAGTTGAAGAACAATGGCCGGATGTAGCTTATTGAACAAGATGAAGATGAAGATGATGATGACAAGATTCACAAGAAAAATAGTGTTAGGTTTATCAATTTGGTTAGTTTTATTTTTGTTTGGTGATTCTGTAATTATTGACTTATTGCAGTGTACCCCAATTTATTAGAAGTACTTGGAGAACCCATTTTCATGTTGTTGTTATTGTTATTGCTGTTGTTGTTGTTGATGATGTTGCTGTTGTTGCGTTGTTGCTGGTGGTGGTGGGTTGGGGATTGTGGTGTGGGTCTAGGAAAGTGGAGCATCTCGAGAAAAAAAAAAAAAATTTGAAAAAATTGAGGACCTATAAGAACGGTTATGCAGAAAACCGTTCTGGAAGGCTTAAAGTATAAGAACGGTTTTCGGCGTAATAGTTCTTATAGATCTTTTAGAACGGTTTTTAGTACAACCGTTCTTATAGGCTTTAAGAACAGTTCAAACCGTTCTCTTACCCTTTAAGTACCGTCGTCTAGAGAACGGTTCCGAAACCGTTCTGCTTAGCTTTAGAGGAACCGTTCTCTTAGCCCATTTTTGACGTAGTGACACCTCCATACAATGACACAAAAGTGTCGATAGAATGACACCTTCATACAATGACACAAGAGTGTCCATACAATGACACAACATAGTCCATACAATGACACTCAAAATCTATCAAAATGTTCATATAATTTGCAGGAAATAAAGTAGAAACCCTAGATTTTCATCTAAACCGGAAAAAACTGGATAAAAAAAATACAGAATCAAAACGATTAGGACAAACAAAATCAAAACGATCAATTAGGACGAACAAAATCAAAACAATCCGAAACAAAAGTTAAATGCACAATCTCGTCGGAAAATCAATTTAATCAAATTGAATAAAGTTCAAAATCGACAAATTGAAACCAAGTGAATTAAAAGTTAAATGCTTAATTAAGGAGTGAGAAAGAGAAATTACCTTCGGATTTCGCCGGCGAGGTGAAAACGCTGGCCGGGAACGCGCATCAGTTGTCGCCGTCGCACTTCTGCCGTCGTCGCACTTCCTTATCACCTGGAAACTGCCCGGAGTAGTTGTAAAACAAATTGAAAGCAGGCATAACCTGGAAAAATGCGCCAATTTATAAATTAATTGAAGATAAATGAAGAATAACTGACCTAAGATCTCGTTGATGTCGATCACGTTGCAAGAATCTTGTCGGAAAAGCTAGAGTGTAGCGATGAGGAGAGAGAATGATAGAGGCGGCAAGGAGAGAGACCGCAGCGGCGTCGAAGTGCGCGAGAGAAGAGATAAAAATGGTCATGGTGACGGAACCGGAGGCAGAAGCGGTGGCGACGACGGCTGAGAGAGTGCGCGAGAGAGAGGAGAGAGAAAATATGTAGGAGAAATGTCGCAGTTGAGGAGAGAGGGTTTGAGGAGAGAGAAAGTGAAAAATTGATAATGATTTGGAACGTGGAAAAACAACCCGGTAATTTCTTATTTAAACCACAGATAGGTGGCTTAATCTGGGGCGTCGAAAATGGTAGATCGGACGGCTCTTAATTGGTGTGCAGTACTCACCTAAGAAGGGGTACTCTTATGATCCTCACTCTATATATATATATTAAAACCCGAAACCTAGTATTTCCTAGAAGGACACTAGGCATTCGTTAATTGGATAGCACTAAGTAATTACATAATATGGAAATTATTAGCTAATTTATGAAAAATAAAAATAATATAATTTATTGTGATTATGGTGGTAAGCTAATCTATCGAAAATAATAGTGTTGCTAATCTAATCTAATACTATATATTAAAACCTGAAACCAAGTCTTTGTTAGAAGGACACTTGACATACATTAATTGGATAGCACTATGTAATTACATAATATGGAAATTATTAGCTAATTTATGGAAAATAATATAATCTATGGTGATTATGGTGGTAACTGGTAAGCTAATTTATTGAGAATAATAGTGTTGCTAATAATATTATAACAAAAATAAACTAACAATTTAATAAAATGAGTATAACAATATAGATATACAGCTCGGGCGCGGGCCTGGCATATTATTATATATAAATACAATAGCGGTAGATTTAGAAGCATTTTAGGTCATCCACATCAGATTTGACATCAGCGCCATGTCACCGATGACATCAACATTCCGTAATTTAGGCAGTAAAATCTATAGAATAAACAATGGTTTCCGTAAATAAATATATGTACCGAATTCATATGTATTAAATCTAGCTATAAACAGAAAATATATTAAAATGTCCGTATTCACACGCATAAAAATAAATCTGCATCAAAATGGCATATTCTGTTTATAAAAAAAAAAAAGGAATCAAATTTTTTAAATTATATTCTGTGGCCGAGATTTTGATAGTCAATCAAATCATATTTTTAGAAAATATAATTTGAAGAATCTAAATTTATATATAATAAATATATACGGTCCATAAAAATGTCATAAATTATGGGCCAAATTATTTAAAAATGTAAACAAATAAAATAAATTTGTTTTGAATTCCTTAAAAATGTGAACCGTGATTTTGATTTACGAAAAGATCTCCAAAAGATTATTTTGTTTCCTTAATATACTCTAATCATCTCGCTAATTAAAGAAATGATATATCAATTGTGATTTCAATATCTAGTGTTTTTTTAAAATTGTGCTACATAACCTATTTATATAAATAGGCCTTGCTAACATCCTCACCAAGCTCACAAACTTCAAGGCCATCAGGGATACCATTTTTTCTTGAACTACAATAACCCCAAGTAGATGGCTAAAGTCATTAGATTCTCTTGAGTTCTCCTCTATTCGATCTAATTTGATATTGTACTATACAGTACTCTTTAACAACGTACAATGATTACGACGTGTATACGTCAATTAGATGTCATTGTGTTTATTTTGTTATTTCCTTAGTGGAATTGTATTTTTATATGTTTTTGTAATTGTAATTGCAATTGCAATTGTAATTAAATTAGGGTGTAATGTACAACTCTTGATTGATTTACCGGTTGTTTGAAGATAATAGAGATTCATTTTATCAATGCACGATAATTTCGTACAAACTAATCACTATAAGGCTAGCAGAACGAAGCAATTTCACATTTTTGTAAGTTGAACTTGACAATTAATGTTCTACGTATTACGCGGGCAACGTAATCAACCAAGCCTTAGTTAATTTTTACGCGGGTGTATGTACATGTGATGGTGAGGTGGTGATATAACTATAATAAATTATAAGTAACATGCATGATTAGTTTAAGAAATTGTTTTGATACTACGTTATTTGCTACATGATTCATATATGATGGCATATATCCATGGTTCTAATTTTATCTTTATGTCCCATAAAAAAACCATTATTTTTTGTATTAATATACATAGTATACAAATAGCTTCCCCATGAGATAAATCTAATCATGGAAAACTCATACCGGTTTCAATGTTGATCGATAACAATCTACGTAATTTATACGGGTGAGCAACTATAAAAAGGGCACGGGTGTCAAATTGGATCATACTAGCCCGTACAATACTGGTAGATTTAACAACATTCTAGGCCGTCCACTTCAGACCTCATGCCACGTCAAATTTAATGTCATCACCCATTATATTAATTATAAATCATAACACAATAAAAGGAAAACTGCCTAAATTTTCTATATTACACACGGTAAATCAGAATATTCCAACCTATCATATATTGGATAAATCAAATAATTTCCAAATTAAATTCTATATACCCGCAAATTTTATTTAATACCTGAAATAACTCATAATATTTCAAAAATCATTAACACATGATCTTTCAAAAAAATTAAATCATGACCTGCAAAAATTTTGGCCGTTAATTTTGGCATGAAATATGGCTTCAAAACGAAATCTATCTTCTAAATTCTTATTTGATCAAATCATGTCCTCATTTGTGAGCAAAACATATAAGACGATAAAATAGAGGGGAAACAAATAGGTACAAAAATTTCGAAACAAGCATCAGAAGAATCCGTCTACTTAATTAGAAAATAAAATATTCAAACGGAATTTAATTATTATTTACACAATCATAACTTCTGAATAAATCTCTAACAGATTATAATTTTGCAAAGTTAAATTTAATCACTAACAATATCATAATAAAATCTGCATCAAAACCATATTCCATTTATAAATAATGGAATCAAATCTTTTAAAAGGCATCAAATATTTACAGATCACATATCGTATACCGAGTATGGAAGTGTACTTTATATACCAACCTGAAATATATCCATTCACATTAAGTTTAAATATGGTCCATCACGAGTTAGGCGAAATATATTTTTAAAAAAAGGTATTAAAGCTTTTAAAATAATATATATCACATGGTTATCTCAATTTATGCACGTAATCAGTCACCTTTAATAATCACAATTCGGTATAGACATTCTGTATGGTATCCATATAGTGCAAATTGAACGGCTTCACAATTAGTTAGACATGTCAAATGGGTCAAGCGGGTCAAATACGGTTATTTTGCACGGTGTCTAATCTGGTCAACAGATCCGGTCAAACTAGACGAAAAAATTATGTGGGCTAAGACAGGTTCGGGTAGTTAGGGCTCACGAGTCATATAAAGCATTGTCATTACTCAGCAAAATAGGGTCAAATTGAGTTAAGTTACTCGGTAACTTAAACTTTTAAGTTTTAACAGGTCCAAAAAATTACAGTTTTGAGACACATAAAGATTATCCTGATTTCAAGGGTACTCCTATAGTAGCTACTACCATATTAGCATAACTTAGCCAATTACGGGTCAAAACGGGTCAACAAGTTAGGTTATCTGATCTCTGACCATAAATTTTATAATGGTTTTATATTATACTTCTAATGTGGATATTATTTTAGCACCATTACATTTTAAATTTGATTTAATATGAGTATTATCGGTCAATGGGTCGAGGGAAGTTAGACGAAAAAAAATATGTACGAGCAAACAAATATGGGTCAAACACGGGTTGGGAGAAAGGGGTGGTGCTTATTTTTTTTTAAGAGATAGCACATGAATTTGTTCATTTTAATTTTGAAATGTCTATTTTTTTTATAATTTCCAAATTAAATTCTATATACCCGCAAATTTTATTTAATACCTGAAATAACTCATAATGTTTCAAAAATCATTAACACATGATCTTTCAAAAAAATTAAATCATGACCTGCAAAAATTTTGGCCGTTAATTTTGGCATGAAATATGGCTTCAAAACGAAATCTATCTTCTAAATTCTGATTTGATCAAATCATGTCCTCATTTGTGAGCAAAACATATAAGACGATAAAATAGAGGGAAAACAAATAGGTACAAATATTTCGAAACAAGCATCAGAAGAATCCGTCTGCTTAATTAGAAAATAAAATATTCAAACGGAATTTAATTATTATTTACACAATCATAACTTCTGAATAAATCTCTAACAGATTATAATTTTGCAAAGTTAAATTTAATCACTAACAATATCATAATAAAATATGCATCAAAACCATATTCCATTTATAAATAATGGAATCAAATCTTTTAAAAGGCATCAAATATTTACAGATCACATATCGTATACCGAGTATGGAAGTGTACGTTATATACCAACCTGAAATATATCCATTCACATTAAGTTTAAATATGGTCCATCACGAGTTAGGCGAAATATATTTTTAAAAAAGGTATTAAAGCTTTTAAAATAATATATATCACATGGTTATCTCAATTTATGCACGTAATCAGTCACCTTTAATAATCACAATTCGGTATAGACATTCTGTATGGTATCCATATAGTGCAAATTGAACGGCTTCACAATTAGTTAGACATGTCAAATAGGTCAAGCGGGTCAAATACGGTTATTTTGCACGGTGTCTAATCTGGTCAACAGATCTGGTCAAACTAGACGAAAAAATTAGGTGGGCTAAGACAGGTTCGGGTAGTTAGGGCTCACGGGTCATATAAAGCATTGTCATTACTCAGCAAAATAGGGTCAAATTGAGTTAAGTTACTCGGTAACTTAAACTTTTAAGTTTTAACAGGTCCAAAAAATTACAGTTTTGAGACACATAAAGATTATCTTGATTTCAAGGGTACTCCTATAGTAGCTACTACCATATTAGCATAACTTAGCCAATTACGGGTCAAAACGGGTCAACAAGTTAGGTTATCTGATCTCTGACCAGAAATATTATAATGGTTTTATATTATACTTCTAATGTGGATATTATTTTAGCACCATTACATTTTAAATTTGTTTTAATATGAGTATTATCGGTCAATGGGTCGAGGGAAGTTAGACTAAAAAAAATATGTACGAGCAAACAAATATGGGTCAAACACGGGTTGGGAGAAAGGGGTGGTGCTTATTTTTTTTTAAGAGATAGCACATGAATTTGTTCATTTTAATTTTGCAATGTCTATTTTTTTTATAATTTCCAAATTAAATTCTATATACCCGCAAATTTTATTTAATACCTGAAATAACTCATAATATTTCAAAAATCATTAACACATGATCTTTCAAAAACATTAAATCATGACCAGCAAAAATTTTGGCCGTTAATTTCGGCATGAAATATGGCTTCAAAACGAAATCTATCTTCTAAATTCTGATTTGATCAAATCATGTCCTCATTTGTGAGCAAAACATATAAGACGATAAAATAGAGGGGAAACAAATAGGTACAAAGATTTCGAAACAAGCATCAGAAGAATCCGTCTACTTAATTAGAAAATAAAATATTCAAACGGAATTTAATTATTATTTACAGAATCATAACTTCCGAATAAATCTCTAACAGATTATAATTTTGCAAAGTTAAATTTAATCACTAACAATATCATAAGAAAATATGCATCAAAACCATATTCCATTTATAAATAATGGAATCAAATCTTTTAAAAGGCATCGAATATTTACAGATCACATATCGTATACCGAGTATGGAAGTGTACTTTATATACCAACCTGAAATATATCCATTCACATTAAGTTTAAATATGGTCCATCACGAGTTAGGCGAAATATATTTTTAAAAAAGGTATTAAAGCTTTTAAAATAATATATATCACATGGTTATCTCAATTTATGCACGTAATCAGTCACCTTTAATAATCACAATTCGGTATAGACATTCTGTATGGTATCCATATAGTGCAAATTGAACGGCTTCACAATTAGTTAGACATGTCAAATGGGTCAAGCGGGTCAAATACGGTTATTTTGCACGGTGTCTAATCTGGTCAACAGATCCGGTCAAACTAGACGAAAAAATTATGTGGGCTAAGACAGGTTCGGGTAGTTAGGGCTCACGGGTCATATAAAGCATTGTCATTACTCAGCAAAATAGGGTCAAATTGAGTTAAGTTACTCGGTAACTTAAACTTTTATGTTTTAACAGGTCCAAAAAATTACAGTTTTGAGACACATAAAGATTATCCTGATTTCAAGGGTACTCCTATAGTAGCTACTACCATATTAGCATAACTTAGCCAATTACGGGTCAAAACGGGTCAACAAGTTAGGTTATCTGATCTCTGACCATAAATTTTATAATGGTTTTATATTATACTTCTAATGTGGAGTATTATTTTAGCACCATTACATTTTAAATTTGTTTTAATATGAGTATTATCGGTCAATGGGTCGAGGGAAGTTAGACTAAAAAAAATATGTACGAGCAAACAAATATGGGTCAAACACGGGTTGGGAGAAAGGGGTGGTGCTTATTTTTTTTAAGAGATAGCACATGAATTTGTTCATTTTAATTTTGCAATGTCTATTTTTTTTTTTTTTTTTTTTTTTTTTTTTTTTTTTTTTTTTTTTGTATCGGGGTTACGACATCGTCTTTTCAAACAATCTCTATCATAATCACTAGACTAACATTTTCAATAACAATCAATTTAAATCGAAAAAAATTAGTACTACAGCTATGATACCGTTTTATACTATTATTTTTTTTTAATTTAGTGTATATAATCATTTCATTAAACAGCCCGTGCAATTTTGCACGGGTATTAAACTAGTATTAATTAATAGGCAATACATCTTGTGCAATTTTTTTGCGTCCACATCAGCGATGATGTCATCGCCACCTCATCATCTGTCACATAATTATTCTGAAAAAATATAGCTATGAAGGCTTGAATCTGTGACTTCGTGTTTATATTTTAACACTTCAACCCGCTATGGCAACTAATTTTGTTGATTCTTTTATTAACAAAATTATATATAAAGATGTATTGCCTATTAAGTAATATAATATATTTAAAAAATACTTTCCCTAATTAAATTTTAAGAATAAACAATGGTTTCTATAAATAAAAAAATCTACTAATATATTTCCCTAAATAGCCGTTATTCATTATATTTTTTACTGCAATAATATAGCAAAAAAATAAAAAAAACGGATGACATAACATACATGTTAGTTCCACACCTCCATTGCCAATCCGATATGCATGCTTTTACTTCTTTAGCATTTGCTTTAACCTCATAATAATATGTGATTTGAGTCATTTGCATGTTCGGATCAATGCTGAAACATGTCTGTCATGTTAGTATACGAGTAAATGGGTGCAAGTCAATACATGTCACGAGTCATAAAAGTTCAGTACGGGGAAATGAATGCAGGTCAATTAATGTTGTATGCGGAATCATGTCCGTCAAATTAGAAGACGAGTAAACAGGTGCAGGTAAATCATGAACTATTAGGATTCAGTTAAATCCTTGAATGTAACATAATCGCAACACTCCGTAATTTATGTTAATAAATCAGAGACCGGAGTTCATGTTTTATTTCTCGCATAGCCATTTTGCTTCTAAATTAATTCTACTATTTCTTTTGCAGACAATTGATGTATCGATGAAGTGTTGCGGGTGGAAAATTAAAACATTTTGGAAAATGAAGTTTGGATCAATGCGGACTCATGTCCATCAACTTAGAATACGGGTAAACGGGTGCAGGTCAATACATGTCACGACTCATAAAAGGTGTGTTCATGACCTTGGATAAGCGGGTCAAAACGAGCCGAGTTATCGAGTTAGCTAAGGTTTTGACTGCTCTAATTACCATTGTATGCCCAACTATTTCTGATATTTTTTAATTTTGATACGAATTATTATCGTTGGCTAAATTAAAAAAAAAAATATCAATAAATTAAACATATGTATTAACAAAGTTATTGTGAAGGAATATCATTTTTATTCTTAAAAAAGAGTTATTGTAAATATCATTTAACAATCAATGCAATTTTGCAAAGATATCAACTATCTAAAATTAGCTTTTGATTTATTATTATATTACTTTAAACTCCACTATTTCATTTTTGTGTTGAATCCCATCTTTCTTTCATGTTATATTAATGGTCAAATTGGGTTAACGAGTCAAGAAAGAACCTGACCCAAAAATATGTTGGTTGAAATGGATTCCGTTAAATATAAGTCATGGCCTACCAATCACCAAAACCAAGTTCATGGCTAAAAAAAAAGCGCATCGAGTCCCCATCATATCAATTTACCGGGTCAACAGGTTTTTTGATAGTTTGGACGTCATGTGTTCTATTTTATACTTTAAGACGCCTCTATCAATTTGCGTAAATTATTATCATGGAAACCTATATTCGAATAATATTATATAAAGATATAAAATTTAGTAAATGACCATTTCATAACAAGCCATGCAATATGTTCTTAACTTAAACACGTTAAAATTATAGAGAGAAATCGGGCAACCCGTGCAATTTTGCACGGGTACTAAACTAGTGCAAACTAGTTAGTTAGATTTTTATTCATCCACTGGGGGAGTAAATATTCAAAAGATCTTACAAAAAATTTAATCCACTAAATTAGCTATTTAAGCTCTCAACTACGTCATTGTAACACATGCTATTTGTCCAAGCTAGCAATTTTCCCGCTCTGAAAATAGCCTGCAATTTCTCTCTTGCCATATAGCATAGCAATTGATTCTCCCATTCTTCCTGCTATGCTTCTTTAAATACCAATCAATCTCCCTTCTTAAGCTCCAGCTATGCCTTCTCATGTTCATCCAGTTACACGTTTCTCTCCAAATAGCTTTAGAGAAGACGAATTCGAAGAATAAATGTATACCAGATTTAGTTGCTTCCTTACAAAGATAACACATGTTCACCATAATTAGACCCCTTTTATCCAGTGTTAGGAGCTTTCTTTGCATTGCAAGAGTTGCAATGAAGGAATGTTTGGGCGAATTTATACTATTCCAAATAATTTTGGTGTCTCTGAATTTCGGATGTCGTAGTCTGAAGAAATCATAGGCTTTTCTACTAGGAATTTGCCATCCTTACTCCAAGATTTGATCAGACTTTTAGCTTCCATGATAGAGGTGGTCTTTTCCAAAATTTCGTCTCGAACCCTCAGTATGCTGGATAGTGATTCAACATTGTGTGGCTTATTCCTGACTTCCCAGATGCTCCTTTTTCCTGTAGACATAGCTCCTAATCCAATACACCCACACATTGCTCTTGTATGATTCTATGATCCATAATCCTTCAGAGATAAGAGCATTATTCCAAGCTAAAATCTCCTTAATGTTGAAACCTCCTTCCTCTCTAGGGGCACAAGAGCTAGCCCAACTCTTGTAAATCATTTTCCTGTGACCTTCAGGTATGCTCCATAGATAATTTCTGCATAGCTTATCAAGTTGGTGTATAATTCCTTTTGGAAGAAGAATGACATTGCACCAATAATTCTGAATACATAATAGGACAGAGTTTATGAGCTGAACTTTCCCCGCGTATGACAGTAATTGTGTGGACCAATGTTGTAGATGACTTTTGATTTTGGAGATTAATTGACTGTACATCCGGCTATTGATCATTGTTGAATTAAGAGAGCTTCCGAGGTATCTGAAAGGAATGGTCCCTCCCGGAATTGAGTGATACCAAGAATGTCCTCCTTGTTTCCTGGATTAATGCTCGCAAAATATGATTCTGTTTTCTGTGGATTTGCACTCAAACTTGAGTTTGCAGAGAAGATTTCCAAGGTTTTGGTGACTGCCTTTACAGATGAGTTGTCTCCCCTTGAGAAAATCATCAAATCATCGGCAAAAACCAAGTGAGTCAGTCCAATTCTTGAGCATTTAGGATGAAAGGAATAACTTTGGTCCTGAATCATAGCTCTCAACCTTCTTGACAGCATTTCCATACTCAAGACAAAGAGGTAAGGTGAAATTACATCACCTTGCCTCACCCCACATTCCCCTTTGAAGAATCCTCGACTTGAACCATTTATCTTTAGAGAGTACCAAGGGCTTCTCACACAGGCCATAGTTCAGTCGATGAATTCCTTTGGAAAGCTTCAAATAATCAAAGATTTTTCAATGAAATCCCAACTTAGGGAATCAAAAGCTTTTCTGATGTCGATTTTCATTAAATATCTTGGGGAAACATTCTTTTGACCATATACCAATGTATGAGAGAGAGCTATATTATCAAATATGTTTCTCCCTTTTGTAAATGTTGCTTGTTCAAACCCAATTAAGGAGCGGAGCAAATCTGGAATCCTGTTGGCAATGATTTTGCTGACATTTTTGTATATTGTGGTGCACCAGGAAATGGGTCTGTATTCCAATACAGCGCTGGCATTCTTCTTTTTAGGAATTAATGTAGTGAGGGCTCAACGCCATTGCTTCAACCATTTCTTGGACCTGAAAAAACTTCTAATTGCAATACAAAAATCTCTTTCAATGATGCTCCAAGCACTCTTAAAGAAGCCTGAAGAAAATCCGTATGGCTCGGGGCTTTTATTAGAGTCAATGTTGAAAAGGGCCTTCTTGATTTCCTCATTTGTAACTTCATCACAAAGTTTAACACCTTGATCATTAGTAACCTCATTTTCACAGAAAGGGGAGGTGTCAGGGATTGTCACTGTTTTCTTTTTGCCTAACAGATTCTTGTAGTAATTTATGAAGGCAGTGGTGATTCCTTCTTAGGTGGTTTTCAAATCTCCATTAAAGTCTAGTACACTCCCAATTACTCCCATATGATTTCTCTTAGCAATTTTGGAGTAGAAATATCTTGAGCTGCAATCCGCTTCCTTTATATGTGTGATTTTTGCCCTTTGTCGAAGCATGCTCAGTTATGCTTTTTTCAGTGTACAGAATTTCCCTTTCAGAAATTCCTTCTGATACTGCAAGTTCTCATTGTTGATGTCCAACAGATAGGCTTGTTGGCAGGTTTCCAAATCCTCCTTGCACTGGTTTACACTTTTTGAAAGATTTGAGTAAAAGTTCTTGTTTTTTTGAAAGATTTGAGTAAAAGTTCTTGTTTACTTTCTCAGATGTGTCTTTACATTTTTCAGCTTTTGATACAGTCTGAACATCGGAGCTCCATGAACAGGAATGTCCAAAGCACTTTTCACAAGATTTAAGTATTGTGGGTGATCTGCCTAGCAATTCAGAAATCTAAAATGCTTTTGGATTTCCACTGAGTTGTCAACATTAACCAAAATGGGTGTATGGTCTGATACACCAAAAGGGAGGACTATTTAAATAGAGTTTGTATGCTGGAATAGCCACTCTTGGTTAACCAAGGCTCTATCTAGCTTTGACCAAACTCTATCAACCCCATCCTGCTTGTTGCACCATGTAAAATACCCACCTTGGCTTTGCAAAAATTAATATAGTAAGTTGAAAGGGGGCTTTTGTGAAAGGGAGAGATATTGTTGAGAACATTATGGTGTGTCAGGATATAATCAGGAAATATAATAGGGAGGCCATTTCTCCTAGATGCCTAATGAAAATAGATCTTAGGAAGGCCTATGACACTGTGGAATGGAGTTTTGTGAAAGAAATGATGGAGGCCTTACTTTTTCCTGATCCCACAATAGAACTGGTTATGCAATGTGTTATGGCTCCTTCATACACTATTGCACTTAATGGGGATCATTTTGGTTTCTTCCCAGGGAAGAGAGGTCTAAGGCAAGGAGATCCACTCTCTCCATTGTTATTCACTATTTGCATGGAGTATTTGTCTAGGATCATGAAGGTAGTGGCAGAGAAAATGGAGTTCAGGTATCACCCACTCTGTAGCAAAACTCAATTGACTCATTTATGCTTTGCAGATGACTTACTCTTATTTTGCAAAGGGGAGGTCAAATCTTCTCTGCTTATATTGAGAGGTTTTTCTACCTTCTCCAAAGCTTCAGGGTTATGTTCTAACATTTCAAAATCTGAAATGTATTTTGCTGGAGTGAGAAGTACAGTGATTCAAAAGATTTTGCAATTATCTCAATTCAATCAGGGTAAGCTTCCTTTTAAGTATCTGGGTGTGCCAATTACAGCTGGTAAGATATCAGTAATGGATTGTCATATACTTTCTGAAAGGATTGTGGGAAGAATTAGGGCCTTGGGCTCTAAGAAGCTTTCTTATGCTGGTAGGCTAACTTTGGTCCAATCTGTGTTGATCAATTTACATTCATACTGGGCTAGGGTTTTCTTATTACCTAAGACTGTGATAAAAAGGATAGTGGCAGTGTGTCAGAATTTCCTTTGGGATGGAAGTGAGCATATGATTAGGAGTCCTATGGTGGCCTGGGATGATGTTTGTACTCCAAAGAAAACTGGGGGACTTGGGTTGAGGGATGTGATGATCTGGAATAAGGCAAGTATCAATAAGTATGTTTGGTGGATTTTTGATAAAGCTGATAAACTGTGGGTGAAATGGATTCACAGCATCTATCTGAAGGGAGTTGAGTGGGATAAGTTTATCCCACAAATGGACTCAAGCTGGTACTGGAGACAGATTTGTAAAATCAAGGAAGAAACTAGACAGGAATTCACTCAAGGAATCAGGAGTAACAAGGAGTACAGAGTAGCTGATGGTTATGAGTGGATGAAAGGGACACAAAGTAAGAAGGAATGGGGTGGGCTATTATGGAGTAGGCATATCATCCCAAAAACAGGTTTTATAACCTGGATTGCACTCAGGAAACGACTCCAGCTGAAGGACAAGCTCATGAAGATAGGAGTGTGTAGTGATGACACTTGCCTAATGTGCCAGCAACAGCCAGAGGCACATGAGCACCTATTCTTTGAGTGTGTTTTTAGCAGGAAATGCATAGAAGAGACTAGCTTAAGCACAGGTATAAGACTACCTTATTCGAATATATTTGTATGGTGTGCTCAGAAAAGGTGGGGATCTAGAATTAGAAAACAAGCAGTAGGATCCTTAATCAGTAATTTGTATTATCATGTCTGGTGGTGTAGGAACAAATGCAGGCTTGAGGGGTGTATTCCTCGACCAGACAAAGTGAGTGCAGAGGCTGTAAGAGAAGTTAGGAGAAGATTGAATGCAATAACTGATAATGTAAATGCAGGAGATGAGAAATGGCTTAGAGAAAAAGGCCTGATGTAATTGATGAGATTATGTAACTCGAATTGTGGGAGTATCCTGGGGTATGCCCCTTGTAAACATGTATATTAGTTTTTTTTACCTATAAAATTCTTACATTTCAACAAAAAAAAAAAGAAAAAAAAAAGTTGAAAGGGATAATATTAGGAAAGAGGAAAAGAAAGGACGTGAAGATCTTTAGAAGTATGAGAGATAATGTGTGAGAGGATATGATACTTTAATAAAACTAGGAGAGAGAAGTATGTCCTAAAATGGATGGGATGTTTGAGGTGAGACGTCCTGAAATAGAGTATATGGCGTTTATGGGTCACTTCTACAGAAAGAGAGAATAAAGCTTGAACGGTGAACATAAGATATAAACCTAACGTTTAATTTATTTATTTTTATTTTTTTTAAAAAGGTAAGCTTACAAAGAGGATAAAGATTAGGTGATCCTTCTCGCCAGGAAACCACCCACCTTATCTGCGTTGAGAATACAAAGAAACAAAGGGTCCTTAATATCTAAAGTCGGGGTACCATCCTGGAGATTAAGGCTATCGTGCCGCCAAGAAATCAGCAGCTCTATTGGCTTCCCGGTAAACATGCTTCAGAGTCCATGATTCGAAGTGACGCAACATATCCCTTATGTCCTTAACTATGAAATCAGTCGCCCAGTGAGATTTAGCTGTTCCGATAATTGCATCAATAGTTGTTTTATTGTCGCCCTCGATCTCCACCTTTTTTAAACCAAGATTAATAGCCAAGCTGATGCTCGCCCGTAGTGCCTGAGCTTCCGCAAGAAGGACTGAGCAACTTCCCAAATTAAGAACACTACCATCAAGGAGACGCCCTTCGTGATCCCGTAAAAGAAATCCGCCACTTGCTTTAAGGTTGCGAACTGAGCCATCGAAGTTGATTTTGATGAACCCTGTTGTAGGGGGATTCCATCGAATCTGGGTTATAGAGGTAGGTAGAGCCGAGCCAGAGGATTGAGAATTAGAAGAAGGTGAGAAAAGATCCAACTCGCACCGTGCCCTCCATTCTTTATAAGAACGAAAAGCCCGGACGAAACAAGACAACGGCAGAAAGGGCTTTGATTCAAAAATATACTTATTTCGATCCTTCCATATGCTCCAAAGCAGAAAAATGGTTTTTTGGATAGCTTTATTGTCTCTTCAGGGAAGTGCGATAAATAGATCTTCGATGGTATTTGGTACACGGAGATCAATCCAATCCTTGCATCTCTTGTGCTCAAAAACAGCTTTGGAAAGTGGACAACTTAGAAAAAGATGATCATTATTTTCATCACTCGCAAGACATCTGGGACACAAACTGTCGATTCTGGGGATCCGATAGTGGAGGTTTCCCCTAACCGGTAGTCCGTCTTGTAGGAGTTGCCAACAGAAAATTTGGAGCTTGGGAGGGATGTTCGCCTTCTAAATCCACTTAAACGGCCAGGGTGACTCACAACCCTGAAGGTTATGTTCCAGCCACGTAGCCGATTTGATCTAGAATCTACCATCAGGGCTGAGCCCCGAGATAGGTCATCATCCAGATCCATCAAAGGAATCGGGATCGCAATAATGATATCTAGAATATTTGGGGGAACCAGTGTGCTGAGAATATCAATATTCCATCTTTTGTTTATGATACACTCTTCAACTTTTAAATTAATATCCTGTACATCGTTAACGTGTAGATTTAAACTATCGATAAGGCTGTTACTGCAACACCAATTATCCAACCAAAAAAGGATATTCCTGCCCGTGCCAACTTTCCATCTAATACCTTTTCGGATTAGGTCCCGTTGTTTGATAATTTGGCGCCAGATCCAGGAATCATTACCTTTTGCTCGGTAATCAAAGAAATTTGTATTCCGGAGATATTTGTCCCGTACCATTTTTGACCAAATATTTTCTTTATCAGTAACAACCTTCCATGCCAGTTTACCTAGGAAATCATTATTAATCGCTTTTGCTTTCCTTAACCCTACCCCTCCTAGCCTTTTGGGTTTACAGATTTTATTCCACGCAATCATAGGTAAACCATTTTTGGATACATCAGTTTTCCAGAAGAAATCTTTATGTGATTTGTCTAGGTACTTTAAGATTTTCCCCAGGAGTGCAGCGGTTGACATGGCAAACGCCGGGATTGCTTCTAGATTACTCTGAATAAGGACGCAACGGCCCGCCTTTGAAAGAAACCTGGTAGACCAATCTTTGAGCTTTTTATCTGTCCCAGTTATTACATGCCCAAAATCATTACTCATAGGTCGGGGTCCACTAAAGAAAACTCCTAAGTAGCGACCTAGCACATTTTTCGATGTCATGTTAAAGAAGGATGCCAAGCTCGATCTTCTATTGCTGTGGATCTTTTTAGAGAACACTATGGATGATTTGTTGAAATTAATCAGCTGCCCAGAGGCTTTGCAAAAATGATCGAGTGTGTTTCTTAAAATTTCTGCAGGCAGTGGGGGTAGCCTTACAAAAGACTAAACTATCATCAGCGAACAGCATACATGGGATTTTTAAAGTGTTAGGGGCTACTTTGATGCCAATTCCGGAGTTTGCTTGTTCATTTTGAATTGTCATCAACCGACAGAATACTTCCATACAGATAATGAAAATGTATGGGGATAACGGGTCACCTTGGCGCAGCCCCCTAGAGGGTTTAAAGGTCTCGCTAGTATCCTGGTTGACGATAAGGGAGTATGACACAGAGGTAACACAACCTTGTATCCACTTGATCCAGATATTTCCGAATCCCATTTCCTGCAAACATTTCCACAGAAAATCCCATTCTATTCTATCATATGCTTTTTCCATATCGAGTTTGAGAGCGAACCATCTCGTTTTGTTTTTTGAGGTATTGAACATGTTAAGGATTTCCTGTACTATTAGGACATTATCTTGTAGCTGACGATCTGACAGAAATGCCCCTTGTAGGGGGCTTATAATCCTAGTGAGCACTGGCCTGAGCCGGTTACCTAGTATTTTCCCAATTATCTTATAAATGGTTGTGCATAAGCTGATTGGTCTATAGTCACCCGAGTGTCCCGGGTCATCATTTTTCGGAATGAGCTGAATCAGGGAATGGTTTATTTCTTTAAGTAACCGGCCTGATCTAAAGAAACTTTGGATTGCCCTAACGACATCCGATTTTATGATGTACCAGTAAGTCTGGAAAAACTTCGGACCAAAGCCATCCGATCCAGGTGCTTTGTACGGACACATTTGCTGGATCGCGTCGTAAATCTCGTTTTCTGTCACCATAGCGGTTAGAAGCTCATTTTCCTCGTCTGTAACTTTATCAGAGAAACAGTCAACGCAGATATTTCTGTTGGGTTGAACCTCGGTTTTGAATCTTGTAATAAAGTCCGTCCGTAGAATATTCCGAATGATATTCTGGTCGTAGTTCCATCCTCCTGTGGCATCCTTAATCCTAAAATAGCATTTCTCTTCTTTCTAGCCTTGAATTTCTCATGAAAAAATTTCGAATTACGGTCTCCTTTTGTAAGCCACTGTTTACGATTAAATCTCCCCCATAGTTTTTGGTTAAACAGGAGGAGCTTTTCTCATTGCAGAATTAAGCGTCCAAGCTGCCTTTTAATGGACTTATTAAATGGTTGTAGCCGAAACGTACTTTCAACGATATTAATTTTGAAAGCGTTATTTTTGAGTTGATTACCTATATTCCCAAATTTTTTTCTATGCCAACTTTTAAGGGCCACCTTAACCCGCTTTAATTTTTGGGTAAGCTGATACATAGGTGTGCCCCCAATGCACGAGTTCCATTGATTCTTAACTATCTCAAAAGATTCCCTATCTTTTGCCCAATAATTTTGGAAACGAAAAGGTGTTCCACCCATCCGGGTTGCCGATAATGTGTCGAATATAATGGGCGCATGGTCAAAGATAGCAAAATTCTCATACGTAATAAGGCTATTGGGAAAAAAATTATCCCATTGGGGATTAATAATAGCTCTATCCAGCCGCTCATAAACCGTAGCATCCTTGAAGGATCGTTTCCAAGAAAATGCAGTGCCATTGCAAGCTACATCTATGCCATTAGTTTTGTTTAGAAAATTTCCAAACCTCTGGAAACGGGAGGGTAGAGGAAACGACCCTCCATGTTTATCCTGAGGCTTTAACAATTCATTTAAGTCGCCTATAAGCAACCAAGGGTAAGATTTGGTTGCAAAAGAGCTAGTTAAGTTCCGCCAAAATACATCTTTCCCGCTCTCTTGTGCGGGAGCGTAAATGCCATAAACAAAAAGGAGTTCGCCGTTTCTAAGATCTTCAATTTGCAATTCAATCAGCCTGTCGGATTTCGAACAAGAAATAACCCGTATATTACGATTGGACCAGCACGCCCACAACCCACCTAATCTACCACATGGGTCAACAATACAGATACCATCAAACCCAATTTTTTGACATATGCGAGAGCTATTACATTACTAGTCATTGTTTCTATTACAAAAAGAATGTCAGGGGAAATTTTTTTTATGCAAAAAGATGAGCTCTGAGATAGTCATTGGACGCTTAGCCCCTCGAATGTTCCAAGAAACTACTTTCATTTAAATATATCAGGAGGGAGGCATTCAATACAAGTACTCCAATGGGGTAGGTTATTTATCATGCAATAGTCGTTGATACCCCAAGTATCTACGTAATAAGCCAACCTTTTCATTAGGTTCATGTGATCAACTGAGGTGCAGTATGTGAAACAAAACACCTCTCGGGTCTTAATACCCAAACCAACATAGATGCATACTAGTTGGTTCCATAAAAAG
This sequence comes from Spergularia marina, assembly GCA_963680865.1. Taxonomy (NCBI): domain Eukaryota; kingdom Viridiplantae; phylum Streptophyta; class Magnoliopsida; order Caryophyllales; family Caryophyllaceae; genus Spergularia; species Spergularia marina. The sequence continues at coordinate 9,586,476 of OY804546.1, read as the reverse complement.
TCGATCAAAACGTCACCAATGAAAAATTGGCCCCGGCAGCAAATTGCAACAGTAACAAATAAAAGAGATCCCGAGAAGGTACATAGATAGAACAAGCTCCCAGTATCCAAAGAACATTGTATAAGGTGGAGCAAGGGATGCAAAACAACATTAACAACAACAAAAGAAACCGAGGGAACCTCCCAAAAAATCCTACAACAGCCAAAGGCAGACAGCAAAGAGAATAACATTCAAACAAAGGGGAGGCGACCATTTACAATCCTCGAACCAGAGTTACTGATTAAAACGGTCTTGCATCTTAGACCAATATGGGGGTGCTGCAAACAGTTGTTAACACAAATTGTAATGGAAATAATAAGATACTTTTGATATTCAAGGGACATCCACCACCAAGAGTAAACCATAAAACGAGTATATAACGATGTAATATAGAACCGAGTACAAAATTGGAGGCATTTAACCTCTCTAGTGGTAGCCAGGCCATGCATGTACAAGAACAGACTATGGCAAAGCAACCCTAGGCTAAAACAACAACAAGTGAAGACATACAACATTAAGCTACTAAGAACAAGTGAGAAGCTATATAAGAGGACTGCTCTAACAGTCAGATAATAGTTATACAAAAAATTAGGCCCAATAATCATGGAGTAGGAATAGATTAAGAGCTGTGAGAGCCAGCCGAGTCAGCCAAATCTTCAGTCCTTCTCCTTTTGTGTGAGTCAGTAGAAACAGAGATATCCTCACTGCACAACTGAGAGCCAGCAGCCAGAATATCCCTAGGGGATTCAATCAGTTGTCTATGTGCCAAGAGAGGGTCCAAAACAATATTCTCCTCCGAAAACATTGCATTAATAAGATCAGCCTCGTTAGGGAAAGACATACCATCATTTCCAGCAGCAATGTCCGCAGAGGTGGCAAGGATTAAGCTCTTGCTAGTGCCAGCAGCAGCATGCCCATTGGAAAACTCATGGCCCTCCACCCCGGAGTTTTGAGGAGAGTTAGGAGGGGCTTTAGGAACCTCCTCAGTAACCGAAGGCTTAGGGAAAGGCTTGACAACATAATTGGGAGTAGGGAACCTTCTATACTTAAGGTTTTTACTAGGAGGAAAGTTTTTAGGCTTCCGTTGGGGTTTAACCCTAATCCAACCCTCCGAATCAGCAGGCCCTGACATATCAGGGTTTTCTTCACCGTTAAGGCTGCTGGACACCAGTTTTTGAACCACCAACTCCAGAGTGGTGGCAGTGTTGGAAGGGCAGTTGCTGAAAGTGTGGTCAGGATCACCACACAACAGGCAGACCTCATGCACCCCCTCATAAGAGAGGATAAAATCCCTCTCCACACCAAAATAAGACACCCTAACAGAGCTAGGGACAGGTTTAGAGAGATCAAGATGGACACATGCACGAGCAAATCTAGCCTTACCCTTAGTAGCTCCACTAGTAATGGGATCAAGCTTGGACACAAGGCCCACAGGGGCAAGAATATTGGAGAGGTCCTTAAAATTCCTGAAAACAGTTGGGAGGTGGTGCACTTTTACCCACTGATCAACCGCCACAATATCAGAGGTGAAAGGGTCAAAAAAGGGGTCCCAAGGGGTGATAACTAAGTTTAGGCCTAAAAGCTTGTAAGGTCTGTTTTCCCAAACTTTAGCGCAATCCTCCACATTAGTAAAAACCACCTCAAACCACTTGTTCCCCAGATCCTTAAAAACCACAGGGGAATTGATAAAATCCCACTTCTCCTGCAGTTTTTCAAAACCATTATTAACAAACCCAATATTCTCCCACAGCTTAGCTAAAAGGGTGGTTTTCTTAAGGAAATCAATCTCATCCTCATTATGGGAAATTACAACAGTGGGTGGGTTTCCAGTTGAACTAGGAAGTTCATTGTAGCTACTGGGAAGTTTATTTGAAGGCTAAGAATAGGAAGGGTTAGGGATATTGAGAATTCCCAAACTTCCCTCATCAGAGATTCTGGCATTGGGAGGGGGTAAGCTTCGACTTCCACCATCATTTCCACACTCAGGCTGACAGTTTGAAGGTTTGGAAGTGTTAATATTAGGAGTACTGTGACCCATTGTGACAGCCTTGGCATAGCTAGAAAAAGAGGCAGGAGGAGAGGAGGAGGGAGACGACATTTGAGGAAACACAATGGTATAAAATCTAAGAGAAGGACACAGAAAGGCTCGAGGGAAAGAAGAGGGTGGAGGAAAACCACAAATGCAGAAAAACTTAAATAGCAGGTGAAAAGAGAGGGGAAGATCAAGAGAAGAGAAAAACACCCAAAAAAATAAATGCATGGAACAGTACAGCATGCAGACACAACAATTAGAGAAATCAAAGGAGGAACAGTGAGGCATGTAGAGATACAGAGAAGGAGGCTTGCCACGGGGAAGAAACTTGCCCTCCAAGTACGAAAAGAAACCAATACAAGATACCACGTTGCAGCTGAAAGCAGGTTTTCCCAAATACAGAGAAAATCTAGACAAGGAAAAGGGGAAGAAACTATAGAATGACACACATGCTTGCAACATCCTAACAGACAAATCTCAGAAAGAGAGGGGAAAATAAACAGAAAACAAACAGCACGAAAATTATCAATTGAAACAGCGTTAAAAAAGGGGAAAACACTAATTCTTACTATAAACGAGTAACAGTAGATAATAATCAACAGAAAAACAACCCCAATTTTGGGGATTAATTACCAGATTAAAAGGATCTAGGGGCATTGAAAAAAAATCCCAAAACAAGAAAACAACCAAGAAAGACCAAACCATAATGATTAGGTCAGAGGGGGGATGGAGAAAGCGAGATTCTTACCAAAATAATGCTATAAAGATCAATATTTTGACTAGATTTGGCATAGATTTACCAGAGAAGCAGTGAGAGCAGGAGGTTAGCGTGTTCCTAATGAATCGCCTTTTGCGTCGCCCTATCGCGGCTCTTTCTTTCACAAGCTAGGGTTTTTACCTGGTTTACTTTACCCCGTCTCTTCTTTTGCTTATTTTCTACTAACCTAACGTTTAATTAATTTCAAGTGAAAGAGTCTTGTATCAGTCACAGCATATTTGTATCATCCAATGCACACACTTCCATTGTTTTTATTGAATTTCAGATATGATGAGAATGTAAATACACCACACATGCTCAGTTTGAATAGTGAAATATTTGGTAATATTTCAGTTCATTTTATTTTAAATAAATAAAATAATATTTTGATTCAACTTAGTTTGTCAATTGAAATAATTGACTAAATTTGCTATTCATCGAATCGTACTAATCTTCGAGGTGCCCGATTTTATGTACATTGAGCAAGTGTCGATGCTGGATACCCAATTTGTTACCCAATCTCCAAGACAATACCCATATTAGCTTGGATCTGTTTGGATCATGCTCAATAATCAATATATACATTCCCAAAGTACGACCAAACAAATTTTTTAACAACAACAACAACAACAACAACAACAACAACAACAACAACAACAATAATAATAATAATAATAATAATAATAATAATAATACTTGTTAAATAAAAAATGAATCAAATAAATTTAATACCACATGAATTTAAAATAAATTACATAATAATAAGTTATGTAATTATAATTACTAATGTCAAAGCAACAAAAATAAGAGTATTTGTACAATTATAAACATTTAAATAACATAAATTTATAGAACGAAGGGTTGTGCTAGGGCCAGTGCTGGGGGCGGGCTGGGGCGGAGCTAATGCTTTGACCGGGCTTGACTAGTGCTTGACCAGGGTTTGACCAGTGCTTTGACCAGTGCTTTACCAGGGCTTTGACCAGGGCTAGTGCTTGAAAAATCGAGCACTAACACTAGCACTACCAAACCCGGGCTTGGTAGTGCCGGGTCAAGCCGTGCGTTGACCAGGGCCGAGCCAGTGCGGGACCGGACTCCTAATGCCCAATGGCCACCTCTAGCTCTAACACAACTTTTAATATATTGTAAATAAGGTATACTCCGTATTAGATTGTTTTTTGCTATCAAAATACTCCAATTTTTTCAAATCCATGGAAATTCATGATTTTACATAGCAACCAAATGACCACACAACCGAGCCCTTGGGACCGTAAAATGGGCTAAAAATGAACACAAATAAAAGGATAACCCACAACCGTAGATTTAAAAACCCTTTGCGAAATTTTGCTATAAATGGGCATAAAAATCACTTTGCCTGCTAGAGACAGTTTCTCTCTCTACCTCTTTCTCGCCTCTTTTGTCTCCAATACCAAATCTGGAAAATAAAGTGCTCTTCTATTTCTGTGGAAGGCAGTATGTTTGCAGGGTTGAAAGCAAATATTAATTTCCAATATATGCTCTCATCCGTGCTAACATATCTGACCTCTTATGTCTTGTGTCAATCAACATTCAGCAATCAACCTTATGGTTCTGAGTTTATTAATTAACTTTTTTTTTTTTTTGAGTTGATTTGATTAATTAACTTGTTTTATTGTTTCGTTTGTATTTTTCATTGATTTGACAAGATTTTAATTTGCAGGAATTAACCTTGGGTTGTGATTTTTACACTCTTCATCAATCTTCACACTCCCCTTTGTGTGAAAAGCATTGTCTACAAATTGGGAGACGGGAAATGTGACTAACAAAGGGGAGTGTAAATATCTATACGACAGTGTAAAAATCACTACCCTCCCTAATCAAGAGTATGTACATCTCCATTTGTCTTTTATATCACCAAATCAGAATTGTGTGTAAGTCTTGTGTTGAGACCCGGTACCTAATTGGGTAAATTTTGTGTTTGATTTAGTGATTTCTTTAGTTAGTGACCATTATATTGCTTTTTGTGAACTTCTAGTTTAGTCTAGTAACCATTATACTAATTTTAGTGAATGTTTTAGTTTGTGATCATAACACCTTATCTAGGATTTTAGATTTTAACATTACGCTAAAACGATTACTATGACTCTATGAGTAATAACATGATTGTAAAATCTGTAGAAAAAGTGGCTTTTAGTTGTAGCTTAGTATAGTTGTCACACAATAATTTATCGAGTTGCCATTTTTTATGAGACTTGTAACTAAAATTTCGTTCATCTAGTCACAAATAGATGTATTCTTCAAACAATTAATATAGGAATCTGATTTCAACCCACGGGTCTATAGAATCATCATAGGGCGTTTAGATCGTGGCTGGAAAATTCCCGTAATTTAGCAGCTTCAATTTCAACTGAGCTAAGGGTTACTCTAGTCAGTCTACCCATAATTCACGTGGAGCAAAATATCACCTATGTAACATGTAGACATTATAGAGTACATACTTCACGCTTCACCTGCATGGTGCGATAGAGCCCAAAATTAATTTCTTTGGTAATAACGTTATTGGCACTTCTTTGTAGTACTCTTGCACATTCAGTGACTTGATTTTATAATAATGTTTGGTAAGCGAAATTGCGTGAAGCTTCATGGGTCGCCTATCACGTCTTTTGTGGATATTGGAGCTGAAACTCTAATTCCTTTTCGCTTAATGTAACTGGCGAAAGTTAATTTGGCTTGTTCGTTTTGTTCAATTTGTGTTTGTTGGTTAGTGAACACAACCTGTGTAGGGTGATGACATTGATAAGAGAAGAAATATTATTTGAAGCTCCTATCGTTCTTTTCGTTTATTAACGTTCTCGGTTTGAATATGTGACGCTATTTTAAACGAGACGTTAAGAAATGAAAAGAAGGAAGGTAGTATGTTTAAAGTGTCTTGAATTTACTTGAGACACTCAGTTATTGAAATGTTCATATACTTAGTAGGCTAGTAGCTACCCTAAAAAAAAAAAAAAAAACACAAGTCAATTTACTTCTCTGCCACCTTCATCTTCCGCCCCCAGCTCTCCTGGCCTCTTTCTCACCTTGACTGTTATCTCTCACTTACACCTTTGGCGTTCCCCTTACTCCTCCTTCAGGTACTCAACTTTTTTTTTTTTTCTTCTACTTAAGTTAAAGTACATTTGGGTTATCATTGATTCAAGTTTGCAATAAAGTTTGAAACTTCATGAGTTCTCTATTGATTTTTGGGTGTATTATCTTAATTTTTCATGAGTTTTCTACTGGTTGTTTTGTCTTGTGCTTGGAATTTTAAGCTTGGTTTTTAGTGTTGGAGAAATGGTTTAATGTACCTCATGGTAATTGTATTGAGCTTTTGTTCTAAATGGTTTGTTATTATGTCTGTTGTTGCTATAATTGCTGTCGTTGGTAAGGGAGGCTGTTTCTTACTCTTGATTTGCGCTTGGGGTTTATATTTGCCTCTGTACGAAAATCTTTGCAAAGTGAGTGCATATACTTCTGTTGCTTAAGTGAAGAACCACTGCAAAGGCGCAAAATCAAAGCTTAGAGGCAAATTCTTTTGGTTCACCACACCGAATGTCATGTCGAGGCAAACTCTGGAATTACGTATCTTAGTGTTTGTCATTATGCTCAATGTGAAGACGAAGACCAAGATTGTTGGAAGAGTCTGGCCAAATTACATTGTTGTTCCTAGTGACTTTTTTGATTGTGTTACTCTTTTTGCCTCTCTTCCCTCGTTATTTACCCCTGATATCTTAAGTGTAGATTTTTGGCCGCTCCTTCTCGCTCCTCTCCCTTTCCCTTCATTTATCTCTATCCAAACAATCTCTAAAGGTGCAATCTTGCTTATATTTGCTTATATTCTGAAACCTGGATAGTTGATAATATAGCTACTTATCATAGTCGATGAGGCATTGTCTATTTATTTGAATGACTTGGTTGATCTTAATTTGGCATTTTTGTTGTGACAAATGATTAGAACTTCTCAAAGCAAATTATACGTTGATTTGATTATGGTATGTCAACCAATGAGGTCATAATTTACTAAGCAGTCCTAGTATAATTATGTGGGGCTAAGAGTTTCATCGTAGAACAAAAATCTTCTGCAGTTGCATTTGATATGTTGGCTCGCATATTTGGGGGTAAGGGTGGGGAGGGTGCTAAGTGTGGAAATGAAGCCTCATGTGTGTGCTGTTGATGATGGACTAGGATTTTGGAGGCATACTTCTTCTCACCAAATCACTATGGCATACTCAAAGTAAGTTTTTTCTTTCTGTTAGATCTAAATCTTTCTATTTTGACATATAATGAGTCGGAAAAAAGTGTTATGTTCTGTGTGTTGTTTCCAGATTGATTGATCCTTAAAAGATCGTGGAATCACATAAAGTGACACCTCTGGATCTTGATATAACAAATGAGGCTGAAATTTCATATTCCTTTGATGGTTTCATTTGGACTCTCAGAGCTTTGTTCTCTACAGGGGGGGAAAAGGTGAATGGAAAAGCTGTTGCTAGTGATTCAATCGACAAACTCATCCTTGTCGAATTATGTTATGCGGACCAACGATCCAAAATTTTAATCGAAAAAGTGACGTTATATATTACGGGTTTTACATCTAAAGGCAAGTGGAAAGTTGTCGAGAATTGTAAGTATAAAATTAAAGATGCTGAGGAGGTGTACTTGAAAACAGGTTATCCAGATACTTCTAAATTAAGAGTGGGTCTTGGGGCTTTGAGGAAATGTGTTCTGGATTTGAATTCCGAAAATCCAATGGATTGGAAGGAGAGTTACTATAGTCTTGCCGCTAATATTTCCGAAGCGGTTCGGTTTCCTCCCATCCATAAACTTGTTTTATCAGGCACAATGTTTAAATTTCCTGAATTTGAGCTATGGCTATTAAACAATTGGGAGAGATTATCAAAGGTATGGAAATCGTGGTGTAAAGATAGCAAATGGGATCCCGACAACTTTATTCGCAAGGATTTCAAAGAAAAATCGGGGCGTCTGAGCAATGCAATTCTATTAGAGGAAGTAATAGCAGTTCTGACCGCTGACTGGTACGTTATACATTCTGCATCTTGCATTTCCCCCTGGTTTTCTATATATCCGAAATTTCAAAGTTTTGACATTAAATATAGTGCTAATTGAGTGCTTAAAATACGCAGAGAGGATACGCAACCCTGAAGGTTCCCTTGGTATGTATCTCTTGTATATTATTAGTTCTGATTGTTGTTGTCGTCTTAGATTCAAATAGATGAAAACAACTTAGTCTTTAACTATAAAATCTTCTTCTGTTTTAATGTTTAGCCTGTCCTACCTTCATGGTGAGCCCTTACCTATGGGTCATCTATGCAATGCCGTTGAATTAGGATTTAGGAACATGATTGTGGTTTAGAGGGTGTTTGGGATCACATTCTAATAAGTGTAGGGATGGAATGAAATTTTCTTTTTCTGTTTCAGAAGTCACATTAGCACCCAATATTGTTTGAGCAGTCTCCTGGACTGTTGTGAAGCTGAAACTGCAATGATTTGAGGTTAGATGAGCTTGGTGCCATTATTGCTGTAATGTTGTCTTGATTGAGCATCTTTGACGAAGGTTAAGGTTCCTAGAATATTGATTGCAGACTTCAGGGGCCTTTATGCTGTGCGTATTCTATGAGGCCAGTGTGTACTAATTTTAGTTTGGTCATGAATCTAGTATGAAGACCAAAGCTCGTAATAGACGAAAGTCTTTATTTAGGAACACGGCTTGATGAGGCTCTTAGCCCGTGTTTTTATCATGTGTTGGAAGATTTCGGCTGACTCCCATCTTTTAGTTCATTTTGTCATTTTGATTTTGTTTGTTGCTTGTGATACTCCTCAAGTTTTTGGTCATCTGTTGGGGGAGCAGTGGTTGTGTCCTTGTTCTGGTGGATTTCTGGCAGCAGGACAAACGTGCTTGGTTTGCATTCTGTTTGTTATCTGAAAAGAAAACATTGTGCACAACTATTTTTTACCAGCAAATATCATAGTATATGCATATCATCAAAAAAACCATCACTTCGTGATTTTTCTTCTTAGATAATTGTCTGATTTAAGATAAGAATGATTTTTGGTTCCATATCATCCGCTTGATACAAATTTGTTTCATATCTACAATGCAGGTATAGTACGCTGACTAAGTGACTAGAGTGGTCTTTTAAAAGTGAAGAGTTGAAACAGACGCCACATATGGTCAAGCTAGATGAGAGATGTATTTTTTTGTAATCAACCCAAGACACAGATGGGGTACATTTTTACGTACAATGCAATGTAGTCATTGTATTGAAGGTCCAGGGGACCTTCTCAATGAATTTCTCTGGTTTTGTTGGGTTAGTGTTATTTAATTTCTACTTGATGCTTAGGGCAGTGGACAAACTTCAATGTGTAGCTCGGGAGCAACTGTCTAGTTCTTCTTTTGTATATCGGTGTCACCTACGTCTTTTCAGCACTTGGGAGTAACCCCATTTGTGTCCTCTAATTGATATTACTTAATGTAGAAATTTTATTACTGCTATGAAAACCTTGGTGCCTGGTGGTCTCTTTCTCTATGGCTTAATCACACGAGTAGCAGATCGATATTCATTTATTGGGTCATAGTTTCTCTGTGGGCTATCTTCCCCATCTCTGCATCTTGGTCAGGAAGATGAAGTGGTGGTTTCCGTGATAAGTTGTAACAGAACAGTCAAAATTTTCAGAACACAGAATGTAATGTTGATAGGTTATGCTGTCACACTCCCGGTTTACTTCGACTTGTACAGGGCAGTTTTTTCATTGTTTTTCTATCTCTTAATGTTTATATGTATCCACACTTTTCTTTTTACTTTGTCGAGTGTTCCTGCAGGTGAAATTCTGCAGATGATTTACTTCTTTCTGGTTTAATGGTGTTACTTTGTTGATAACCTGCTTTATAGTCCTGAGCAGGCTGCATTCCTCGTGCACTTTGCTTGCTGGTTGTTTCCCTGCTTTAAGGGCTCATTCAACGGTCTTGCCCTCTCAGTTGTCTGTCTCATCAACGAGTGAGATCCCTAAGTCAGACGAACACAATGTGCTGATGTTACAATTAGATCAGATTATGGGAGCTCACCGTCTCACCCACGGTAGAAAATGGGGTTACCCCCAACAATGATCACAAATTGAAGATTCATAGTCTGACGCGGAATATGGTGATCAATATGATCCGAGTTTAGACGTGTGAGCTCTATTCAGATTTGGTCTTTGTCCACACTGTCGAGGTAAGTGAAAGCGCACTTGAAGATGCCAAGCATGTTGGGTAATTAATGAAAGAAGTGAAAAGTACTGAGTTACTGATGCGATGAATAGAGTTACAGCCCTTGTTAATTTTGTATATCCAGGAAAAGTAAGATCATTTGTCAGCTCGAGTGTTGTACAATTGATTTTCCTAGCGTGGTATCTGTATGTCGAGAACTGACCGTAATGAGTCATCATCCATCGCTATAAACTCGCCTACACCCTCCATCTTTCTAGTTCATAAACTACGTCCTCCTTTTTGGGAAATTTCACTCAATTCTTGTAAAATTACTGCTAAATTCACCTTAAACCTCACACTTTTCAAGTTTCGCAAATGGAGTCACAGAAGATGTGTACGGAGAACACCACATAACAGGTGCAGCAAGAACATAACTTGATTCGGAGTATTAGATAAGCACCCCTCATTTTCAATTGTGAATTCTTCTTAACCATCCACACCCATATCTCCAGGGCCATCTTGTAGATTTCAGCCCTAATAATAATCTTTGAATCTATAATAGGCTTACCAAAATCAATATTTTTGGACGAGAAACTAATACTTTTCACTTCAATTAATAGAACTCGGCAATAAAATTCCCGTGTAATTTTCCAAATTGTTTCTTATACGATAACAACAAAAACAGTTGCCTTACACAATGCTAATTTACAAAAGAGAATAGGAGAAGTTTCCTGTGAAAGTGCAAGATGGAGTCGAGCGGAAACACACATCTAGACCAACCTAAGACTGTTTCTACTGAACCAGAGTTATTATCCAAGCTGACAAAGGTTGTGCTGTCATTTAAGACTTCAGTCCCTTGAATTCCCATGGACAGGCTTATATTAGCCTCTGGCTTCTTTGAGTGCTGGTGGATCAGTGCATCATTTGAGCCGTCACCTGCGATTGCGACAACATACCTTTCTGTTTAAGACATTACACGCTAAGGAGCTTGTCAAAAGGGAATGATCTGGTTATAACACATTTTTATCAACCTTTTCCATTTACTCTTCTCAAGTGTAGCTTTGGGACAATTGCTATTTTTGCGTGCTGTGAAGACATTGTCACCAGTGACATCTGGCAGCCTTTGACGACTTTCTTTACCCCTGATCCGCAAGGGTTCTTGATACCCACCACTCCAAGAAAGCTTAGGCCATTACCATCGAGCATTTGAGCCTTCCCTTCAAGATTTCATTGTTCTCTAGGACGACTTGTTTGTGACCCAAGGCAATGCTTCATACTGCTAGCTGGCATGCTTTACATAATCCATGGTCTTCATATTTCCTAATGCATCATACGGAGGTTGGATTGAGATCGTAACCTGAGCATGCTTCTAGGATAATTTCTACAACACCCTTCCAGGGCACATTGATTGTCTCCCTTCAGATCCTCATTCCATTTATTAATCAGACAATCGCAAACCCTCAAAGCCATCTATTGTTAACACTACATTTGTACAGCCGAGTAGTCTTATTTAAAACACCCCAAGTTATGAAGCTTTCTACCTAGCAAAGGCGTGCTCTATATACTCCGTATATGGGATCAACAGTCACATATTACAACACCCCACCACCACCTACAAAAAGGCTTCTCAAAACTGTATGGACACCTGAAAGCAGAAAAGATCATCTACTTCAAAATATCAACAAAGGAGTCACCATAAACTAAGCCCATACGAAAAACATGCTTGATCAGTTCATCTAGCACCAAAGAGTCAATGCTTGACGTTTACAATGAAACCAATTAAGAAACAGTCTCCTTTTAATTTAGGTTAAGCCAACAACAACAAAGTGAAAAGCAACCACATAGATTACTCCTGAGTCAAGTTTTCAGTCAGAATCTTTCACAAATAACCGGATCTGAATCAATAACTCCCAACTTCCATATCGACTCCTCTACCTCCAAAATGACTAAATAATCGCACAACCTCATTTCACCACAGAGAAGAAAAGGTCAAAGTGCAGTACGAGCAGATAAGAGAAAAATTGGTTTAGATCAAAATTTCATGAAGAGAGTGGACATATAGTGCATTTAATTAGAGGGAACATTGCTGTAACAAAGAGACGAATCCGTTTATATGATACCAAGATTTGATGCAAAATACATCTTTCAAATTATTTGACTCCTACGAATAAGCTAATCAATTTAATACGCATAAGATTAGCAAAGCATCCATGAGGTTAGTCAGAAAAGAGATGACGAATGTGAGTCAAATACATTCGGAATTTGAGTCTATTGAGGATGAGTCGGAGCCAATCCTAGCCTTCAAATTTATCATGGAATTAATCGTACCGGGTGCCAATGTTACATGGACAGTATCCTGAAATTATATTGATCTTCTCTTGACCCCCCTCCCCTCTAGGAATTCTTGGAGACAACTTACGGAAATACTCTTGAAGCTAGCAGGTGTAAATTCTTTTAGAAAAGATTAATCAAATCCAAGCAATCATCACAATTCCATAAACTAAAATGTGAGAAGATAATATAAGCAAACAAAGCAAGAAGTAATTACCAAATCACAATCAAATCCAAACAAGATGAAAACATGAGTTCACCAAGCTCACCTCATTGTGAGCACTATTGATAAATCCTCACAAGCTCATTCTCATAAACATACATCTCAACCGATGACAACATGAGTAACACCTTAACAATTGCAGCCAATGAAAACTCAGTGAAGAAGAGTTGTTTGCTTCAAACTTCAAAAAGAGCTTCTAACGAAGACTTTAATTAAGTTTTTGAAAGAGAGTGGTCTTACGAGGAGCACAGACAGAGATCCTACTGCCGTAAGTTATCAAGTAGGCATTGAAAAGAAATACAAGATTTTGTTCTTCAAAGGCTTTTGTATTTTCTTCAGATTCGATAAAATTATCCTAAAGGAGTCTCTAAGTGGATAAGCCATAGCTCATATTGGACGAAAAGAGAGATCAGAGATGCACCATATAATACTTATTACACTTGATCGCTTCAACAATAGTGACAGTGTGATGTGTGATGTGTGACTGTGTGAGCGTCTTCTATACTCAGCCTCAAAGCCAACACACAACATCACACAACAAATACAGAGTATTACAAGAATCATTGTATGTTCAAAAGAAAAGAGTAGGTATGCCTGTAAACACAAATGATATAATAAAAAGTAAAACATGAACACCAACAAGCATCAACTTGTTCAGTAGTATAGTTACACAGCAAAGCCATGTTACCCACTAAATAAAAGAAGATACATCTAACTTACAAATTGCTTAAACCACGGGCTCCCCTGCAGCCATTCCGCATCCATATCCCTAAAAATATAGCGACCCCAGAGACCTGCAAGACAGCACCCTGTAAAGTCACTGAAGCTAAGTTCAATACTCACTAAATAAGTAATCAGATTGAAAAAGTTCTATACCACTGACCAAAGCTATAAAGGCGACATCTTTAAAAGCTTAGCAACTTCATTTTATGCACCATTACGATTACAGCTTTTCTTAGAGTATTCAATAACAGAGATAAAAAGATGTATAAGGTGCCAAACTGCCAATAAAAGGTACCGAAATACGAAACCAGGTACTATATGGAAGAAACAGATTCATGCACAATAGACTTTTTACACATGAACAGATGATTGATGTACACAGAGTTAATATAACTTGCCCTCTTTTCCATCCAAAAGATATATCCTCAAATTTGAGCCTTTTGGTGTGCCAGGTTCAATTAGTACTCAATAAATAGTCAAAAGTTAAAACTGAAGAAAACAATTTAGATGTCATATTACATTTCCAATGGAGCCAAAGACTTAACTATTCTTTGGTTTTCGGGATATAATGGAATAAAGTAAAATGGCTCATAAAACTGTCTGCTTCTTATTTTGTGAAGTAGTAGTCAGTCGATGCAATTCTCGAAGCAATTTTCATTTTGGGTCATCCGTGCGCAGCCTCTCTATGTTTCAATAGGGGGGAAGGCTTGCGTGCAATTCGAAAAGGAACTCTTACCGGAAAATCTTGACTTCTTGAGTAAGACCCCGTATTGATGTTGCCAATTCAAAGTTAAACTTGTGTCAATGTGATGAAGATATTCTAGATTGCAGCAACATAGAACAAAAAGCCATTTGGGTTCTGAAGACAGCTTCAAAGCATACCATGTCATATAACAACCCCCTTCCTTTTCCCCCTCATCTATGAAAAAAAATCCCAATGTTAATGATCTATATCTTACTCACGTTCTTTGTTGCAATCTTGGCAGGCCTGGTAACATCAAAAAAAAAAAAAAAAAGGAGAAAAAAAGAAGAAGAAAAGAAAAAAGGTAGGGCTGGAACTGAACCCATGCTCGAACTCCTAGGGACTCCAGCTGACCTCAGTAAGATAATTCAACTATGAAATTTACTGCTTCGTTTTATTTTAACTTTGAACCGACTCAACCTAGGTGTAACTCAGCTGGAAACCTGAAATGGTTCCACCTGATGGCATTACGCAGTCATGATAACACAGCCCGTTTCCAAGTGTGATTTTTATGTTATGTATGGCCGAGCCAAATGGCATACCGATCAAAGCAAAGGTAGGGCTTTTTCATTTGAGATGTTGATAAGGTGAATACCAGCCCCATCCAAGTTGAAATCAATATGAAGCTCATAAGAAGTCTCTAGGGTGACAAACTTTCTCGAACTTTTAATCTCTAATCAATCAAAATCTTGCATTCAGCTCAGTGCAACTATCTGAGCTTCATCTTTTAACTAATAAAAAAACACATGGTGCGCAAACCCCAAACAAATGGCCGTCATCTCCTAGAAGATAAAGTGCCCGAATCAAAAGCATCTAATTAGGACTCGGGAAACACATCTGACAATTATCCAATAGATGGAAGCTCATGATCAGCGTTATTCGTCCAATTTAAAAGCTGACAAGACAACTAAAATTACTCCAAATTTGGTACACAAAACACAGTATAAGCGTGTATTCCAGTTAGGTACAGTAATTTCCGAAACAAACAAGAGGAGATGCGTGTGGAAGGGAGTATCTGGCAGCTAATAAATAAAGGATTCTAAACAGAGAGTTATTCAATACCTTTGAAAGATTAAAGTATCTTCTTCTCCCTGCCTGATTTCTGGAATTTCTTGAAAGAAATGTTTTGTAACTTTTGTGATTTGCAGCCATCTACATTGAAGACATGATTAAGGCCTAACAAACTAAAAAGATGAAAATAACATACATAATGATTAATTGAAAAGGCTGATTTCGATATAAAAAGGAGTTAGCACTTACGAGAAAACGAGTTTTCATTACCTTGACTACTACTCTCCACATTGACAATGATTGATAGTCTCCCTTTCCTTGTAGAGCTCCATGTAGCAGCCATCATTAACAATCGTCATTAGCAAACAACAATAAAAAGGATAAGATGAAAATAAGAACCAATGGTGTCAATGCCATGACGAAAAAGGCAGCTGGAAGCAAGCATGTCAAGAACAGGCATACCAAGGGTGTTCAGCTGTGTGCTTCCTACCCCTAATTCCCTCTTTTGATCCAAGGGAACTAATAAATTGCATCAAACATAACAAGGGTGTTCAGTGAACAAAACAAGCAAAAATATTGCTCTGTGATCTGACTATTAGGTTGCTATATGTAAGGACTGCCGTAATAATGCCTGGAGTTTGTAAATTATTTGCAATAGGTAAGGAGAAAGTGTCATAACACCTGTTTAGAAGAGAGCCTAAAAAAATTCAATTTGATGAACGCATACTTGATTGCTGCCCCAAACAAGCACATAAGTTTAAAACTAGTTCAACAACAAAAGAGGTCTCGGCCCCATACTGATCTTGGATGATAAATACAAACGACAAGAATAAGTGCACTTTATTAAATATACCTAATTACTTATGTAAAAATGAATTGAGAAAGTTATTAGGTACCAGGGGGACCATAAAACTTAAACATTTTACTCCACTCAACGGAAACTTCCATACGATAATTCTTTCCATTAAGTGCTACAGGAGAAGAACCAGCATCAGGATCAATCTTAAATTCAGCAACATCCTTGAAATGTTCTCCAGGAATTTCATTCAACAAGGAACTTGCATACAAGTCTACGTCAACAATTAGAGAGGCATTGGATGGTACAGTTACCACAGATTTCAGAAGTCGTAATGTGTTGCCTGATCTTAGTTCTGAACAACGTTCGAGAGGCTCATTAAAAAGCATGCTTTGATAATATGCTCTGTCGTAATCGGTCCAGTAGTCCTGGTTGCTATACCTAGCAATAATGTTTCCATGAACACGGTGACTAACATCAGGAAACCCGCTGGATATGAAAGAAACCTTTACCAAAGCCTGCACTGCGCGACTGAATATTGTATAATGCACTGCTACGTACCCATGTATACCACGAAACACATTGCATAAACGCTTATCATACCAAGAGATAGGGTGCTTGATAGAGGAAAGATCCCATGAAATATTACCCGCGATAATTAGACGACCTTGAACATCCTTAAGATCAAATTCCATACCTAAACCCTCTGGTCCATAAAGAGACTCGCATGGGCCTGCTATAGAGATCGCTTTCCTATTTCCAGACACTATTTCAGGGTTCTTTTCATCTCTGTCAAACACATGATGGCGGTACTTTTCAGAACTATCCCGGATCACGAATGTCCCAAAAAGACATAATTCACTGCTACTGCTGTGTCCAATCATGACTGTAAACACCTCCACAAGTGAAAATCCCATGGCATTATGCTTACGCAGAAACGGTTCGCTGGTGATACAATTTGAGGTCAATATATCAGTCCATGTTATGCCAGAAACTAAAGGACGTAAACAGCAGTAAATGCACAAAAGGAACTGTCTAACCTTCCAACACTCAAACTTGGGCGTGGTAATTGACCATCATGTATCTAAGGAAGACAGAAATCAAACATAGTGATACCAGAAATAGGAAAAACTAGAACGACAGTTGAAAGCACCCAACTAAGAAGAGGGACAAACCTTGCGGCGTTTGAATTGCTGCTCAATCTCCTTCTCAACAACATATGGGTGAAACCACTCAATATTCACCCGGACAAGAAAATTTTCACCATGAATATCTTCATGGTTGTAGCGACGGTCTCGAGCCCGGAAATCTGCCTTACCATTTACAAGTCGACGATTTGTTAGAGAATCTGATAGGTCAACTTCGATTCTTAGAAACGAATATGCTGGGATGGCCACTAGATCTCTCAACAGCACAATGGAAACTTGATACTCTGCAGGGGTGAACTGATTTGGCTGCTTCTTAAAAAGCTCAATCCCAGGAAATGTTTTACCATAGGTATTTCCATATCGAGCAACAATTTTTCCAAATACATCAAGAGCAGGGAAACCGCCACAGTTTTCAGCATTTTTAAGGAGTTCGATTTTCACGGCGACCAGAACTGCAGTTTGCAATGCACAATATCTAACAGAAGCACAACCACCAACACCGCGGAGTTGTTGGGTTCTGACTCGATCATAGTCATGATGTTTAGTGACAGTATCCAAACCAAAAACTTGTTCTACAATAACAGCATCATCAGACTTGTCCTTGACACTCACTCTCATGCGTGATAACTTGTCTGAGACAGTACATTCAACTGGCATGTTAAGTAATAGGGTGTTATCATCCAATGAAACGGTATCGGAATCATCCCGCTGATGACGGTAGAGATCATAACAAGTGCCGTTTTCATCCTCGATGCTAATATTACCATAAATCTCGCAAGTTTTTCCCTCTGAAAACGAGTTGGGGTAGATGCTAACAGACAACACCTCGAAAGCAGGGGCAGCTAGGACATCCCAGTTAAAATCAGAATTCTTCATGTCATTTAACCATTTCTCGTTTTCAATTGGAATTTCTATCATCGTATCGTCATCAATAATCATTTCCATATTCGGAGATTTAACGAGCAAATCAAAGTCACCCACTCTATCTGCACATATTTACAGGTTTTCAGAACTTAGGTTTAATACAATTTACAATTTGAATTAAAACAAGTGATTAATACCGAAAAGCAGCATGAAACTTTGAATTAAAACAACATGCAAAAATTCCTTCTTAATTTTCAATTGTTTCTACAGAAAACACCCAAAAAACAAAAAAAAAAAAAACAAAAAAAAAAAAAAAATTACCTGATAAGATGCTGGATCAATTCAGCCGAATAATTTAGCTCAGATGAGATCGTCGTGGTTTTCCAGTACGAAACCCTGACCAAAAAAAGGGGTGCTGTGACTTGTGAGGAACACGACTCCACTCCAGCTTAAGCTGGATTTTCTGACAGAGAAACAATGACTAACAACTTCGAAGGGGGCTCCGTGTCACCGGTTTAGGGTTACCAACTTACCAACTTACAGTTTGGAAAATTTGTCGAAAATAATTTAAACTTTTACATTAATTTCCCAAAATAACTACTCCAGTTTTAAGACCCGGTTCAAAAAATTGTTATAGGGGAAATATATTCATGCTACTCTGCCAGATTTTGAATTGTTCCAAAATAAATCTGAATATCGTGTTGTCAGTGATAGTAAAATTATGATAAATTTACAGTTTGATACATTGCGTAGAACTATCAACCGAGATGATCACATCATACCAAGACATAAATTTGACTTTGTGTTATCGGGAACATGTTGTAAGCATTACTACAACAATCATTCAATTAAAGTTCAAAGATAATAAAACATAGCGTATGAGTGGCTTTCTTAAAGAGAGTTCATTTTTAAACAGTTTTTTTAACGTGTTTAATATACAACGGATATAAACATAAAAAGTATAATGTAATAAAAAAATTAATTAATTCTATAACTACTAATTTTAATCGAGCAAATAATTCATACCGTGCAACGCACGGGCTGAAAACTAGTAATTTATAAGAAATTGGTGGGGTGCCTAGATACTGTCCGAGCCCCCACACCCTTTGCTATGTCAAAACCAATCCAAGTAAAAATATGAACTGCAACTTGCGCACCGATATCTTGCGTCCTGCAAAATTGTTGGATCCGCTTAAGCAGAGAAATAAATGAGGACTCCAACTCCCCTTAAGAGGAGAAAGAGAATGGAAAAAAACCATAACCCAAAGCAGCGCACCTAGCCTCATACTTAGCACGCTTACTATTGGCCGCTTCCGGCACCACCTTACCTGGTTCAAAATCAATCAACCTTGTCTGAGTCAAGGGCGACAACCCAGACAAATAAACCAGAATGTCCGCTGGGCGCAGAGGTCGGCCATCAGCACCAACCATACCAATGTCACCTCATTTCCATCTGAGATCCATGATAGATAACAGATGTCAAGCAGCATATCATGAGCAACATTATGTCGATGTTTGACGCCAACCACACCTGTACATGAGACAGCATGATCCCCGAATATATCACCCACAAAGACGCGCGAGCAAGCAGAGCACGGGTGAACCAAGGTGAACAAAGGCACCCCAAACGGTAGCAAAGCACACACCGATAAGTGCGACCATTCATATTCTTACCCAACCCCGAAATTGGGATCACCCTAATCCAATAAGAACAGTGCATACCCTGCTGAGAACCCCACAAAACTAAATGACGCGGTATCAAGGAATAAACAGATCCGACATCCCTAGCGACCCAAGCGAAATACAAATTTGTCAATCGTTTCTTAAGTCTGGGGCAGTGATCTCACAAAGATTACCCAAAATGTCAACCTCCATAATCCGATTAAAGACACCAACAGCATCAGCAAATGCAGGCCCAGAAGAGACAACACCAGCATGACGGATAAGCTTGGACTGCAAGTCAGAAGACTGAAGGTGCGACGCTAAAAAGGCATAATTGACAGCATCTCCGGCCGAATAAACACCAAGCCCTCCGAACGAAAAAGGCAAAGTAGCGAGCCTCCACTATCAATCACCAAAACCCGAACCAGAAGCAACGACGCTACGCTCTAAGGAAGAGCGTACGGCCGCATTAAATGCTAGCTGGGCCGACTCAAAAAGGCGCGGCGCACAAGTACGCAAGGCGAAATATAACTTAGAGACCCCAGTGCAAGCCCGAAGAAGCAACAACTCGCTCTGAGGATCATTAAGCATAGCAACCGCGTCCATGAGCTCAACCCTCTGCAAAACCAAAGAACTACAAAACTCAACATCGACACTGACAGACCCACCTAGTACCTTGACCGCGAGGAGAGGCCTATCAATATTAGGGGGGAAGACACCAACAAGTCGGCTCCGTGGATCCACCGTAGGCCAAAAAACCACAGTGTTATCAACATTAAGGTGAAGACCCAAACAAGGACCCTTTAACTGAATCAACTCCAAGACCTAAGTTACAGCCAAGGTATCACCGACAATAGTGCAATCATCCAAATACCAAGCCTGCAAACACAAGTCAAAAAATTCTCTAATCTTACACGCTGAAGGGTGCAACACTAGAGCAAAAAGCAGCGGGCCTAGGGGTCACCATGCTGCACCTCCTGATATGAAAAAATAGTGTTCTCTCCATAATATAAACGAGTAGGACTACTAGAGTAATAGAACTCTACCCAACGAGCGAGAGTGGGGCAGCAAAGCCGAACCTCTTGAATCATAGCGGTACTATCCACCATGTTAAAGGCATTTCAAAAGTCTACCAATAACATCGAAAGACCCACCTCAGCTCCACGACCTTCAACTAAGCGGTTAAAAGCATGTAAGATCGTCTCACCACCCCGAACACACCCATACCTAACTGAAGATCCGCAAAATAATCACCCAAAGAAGGACCTTATAAAGAGGTTTCAACCTTGGAAACCAAACACCGCCACACTGTGCCCACCGCAATAGGGCGGATACCACCGCCCGACTTAACTAGTGGAGTAAGCAGAGCGCTAGCTACAAACATACTCAAAACAACAAGATACTGACCATCTAGAAAGAGGTTAACCACCCGCGTGATCAAGGCAAGCAGCTCATCAGAAACAGCCACAACGACACTACTTAAACAATCCATATGATGTTGAGCAAGCAAATTGTCACGCCTGCAAGATGTACCACGAGGGAAAGTCCGAATCCGATCTAGAACAACATCAACAGAGCATCAAAGTGAGGTTGGTCAGTAGGTAAGGCTGGCAATGAAGGTCCAGGAGTTACGAGGTGTTTTGACATCAAATCCTCCAATGAAGCAACAGTATAAGGCGTAATGCCCAAGGAAAGAAGAACACGAACCGCTGCAGTAAAATGACCATCAGCAACCTTATGCCTACATTGCAAGACATTACGCTCACACATCTCCCGGCCTTCAACATCAACATCCAACAAAGGAGGCGAATTTTCAGCCAAAGTATCCTGAATAAGCTACCACACACCCCCATGATCACCCCAAGTGCGAACAGCCCGAACAATAAACTCCTGTTGCAAACAGCGCTCAGTAGCAGACCGACGCTCACAACAACACTGTGGTGAAAAAGTACACATATAAATTAATATACATTATACATTTTAATAAAAAGGGTATGTAAAGCAATCATTTAAAACATTATACATTTTAAGAAAAAGGGTACGTAATCCAACAATGAACAATTATATAAAAAAAAATTGCGATAAAAAATGATCAAAATTTATATTCGATGTGGAAATATGAGAATTAAAAACTAATGTGGAAATATGTTGTATGTGTATGAGTTAGGAATTTTCATGGAACAATTCTATGTTCGTTGGATTCTCTTATTAATCAATATTTTATCATAGATTTATACATGAGCCAAAACTCATACTCCCTCCTATTCTGAATGATCTTCCCATTTGTTTTGTAACTTTTGACTAGCCATATTGGGACTAATATAAAGATTAAATGAAAACCCCGTTTGATTTAAAATCATGTGAAACTTGTAAAATGCATTGCAGAATACAATATGTGTTAATTTTTAGACCAAGTAAACATTTCATTTGATCTATGTGTGGCTCCCAACATGGTTAGCCAAAAACTTCAAAAGAAAGGGGAAGATCATTCAGAACATGCGGGAGTATAATGTTTTATCCCATGGAATAACGATCTTTGACTAACTAATAATGCTAAAAAATATTCATAACTCTACTACATGTATAAACAAATTGTTTTTACAATTTTCGTTTGATGATTGTTGACTAATACATTTCTATCAAACATATGTACAAATAGAGTAATAGAATTATTTTAGATAGAATTTCAAAACAGGATTATTGAGATGTAGTGTTGTAATTTACTAATATACATGATGAAATCTATATTATACCTTTAAATATTTAATAGGCTAACATCACGGATGATGTGGCGTAATATTAGAGCATTTGAAAAAAAAATTAAATTCACCTCATCATCTACGTGTCAGCTCTATATTTCACTAGCCATGTGTCACAGCTTCATCAGGGGACTTATTAATGCGGTATAAATTTAATATTCTGAATTGCCCACTTTGACTTTATGAATCACTTCAACTTCTTATACATTAATCTTATTAAAATTCCTTAAATTAATCATTATTAATCACACCATTATTCATCTTAATAACAACATTAAACGTGATGACTCTTGGCCTTTCGTTTGCTAATTGTGTCAGTTACATCTACTTCGAATTAGTATATATACGCCGCTAGGCTATCATTTAATTTTGGTGTGAAAAATAATATCATTTTCTACATATACATTGAGTTTATCAAAGACAGAATTTTAGTTATATGTATTCATTGTAGTTCGACTCTCTAAAGTTTAAGTTTTACCATCAAAATATGATGGTATGTTGCAAATCGATATTGAAATTCCAAATAGTTATATTGTACTCGATTTTATTTTTGTGATCGGGATATCATCTTGAATTGGTCGTATTTATTTCTGATATTGTGATTGACAATTTCATTTTCATTTAAGCTATAGCTAACATGTTCTGACAACTCTACAAATAAATTGAAAACGATAAAACGCTTTCCTCTTATCTGTCACGTTTATGCTTATTGTATTTGAACTCCTATTATCATTATTTTAGTTCCAAATATGATCATCTTGGTATGTTTATTTTCGGTAACATGATAGACAATTTTATTTTGATTTTTGGTATAGCTAGCTAACACGTTATAAAAACTCTACAAATAAATTAAAAAGATCTCGTGATTTCACGAGGTGAAAATCTAGTTCATGACTCATTATGTCGTGTCACATCTAAATAACTTTTAAATTATACTCCGTAAATCTATAAAAGTTTGGCCTCTCTTAATAACTCTGATCTTGAAAGTTTAGATTCTGCCTACTAACTCTGATATTGTGAGAACCTTGTGTGTTTTGGACTCTCTCACCGTATCTCTTTTCTTGGACTCTCTAGTACGCTCTTCCAAAAGCCCTCACTATTTTTCAATAATTTCTGGACAACCTTCTACGGAGCACTCCATACTATTATTATTGTTATAATACTTTTGGCAATCATTTTTGTTAAAAACCTTGATACCTATCCTATGTTTAATTAGTTAAGAGGTTACTTTATAAATTCTAACTAATTTTATATGATGAAATCTTTCAAAATCATAATTTATAAAAGTAAGGCTAACAAGAAGTTAAGAACTACCCAGATCATAAATTGCCAAGGTTTGGTTCCTCACGTGCCTCCTAAAATATAATCCATGCGTTTGAATAAGAGAACCCAAGCTCCAAACAGCAATGACAGTCATCAATGACGGCTTGCCGAGAGATCACAGGAGATTCGGTAAAGGTCAGTTGAGCATATCGAAAGGCCGTTTTTCGCTATTTTCTTATAGGTTGCGGGGTGCGCGATTTCCCTCGATTCCGGGCGAAAAAGGCTTTTTGATTGACGAAGCCAAGAGACGAACGGGAAATGCTTTAGGGAAGAAAATAAGAGGGAAAGATCGAAATTTAAAAGACCGGATGAATGCCTATCTGATATATGATTAATTTGTCCTTTAATTCTTGTGATTCATGTCCTCCCGTCTCCTACTTTTGATGATTTTATCATTTTTTTTGCGCTCTTTTTCATATATTTGTTTCTCTTGGCTTAATTCGATGCCATTTTGCGAATTCTAGTGCATTTTCTATTTTGTACGAGAATCGGGTTCTGCGATTTGCTTTTGGCTTTTGTAGGGTCACCTGCAGAGCATGTTGAAGCAGAACCCAAGGCATTGGAGAGCCAAATAGCGGAAATTCATCGTAGAGCAGGAGCCTATGCACGAAAATCGAGAATGAGGGATAAGGATATAAGCTTGGAAGTAAAGAGAGGGTCAAACACATGAGTTGAACACTCTTCTCACAAGGTGGTAACTTCAAATGGTCATATCTCAAGTTTATCTCATTAGCTTATCTTATTAGCTTTCCATTGATATATTATAAGCTTAATTTGATCAAGTAACGATTGAAATATGGCCCTTCAAAGTCAAGTGCGCACGCCAGTTTTTGGCCGCTCGGCCATCCGCTCGCCGAGCGGACAGGCGACAGGGTTACCACCAATGAGCATACCACCAAGCGTATAAACACTCGCCCGAGCGTAATGGTCCGCTCACTGAGCGCATAGCTCGTCTTGCGAAGCTTTAGGCCAAGCGGAGCGTCCCAGATGCATTTTTAAGCCGTTTTTTGGTCTTTTCTTTTGTCCACTATAAATATCCACCTACCCTAATTGTGTGGGGGACTTTTCAATTTTCATAGATTCCATATTTTAGGGACATTCAAAACTAGATCTAGAATTTTCTCTCTCCTCGTTCTAGCTTTGGTTTCTACACCCCTTTGTAATCCTTTAATATTTTTATTTTCATCCAAGATTATTGGGCAACAACTTTCAATTTTTATCATCAATATAAATCAAGTATTATTCATTGAAACTTATCTCTTTATTGCCACATTTTGGTAACAACTCTTCTCTCTTTTATTTATTGTTACTTATTTTGTTTTAGTTATTGTTCGTTTATCATAAATTCATGTTTATTAGTCGTTTAATTGGTTTGCTCACCCAAGTTTGAATCTTTATCCAATTTTCATGCTTACTATCATGCTTAAGGCCTTATTAATTGTATTAGTGTTGATTTAATTATGTGTGAGTAGTTTTACAGCTAGGGGGGACGTTAATGGGTTAAAGTTGTGAAATTTATGATTATGGGGGTAGTTTAATGGTAATTATTTGAAAAGCATTCTAATTTATTGCCTTGTCTAATATTTTAGATGATTGGTATATTTAGGTGACGATCTAATTTGCTAAGTTATTGCACTCTAATCAACATGGGAGACTTGAGATTAGAATTGGCTAATTAGGCTTGGGATTATTGATTGATTGCATGAGAATGAATTGATTGAAAATTAGGCTTTGGTTAATTACTTGAGAGAGAGTCGACCCCTCTAATTTGGCCTTAATAAACCACTACTATGCAAGGTCAAGCTCATGATTTAACCCCTCTAAATTAAAGGTTCCAACTTTTGACCCATTGACCTCTCTAACCCCTAGTGCCCCCTTATAGATTACCTAAACTCTCATTTTTGTTTGATTAATCGTTTGTTTGTCTAATTAGTTTGATAATTAGTAGTAAATAGTTAGTCGTTTAGATTAAAGTTTCAACCTTTAGTTTGATTAAACTAAAATTAGGACAATAATCGATAGACAATTACCCTCCGTCCTGTGGATTCGACCCTATTTATAGTAGGATAGATTAGATCGGCTGGAGACACGTTTTAGGCCGATCACTCTCCCAATCCACAACCTTCATCAATGGTCGAGTCATGTGCTTCAAAGATTCCTCGACTACATGACATCGCTCTGCATAAAGAATATAAGTGTGGATATACCTCCAAGAACTTGTGACTGGGGCTGGTAAACAAGTAATTAATTCTACCCGAGTTATTGTTGGGGGTCGATTCTAAAATATTCATGGGAAGCATCCGGTACATCAAATGACCACTTGAGAAGGACTTCCAAAAGGGCCTCCGAGCATAGACCACAAGCCCCTCCATGTAAGGGCTCAAGTGGGCCCTTCGAAAAGCCCCATCACTGCCTTTAGAGTAGCTAATCAAGATGATGATCAACAACATAAAGGATGGAACTATAACATTGGAAAAAGAAGGCATGCATGATCTGCAAATCGATTAAAGTTCCTACCATCACATGTAAATAGTCTTTTTTTAAAAGTTGTAAGTTTTATGTTATGTGGTTTGAATTCTTAGTCTTTTCTTTTTAGTGAGTGGTGAGAAGCTCTTCCAATAGCTTGAAGATGACCAAAGTTTATCTATAAAAGGAGAACTTGGCCTCAGTTGAAGGACACAACAAATCTAAACAACTAACAAAGACTCAAGCAAGAAAAATCTCAGAATCTAGAGAGGGGAATTTTAGATGAAACTTTCAGTTAGAGTATACAAAAACTAAAAGAACAATAGGGAACTTCCATTTCTCTTAGATCAAGAATGCTTTGTTTAGAACTCCATAGTTAAAGAGAGATTGAAATATATTTTGCTTTACAGTTTATAATCTTTCAGAAATCAATAAAAGTTTATTTTCAAAGAGCTAACTATCTCTTCCAACATCATGATGTTTAATCATACGTATACATACATTATCCAACTCCGAATATTGATATTTTAAGAAGAGACTACGACTCGAGGTTGGAAACGAAATGAACTCGTGATGTACCTGATCTAAGCTAAGGTTAGTCGTGGTTGGAATTAGCTACCCCTGCAAAGCCGAAAGGTATATAACATTGGAATATCCAGATAACTAAAATCAGGTATTTTGAAACCATCTAATTAATCAATCTTAGACCACGGAGCATGGTATAAGTTAACCATAAGTACTAGATGCATTATATTGAGTAACTTAGTACCATAAAAAGTTATATAAAGGAAAGTTGTTATTTCACTAATCTATCTATCTCTCTCTCTATCTATCTATGTATTTTACTAAATACATCCCCGTTGACAAATGTCGCGATTCTAGGCATTATCGGCACGTGTCGACGCGGATTACCACATGGCGAGCTCATAAAAAACGTTGCCACATAAGCGTGTCACGTGTCAACACGGTTTTTTACAAGGCGATCTCACAACATGTCATCACAGCGTGACACGTCAATATTTAACATATAGTAGCATATAAAAAAAAGTGAATCTTGAACCCATGACCTCTTTGTTATTTGAAAATATAAATCTACCATTGTGCCACAATAACCTACTTGATACTATCTTATTATTTTAAGATCATAAAGGTGAAGTAAAAGATATTTACAACTATGTAGAGGATGTTAATTATATATATATATATATATATATATATATATATATATATATATATATATATATATATATATATATACACACACACACACACACACACACACACACATACACAGTCGAGATCAGGTGCAAACTCCCCTTCGCGTGAGAACTGCGCACTCCCATAGAGTGACAGAGAGTGTCACATAGAGTGACACCACAGAATAAAGCATGAAGACGCAAAAAAAAAAAAAAAAAAAAAAAAAAACTGAGTGGTCAAAGCCCACTTCAGTCATAACACACTTTACTAAAAAAAAACTTTCCTCACTTTCTCTCTCCTCAATTTTTTACTTCTCTCTGTCCTAAAACCCTAAAATCGCGATCTTAATCTTCTTTGCTTCGATCTGATTCTTTGACAAAAATCGATGGATACGCAAGCTACACCAATGGCGGCACAAACAGGTATGTACATCTGATTCTTCTTTTTTTTTAACAATTTTTGAATTTAATCTGAATGTTTTAGATTCAAATTTGGGGGAAAAAAATTCAAATTACTCATTTTTACATATTGAATGATTCGTTTGGTTTGATTTATGTTCTACGTTGATTGTATGAATTATAAACAGTTGATTATATGAATTTTGAACTTGATTAATAGTTTTTATTTCGGATATTAGTTAAAGAATTTCGTGGAAAATACAATGACACTAAATAAACAATCCAATGACGATATTATTTCGAATATTAGTTGAACAATTTTAATTCATAATTAATTTTCTAGGTTTTAGGTTTTTTAATGTCGTCAAAGGGACTCAAAAAGAGTTCAAACAGAAAAACCCAAAACCATAAGAATTACAGTAATTGCCGCAAGTAAGGCCATTGACTTGCACTCATGTTTGTCCTAATTGGCATAAACTTTATTGTCAAGGTACTCAATTCGACGAGATTTAAAGTTGATACAGGCACAAAAGAAGTGTTCTTCAAGTAGTAGAGGGATGAACAACTACATTAAATAGAACAGAATTAGAAAACACCAATAAAGGAAAAAAAGCCTGTCACTATATGCAAAATACAGTGTCACTCTATGACAAAAGTCATGTCACTGTATGACAAAATACAGTGAAACTCAATTGCCAAAGTCATGTCACTGTATGCAAAATACAATGTCACTCTATTGACAAACATGTGTCACTGTATGCAAGACAGAGTATCACTCTATGGACAATGTCCTGTCACTGTATGCAAAATACAGTGTCATTCTATTGACAAAGTCATGTCACTGTATGCAAAATACAGTGTCACTCTATTGTCAAAACAGAGAAAGAAAACACAGAGATTTAAGAGCACTGCTAAAAACTCACCATATCAGCATTCAGATCAATTGGCCGGCGATTACAAAAACTCCAATTATCCTAACAAGACATCAGCTCCTCACAAGCACCCTTCGACTTTCTGTTCTTTTTTAAAGCTAACAGTGGCCCCTGCAAATAAACAGAATAAACGGATTGGTGAAAAACATACAGTAATAATATACTTCAAAATTTTACTAAAATGGGAGTGTAAATACCATGTGACTAACGCCAAAAAAGGTCCTTGACGGTTGCTGATTCTCCTTTTGCTGAAGCTCGTTGAGATGGATTGACCAACACTCAACAATGGTATTTGTAATCATTTCACGATCATGAAATGTAACCATATCTTCCCTTGGAAGAAAATGGTAGAAGCCAAAGTTCACTAGCTGCTCACTAGAAAAAGCAAATAAAAAAAGTCAGCAAGTTATAAAATAACCTGTAATTATATGCACAATCGATTGTCATTGTGTGCGCAATAGAGTGTCATTGTCATTGATGAAAAGATCTCTCTGTGATTGATCATAAAATTGGACAGGAGCAAATTATCTTCACAGACACCACCAAAGTCAAGAGAGGAGCCCACACCATCATGGTTGCGCCCCTGAAGACTAATCCAAACCCCTTCCGAAGGCATAATTTCCTCTGCAAGATTCGAAGAAGGCTTGCTAGCACCACATTCACTAGCAGTAGACTCGGTAGCAGCACCCTTGCCAACAGCAGGCTCTATAACACCAACATCTACAACAAGAGGCTTGATAAAGCCACGGTCTGTGAGAGGAGGATCCGTAACACCAGAATCTACGACCAGAGGCTTGACAACACCAAGGTCTGCGACAGGCGGATCGGTAACAACAGACTCTGTGACAAGAGGCTTGGTAACGCCAGGGTCTGCGACAGGACGAAGCTCTGAAATACGAGGCTCTGCGGCACTAGACTCACTAGCAACAGCGTTGCTATGAGCAGCCTTGCTACGAGCAAGCTCTGCAGACTCGGTAGCAGTAGACATGCTAGCATCAACACCAGTTGTAGTTTCATTTGAGACACCATCAGTACCCATTGACACAATGCGTTCTGAATCTTCAAAGCCAGAGATATAATCTTCTGTAGAAATAAAATTTTCGATTCGTTGTTGGGCAGCTTCATCACCACAAACATCACCAGAAGGGGGAGTCATGACAGGTAGTTGAGATGACAGCCCATACGTTGCTAAGAAATCTGTCATTTCTTTCACTGCCTGCATTCTCTCACAAAGAGAGTCGAAAGAACGGGGGACATCAGGATCAAACAAGCATGAGGGTGTCGGGGAAAATTTCAAACCTCCTTCATCATCAGCAAGCCTCGAGGCAGCCCTCTTCTTTTTTAGTTCATTCAGCGAACTCAAAACATTGAGGTGTACAACCTCAACGTTTCGCTGCATAAGAAGAAAAATCTCTTGGACTTCATCACCACTAGCCCTCCCCTTAATCTCCTCATCTGTCTCCATGCCTTCCTGAAGATCAAACACAATATACTTGCAACCATTAGACCGAGAACCAGCAGCTGTATGAGGGATATCTTCATAGTTTGATTCTGGGACATTCTTTGATTTGGAAATTGGGTACACAGTGTTTAAGATCAACCAATTAGCCAAACAACCAGAATTGAATTGTGACTTTACCCTTTTTGACAATTTCTCGTTATCCCAATGTTGGATGAGTGGCAAGTCACAAGGTTGAACTTCTCCACGAACTTCAAGCCTATGGAAGTACGCCAACATCAAAACAAGAACACAGCCTCCACTGAATGTTAACTTCTTTACCTTGTGCTTCATGAATCCATCAATTAATTGATCAAACATAAACCCACACCAATCAAGGTCCTTAATCTTCGACACATCTTCAACGGCTTGTAAAAGACTGAAATCAATCGTGGAATTAGAAGTTGGAGCCAAGAAAGATGACATAGCCAAGAGTACAAACATTTGTTTGAACTCGTCATCTGCGACCTCCTTATTTTTCAGCCTACTAACAAACTCTCCAATAGCAATCACATCACTATTACCCTTAATATTAAATTTCTACCTCCATTTCATTTTTAATGGATGTTGATTAGACGTGAACCTGTTTCCCGTCTCAATCAATTCCACCACATCCGGTCCTCTAGGCAACAGAAACATGTCATGAACATCATCCTTACCAAGCAAAAACTCCTTGCTCGAGGAAGCTTTCAAAATAAAACTCTCATGATTAAAAGCATCAACTAACCACGAGATTATTGAAGTTGGAACAGCCCCGAGTTTCAACATTAACAACCCCCCAAACCCAATTTCTTTAACGCCATTTACAAGCTCAGGGTTGTTGTTTATCACACTCAACACCTTCATCAAAGAATTGGGGCGGCATTTGGTAACTAGTTTCACCCTGCATTGGAGAATAAAATTACACACATACATACAATGACACATAAAATCAAATTCAGTGACACATAAAATCAAATTCAGTGACACACATGTGGCATACAATGACACAGGCATAAAAAGACGTGAGAGTGTCACAGAAACACATAAAATGACACACAAAATCAAATACAATGACACACATGTGACATACAATGACACAGGCATAAAAAAGACATGAGAGTGTCACAGAAACACATACAATGACTCATAAAATCAAATACAGTGACAAACATGTGGCATACAATGACACAGGCATAAAAAAACATGAGAGTGTCACAAAAAACACATACAATGACACATAAAATCAGATACAGTGACACACATTTCGCATACAATGACACTAGCATAAAATCACATGAGAGTGTCACAGAAAACAAATACAATGAAACATAAAATTAAATACAGTGACAAACATGTTGCATACAATGACACCACCATAAACACACATGAGAGTGTCACAGAAACCACATACAATGACACATAAAACCGAATACAGTGACAAACATAGAGAGACAAAGGAATTACTGTGGCACATCAGTTTTACGTTCTTCATGGACATCAACCAAAGCGTCTTCAACCGACACATTTGTTTCCAAACGACGCTTTTTCGTCCATCCTTCATGCAATACTATGTCAGTACACTCTCCTTTTGACAGTTTCGAATTAGTTTTAGGCGACTTCCTCTTCATCTTTGCTACACACCAAAAAACACAAAATTTTAACAAAAAAACTAGGGTTTCAAAATCGGAAATAAACGTTGTATAACACTAAAACCAACCAATTAATCACCATTTTAGAGTAGAATCAGATATAATTTGAACAAATACACAAAATTAGCACAAAAACAACCACATGCAAAAAAGCTAGGGTTTCGAAAATGTTCAAAATCGGAAATAAACGCTGTATAACACTAAAATCAACCAATTAATCAACATTTTAGAGTAGAATCAGATATGATTTGAACAAATACACAAAATTAGCACAAAAAAACCACATGCAAAAAAGCTAGGGTTTCGAAAATGTTCAAAATCGGAAATAAACGTTGTATAACACTAAAATCAACCGATTAATCAACATTTTAGAATAAGAAACACATAATTTGAACACAAACACAAAATTAACACAAAAAACGACATGCAAAAAGCCAGGGTTTCAAAAATGATCAAAATCGGAAATAAAAGCTATATAACACTAAAAACAACTGATTAATCTACATTTTAGAGTAGATTAACAAATATTTCAACAAAAGTAGAACGATATTCAACTTCGAAATCCATAAAATGCCGTAAATTTAAAAAGAAAATTGAAAGTATTACCTTGTTATAAGAACAAAAAGGAGGAGAAGATGTCGAAGGCGGAGGCGGCGGCGGCGACGACGGTGACGGAGATGACGGCGGCGAGTTATTGGAGAAGATGAGAGGAAATGAGAAAATGCGAGTGAGGAGAGAGACAATGAGAGCGCGAGAGAGGAGAGAGAAAATGAGAGAGCAGTTGATTTTTGGAAAGTGTTGTCAGATTTCGTGAAAAAAAAAACTGTCGAAAATTGTTATTTTTTTTTTTTTTGTTTAATGTAAAATATATAGTGATTTCTTATGTTTCGCCTTATTTACCTCTTCAAAATGTGAAATTGATCAAAAATATATATTTGAGTTAATCTATTTTCCAAAACGCAATTTATTAGATCAGATCTAAAAACCAATAATACGATAACTCAATTTCTTAAGATTAATATGTCAGCTAACTTTTTTTCTAACAAGGATTGAGGTCGATGTTTAGAATGGGTGATGAGTATCGACCGCATAGGTTAATGTTGGGTATGAAGCTTGTGTAAGGGATTAAAGAAGGCCTTAAATGAGGTTGGAACTAGAAAAGGACATTTGTTAAGATGATGGGGTACATGAATCGATCGGGTTGGAGGGGTCGGGTGGAGAAGTTGACTTAGAGTGGGGTTTTTCACAAAAACTGATAAGTGCGGACTCAAATACAGTTGGGAGTGATTAGAGACCACAACACGACAATGATATGAATTTTTAAGACATGTTCAACGTTATATTTTTTTATTCAAATGTATTCAAAGAAATGATTTAGTGCACAATTAGTAGTTTAATATTAATTATTAACTTTTTACGTAACAACAAGCTCAACAAGCAGAAGATATTTGGTGTAATCATAAGACCACGTGATCTTATTGGTTTACTGTGATGTGTGCATCAATTTGATATGTTTTATTGACTACCAAAATTAGTGCACTCATTTCAGTTTTGGAAATTATAATATACTCACGGGTTCAGAATCTATAAATAAATTAGTTTATTGGCCCGTGCAAAATTGCACGGGTTGTTATATGAACTTAGTTATAACTCTATTTTATTACTCATAATTAACATAAAATATTAGGAGTGTAAAAAATTTAACCTACCTGTGACCAGTTGTTCAAGGTTAATACCATTTTTTTCCCGATTCAGTTCTGGCCATAGATAACTCGAACTCGTTTTGACCAGTATTCTTTTGGGTTAAACTTGAGATGGCCCGTTGTCCCAGTTTTTCTAAAATTAGGACGAAAAGAAACGTGTTTAATTTGGTATTATCTTAGAGAAGTTAAGTTTGATTCAATGAAAACAATTTAATAAGAATAGCGAATTTATTTCAATACTTTATGTTTATTTACGAATTACAATTTCTGACCCGTGACCCTCTATTTTCGGGTCCCGTTTTTGTGAACTGTAATTCATATTAGCCCCGACTACTTTTTAACACATTTTTTTTTTTAATTCTAACCCCACCTGTTGACGCGTATTTTGAGTTAAAACGAAACAAACCCAAGATGTATTATTTCCTAATATATTGCGCCTATATATATAACTTCCTAAATTACCTCCAAAATAAAATGATTTGATATGATTCAGATTATCTCGTCCAAAATTGTTTCCGAAATTATCTCCTATAATCTCAAATCCTTTATATATAATTTTGTTAATAATAGTATAAAAAAAATCACTTGCCTTGGTGGTTGAAATGTTAAACTTGTAACTCTGAGGTTACAGGTTCAAACCAACACAAGCTCATTTTTTATGTAGTCAAACACACTCAATAATGAGGTGGCGATGACATCAGTAGTGATATCATTAAATAAGTGTTGATGTCATCGATGAATCACTGATGACGTGGATAGTCTAATTGAAGGCTAATGGGGAGGCTATTGGTTAAATTAATATAGGGTTGGAGGAATTAGAGTTTTGATAATTGACCGAGATAAGGGCGTCATGAAGAGGAGTTACGAATATGGAGGGGAATGTTGCGAATATGGTAAATGTGGCGAATAGAGCTATGAGCTATCTGAGTGTGTATATGGCAGCAGTGGAGACTTCAACACGTCGAATGGAGAATGGGGAGCAGGTGGGTGAGGAAGTATGGAGACCACCGCCGATGGGGGCAGTTAAAGTGAATACTTATGGGGCTGTTTTGGGGGGAGGCAGGTTAGGTTAGGAGTGCTGGTGAGAGGCGCGGAATGGGAGGTGCTCAGGGTCGAATGCAAGCAAGCAGGTGAAGGACAGGTGGCAACCCGATGTCATTGAAGCCAAGGAAGCAGAATTTGGTCTCTAGTTAGCATGGCAACAGGGAGCCGAAGAGGTGGTGCTCGAATCAGAGTCAATCCAGCTAATTAGCGCACTTAAAAAAGGACTTTTTTCTTCTAATTATTTTGGTTTAGTTGTGTCAGAGGCGTTTACTTTAGCTCAACGTTTTCGTTCTTGTACTTTTAGGCATTTTCGCTGATTAGGTAACCGAGTCGCCCATACAATGACTCATATTGGTCCGGTGGATTACTCAACTTGTGTTTGGATCGATAGTGGCCCTTTGGATGTAATTGATCTAGCAGCGGCTGATTTTATAGCTGCAACTACGTAATAAATAGCTACCTGATTTCCTTCAAAAAAAAAAAAAACATTCCCGGCCAAAAAGAGTCAACTTTCCTGCATGACTACCGTCTAGCAGGTGACTTTACTCGAATTTGTCTTTTTTTGCCTTTTTTTAGTGATGATATTCGTCGCCCGTAGTTTACTAATGTCTCCCAAGTTTTCAATTTTCCAAGTTTACCCTCCATCCACAATTATAATCTTTAATAATCAGCTCTACATTTTCACTTGTTACAGGCTTCTAACAGCTGTTTTCGGCATCGGCTAATGATCGACAAGCTAAGCTTTGGGTTAGTTTGACATGTCTAGGATTCTAGGGTGTATCTTCCAATTCCTAAGATTATTCTTGCATGTGAACATTATATTGCCGATTATCAAAAATTCCAACCTGAGATCATTTGGTCATTAAAGCTTTATTAATTCAGTTAATGGTGTCCTGTGAATGATTGGTTAAAACTTGAAAGAAAGCAAGAGAAGGAAATTACCGGATGATGGGATAATGAGGAAATTAGCGGATAATGACCTTTTTTTTTTTTTTTTGCTGAGTAATGCTACAAAAAGACTACGAAAAAAACGATGAAGGAAAATCTTCGAAAACTAAGTCAGAAATCCGATGAAGAGAAGCACCCCAACTAGCCAGATTGTGAGCCACAACATTAGCCGATCTACGAACCCAAGCAAAAGTACTAGTAAGGGAGATTCTGACTCAGGAGCAAAGAGTCTGAAATAGGGGCCCAAATCTCCCAACAAGGACTAACCTCGCGATTCAGAGCGCTGATAACACTAAGATTATCCCCTTCAAAGACAACATGATGAAGATGCTTACGAGAAGCCGCCAAAATGGCATGACGAGCTGCAAGAGCTTCTGCGAGAAGTGAGGAACAGTGCGGCAGAAAATGAGCTCCAGCATCCATGACTGAGCCAAAACAGTCACGCTCCACCCAAGAAACAACACAAAAAGAAGGACGGACAGCAGCATCGAAATTGATTTTGAGGAACCCAGGTAACGGCAGGCTCCACGAAGGAGCATCTTGACTAAGAAAAATGGTGCTGGTATTGAAGGGCATAACCTTTTGCAAAGCCATGAAAGAAGAGTCAATATTATGCTTAATCCCAATAAAGTCGAAGCCTGCATCAGAAACACGAACCTGGTTGCGAGCGAGCCAAAGTTGATCCATAACACAGGAAGAGTATAACGTAAACAATTCATGATTATCGCCCACAACTCTGAGAAGCCTTTAATCTCCCAACATGAAGGAGATCCAATCTTGGATGCCAGAAAAGCCAAAGAGCTCAATTTTGAAATTCCAACTCGATTGAAACCAAATTTGCCTACCTATGACACAATCACAAAAAATATGGAAGCTAGTTTCAGGATGGGACTTACATGCAAAAAATTGGCATAACCTGGTCCTCGTGGGGATAATATCAGTGAAAGTTCGCCATAAGAACATCCTCTGTCGCTCAGTCAATCTTGCGGTCCAAATTTTCTTCCAAGCCGGGTTATGAGGGTTCGACCACTTACCTTGTTGACTCGTGATATAAGCTGACTTAACAGAAAAACGCCCTTTGGAATCAGTGACCCAAAAAAATTTGTCAGGAGAAACAGACAGAGGGACCAAAATCTTCCTGATGTTATCAACAGAAGCATCATCGAAGACGTCATACAGCTTAGGAACATCCCACTCACGAGAACCCGGGAGAAAAAAATCGGAAACAACCATGGGAACACGATCAGAGTCATCCCGAGGCGACGACTTAAAATCTGGCATCCAAGGAACCCAAGGGTCTTTCCAAATATCAATGGAGGAGCCATCGCAAACAGAATAACAGGCGCCATAACGGAGAATATCAACACATTTCACCAGACCTTTCCACGTGGATGAATCATTACGGGAGGACTTAGCATCGAGCATAGAAGCTCTACGAAGGTATTTGTTGACCATGACAGAGACCAAGGTCTATTCTGATTATAGAGAACGAACCACCCAAGTTTGGAAATGAAAGCTTTATTGACGTCAGTGAAACGTCGAAAGCCCAATCCACCAAGGTGTTTCGGTTTACACAAGAACCCCCACGAGGAAAGAGCTAAGAAATGGAGTTTATCTTCCTTAACACCCCACCAAAACTTTCGCACCATACTATCCAGCTTGTCACAGACCCCAACCGGCAAAAGATCAGTACTCATGGTATATTGGGGAATGGCCTGAAGAACCGAGCGAATAAGAGTAGCTCTACCCGCCTAGGAAAGAACACGAGATCTCCAACCACAAAGCCTACTGGAAATCTTCTCAAAAAGATCATCAAAAGAATTCGAAGGCTTACCCTTTAAGACAAGCTTATGACCGAGGTAAGAAATGAAATCGGAAGAGTAGCCATAACCAAGGATGCCACCCAAATCCGCAATACCTGCTTCAGAGATGTTGGAAGAGCCAAAAACAGCAGATTTTTCAGAATTGACCTTTTGCCCGGACCATTTTTGATAAACTGTCAGACAATCCTTTAAAGTCTCGACTTCTCTAGGGTCAGCTTTACAAAACAGCATAAGATCGTTGGCAAACATAAGATGAGAAACGGGAGGGCAGGAACGACTCACCCGAATGCCATGAAGGTTACCAGCAGCTTCCTTTCTCAAAATAAGCCTGTAGAGAACCTCTGTGCAAAGAATAAAAAGATAAGGACTAAGAGGGTCCCCCTGCCGGATGCCACGAGAAGGTTGGAAAAAACCACACGGAGAGCCGTTGAGAAGGATGGAGAACCGAACAGTAGAAATGCACTGGCTCACCATATGAACCCATCTATCACAGAAACCAAAACGTTCCAAAACTTTCAGAAGAAAAGACCACTCGATATGATCAAAAGCTTTCAGCATATCGACTTTCACCCCTAGAAGGCCTCCTGCCCCATGCTTACTTTTCATACAGTGAATAACTTCTTTGGCCAAGATGACATTTTCCGCAATCCAGCGGCCTGGAACAAAAGCTCCTTGGAGAGGAGAGATGAGTTTGTGGAGAACAGAAGACAACCGGTTAGCTAGAATTTTTGAGATCACTTTATAACAGACATTGCAAAGGCTAATCGGCCGAAAATGCTTGACCTCGGAAGCTCCACGAAACTTAGGAATCAGCTTGATGAAAGTGTGGTTGAGCTCTTTAAGGAGAAAACGATGCTGGAAGAAATTTTGGACAAATTCCACTACATCATTTCCGACACTATCCCAGTAATGCTTAAAAAAGATGGGAGACATTCCATCAGGCCCCGGGGCCTTGTAGGAACCCATAGAGAAGATCACCGCTTTAATTTCATCGGCAAGAGGAACCGAACAAAGGAAGTCGTTATCACTATTAGTAATAGTATGGTTAATCAAACCATCCAAATCATCAGGAAATTGAGGGCCATTGGAAGTAAAATGATCATTGTAGTACTTCAACAAAGTTGCCGCAACATTGTCGAAACCCTCCACCCATTGACCTGCATCGTTCTTAAGAAAGTCAATATTATCGTAACGACGTCGAATAACAGTGGACAAGTGGAAAAACTTCATGTTACGATCACCATCAAGCATCTTTAACTCCCTGGATTTTTGGAACCAAAGATAGAATTCTCAATTCTCTTCATTTTGCAGCATACAACATAGATCTTTTTCGACCTCAAGGTTAGCCTCAGAGGGTGGAGCCTGCTGGATAACATCAAGAGCTGATTTGATGGCCTTGGTATTTTCCTGGATATTCCCAAAATGAGATTTGTTCCAAGACTTCAGAGCCACCTTAGTAGCTCTAATCTTAGAAACCAATCTAAAGGCAGTGGAGCCCCTGAACGACGCATCCCAAGCAGAAGAAACAACCTGAAGACTAGACTCATCCGTAGTCCAAGCAGCTTCAAAACGGAAGGGCCTAGGCCTAAAAGAAGAGTCCCCATCCAAATCCAAAACAATGGGGCAATGATCAGACTCGTGAGCAACCAAATGAGAAATAGAAGCCCTGTCATAAAGAAGTCGCCAATCCCCATCCGCAAAAGCTCGATCAAGACGTTCTTTAATATTAACAGAACCCGCTCGCTTATTACTCCAAGTGAATGGGTTACCGGCGAAGCCTAGATCAACCAAACCACAAGAGAAAACAAGATTAGCCAGAGCATTATTTGAAGATTGACCGAACGGCCTACCTCCATCCTTGTCGGCAGAGACAACCAATTCATTAAAATCGCCAATAATCACCCAGGGAAGAGAGTTAATCCTAGCTAAATCCAAAAAAGTAGACCAACAGTCATCATAAGTAGTGCTATCAGGGGCACCGTAAACACAGGATAAAAGCCAATGTTGGTAGCTAGGGACAGAGCGAATGTAAAGCTGAATAATATGTTTATTAACTAAACCAAGGTCAATTACAAGACCATTCTGCCAGCAAACAAAAAGACCACCCGATAAGCCTTGGGCATCTACACCAGAATGGTTCGGGAAGCCAAGGTTAGCAAAAAATTGCGACAGAGAGTCAACACTACACTTAGTTTCAGACAGGAAAATAATAGAAGGGCGAACAGTCCATGTAAAAGATCGTATCGCTAACCTAGTCGCGCGGCTACACAGCCCGCGACAATTCCAAGTGAAGATTTTCATGATCCTGTTGGGGGCATGGACAGGCCCGCCTCCTCAGCCGCATCAGTAACAACGTCACATTCAGTAGAGCCACTCCCAGGAATAAGCAAAGAAACTTTGGAGTGATGGCGCTTAGCTTTAATCATCCTGCGATCATTGACCCCAGGAGGTTTCCCAATAGAAAAGGACAGATCAGTGGACTCGGGATCAATAGTAAACAAGTCAGTAGAGGGCTGGGAACCTTTGACCCTCTTAATAGTATCTTCCAAAGTAGTCTCATTTGGACGTTTACCAGAATCGCCAGAATTAGCTGGAGGGACATCAGATTTTTTACTAAGTAGACCCTTGTTAGCCACAAGCTTATCAGAAAGTTGGGACGACATATTTTCCAGCAAGAACGGAACAGGCTTAGGAGCATATCTTGAGGCGACTGCAAGTTTCTCCGATAATTCAAACATTGGACTCATTTGTCTGATTTCTGCCCTCATCCAAGGTCCAAAGAAATTGATTTGTTGGTTAGTCGCAGAGCAAGAACGAGGGTCATGTCCCATAACTCCACATAAATAACATAAATTAGGGAGTCTTTCAAATTTCAGGTCCACCCACGAATCAACACTATTCTTCATTTTCAGAGGAAAACCAGGTGAAAGAGGCTTTAAAGTATCTATTTCTACTTTAAGCCTAAAATATTGGCCACTATTGTCTCTAATGCCAGATTCTACAAGTTTGCCAAGCAAGGAGCCAATTTTGGAGAAGTTAGTTTGGTTTCTCATGTGAAAAGGTACTCCAAAGCAACGTACCCAAAAGCAAGACAAATCAAAATCAAAATCAGTGATTCTAGCATCAGCATTCCATTTTCTCAACACCAAATGATTACCCATTATAGTCCAAGGACCACCCGTCCAAGCACGATCGGCATCATTCAAATTAGCAAATTTGATTAAAAAGGTATTTTCTTCAAGATCAATGATAGTCAAACCTGATTTGGGGTTCCAAGCACTCTGAATTGCATCATGGACTCCTTTCCTATTTGGGACCCGGTTGCTGATGAGGCGCCCGACGATGCTGAAGTTGTTCAAAGCTTGCTCGATTTCTTTATCGACTTTAAATTCTAGCGGATAATGACTTGGAGTCATAGTGCGCATGCCGGAGAATTTGTGCAGGAATGTGGAGGTCGAAATCGCAGGACTGCAGTAATATAGGGAGTTTGGGGGAATTAAAACGAGTAGGGGTATTTCTGGAAAATATCGAGCGATGATATTAATAGGGCCGGCGACAAATAGCTCTTCACTTTTTTTAACCTATTTTTCTACTCTCTCTTCTTTTCACGTTTTTATTGTTTTTTCCCCTCTCCTTTATCTTACCGACATCACTACTACTCTCAATCTCCATTACTTCAAACATGGTTGTCATCTTTATTGCTCATCACCATCAATCTCGCCGGAAATTTGACTTTTCTAGTCGGGAGTGATCTTTTGGGAGTATTTGACGAAAAATTAGTTATATAAGGGAGTGTTTGACAAAAAAAAAAATTATGTAAAAGAGTGTTTGACAAACCCAACATTTTACAAGGAAGTGTTTAACAAAATATCCGGTGGTGGGACTAAGGAGAGAGAAATGTATGGATATATATTCGGTGATCTATACCCTTATACGTTAAGCCTTTCTCATTTGGTATCGACGACGTTGTAGTGTCCTTAGCAAACTCCTAATAAGTGTGCATTAATTTATTTCCCGTGCCTTTTTCTTCCGCAAGTGTGTTTGTTTGCTTATGATTTGTGGGTGGACCGGAGCTTTACCTATGGCTGTATATGTACGAGTATGAGTAGAGGACAATCTTGTAGACATTAAATTCTACATTCAGAACTCTGATGGCCTCGTTAGTCTTACATGCATATTGATCTGCAGGGGACAAGGTTAGCACAATACGCAAATGACCGTGAATCTATTACAATCACATGCGGAAGAAGTGAATCCAATAGAAGTTGGCGGACTTGGCGCAATGGTAGCAAATATCCTCGCACATCCATTCTTCTACGTTCAATTTTATGTTTGGATAGTTATACCCACGACCAAATAGTTAAGCTGGTACCGCGTACATACCGTTTGAGTTTGAGATGATGCAAAGATTCAACGATAATGCTGCCTCTAATGTATTTCATCGTTATGTTCCATACGTTTGATACATTGTTCTGTGACTAGCTCTGTGAGGCTGGTGTACATCTACGGTTAGTCTAGGCAAATAAAATGGGGTTAAACAGTCACCACATGGAAGCATTCGTTGTATTTCAAAGTAGAATTTTCATTCCCGAATAATTTGTAGCCCCAGTAAAGTTGAAGTGTCCTCTTATTTTCCTTGTAATCAGCCCACTACAATGGCAGTAGATGCGAACAGAGAACACCTCAAAAGCAGGAAAAATGTGTGATACATCTACGTCTTTTCAACCCTTGAGAACCACAGCAATAAATATTCTAGAAAAAACACGAAGATCTCAAAAAGAAATATTTATCGGATAATAGGAGAAAATGATGACAAGTTTGCATTTAGAATTCCAATTCCACATACATGAAGACTTGTAATCATTGCCTCAAAAAAAAAAAAAAAAAAAAAAAAAAAAAAAAACAATTTATCGAGAAAAATGCCCTCCTTGTAACCCGCAGTCCTCCATCCTTTCACATTCTACCTTAGTTGTACAAAACCCAAGTTGATAACTTAGCCATGGAAACCACAAAACATAACTGTAGTAACGTCCAGCAAAACAATGAACAATACGAGCTCAGTGATAGCAATCTTAGTGGAACGCATTTGTTCACATAGAATTGAACATAAGAACAAAGATAAGAAGATACTCCCTCCTTAAAAGTATATTTGACGTTTTAGCTAATGGCACATGAATTAAGGAGTAGTTAATGTAAGATGAAATTGATTAATTCGCTAATTATTACTATTCTTGATAATAGGAAAAATAAACCTACAAAGCCACCTTAATCTCTTTCTTAATTAACTCTCCTCTTTTCTCTCTGTCCAACATTAACTCTCAACGTGTTAATAAAAAAATCAATTATTGTCTTCAGATCAACCTTTGATGTTCCTTTTCATTTGTA
This sequence comes from Spergularia marina, assembly GCA_963680865.1. Taxonomy (NCBI): domain Eukaryota; kingdom Viridiplantae; phylum Streptophyta; class Magnoliopsida; order Caryophyllales; family Caryophyllaceae; genus Spergularia; species Spergularia marina. The sequence goes on along the minus strand of OY804546.1, from coordinate 9,543,825 downwards.
ATCCTCACTTAAGTAACCTCATACAGACGTTGACCTCAACAAAAAGCAACCCAGTAAGATCACTTTTCATTAAGATTTTTTAGTGGCCAATATGGATGGAGAAAAAGCTTCAAAAAAATTTGGACAAAATTGTCTTCTTCTTCATCTCCTGCCATGGGTGCTCGTACCTCTTGTTCAATGTCATGCACTCGATTTTCGACTGTTGTTATTTCATCTACACCCCCTCCATCTCTATCTACCCTTGTTAATTGACCTCCATCTCGATTGAAATTTGTTGTCGGTTCTCCTATCTTAGATTTCGTTCCCCTAAATCTGGAACCTTTGGAATTCGCGAGTCGTCTTCTCCCTCTAAACGGAGTGCCAGGTAATGAAAGTCTTCTTTTTAATTTGAATTTTAGATCATCTTCTTCTTCTTGTGAATCTGGAATTACTAAATTGTGAATTCCTTCTTCTTCTTCTTCGGAATCTGGAATCACTATATTTCGTATGTCTTCTTCGTCTTCGGAATTTGAAATCACTAAATCACTCATATTTTGTTTTATTTCTTTTGAATCTGGAACCTCCATATTTGCAAGTCTAGTTTGGGGATCTTTGCAAGGGAATTTTTTTGACAAAGATCAAACCAGGATTGATATTGCCCATAGTATGGCTTAGTTTTTACAAGTAATTTTATAAAGGTTCATTATACTACTGGAAATCAACGAGAAGAAGAGAAGATTTGGGGAAATTAATACCTTAGATGAAGATCATGGAAAACTGTAGAATAGATCATGGGAAAGTGTATACACAGTATTGGGAGTAGAAAACGTCATGTATAAAAAAAAAAGTAAGATTAGCTAGAACGTCAAATATAAATTTAAGGAGGGAGTACATAACATACCTAAATCGCGACCGGCAAGAACAGCAATAACTTCTCCTCCTCGAACCGCATCATGCAAAGGACCAGAGTCTGTCTTGAATTCAGCAGGAATTTTGTTTTCTGAATCCCAAACATTATCCCTAGACCATAGCTTCCATACCCTTGACAAAACCCCCGGGTTGTTCACAAGCCAAAGCTCAAATGAACTAAGTTCGAAAGTTCCAAAAGAAATCTTCTTACATATTGGGTAAAATTGGACAGGTTCAGATATATTTGCAGCAACCCCATGAAAATGTGTCTTCCATTCGGTTTGGTCTATAGAATTTAAACCATTAACACAATCGATCAAAACCCCAAGACCTACTTTTAATTCGGGCGTATCAGAATAACCTAAGGTAGTGTTTGGAAACAAGAATTTTAAAATTTGTAATCATTTCAATTCTATCATTTGAGAATGTGGAATTCAAATATAAATCAAATGTTTGGGGACGGTGGGATTTCAAAATGACACCTCTTGAGGTGTCATTTGTTTTTGGCCTAATTAGATTTGAAACAAATTTCAAAGGATTTGACACAAATCCAAATTCTCAAATTCTTTAGATCTCAAACATGGGATTGGTCAAATTTGAATTTGAAAATCAAATCCTTGTTTCCAAACACACTCTAAGGGTATGTTCACTCTCTCGGCACCATCAATGTGATAATCAGAAAATTGAGAAATCTTCCATTTGTTTTGACATGTAAACCCCATAACATATAATGTTACTTTTTCAATTAGAATTTTGGTTTGTTTTTTCTTATACCTCAATTCAACAAGAATCAGATTGTCAACATCATCTGACGACGCAATTGATTTACCGCAAATCTTTCTACCCTTACATGAAAACAATGCTCTTATAGTCCAAATTAGACCATCAAAATGATACAAAAACTCAGCCTCATCCCCAATATCAAGATCCAATGGCGTCACCTTATGCGAATCATCTATCTTATCGGGATCAATCCAACTGAAAAAAAAAAAAAAAAAAAAAACATCATTGAGTTACTACTTTCATACTTTTTATTAAATAGGTAAGAACCATGGAGTTATAAGTTTCAAAAGAATTACTCGTACATTTTACTAGCAAGATCATCACTAGTGCTACTGCCGTCGGAAATTTTCGTATTGGGAGATATTTTTATCTCATCACTAGTCACTGCCCCTAATTGGGCTTGACGATATGTGTAGTGAGTACTCTATAATTATAGAATAAGAAGCATCTTTATATAAAACCTGATACGTGAATGTATAACAAGCCACTAGAGTTGGCTATGTTTATTGTTTGGTATGTACTCAATATATACAGTATATATATGGTGTAATCACACTGCTATACATGGAGTATCATTCAAATTGCAAATAAAGACCCATTCTCATTACCTTTTTTCTTCCTTTTCCCTGATTTATCATTGAAAAACAACTCGAATGAGTCAAACAGTCCCTTAAACAAACAAGGAAAAGAACAACTTTACCTCAACAACGTTATCATTACGCTTCTTAACATAATTGTATAGACAATGAACATGTAGTTTCTTCATACTTTAAAGGTTTAAACCCCAAAAAATCTGCAATATATAATTATAATAATGTCAGTTCTTTCTGCAGTAAAATACAGTGATTATATTTTAGTTTCACCTGAGTTGATGGTGCAGTGGATCGGACAGTTTGGATCCTACGTTACCCACGCCCATATCTTAGTATCTACGGTAATTATGTTGTACCGAAAAAGCTGATGGGGCGTGCTACATAGATCCAACGGTGCATATTCGGGTCTGGATATCAATCGTTCGTACCAGTTTCTTTTTCTCATTGATTTCATCAATTGTACAACGTATATATAGTAGCTACTACAATTCACCATCTTAACCTACAAGTAATACAACTTTCCTAAATATAACCTACCATAAATGTACTTCGTACATATTAACAATATCTACGATATTCACAATATATACGATATTACCATAATTTCGTATATGGTAATATATTGTTGACCATATTACTCCATAATATCTCTCGATATTATCTCGTAATATCGTCACCTTCCGTTTTCCCTATTACCCCCTCAAACTCATGGTAATTTGCGAAAATACTTATGTTAATTTGCGAAAATTTCCATGGGTTTGCCAAAACTCGTTCGGAAAGGAGAAGGGTAGAGAGAAAAAAAATGGTAATTTTTCTCAATAGGCGTTTCTTCATCGTAATTTCGGCATCTTTCGCAATCCGTCGTCTTTATTGTCATTCGCTCGTGTCGGTCTCAATCTTGAATCGGTCTCATATCGTTCTCGGATTTCAAGTCGGGTCGGGTTCAATTCACAGGTCGGGTCGAGCTCATTTCAAATCGGTTCGGTTCGGCTTTGTTCAAGTGGGTCAATTCCCACCGTTGTTCTTCGTCATGCATGTGGGACAATACCCACAATTGCTTCTACGTCGTTCGGGCCAATCAATCATCACCAAATTCCCACAAATCACATGAAACTAATTTCATTGTCGGTCACCTCTGGCTGAAATAATTCAAAGTGGACTTTTCGATTGCGCGCCACTCATATTCGTCGTTCATCAGACTCTTCAATCGGGTTTGATTCGTCCCTCGTTCGTCGAATTCTAAGTTGTTGATTCATCGTTCAACAAAGCCCAACATTGGGTCGGCTCAGGTTCGTCATCGGGTCGTATCGTCAAAACCCAATTAGGGTTCAACTCGGCTTCATCGTACTCCAATCTGGAGTTTAATTCGGGTTCGCCAATGACCTCTGTCGTTACTTGGTCATAATAGTCGAAAATTGTGACCGGTTCGAGCAAGAGGAGAGCCCCCCCTGCGCAGCCAGGTGATCGTCTTCATCGTCGGTTTGTCGTTGTAGGGTCGTTGTAGTCGTGGTCGGATCATCGTGGACAGAACTTGGTTAGTCTTCGGTTCATGGTTGTCGTGGTCAGATTGTCTTCGGTACGGGGTCGGTGCGTCTTCGGTTCGTGTTCGCCGGTCGGAGCAGGTTCATCTTTCATTCGATCATGGTCGTTCGTTGTGACATCGGGGGACCAACGTCAAGGTCCCATTGATCGTCGTTCGGAATCATGAATTATGATCGTGATCAATTGATCATCTGATCACACAACCAAGCTGATGGTCGATCGTAGTGGTCGGGTCAAATCGTGGTCGGGTCGTTGTTGCTGTAGTCGTGGTCAATCGTCTTCGGTTTCAATCGTGGTTCGTCGTTCTTTATCGTCATGGTCGTGGTAGTAGGGGGTTGAACTCCGTTACCTTGTTCATCGGTCGGCAAACCCTTAAATTGGGTTTGAGGTTCGTCCATCGCCAGATTAATTGATCACAGCAACCACGTAGTATTCGAAATCGGTCGTCATTCGTATACTACTGCTCGCCAAACTGCCGCTCACCATGAATTAAAGTTAGGCATGCATGTCATTAAAGACAAGCACTCTCGGAAAAGTCATAGTGACTTTCGGTCGGTCTCATCGTCCGGATGAGATTCGTTTGTGGCTTTCAGATTTCGGTCGAGGGTTGTGTTTCGGATTTCGGTAGGGTTCGTGTTTCGGTTGTCGGCTAGGTTCGAGAATCCTCAGGAACGAGGCTCTGATACCATGTTAGGAGATTCGGGTCGATCGGTCGGTACCATGAAACTAGTTCATGGGGAGAAATACAACACGCAGCGGAATTTGTTCGAAACGTTTCTCAATCGTTCGTACCAGTTTCTTTTTCTCATTGATTTCATCAATTGTACAACGTATATATAGTAGCTACAAGTAATACAACTTTCCTAAATATAACCTACCATAAATATACTTCGTACATATTAACAATATCTACGATATTCACAATATATACGATATTACCATAATTTCGTATATGGTAATATATTGTTGACCATATTACTCCATAATATCTCTCGATATTATCTCGTAATATCGTCACTTTCCGTTTTCCCTATTCGAATCTCCTAACATGGTGTATATGCATGTGCTAATGTGCTATCATTTTATATGGTTAGTTGTTGGGGAACATATATAACGCCCTTATCCTTTTCACGTCAACGATGGTGCGGTACCGTGTATCCAAATATCAGTAAACTCAGAAATCAGAATGAGTTTTAGTACGTAGTGATGGCGACACAAATTTACACATTTCCTACAAACTAAAGTAGTCCTATGAGTTTTCATCAGTCTAACTCATCAAAAACGGTAAAATTAATGGATAGCCGGTGAATAATGGTCCGACATGTTTATTTGTAGTACACTTATGAGTATGTACGTAATATGGAGCGTTTTGACCGTTCATCCAAGTATATTTACATGAAAGCTAGCATATTTTGACAACCATAGGCCATAACCGCTGCGAGCGAATCTATCTATCATCTTCATAAATTAATTGCATAATGCTACTTTATCTTATTAATAAGTTTTGTTTATTTGTTTACGTCAAGCACTGTTTACATCCGGTGCATTTAAAACTGCAAGTAAATTTTATCCATACCGCCTTTTCGTTTGGCCGCGCTTGAGTGGTACTCGAATCCTGAATAGTGTTTCGGAGCAAAGGACTAAATAATAATGTATTATCAACATTTGTGTAAGGTGAAAAGATTAGTTAGTAGACATAATAATACAAAAGAAATACGATAATCATGATAAGTCATTGAGCACAATCAAAAGCGAAGACGATACACAGTTGATGAGTGTATGGGGGGTGTTGGCGTGTTGCAAGTGAAAAGTAATCATCTACTACTGTACCGTGTACATGTTCGGATTTTGTTGGATTTTGTTTTGCACTTTAGTTATGTGAATGTCACCCCTATTTGACTTCAACTAGCTTATGAACCCGTGTCATGCATGAGATTCTTAAATGTTTATGTGAAGTAGTTCTAATAGTGCTATCATATTCACAATACAAAGCGTGAATAGTGTAAAAGTTAACATATGTTAATTTTTTTTTAAGAGAATTAACATATGTTTATTAGTTAATACTATTGTCTTGCTACTATTTACCTCTCTAATTTGCTCCCTTTATTTTAAGAGAGTTAACATATGTTAATTAGTTAATAATATATTATATATATAAGTGGCTTACATGTAGGTTAATAGAGGAAATGGTACATTGAATGTTCACACAATCTTGTATAATACGGAAAGTATGTTTACACAATCAAGTATAATAATAAGACAATTATTATTAGGCAAATTTTATGAAAATAACCCAACGTTTGCAACATATGGAATAACTCAACCTATCCACTTTAACAAAAATAACCCAACATTTTACTCGCGTCACACTAATATCCCTAACCCGTTAAAATGGAATTTCTCGCACTCTAATTCTCAAGAGCTATTTTTTATTTGCACAAATTATTATGATTTTTAGTTTTATTTACCTACCTACATCGCTTTAAGTATTTATCTTTAATTTTTGGACATTAACTTTTGTCTTCTTCATTGGTTAAATTGTCAAACATATAATATCCCTAAATGCACGAACATTTTTATCATCCAAATGAATGTTTGAATTAATACAAAATAGATTTTCTTTCGAAGGTAGTTGTGATATTGATATAACTTCATTAATTTCGATTAAGGTTGAATAGATATGTTGTAGAGAATAGAGAGAAGGTAATTATTATGAATTATTTATTATAGAATTGGGGGCCGGGAAACAGAAGGGGAAAAATAGTCAATAAAAGAATCACATAAATTTGTGCAAAATGTTTTTCCCCTTATTATTTTGCCTCATGAGATTTGGAGTGGGCGAAATTCCTACTTTAGCATGTTTGGGATGTTTGGAATTGTGATTATTTTTATTAAAGTGAAAAGGTTGGGTTATTCCATGAACATATTGCAAACGTTGGATTATTTTCATTAAATTTGTCTTATTATTATCATTTCCCATTTTGATTTTTTAGGTTAAAGTGCTAAGACGATCAGGCCCAGAATAAGCTTTGCTAAATCAACTCATTTGTATTCTCTCTCTTGTCGCACGTTTTCATACATGAAAACCCATCAATTAAATAAGTAAAACTTGCATGATAATTATTCAAAGAATAAAAATCTTGGTCAAAAACTAATAACAAACATGATCATTAATAGGGGTGAGCAAAAAAAACGGGTACCCGTTTTTAGACCCGGACCCGCTTAGAACCCGGCGGGTCTGGAACCGGACCCGTTCTTAACGGGTACGGGTACTAAAACTTGAGACCCGTTGATAACGGGTCCGGGTCCGGGTCCTAAAATTTTGGACCCAATACCCGTCGGGTACCCGCTAGACAACGGGTCCGAATGTGTAACGGATACCCGGAATCATATAAGTCAAAATGAAATTATTAAATAACAAATAACAATCGTGACCAACAAAATTGACAGCTTGGCCCTACAAGTCATGCTTAGCCTCCTAGGCATATATGACTTGGAAGTTGTAATTTCTATATCACTCGGCTTGCACTTATATAGAATAAGTTTCTCCCACATTTCCTCTCAGGTCGATGTGGGATACAGTTTTCCCATTTATTTTTTTTTTGTTTCTTTTTCTTGGTAGGGAATTCCTTGGACTTGTTTAGATTAACTATTTTTCTTAGGCATATGAGACTTCTTGTTAAATTAAACGTTGTTTATTGTAATGCAATCATTATTGGTATTAGGGCAAGATCAATAAATACAAATGAAGCCACTCACAAACGACATGGAAGTTATTAATCCATCAGTTTTGAACACCATTGTTCACACGCATACTAGTGAAATCGTAGTAGTATAAGCATGACTATAGAAGTATTAATGATACTAGTATGTGATCATGTGTAGCTTTTCACTTGCCAAAAGAAGTAGTAATCCACAAATCTTATAAATACGTCATGGGACAACTACTCGCACATTATTCAAACATAGACATAGAGTGGGGATATCAACATTTGGCATTGGATACTAGTGAATGCCACATGAATGTCCATAATAATAATAATGATAACGCTACATTAATACTAGTATTAACAATAACACTCCACAAGTAGTATTATAATTGTATCACCAATTTGTCTCCCTAACAAAGTTATAAGAACATATGTCTAACGACAACTCGTTAGATAATTTTATAGTCCGTAGGCCTAAACTCTTGTATATTACAAAAGAGTTTTGATATATAGTTCTTAAGTATTGTTGCTAAATTTTTCATTCGAACCCATTTGATTAACGATTGTCTCGTTCACAAGATCACTTTGTTGTACTCCCTGAGACCCTAAATAGTTAATGGTGACGAGTTGTAACTACTATAGATTATACATGTACGGATGTACCTATTGAGGTTAACTTGTATAGACCATAGTATCGTACTCTTGATTAGTCAACCAACATATTATGATGTGGGCTCTATATAGGCATGGTGGATTTTATAGTCATTTTGGTGTGAAAGGAGTAATTTACACTAACTTAATAAAATTAACATGCATACACTTTCTAATGTCAATGAAATTAGTGAAGTTGCTATACATATAATGTTGATAACATATACTAATTTGCTAACACTTCTAATTACTAAAACAAAGTAAATGCAGTTGGACTTAATAGGTTCTCTACGATAAAAGAGAAAAACAAGAGGAAGAACTACTCGTATGTTGTATCCCACATCGGCCAACAATGGGATATGTGGTTAGATTAGCTTTATTTATAAGTGGTGTTGGGTTATTCTGGAATCTCACATGGTGAGTGTCTAGATTACTGGGCTTAGCCTTTAGTTGAGCATTTAAATTAGATGCTTAAACATTAAAATGACCCATTGTGACTGAGAGCCCGCGTCCAGTTGTACTTTGGTTGTGTCTAGAGCGGGTACCCGGGACCCGTGGCTGGCATCAACGGGTCCGGGTCCGGTTCTTGATTTTCAGGACCCGTTGGCAACGGGTCCGGGTCCGGGTCCTGAAAATTAGAACCCGTTGGCAACGGGTACGGGTACGGGTCCATGCTTTTGGAACGGGTACCCGTCAATGCTCACCCCTAGTATTCATTAAAGCAAAATTCGCAAGCCGGAGCAAAACGAATGAAAGAGAGGAATTTGTTTTATCATTGAACGTGAAAAGTAGGTTTCCTAAATTAAACTGCTCCTAAAATGTAGCCGATTGTGACAATATTTTGCCATTAATTTGCACGATTTCAAGAAAGAATTTGGGTTAGACCACTTTTCCATTTTAGCAACTCAATCAAACAATGACACAAAGTTTGCCTAATTTTAAGGAATTTCCTAACATTTTTTTTCCGATGATTCTATGGTCATTACCGCTACTGGTAATCACCATAAAAATATATTATTTTAGTAAGGGTAAATATTTCAATGTAATATTTTAATTACATTGAAATCTTTTGTTTAGAATCAAAAATATATTTTTCTATTCTTTTTTTAGGCTTTGTTTGGGATTAATTAGGGTTACTACTTTCCCTTAAAAAAAGTAGGGATTATTAGGTTTGTAATATTAGCAACAACTCTATTTTTTTGCTTTGGAGTAGTTCATATATATGGTGCAAAAAAATGCACCTGTAAATTCTCTCCATTAATGCCATGGAGTTGTTTAATGTCATGGAATTGTTTATAGGCTTCTTGACTGCAAGCATGAGCCAGAGTCCGCATTATCACTTGGGGACCCCTCTGTGATGTATCTCATTTGCAAAGTGGAGCCTTAAATTAACCCCCGTATTTAAAGAGCATGTCATGAGACCTCCTACAGAGCACATTGCCCTCTCAACTAAATTGTTCTTAATTTTAGTGCTCTCGGCCTCGCCTTGCGTTGTTATTTAGCACGAGTTCTCAAAAGCGCACATATTAGTTCATTTATGCATTACACAGATTACACTCGTACAAGCAGGAATATGGTGCAATTCACTTAGTACCAGAAACTAGATTGTGCTCTGTAGTTGATTTTCTATTGATAATCGTAACACGAGACTACAACAAAAGTGTGAAGTTAAATGACTTCTAGTCTACCAATAATCCTAATTAATCTCAAACAAAGCCTAAAAAAAGGAATAGAAAAATATATTTTTAATTCTAAACAAAAGATTTTAATGTAATTAAAATATTACATTGAAATATTTACCCTTACTAAAATAATATATTTTTATGGTGATTACCACTAGCGGTAATGACCATAGAATTTTCGTTTTTTTTTAAATCTCCTAATCCTATTATTTTACACGGCATCTTCTCTCTCTCTCTCTCTCTCTCTCTCTCTATTATTTTTGTTAATTATTTATAATTATAATTTTATATAGATGGATGACTGTTTTCATGGTGCTCTAAATTACGTAATAATCAAGCTAAATTAATTCTTTTCTGAAAAAATAGCAGTTTTATTCATGGAATAATTTTGCCCATATTTTTTTTATTTATGGAATATTTTAGCTGAAAATCTATTTTTTTTTTTATCATCATGCATTATAATTTCGGATTTCGTTTCTATTTCCACTTTTAATATATGCTATATTCCGTTTTTATATATTCATTGTAAAATAACGTACATTTTTTACGGCAATTAAAATATATCACATATTAAATTAATTAAAATTACATTTGGACTGGTTTTTTCCTTTTTATATTATGAGTTGTAAAAATATATATGAAGTAGCAGTCAGCACACTGGTAATGTGATGAATAAGTAAGTAAGAGGTCAATGGTTCAAATCTTGGCTCACACGTTTTTGGTTGATCAGGTTTATGGCACTGATTTATTAAAAGATATACTAGTAGATAGATAGATTCATTTTAATTCTAGACATGTTTTCTACACCAATTTACAAGGATTATGATTACACATGATAATCAATTACATACTTTGAACCGTCATTAACTTTCCATAAACAAGTTCCTTAGGGCTTGTTTGGTATCGTTTTCTGTTTTCAATTTTCTGTTTTTTTGAAAACCAATGTCCCGTTTTTGAAAACCAGAAAAAGTGGTTTTCAGTTTTCAGTTGTCAGTTTTCATTTTCTGTATAACTATTATACAACCAAACAATTTGAAGTTAATTTTGTAACTTATTTAACTAGATTTTTTACGCAAAAAAAACCAAAAACTGGAAACGGCAGTGATACCGAACGGGCCCTTAGTTTGTACAGGACCAGTAGTATTGTTTTTGTATGTGTTGTTTTCTTTAATGAGTAACAAATTTATCTATTCATTTAAGAAGTTATGTCATTAACCACGATCTGAGTTAAAATCTTTGAAAATCGAATGTACTCTAATCCGTATTATTTAGAATGATATGCAACATAATATTATCTAATACAGAGTATTTACTAATTTAGTAGTGAGAAATATCTAATGATCGTTTTTCATGTTGTTATATAATGATGTATTTTTGTTCGAAACTGAACTATTGTTGTACTCTGATAAATTTTCTTATAATGATAATTAATTAATAAAAAACAAAAAGAAAAAATCAATCCCCAACTGGAAACACCTCCTGCATCCCCTGGCCACAAGCCACCACCTCTAACCAACCCCATGAATTACCACCACAAGGTCATGTCCTCGCCGGAGGTCTGTAGTCGGCGGCGCTATGGTGAGGTTGGTGGTTGAGAAAGAAAGAGTCTGGGTTTGATTGGGCTGAGATTCATAGCCCATATTCAAAATCCAGATTTCTTTTGTTGGGCTATTATCATTGAAACAAACAATGGAATTTATGGGCTATTATTATCAGTTAAACAACACGATTGCTAAATGCAACTTTTTTTTTACTAACGTAACTTGGTGAAATACCCATTTTGTCCTCACTTTTCCCAAATTAACACAAATGCCTTAAACTCTATTTTATTATACCAAATGTCTTCCCATCAGTAAAAAAAAAAAAAAAAAAGAGCATCATACTTCGTCTGCCAAATTGTTTTTTTTTTTAATTATTTATTAAATAAATTTGATTAAATATCACTAATTATTTGTCAAATCATCAGTTTTCATCCAAAAGTCAACGGTGTTAGTGGATGTTAGTGGATAGGGGCACCACATGCCTATAGGTAGGGCTGTTCATTTCGGTTCGGATAAAATTCGAACCGAAACCTAACCAAATTTTTTGGTTTACCGAAAATCGGTAACCGAAATTTCGGTTTGCCCTTAACCCGAACCGAAAACAGAAAATTGGTCGGTTATTGCGGTAAACCGAACCGAAACCGAACCGTCACATACATTTTTTTTAAAAAAAATTCAAAAAATAAAAAATCGGTACGATTTCTGTTAACCGAACTTCCAAAACACTGAACCGAAATCGAACGGAATAACCGAAATTTTTTTCGGTTCGGTTAACCGAACCGAAAAAAATGTGCGGTGCGGTTAACCGAACAGAAAAAAATGTGCGGATTTCGGTTATTCGGTTCAGTTTTTTTTTTTGGACACCCCTACCAATAGGTGCTAAGTTCGGGGGCACCGCGTGCCTATAGGTGCTAAGTTCGGGAGCGCCGGAGTGTACAAGTTTCGAACATAGGGGCACCATGCGCATTTTGACATAGTTTGGGGGCACCGCGTGAATTTGTCGAAATTGATACTCGTTTAAAAAAAAATGATATTCTCATTAAATTTTGAATGTTTTGATTCATTTGATTTAAAGTTGTAGAGAGGGGGATATCATTAAAGGTAATATTAGAAGAAAAATGAAAAAAATAAGTTACGCTAGCATTTTTTAGATTACGTCTATCAACCCCCTTAAACAAACAATAGTGACCGGTACCATAGAACCATTGAAATTATATAGCCGTTAAAGCTCAAATTTGGATTCCCTCTGTTCTTTCTTTCTTTCTCCCCTGTTCTACTTTCAAGAAAACAGCCAGCCATGTCGTACAAATCATTCGAATTGAGGATCAAGAACGTTGCTGCATTTTATGACGCGATATTGGCCCTTTCCGACCCAGAATTTTCCGTTCAAACAATGGCTATTTTGAAGATCGAAAGACAAAGAATTGAATTTATTGTATGGGGTAACAAAGCAGGAGATTACCGAAACTATTCCCGACATCTTGTTCTCCAAATTAACGATCAAGAGGTTTCTAACAAATATGGGATAGTTAGCTACAACTTCAATCAGTCAGTAGGGAATTCTTGCATTAATCTCGACCAGTTGATTGCACAACTTGATAATAGGGTTGCTGAGGTTTCTACCGAATTATGCATGTTTAATGTTGCTGGATTCGAAGATCTCTGCGTATCAGTAAAACCCCTCGGAGGTAAAGTATTAATGCCGATTTCCGGTTCGTATTGTTGTATCAAGTGTTTGATGTTATGACCCAAAGTTCCTGAGGTTTAATCTTTTTGCAATTTATTTCAATTCTTTCTTAATCTGCTTGATAATAGGTTTATATTTAGAACTTTAGATGTTATAGGGAGGTGTATATTTCAATTCTTTTTGCATTATCTGTCAAAACTTATTTAGATGTTGTGATTTTTGAATGTTGTATGTGATTGTAAATTTTGATTGATCGTGCAGTTGAGGTTAATTTCAAACTGGAGCTGTTACCGGCAAACATGGACATGGCGAGGCATCCCAACACCCCTGCGCTCTTAGTTCCAGTGACCCCACCCCAAATTGTTGTACGAGGTCGCGTACGCGATGTGAACTGCATTTTTGAACTTTTAACCAGAGTTCTAAGTCTAGAATACCACAGAGAAGAGTTGTGGGATAACTTGGACCAAGCCCTGAGATCTCATGCCGCCAAGAATTCAGAATACCAACAGGCTCTTATGGAAATGCTGCCGCATATCACTACACAAGAGTGGGATAATCTGTGCAAACTTATGGCTGAAATCAAGTATCTTGAAGAGAAAGTATATCTTTATGAAAGAGAAGTACATAGAGCAGCTTTGGATATAGAGGAATCAAAGGATCGAATTAGAGTTCTTGGCGCGGAAAAGGTTCCTTATGTGAATAGCGAGGAGCAGGCTGACCTTGCTGACAGCATTTTAGCTCCTGGAATTAGGTTCTCGGCGTATGATGATGAGGTTTACGATTACCTGCTGCAAATAGGCCGACGCTGATGTTTTGCTAAACAGTTTCAGAAACTTACAACTGTGGGAAATAAGCCGAATATTATGTGTATAGCAAGGAGGAAGCTGAGCTCGCTGACAGCATTTTATTAGCTCCTGGGATTACTGTTCATCATATGATAGACGATGTTCAAAGATTAGACTTTCTGCTGGTAATGGACCGACTTTTGTAAAGGTGTTTGCTTTAGATTTTCAAAAACTTGCAACTGGAGTAATTTGTGGCCAAGTGTCATTGTTTTGGTGTAACACTTTAACATTCTTTGCTTAATTTTGCTTGCCATCGATCTACAACATACTGTATTAGTTTTATATCATGGTTTAGCAATTTTGTTTTCCAAGATGAGTTTTGTTAAACCGCCTTCTCAAATAAGCTTTTCTGCTGTGTCAGATGTGTTGCTCTGACTCAGTCTACTGCAGCTGCTGCTGCTGCCTCTGGTACGCGTTACCAGTATCGGACTAGATAGTTCGCACAAGTAGTAGACCTTAACTTAAATCATATGTTGATTAACTGTTTCGAGTTTCTTCCGTGTGTTTGAAACTCATTTAGACCTGAATTAGTAGTAGAGGATGCTAACCAAACTCGGGAAATGCAGTTGAGTTAATCATCTGTTTGAAGCAGCTTCGAGGCATATGAGCACCATGCTTCAGTGGTCAAGGACACTAAGTAGCTTCTGCTTATTACACTAAGCGTATCTTGACAGCTCGTAGCTTCACAGATGAGTTCTGAATCACACCAGGCCCTGATGATCATTGTAACGCCTTCAATAACTTGTTGGCATTTTTCAGACCCAAGTCTGAGCAGGATCTGTCAATTCTTTAGTTATATGGATACGTTGAGTCAGGAGCAATTGTCTGACTCTTTCCTTCGCTATTGTGTGTAATCCTCATGATCATTGTAACGGGTTTCATGTCTCTAGTTCACATTTTTTCAGACCTGAGTACGAGCAGGCTCTGTCAATTCTTAGTATATGGATATGTTGTATCAGGCGATCAATCGTCCTACTCTTTCCTTTGCAAATGTCTGTAATGGTTTTCTCGTACCTGAAAATTACATTTGTAAATTTCTGCGATATCATAATGATTCGGAAACGTTTACTGAGTTACGTTTATGCATTTCAAAGTTACACTCACACATGTGTTTTATGCTTTAAGAGGGTAATAATCAGTTACATCACCTCACCCTTCACTCAAAAGGACTAGTATATGCAGATGACTGCGCTTTACACAGTTTACAAGCTGATCTGTGAATTTTCCTGTGTGAGCCTGTTCACATAACACCGCGGTAAGTAACCATTGAATCTGCCAGTCCACCAGAATAGCTCATTTTTACCACATGCCCCTTCTCAAGCTCATAGTAGCGAGCAATTGCATCCATCTCCATCATTTGCAGCAGTTGCACAAAATCAAACAATCCAACTTAGCAGCTCTCAAGTCCAATGACATGAATTTCAGCTTAGCAGTTCATAAGTTCAGAGCCTAGACATGCGCTACTAATGCTGGCTGCTAAGTTTCAGGTTTGAGCATCCTGCTTTGCCAAAGTTTAGATATACGGTAACAAGAAATATACCAAGAGTATCTTATGGCGAGTAAATAGGGCCTATCTGTGTAGCAAAATCCTTCTGCTGGAGATTCCAGGAAGTTAGTTTATACTGTAATATACTGTAATGAGAGAACATCACAAGCAGGAGGAACAACAAACAGCTACTACTCAACACATACCAGAACAGGATATAGTCTGGGACGGAAAAGCTTTCAAATTTTATTTTATCCTTTCAATCCACCCTAACTGCCAAACGGAGAAAGGGAAAACAAATATACAATGTTGCTCGCATTTGTGCTCAATCAATTGACTACCAAGTACTGAGCTACAAAAATGTCTCACTTCATACTAAGGTCTGATCTCAAATTTAGTCTTTCAAATTCTCAGTTGATAAGGGTAGCTTGTTCACGACAAAGTTCATCAATAAAGCAGCACTGATGCATGTAGAGCTGGAAATCAATTGTATAACCATACAATGATGCAAGTTAAACCCATCAGGATGCTTAGCAGATCATGGTGAAATCAAAAGCATAAAAGTTACCTGTTGATCCTTCAACTCATGCTTCGGTAGCAGACTTTGTTTCTCCTCCAGAAGTCAGCATTTCATGTTTTGGTGCCAGGGCATGCTTTGTGATGTTAAACAGAAAATCTGAGATGTATAAAAGAGAAAGGCATACAGGTTGAGAATAGCTTCTAAACAATAACAAGAAAATGCAGAGATACAAATGAAAATGTTGAAGCACAATAGTTCTTATCAAATTCATGCCAAGATACTTATCGCCTGCTTTATGTTAACAAATAGGAGATGGAATTGCCGAGAAGAAAATGTGAACACAGACCATCCTGCTTTGTGTAATGTTTTAACACGAAAAAGTGAGTATGAGTACTCAAATAACTTAAGTTTGTAAACCTCATGTAGATGGCTCAATCTTTCAACTTCACACATCTAATCTAACTAAAACCTTATGCTCCTGACTTGGCGGAAAAAGACACAGGAAGCAAACACCAGAAAGTGGCAGCACACATCTAACAGCCCACAGCCATAGAATAAATAAAAAAATACATCTTCAAGTATGTGAAGATGGCATGACTGGTTCATCATTGAAGAAAAGAAGGCAGAAAGGCAGAGGTGCCTCCGTCAAGAACCAACGACGTTATGAGGCATGAGCCTTGTTTACATTACGCATCAAACAAAAACCGTCGAGGGTGCATCATTACGTCAATATCGCCAATACTAGCAGTGTGAGCCTGAGGAATACAAGGAAACAAAACTTTAATATCATACCTCATCATGGCAACAGGATCAGGTAGCAAAGAGATGATAACAAGAACAACGAGTGCACTGTTTGAGTCATGCCAACTGCCAATGTCACAAGGACCATGAGCAACAGTATGTTTCATAATAAGAAATAGTTAAACATTCATGAATTTATAATTGCACAAAAAACACGTAAAAATACATAATTAAGTTAAAGCCGAAATACATGTACTTCGTGTCCTTTTTTACATGAATATATACACAGTAGTAACTATTAAAACAACTACTTCAACAGTGCGTCAAAAGATCTCCTTGATGATGACTTCGGCACCCAAAACTGATCTCCTTTGGAGTTGCATAGCACAATTCCGTGCGTCTATCTTATACTTTTGGTTTACAAGTGAGCCAAGATAAACAATTACATGCCTAAGAAATGCAGCCTTCTTGACTACATAGGAAGCAAGATCAAAGTCTAGGGGACATCCAACAAAACCATGAATCTCAAATATCTTCAAGCACTTGAAGGAGGGTCCATCATGATGATTAACTAAATCCAATGGAATTACAGGTCTGCCAATCATAGACGACGATCGTATCTGCAACATGAAAGTACAACATAAGAACAATAAGCTTGTTTAGATAGAGTGAAATGGAGGTAAGGAAAGGGAGGGATCCAACTCCCTTTGATTGGATACAACTTTCCAAGGGGAGGGAAAGAAAAATGAGATATTTGGAGAGATATGGAACGCAAACTACCTCAACTCTATTTAGCTATGTTAAATTACAAATTTAATTCTCAGACTTCTATAAATTAACAAAAAGAAATAATAACACATTAGCAATGCTAGACATTTACTTCTTCAACATTTCTCTCCCCTCATGTTCCTTTCCCCTTTCGCTTCTCTCGCCTCACCCTCACCTGTATCTCGTCTCTCTCCTCTCCTAGATTTGTTCTAAGTCACTTCAATTCCACCACCACTCCACCATGAAACTCTTCTGCCACTACTGCAAAAAAGGCAACCTATAAAGCCTGACAAGAGCAGCAGCACAGTAAGCCATGGTGATGATGACAACGGGGTATGGGAGGTGATGTTCATGATGGTCAATTGCAAATTTGCAATGGTAAATGTTTGGAGGGGTCAATTTTGGTTGAGCTACATTGGACTTGCCTATAGTTGGTATTCTGTTCCCCTTCTCTCCCTTTCCCTTCCAACATACTCCCTCCGTTCGCCTATAAACTTCCTACTTTCTATTTAGGGGTGTTCATCTTTAAACTTCCTACTTAGAATCTTTCCTTATTTGTACATATAAATACCAAAACACCCTTACTTGTTTATTAAAAGTGCGAGTGGGACATATCCCTATGTGTAATTTTACACCAAGTGGACCCTAAAACTCATTCTTTATTCTATTTTTCTTAAAAATTGTGTTCCGACCGTACGCGTTTTAAAGGCAAACGGAGGGAGTACTAAAAACCAAACAAGAGAAAACGACCTCTAAAACTGTGTATCCAAACACACTGTGTAGGAACATGACATAATCCTCGGGGTTCATCACAACGAATTAGTTTCAAATGAATTAGATATGCCCTGATTACAACTTCTTAGATCATAGTCATATAACAACATTTGTTATCACTTTTAGAACTACTCATATTTCGATTTCAATAGTCATATAACAACATTTGTAGAAGGAATGGAGTAAATAAACAAATGAAAGAACTTATTCTTGTTATAAGGAAGATGATTAGAGGGGGTCTTACCTTCAATGTCAGCTTTTGCAGGACAGGAGATGCCTCAATTAAGGGAATCCATCCACGGGCAGTTTGGTTGTGTGTTCCTGTAACAACAAGTTCTAGATGCTCGAGGTTTGTCAAAGCTGGTAAATGCTCAATGCCCAAACATGACTGCAGTTAAAGAGTTCATCGTTAGACATATACATTGTATGTTGACTCAGAAAAGCATAAAACTCCACATGTCCAAGCAAAAGAAATAGCAGCACTAACCTCTACTGCTAAGTGAATTCTCAAGCTTAGGAATTTCAAGTGTGACAGATGCCCTGAAAAGGAATCGAAAACATATGCTGGAGGACTAGGAACTGATAGCTCGGTGAGTGAGGAGGCGTTTCTAAGGTGCAACTCTATAGGCTGACCATTGTATGTCAGTGAAATAAGATCTGGAGCAGAGATATCAATAAACTTCATCTCTCGACAACAACTTACACTTAAATGTTTCAATCGTAGTGAAACACCTGACACCATCACGCTGGAGAGGCCTTCTGAATATCGTATATATAAACTCTCAAGAGAGGTGCACGAACGCAAAAGCAATTCAACAACTTGTGTAGTAACACTGACGCAATTGAGACACAAAGATGTTAGGGCAGTCCAAACATGAGGTTGCTCAAGAGGCATGAAGTGCTCTAACGACAATCTACACTGAGCTTGCCCTCTCAACGGCCTCAAATTCAAGTCAAGCCTTTTAACTTGCTTTCGTAATGCAAAACTCACCCAACTAGTGACCTGTTCTTGACAAGTATCATCCAAATGAAAATTGACCCTGAATTCATCTATAACCTGGCCCTTGTGATTTTGAACCACATTGTTGACTCTTTTAAGAAAAGCAGATCTTTCTACCTCACGCAACTCTTTATTAGATAGCATTCTCTTCATTGCCCCAGGATCTTCAAAATTTAACACAGGGAATATTCTCCAAAGTTTCTTCTCCCACTCATGGGAAACTTGACTAATCATCCCACCTTCTTTCATGGTGAGACGGGATAGAATCAACGACCTAATGTCTTCGGGCACCTGAGTCAGACAATCTTTGCTTTGAACCCCAGCGCCATTTGCTATGCAGCTCTGAATTTGTTTCAAGCAGAGGTTAGATATCAAAGTGAATTTGCAAATCATCTAAAACAATAACTCAAAAGCTTAAGGACATCAAAAGACCGAACCTTGTGACGGAAAGATGAACGGTAAGACGGCGAATTATTTGCTGCCATTGATAGTCAACACCACAAGCAAACGCTCCTCAATGCTGCAATTACCACAATATAATCATAATCAGCATCCGAAACGACAGCAGCCCGATAAAATCCCACAAGCACACTTCCTCCGTTCAAACCCAAAGTCTCATATGAGACGGTCTCACGTGAGACCAACACACACAAAATTGATGCGGATATTTATTGTTTTAGTGTGTTCGTCTCACAATAACCGTCTCACACATGACTTACCGCCATTCAAAAATATCATATTCGCAAATAAAACTATTAAATTTCCCTAAAAAAAAAATCCAAACTTTAAGATTACAAAGATTCAAACTTTACACATAAAAGATCCAATCTTTCAGAATTCTAATTCATGGAATTGGGCAAATGTTATTTGGATGTGAAAAACTTCATACAGAAATCCAACCTTTTAGAATTCCAAACAACATATACAAAATAAATCAAACTTTATCACTAATTGTTCTCAAACATTCTGATCCATACATCTAAACAAAATTATTCAATAAGAAAAAAAAAAATACGGAGAAGAAAGAGAGATTAGTAACCTGATGTTATAGGTGAAGAACAACGATCTAGTTTTTGGGAATATATTTTTTATTTTTATTTTTTTGAAGGTCTTTCTGGGAAGATGTTGAGTTTGAGGAACTGAGAAATTTTGAATTCGTAAAGAGAGAGGAAATTTTGGAGTATACTAGTATATATATAGGCTCTTTGACTTCTTCTTTCCTAGGGAGTACTTATTTAGGTAAGAATTTCCCAAAAAGATGTTATATTTGACTCTTTTAAGTAGTAGTCTCACTTAAATAAGGAAAAAGTTAACATGGGAAACGGGTGTTATTCGTGGCCCGCCATATTACTAATATCTTCCGTCATATTTTTAAAATATTCGTTTTAATTTATATTATGACTAGTTTTAAGACCGTGCATTGCACGGTTCAAACTATGCTATTATTTCAATAAAAATAATAAAAATAATTCATAGCAATTGTTGTGATGTTGCTTACATGTATTTTGAAATCTTGATCAATTAAAAAATAAAATAAAAAAATACAAAGTTGTCTAGAATGTTCATGTTTAAATTATACAAGCAACATTTCTTATCTATACTTTTCAAAAACACCCTTTTTTTAATAGATATAGTATATAAAGTCGATTGTAATCATTAAGCATTACTTATCGGAAAATGTATAAATGGATCTCAAATTGAAATTCATTTCAAATCAAATAAAATAATATATGTTTCAAAAGTTTCTGATACACTAACCAATTGTATGATCAATCATACGGTGTTTCTATAATATAGTGTAATAGTTAATAAGTAACTGTGTAATTTATCCTCTCATTTTTTGCTCTTTCACCATACATTAAACTCTTTGAGTAATTCTTAAATGATGGACTCTTCATTTTGCTATTTCACCATACACTAAACTCTTTGAGTAGTTTTTAAATGATTGACTCTTCTTTTTCGCTCTTTCACTATACACTAAACTCTTTGAGTATTTATCAAATAATGGACTCTCTCTATGCTCTTCAAAAATCCCTCATTTATATAAAAAAATGATCAGATATTTAAATTCCATTTCAAATCTTTCACGAGTGCGTTGCACGGTACACATATTATATTGTTTATGATAATTCTTATTATACAAAAGTTTCATGTTGAACATGTTTCTTCGATAGTCAAATGTAGTGTTTATATTTTGTTTGCTGAGTTTAGTTTAGAAATAGCCACTATCATTTTTGCAATTTTCGCTAGTTGACTGCTGATTAATGCATTTCTATCAAACATATGTATAATGAAACTCATTTTAAATTAAATTTCAAAATAGGTTTAATGACTTATATGTATTAATTTTCTGATATATAAAATGAAAGTTATGACAAATTATGTCGTGTCATATTTAAATAACTTTTAAATTGCAATTTTATGAAAGTATGGAGTCTGGCTAATAAATGTTGTGAGAATCTTTCATTCTTTGGACCCTCACCATTTCTCTTATTTTGGACTCTCTTTAAAAAAATTATTTTTTTAAAAAACAAATCTCTACTAAATGTATACGGAGTAATTGAATTGTTTTGTATATCGTAAAAATGTGTAAATGGATCTCAAATCGAGATACATTTTGAAACAAATATAATGATATATTTTTTCGATGACTACTGATTAATGCATTTCTATCAAACATATGTATAATGGAACTCATTTTAGATTAAAATTTCAAAATAGGTTTAATGAATACTATGTATTAATTTTTTGATATACAAAATGAAAGTTAGGACTAATTATGTTGTGTCACATCTAAATGACTTTCAAATTGCAATGTTATGAAAGTATGGACTCTGACTAATAAGAAATGCTGTGATAATCTTTCATTCTTTGGACTTTCTCACCATTTCTCTTATTTTGGACTTTTTTTTTTTTGTAAAAAAAATATCTATTAAATATATACGGAGTAACTGAATAGTTTTGCATATCGTAAATATGTGTAACTGGATCTCAAATTGAGATACATTTCGAAACAAATCTAATGATATATGTTTTGAAATTTTCTGATACGCGTAACCAATGTTATAAGTGATTATGTCGAAAATCCATTAGATACATTTATTAAAGAGTGTCATGAAAATAAGGATTCCCCGTGGATTATTAATAATTGTCCATTTAAGCTGTTAATAATAAAATGTGGGTATTTCTCATTTTTTAAATTATCTCAGTATTTATCTTTTGTTGGACTCTCTCTTGGCTCTTCAAAAATCTCTCTTTTGAAGTATATATATTAGATTAGATTATGAATAATCCTCTTTTCATTTGCATACTTAATTAATCCCGAACTTACTCAATTTAAGTACAAGACCATCAATATTCACAAACCCAACTTAGTCAAACCCTCGACCGCCAAGTCGATAACGAGTGCAACTCTGGCGCATAAGTAGCAGCTGAAAAGGACAACTCTTGTGCATGAAATTAGGTAGAATTCCTCAATGAAATGTTTGGCCAACTGATTCTTGTAGGTGTGTGATAACTGATAAGTCCTTATTTTGCATAGTTATAGGACTTCACGGTACTATAATTGCTATATTTGCCCCATTTATCCTCGATTCTCATTCATCCCCGCAATATTTCACGCCATTGGTATAGTTGTTGGTTTTTGAGCTTTTCAGGCATAAAGAGCAAAAGAGGACATGTTGGAGAAGGTAAGATACAGGATTGAAGTTATTTGCGCACTGCCAACTTCGGAGCTCAATATCTCCCAAACCGCTTTGAATTATGCAATGAATCTAAATTGAGGTGAAAGATCATGTTCTTAGCTTTCTAGGAAGCGGTCACACGTCAAAATCGAATAAGTAACGAAAAAATTAGAGGCGTTTGAAGATGGACTGATGGAGCGATTTTACACGACTCGTGTCAGAATTACAACTCATGTGAAGTCACGTTTTGGTCCCTGATCCTGGCACAACTCATGCAATATGATGCACGACTCATGTAGCTGCACGAGATAGATTTTTTGGATTTTCTTTATTTTAATTTCGGGAGTTTATTTCCTATTTTTTATAAAATAACCTCCTAAGTATTCATTAATTATATTCTACATTGCTACTTTTCAAGACTACGACGCTTATTGTCCTCCGGATTTATTTTCATTATTATTTAGAAGTGTTATTCAGACCATCACAATTGCAATTCTTCAATTCTCTCTTTTAAATATTATTTTGAAGTATTATGTTTTGTTGTTCTTAATTTCAACATGTGTGAAAGGTTTGATTGAACCCTAACATGTTAGACACTACGATTTAATTCACAAATTAGCAAGTTTGATTATTCATATAATTAGGGCTTATTATGACTATATTTAATTCTCAAGCATGAGTTTGGTTTATGTTGTCTAATATATATGCGTCGCTGCGATTAGGATTTATAAAGATTAATACTTGCTTGAATTCTAAACGGAATTTATAAATGACAGTTGCGATTCATGTTTAGTGATTAGCTCTCGATTCGTACGACATAGTAACACAACCTTTAATTGACAAACTCAAATAACCTTCTCTCTCTCCTTTTTTTTTTTTGGACGTTAATCAAGTATTAGTCGTATGGATGAGAGTAAAAATCAAGAAATTTGCAGACCGAATTTGAACTAGCTGCATGCATTAAATTTGAGTGTGATAATAAATTTATAGTCACCAAAACGTACGCTCAAACATATTGCTCGGTAAGTTCTCGATAGGTACATTAAAATCCTCATAAAATTCAACTAAACAAAATGTACTTCATATCTTTTACAACTTTATGCAATGATTTCAAATAGCCAAGACTAGCAAACACCAAACAGACAATTTCATAAGATCTCCTTGAAAATGACCTTGGCACCTGAAATTGATCTTTTTTTAGCGCATTTCCGCGTGCATCTATCTTATAGTCCTCTCTTTCAATTTACTATGAGAATGTACGTAACATGGAACATTTTGATCGTTCATCCTAGTATTTGCATGACAACTAGCATATTTTGACAACCATAACCGCTGCGAGCGAATCTATCTATCGTCTTCATATATTAATTACATAATGCTACTTTATCTTATTAATAAGTTTTGTTTATTACAGACCCATCTCTTGTTGCACAACAGTTTACAAAACTGTTACAAAAATCATTGCAAACAGGCTTCAAAGTGTGATGCCATCTTTGATTGGTTTTGAGCAAGCTGCCTTCACAAAAGGCAGAAATATCTTTGACAACATTGCCTTATCTCAAGCCTTGGTTAAGGGTTATGGTCAGAAAAACTCATCCCCTAGATGCCTTATGAAAATTGACATCAGGAAGGCTTTTGATTCCCTGAGTTGGGACTTCATTGAGAAAGCTCTCATCATTTGCAAATTCTCTAAGACCTTCATTGCATGGACCATGGCTTGTGTCAGAAGCCCATGATACTCTATGAAAATCAATGGTAATAGCAGAGGGTTTTTTCAAGGAGCTTGTGGAGTGAGACAAGGTGACCCAATCTCACCTTATATCTTTGTTCTTTGTATGGAAATGCTTTCCAGGCGCCTGAGAGCAATGAACCAGGAGCCAGGCTACTCAATGCACCCTAAGTGTTCAAGAATAAGCCTCACTCACCTTGTTTTTGCTGATGACTTGATGATTTTTTCAAGGGGGGATAGCTGTTCAGTGCAATCAATCACCAATGTCTTGAAGTTTTTCTCAGATATTTCTGGTTTGCATGCTAATCCTCACAAAACTGAATCTTATTTTGCTGGCATCAACACTGAGGTTAGAGAAAACATCCTTAACATAACTCATTTCCAGGAAGGGAAATTCCCTTTCAGATATCTAGGGATTCCTCTAAACTCCTCAAAGATTAGGAGCCACATGTACATCCAACTGCTAGCAAAAATACAAGTTCATCTTCAGCATTGGTCTACTAAGTTTTTATCCTATGGAGGTAAAGTGCAGTTGATAAACTCAGTCCTGTTTGGCATTCAGAATTACTAGTGCAATGTCATACTTCTTCCAAAGGGCATTGCTAAGCAGCTTAACAAGTTATGTCCGAAGTTTTTTGTGGAATATTGCTCAAGGGCAGAGGAAAATGGTGTATAAAAGCTGGGCGAGTTCTTGTAGTCCTCGAACTGAAGGTGGATTTGGCATCAAGGAGATTATAGCCTGGAATAAGGCTCTTATCTCAAAGTGGCTATGGATGATTGACTCGGGAAGAAGTAATGCTTGGATTGACTGGATTATGAATTACATTTGCAGGAAAAGAAGTATTTGGGAGGTAGAGAATAGACAGCAAAACGCAGAAGCTCTGTCTAGCATTCTAAAAGTCAGAGATGAAATTCTGCAGAAAACCTCTTCAATAACTGAGGCAAGCTCCCTGATAAATTCCTGGAGCAATGGTGATAAGTTTAAAATCAGGAATGCCTATGATTTCTTCAGAAATAAAGGTTCAAGGAAGAAGGGGGCCAAGGTCATCTGGGATTCAATTAACTTGCCAAAACACTCTTTTATTGCCACCTTAGCCCTGCAAAGAAAGCTCCCTACAGTTGACAATATCTGCAAAAGAGGGTTGATGTTGGTTAATAGGTGCTGTCTTTGCAAGAGTTCAATTTGGCGGGAAATGCTGAAATGGATGAAGGTGAGAAGGCAAGGCTGCAGCTTTAAAAGAGAAGTGAATTGTTATGCTAGCAAGAACAGGGGAAGGGACTGGAAAATTAAATGGCAAATCTGCAGCCTCATTGCTACAGTATATGCTATCTGGCAGGAGAGGAATAGCAGGCTCTTTGCTGAAAAGGAGAATGACATCCATTTTCTCATTAGACAGCTGAAGTTTGTAGTGAGTGTTAGAATTTTAGCTTGGTCCAATGATATCTTGTACAATGACATAGTTGAGAGTCTAGGTAGCTAGATTAGTGGGTTTTGTTTTTGTAAGATTTTCTAGATTTACTCTTCATGGAATGGATGAATAAAATCCGAATTGATTTCTTGCAAAAAAAAAAAAAAAAAAAAAATTGTTTATTTGTTTACGTCAAGCACTGTTTACATCCGGTGCATTTAGAACTGCAAGTAGATTTTATCCACATCGCCTTTTCGTTTGGCCGCGCTCGAGTGGTACTCGAATCCTGAATAGTGTCTCGGAGCAAAGGACTAAATATAATGTATTATCATTTTATCAACATATGTGTAAGACTAGTTTGATGGCCCGTGCAACGCTCGGGCTACTTATGTTTAAATTTTAAAATTATGCAAACAAATTTTTCATCTAAAACCTAAAATCACATTTCAAACACCCATGTGATAATTGTAATGTAGTTAGATGGAAACTCACCTTTAAAAATCTAAAGTCATGTTTCGAACACCCGTGAGATATTTGTAATGTAATTAGATGAAAACTCACCTTTAAAAACCTAAAATCTCAATTCAAACACCCGTGTAATATTTGTAATTTAATTAGAGGAAAAATCACATTTCAAAAGTCAAAGTCCCATTTTGAAACACCCGTGGGATATTTGATCAAATTGCCATAAATCAAGTAATTACTATATTACATAACTATTTTCCATAATTCAAGTAATAATGTTATTTTATTAGAATAATAATACCATGTACTTACCATATCCTATTTTGGATAAACATTATTTACAATATAATAATATTATTATATGTCACGTGTCAGCGTGGAAATTGAGCGAGTTCAGGATTAAATATATATATTAGATGAAAAGCTAGTTAGTACAAAAGAAATACGAAAATAATGATAAGTCATTGAGCACGATCAAAAGCGAAGATGACACTCGTACACAGTTGATGAGTGTATGGGGTGTTGCAAGTCAAAAGTAATCATCTACTACTGTACCGTGTACATGTTCGGATTTTGTTGGATTTTGTTTTGCACTTTAGTTATGTGAATGTCACCCCTAATTGACTTCAATTCATTTTCATTCTAGACATGTTTTCTACGCCAATTTCCAAGGATTATGATTACATATGATCATCAATTACATACTTTGAACCGTCATTAGCTTTGCATAAACAAATTCTTTTGTACATACTCCATATATTAATGCAAATTGCTAGAGGTCTATAGTGTAGACACATTTAGTTTGTCTACAATGTAAAATTGAGTTAATAGTAGTAAAATTGAGATCGGAGTAGTAAAATTAATTACAATGAAAAATTCAGGTAATAAAATTAATTGTGTGAGTAGTAAAATTTTGATAGTATAGTAAAATTATTGCTGATTGTAAACATTTTTGGGTTTCTACACTGTAGACCTTTAGCATTGTCCTATATTAATAGTTCCGAGTATTAATTTTTGTGTGATTGCAAGGGCACTCTATAAAAATCATTAATTGTTTTTTCCGAGAAATATTTAATGGTCCATAATTAATTAACTAAAATTTAAATAATCTTCATCTTTCGTCACCAACCACAACCACCTAAACCACCTTCACCATAGAAAAGTTGATTGGATACCAAATGAAAACTGGCCCACAGGCCATTACTACGAAGCTGGAAGAATTCTAGCATGAAACTGTCGTGTCACCTAATGATAAAGGGGTATAGTTAGACCTGTAAGAAACTGATCCGAACCGAACCGTCTAAGACTCGACCCGAAAATAATCCGAAAACCCGGACATTTTCAACCCGAACCTGAAAAGCATCCGAAACCCGAAATGACCCGAAATGTCAGGGTCAAGACCCGACCCGAGCGGGTCAACCCGTTGGGTCAAATATATTTAGTAAAAAAATATCGGAAAAAATTCACGTGGTACTCTCGAACTTTGACTGATTGCACATGGTATCCAGCTTGGCAACTTTGTGCACATGGTACCCCTGAGGTTACTACTTTGTGCACATGGTACCCAAATAGTAACTTCCGTTAGATTTTTCTGTTAAGATGATGTGTTGGTTAGTTGTTAGGTAATTACTTAATTAAATTATATAATTAATATTTTTAATAGAAAATATAATAAATTTTTAGAAAATTTGATTTTTTTTTCACAGTTTTTTTTTCAATTTTTTTCGAAAAATTCATGTGGTACCCTCGAACTGTGCTTGATTGCACATGGTACCCAACTTACCAAGTTTCTACACAAGGTACCCTCCAAGTTTGCATGTATGCACGTGATTTCAATTAAATAGGTTTTATCTTAGGTGGACATGATTAATTAAGTATGTAACTAGTTTTTGTGCCCGTGAAATTCACGGGTCATTTTTTTTGTTTTTTTTGGATCGTGTTATTTCGGCCTCATTTTTTTCGTATTGTTTCAACGAATGCGCTTTGCATAGTACGGCTCAATTGCATTGAGACGTGCTGTGTTACACTATAAGCAAAGTTGTGTGGGCATACTATTTTTATGAGATATTTGTGAAATGAGAGAATTAGTTACTACATTATTTTGTGTCTTGCTACATAATTGATCTGATTCTTCATTCTTTCCCTACTATGACATTGTCGTCTTTTTCATTGCTCGGCTTTTGGTGGCCTTTGTGATGTTGTTGATCACTCTTGTATGTTGAAAGTGTAGTATATTGCTTCTCTTCTATTATTGTTGTTGAAGAAATTGTGTAGTTTGCTGGAGTCTTCCCTTGTTTCTTTCATTTTTCGTGGAGATCCTTCAATACTTTGTGGTAGCCTTATCCGTTTCTGTTGTTGTTCAGTTGTTTGTTGAGAGGTATTGTCCTTCTCCATTTGTTTTCTGTTTTTTATTTTTTTTTATTTTTTTATTTTTTTATTTTTTTTGTGGGTTGGTATAAATAGTGGATAAACTCTTTGGGCATTCGTAACTCCTTTGTGCACTTTACTTCTGATTTGGTTATGTTTTTATAACGTTCTTTGCATTAACTTGTGTTTCTTTATAATTCATTTAGTTGGTCAATTCTCTTTTGTCTATTATTATGTCTTTATAATTCATTAAGTTGGTCATCACATTTATGATTTGTTTTTAGTGTTGGTTGTTTTTTTAATATTAATGTTTTTCATTTTTCATCTCGCTGTGAATTTGTATGTAGTGCTTCCTTTTTTTTTTTTTTTTTTCTTCCAAGTAAAGTTCTACTGAGTTACGTTTTTATTGTTTTAGTTGCGGAGGTGAGCTATTCCGAGTGCGTAAAGGACTAATTTTGGTTTGTCCAAGTCGACCTTTGGTGCGTTGCACCTTTTGCAAACCAATACAACATATCGAGTAAAATAGCAAAGATTAAGATTGTTGAGCATTTGTGAATGTGTGTGTTGAATGAGAAGACGTTTCGTGCTCGTTAAAAAGGGATTACATTTGTCTGTTGGTAGAACATTGGCATTGCTTTGAGATATAGGGAAGTGAATGGTCCAATGCATAAAAATATATTTGTAAAGTTTAATTTGTAGTAATATATTCCAAGAGTTGTCAGATGCATGGATGTAAAGAAAAATTTTAAGAGACATTGTGCGATTTTTGTGCTATAAATCAGGCCAAATTTTGCAGACATACATAGTTGGCAATTGTTGAAATTTTGAGCTGTGAATCAGGCGTAATTTCCCAGTCATACATAGTTGTTGTTGTTTAGGTCCTTATTGTAGTCGGTCATTTTGTTTGCTGCCTTGTTTTCCTTAGCTTGCTTTGTTTCCAATCATTGCTTTAGTCTCTATCTGCATTCTCGTTCTCGGTTGGTGGCTGTCCATTACTACTAAAACTGTAGAATAAATAATAATACCTGTTAATAATGTAGGAGTTTTGTGCGGTGTGTATTTGTGAGCAATCGTGCGTCAGCGGCTGTTAACTTCCCCCTTACCCATCACATCTCTTGCTTTTTCCTTTCTTTTCTGTTTTGTAGTCTTCTTCTGTCTAACTTTGGGTTTTGTTTGTCTCACCTTGAATGTCCACTTTGTGAATTGTATTGTTATCGTTGTTGTTCTTGATTTCCTGTTTCACCATTTAGGTGAGTTTTTATTTTTTCCAATCTTCTTTTAGTGTTTGAGTTTCAGTTGATTTACCGTTGGATCTTGTTCATGAGTTGCAACCTTTTGTTGTTTTTCTTGGAGGAATGTTTTCTGGCCTTTTAGCTCTGTTTTTCCATACCTTGTTGTTTCCACTTTTACCTTGAAAGTGAATTCCTTTCCGACACACTCCTGTAGTATGCTTAGAACCTCTTCTTTCCCACTGTCCTACATTGTGTACAAAGAGTGTTCAATGCTGGAATTTGTACATTTTTTTTTTTTTTTTTTTTTTGTAGTTCAAATCTTTACCTTCTGATAGATGTCCAACATTGAGTTTATGTTTCGTCCTATCACTTTCTCCGCTTCCGTGTCAAATAGGACTAAAGTTCCTTCACCAGTTTGGTCTTCTAAGGTCACAATGAGTCGGTACCTGCTCAATATTTCATTGTTAATTTTGTTTCTGAAGCTTGTTTTTTGGTTTTGTATGTATATTGTTAATTTTGTACCTTTGCATGGGGTATTTCACAGTTTCTTCGCATCCTGGACATTTCCCTTCAATGTCTATTCCTTTTTTGCGTGGTCCGCAAGATAGATACCGCCAGTCCATCTTTGTGTTTATCTCTTTTATTTTGCCCATGCAAGTGTACATTACATTCTGTGGAATGTTGAACAAAATTTGTCATTGAGAATTCCTCTTTTTACTCTCGGGCAATATTGTTTATAAGCGTACCTTGTTTTCGCTGCCGATGCTCATGAGTTCCGCAATGCTTTTCCGGTTTGTGTTCATAGCCTCTTCTTGTGTTTGGCGTGGCTTAGGCTGAATTATGGTCGTCCTGGCTGGGGTTGGCCTGTTTGTGAGTGGATTATGTCATTTTCGATTATTGAGTGGCAATTATAAAGTACGGATTTTATATATTTGTTTTTTGGGTGGAAAATGTCACCTTTTTGCTAAGACCTGTGCCTCTGGTATGACCAAGCTAAAGTATATCTATGTTGCGTTGGTTGAGTTGAGCTTGTATTCTCCTGTGTCAGGGAAGGGTTATATATGTTATGTAGTTATGCGTAATATATTTTCATGCGCTTACCTTCGTAGAAGATGACTTTCAGGGATGTTAAGAAGACCACAATTTCTGCTAGTCCTTCTTTTTCAACTATTGTTGTGTCAACCAAGTCTGCTGCCTTCCCCCATAATGTCGCATTTACTTTCAGTTCCCTGTTTTATGCACGTGGATTCAATTGACAGAATAACATTGTGTTCACATATTTTATACCATTTCCAAAACATATATTCTTAGGTCTACGTAATGTAGAATTTTATTCTCGGAGTTTTATGTAGCTCTGTAATTGGCTTACCTTTCGTCTTCAAGGACTAAGTTTCGGAGAGTAGTCGTTCCTTTTTTTGGTTGGTACTTCCGCTTTGCTTTGTATTCCATTGAGTATTGCAATAACATCTGAATTCTATTGAGCAACTTGTTTCTATGTGAGAGGTTTGTCTATTTTTGGGTTTGTACCTTGATCTTACTTACCAATCAGAATATATGTACGATTATTCCTCTCTCCGATTTTGCATAACGGGTGGAATGCGAACTTGTGTGCTACTATTTTGATGCTGCCCTCCGGTTCTTCTAAGACAGAGGTGAAGGAATTGAAGTGTAGAATGTTAGGGTTGCTCACTGGACGGTAGTTGTCATTGTCATCGATTTCAAAGTGCTTTAGGGTGTATATCATTCCTTCTTGCACTTTTTTTTTTTGTATTCTCACATTTGTGGTCTCTTAGTTCTTCCATGTATCTGATCCCCCTGTTGCAATTTGGAGATGTTATATTGTTATTGTTTTTTTCTTTCTTTTTTGTTTTGTGAATGTATATAGTGAGTGTTTTTTGGCATTCACTGCCGGTCTCAAGCCCGGATAAAGGAGGAGAGTTGCGGTAGGTTTGTGGCGGCCAGCGTAAAACAAGTCACATCTTGTGGACATGAATCGAAATTTAATAACCGTGGGGGTGTCCCCTTCACAGCGACGCGCTACACTTCCTGGACCCGGATGTGGTGATAAGTATGCTAGGGTCTCTAGGTCGTCGCCCCGAAGCGACGCGCCACTCCGACGCCCGGGGGTGGTGTCAAATATGCAAGGTCGCGCTACACTTCCTAGACCTGGGTGTAGTGAAAAATATGCAAGGGTTGCTAGGTCGTCACCCCGTGGTGTCAAATGTGCAAAGGTTCTCAAATCATGGACGAAAGCGAGGTAGGAAGCTTATTCATAACGGTAAGGGTAGTAGGCTTAGGTTTGGAATGTGGAACATCGGCTCTTTTACGGGGAGATCTTCGGAGGTTGTGGAGGTTATGAGGAGGAGAAGGATTCACATTATGTGTTTACAAGAGACGAAATGGGTTGGAGCGAAAGCTAAGGAGATCACACCTTGGGGTTATAAGCTTTGGTACTATGGAAATGATAAGAGTAGGAATGGAGTTGGTATCATTATTGATAAGGATTACATAGATGATGTGGTGGAGGTTTCGAGGAAGAGCGATCGCATTATGACAGTGAGGTTGGTGATTGGGAGTGAGATTATGACTATTGTAAGTGCTTATGCACCACAAATTGGATTGGATGTATCTATTCGTCAGGAATTCTGGGAGGAGCTAGAAGAGGTGGTGCAAGGGGTTCCTAGTGGGGAGAAGTTGATTATTGGTGGGGACCTGAATGGGCATGTGGGATCATCACGGCACGGTTTTGAAAGCGTACCATGGAGGTTTTGGCTATGGGTCGAAAAATGAAGGAGGAACGGCCATTTTGGATTTTGCATTGGCATATGACTTGGGTATAATGAACACGTGGTTTGAGAAGAGAGAGTCTCACTTGGTACGTACAGGAGCGGAAATAATGCGAGTCAGATTGATTTCTTTCTGGTGAGGAATGCTTGGCACAAGAGTTTTACGGATTGCAAGGTGATACCTGGGGAGAGTGCGGCTACACAACATAGATTGGTGGTATTGGATTTCAGAGTTAAGGGATGCTTTGGGAAGAGGCGGCCACAAGTAGAACCAAGGATCAAATGGTGGAAACTTGAAGGAGAGCACAAGGAGGCTTTCTTGGAGAAGATGGATGGGACGGATGTGTGGTCAACTAGTGTGGAAAGAGATGTAGACTCAGTATGGGTTACTATATCGCATAAGGTAAAAGAGGCAGCAAAAGAGGTTCTTGGTGAATCTAAGGGGAAAGCCCTACCGAGTAAGGATACATCTTGGTGGAATGAGGAGGTGCAACAAGCGATAAGGAACAAGCGGAAATGTTATAAGAGTTTGGGAAAATATAGAAGTGAGGAGAACTACGAGAAGTATAAGGAGACAAAAAGAGCAGCAAAGAAAGCTGTAAGAGATGCAAGAGGAAAGGTGAACCAAAACCTCTATACAAGATTGGATACCAAAGCAGGAGAGAAGGATATCTACAAAATTGCACGTATCAGGGAAAGGAGGACTCGGGACATTGGTAGGGTGAAATGCGTCAAGGATGTCGATCAAAGAGTCCTTGTTGATGATAAAGAGATAACGGAAAGATGGAGATTGTACTTTGATACCTTATTCAATGGCGATCGAGTGAATGATATTGGAAATGTGGACATTCATCCGGGTATTATTAATCGGGAGTTCATGCGGAGAATTCAGAAGGGAGAGGTGAGGATGACTTTAAAGAAGATGGGACAGAAGAAAGCAGTGGGGCCAGACGACATACCTATTGAGGTTTGGAGGTGTTTAGGAGACAAAGGTGTGGAATGGTTGACGACGTTTTTCAACATGATTTGGAGTGGTAATAAGATGCCGGTGGAGTGGAGGAAGAGCACTTTGGTCCCTTTGTATAAGAACAAAGGGGATGTTCAGGTGTGTGCCAACTATCGCGGGATCAAGTTGATGAGTCATACAATGAAACTTTGGGAACGGGTGATTGAGCATAGATTAAGAAG